>BSBM01000153.1:215000-1415000 GCA_027924585.1 Larix kaempferi
ACGATCATACATGCAGAACCACTGTCGGATGCATGGCCACATGAAAACGTTGTCTTCTCTGAGATCGGAGTCAGTGGTTGGCCTTCTTTCGATTTCTCGGCTCCTTTTCACTATTCCAGTACTACTGAAAACCCTCTCTCCCCATTACCTGATGACTTTGTTAATTCCCTACTCAGCACTCCACCCCATCCTGGTCCTCCCCCCACTGTTTGTTGTGTCGTTGGCTCTGGTACGGGCAATCAGCCTTCACCACCGCGCAGCAGAGCGATTTCCCCCAACAACAAACAAAAAGAAAATTTACTGAAGAGCACTCAGGACTCCATTAATCTAGTCCGTGGGAAAAACGTATCGGTTGCAAACACGCTTCACATGGTGGAGACTGCTATTGTTGGGCAGGCTCACGGGAAATACCCTCGCGTGGAGGATTTGGATGGCTGGGTCACCAAAAATTGGAACCAACTCTTTGACTATCAGCCCGAGGTTATGGTCTTGTCTCGCGGATGGTTTATCTTCAAATTCCGTTCACATGAGTATGCTAGGAAATTTCTTGATGCCCACTGGAGTCTGGAAAACACTCCTATACTATTCAAAGGCTGGACCCCGATATTTGATGCGGATACTGAAAAACTTGACCTTATCCCTATTTGGGTCTGTCTCCCGGGCTTACCCTGGGAGTTCTGGAACACGAATCCCTTCGGGACATTGGTAACGCTCTTGGAGCGTTTATTGCTGCTGATATGTCTTTTCTACACACCAGGCTTTACTCGGTGGTCTGTGCCCTGGTCTCAAGAAATGTTCGTGAAGGACTTCATCCACATATCAATCTTACATGGGGCTTAGCACAGAAGGTTCATAATTTGGATTATGACGGAATCCCTTTCCGTTGTCATCGGTGCCATGGGATTTGACACCTCGTAAAGCACTGTCGTCTCACTTTTCAACAAAAAATTGACAACACTCGCAAACAGACTGTTGGTTCGAGTCCTGGCTTGGGGGAGAACATGGCAAAAGACGGTCATTTTGCTACAATGGGATTGAGGGGATCACAGTCGCTTTCTTCTGGTAGAGTTCCAGCTTGGGAACCCTTGAACACTCTGGATGGCACCAGGCAACACACCCAAATGTCGCCTCGGTCCACTGTGGCTTCTGCACCGGCTTCGACTTCGAACTGCACAACGATTTCTCCTGCAGCAACATCCATGGGTATGACCGAACAACTTGACCCTATTTTCACCACTGTTGTTTCTACTTTTTTCTCTCTACATCTAGATAATGTGGGCTCTGCTGGCACCCCCCTTACTATTCCCCTTGATTCACCTCCTACTACCATCACTACCATTGTGCCGACCCCCTTCTCCCTGGACTGCTCCTCGGTACTCTCACCCATTGTGCTCCATGTACCTTCAATTCGTTTTCACTTACGCACTAGGGACATTCCCACTCTGAACACTCATCCCATGGGCATGGGATTGGGCTCAAATCCACCCCCCCGTAAACTTCCCTGTGGTCATGGTAAACCTTCCCTTTTTTCCTCGGCACAACAGCAAGCCATCCTGGAACTTGCGGATGGAAAACAAAAATCAATCCTTGGGACACTTAGAGCGGTGCACGCCCACCCTAGGGTTCCCCCATGAATATTTTATCCTTTAACTGCAGGGGGTTGGCAAGTAAGCCCAAAAAACTTGCACTATAAAGGTTGATTACTCTTCAACATCCTGACATCTTTTTGTTACAAGAAACCATCGGGTCAGATACTGACATCATGGCACTACTCACCTCTTCCTTCCCTTCCTACAACTTCTCTGCTATCATTGCTCGAGGTCATTCTGGGGGCCTTTCCACGGGATGGAGACGCTCTTCGATCAAAGTTCACAATACCTGGGGCTTCTCCTCAAGTCTGGGAGTTGAACTCCATCACTCTGGCCTAAATAGGGCCTTCAAAATCATCAACATCTATGGGCCCTACTATGATCGTGCTATCTACTGGGAAGCCCTCAGGAGGAACACTATGCTCTCTGGGGACGATACCATCATTGGGGGGACTTGAATTTTACTCTTGGCAATCATGAGATTTGGGGCCACCTCGCTCGGGGTGACGATCTGGCTGGATTCTTTGCAAACCTGTTAATCGACACTCATCTCATAGACTATAACCCACCCATTCTGAAACCTACTTGGAACAACCACAAAACTGGAGAAGACTGCATCTCAAAGATACTGGACCATTTTCTTATCTCGGAAGCTCTAGCGACACAACCTCTCCAGTTGCGACAATGGGTCAACTCAGGGGGTATCTCGGATCATCATCCCATCTATTTTGAGATTATGGGGAATACCAGGAAATCACCAAGCCCCTACAAACTTTGCGCAACCTGGCTAAAAGAGGAGGAAGTTGCTAACATGATCAAAAAGAACTGGATTCCCTTTCAGCATGAAACAGGTACACATGCAACACCTCATTTTGTCAAAAACCTCTCTGGGATAAAGAGACTACTGAAGGATTGGTCTAACAAAAAAATTGAAAAGGATTCCATGGAACTATCAAAGGTTGAATTAGAACTGGTCAATTTACAGGATCGAGAAGGAGGAGGTTACACCACGACGGACTCCACCACACAACTTAAAACCCTGGAAAGCACAAGAAACAGGATTCTCCTTGAGAGGGAGGCTGTCTGGAGACTTAAAAGCAGATCTATATGGCTGAACAACGGGGATGAAAACACAAAATTCTTCCATGCATATGCAAAAGGACGAAAGGCTCAAAATACCATTTGGGAACTTTCGAATGAAACTGGAGAAAACTTCTCCTCCTTTGAATACCTAGCCTCTCTGGGTTCTACACACTTCAAATCTCTCTTCTCGAATGATAATCGTGCAACGATAGCGGAAGTTATCAGAATCTCTCAAATTTTTCTGGGAGCCGTTACTGATGAGGATAACCTGCATCTCATGGTTGAGATATTTGAAGAGGAGATAAAAGCCACACTCTTAAGCTTCCAGAAGGACAAGATCCCTGGCCCGAATGGCTAGACTATTGAATTTTTCATTGAGTTCTATGACATTATTGGAACAGATTTATTACATCTTGCTGAGGAGTCCAGGCGTGGGAGACACATACATCCTCCACTAAATGCCACTTTCATTTCTCTTATTCCTAAATCTGACAAACCTGTTACTATGGATGAATTTCGTCCCATCTCACTTTGCAATATCACTTACAAAGTAGTGGCCAAAATCATGGCAAAGCGACTAAAATCAGTTCTCTCTAATTTTATTTCCAAAGAACAGTTTGGCTTCCTGGAGGGCAGACAGATTCATGAAGCTATTGGGGTCGCTCAAGAAGGTCTTCACTCCCAAAAATCAAAGGGTATCAAGGGGGCTGTAATCAAAATTGATCTCTCAAAGGCTTTTGACAGAGTCAGCTGGCTCTACCTACGTCTTCATATGACTCGCCTTGGTTTTGATTATGCCTTCATCAAATGGACTATGAGTTGCATCACCACTTCTTCTTTTGCGGTACTAATCAATGGCTCCCCTTCCAAATTTTTTTGCGCGGAAAGAGGTCTCCGACAGGGCTGTCCTTTATCCCCACTTCTCTTCCTCCTGGTGGTTGAGGGTCTCAGTAGGGCTATCAAAGATGCTATTCGTCAAGGCACATTCCATGGTTTACAAATTACCAATCATTTTCGACTTTCACATCTACTTTTTGTTGATGAAATTCTCATTTTCTGTGATGGCTCTATTGGAGATGCGGAACAACTCAACAAAATACTCACTCTATTCCAAGAAGCCACGGGTATGATCATAAATATTCAGAAATCCACCAGCTTCCTTTACGGTCTGACTGCTGCAGAAAGTCACAGGTATACTACTCTCTTCCCTTTCGAATGTCTTCTCCTGAGCGATGGTCTAAAATACTTGGGCTTTCACTTAAAACCAAACGGCTACAAAAAGAGTGACTGGAATTGGCTCATTGCCAAATTGGAAAAAAGACTCTTGTTGTGGAGCCATCATTGGCTATCCAAGGCTGGTCGGCTGGTCCTTGTAAATTTTGTCCTTGAAGCCATACCTGTATACTGGATTTCGTTGGCCTGGATCCCCAAGGGCATTAAGGACAGGGCTAGGAAACTCTGCTTCCAATTCCTCTGGTCTGGACATGCAAAAAACACCATCACTCCATGGGTCAAGTGGGAGTGAATTGCAATGCCGAAGTCTCTGGGGGGCTGGGGACTAAAACACATCCATACCTTTGCCACTTCTCTTGCAGCAAAGGCAGGCTGGAGACTGCTTTCAACTACAAATCTGTGGACTGAGGTAGTGACTCAAAAATATATTGCTCCCTCATCCATACTCAATTGGATTCAAAATCCATCAAAACCCAGAACAGGAATGTCGGTAATCTGGAAAGCGGTGCTGGAATCTCTACCGCTCATTACACAGGGGCTTGCTTGGAAAGTGGGGTCTGGAACACAGATACTCATTGGCTCTGATCCCTGGATCGGAATCCAAAATAGACATTTACTACCTGCACCACTCATCCACTCCCTCCATTAGAACGGTTATTTTCACCTTTCTCAAGTTGTTGATCCACTTATCACTAGTGTCTGGCAACAAGGCTAGATCACAGCTGAGGCTCTACATATTCCAGTGGACCTACACAACCATTGGGAAAACTATACTCTGACCTTGCGACTGTCACATGCCCATATCTCAGACAATAATGATGAACTTATATGGACACTAGCCTCAAATGGTAAATATGCACCAAAACTGGGTTACAGATATTTAATGGAGCTTAAACAACAACAGACGAAGCCGAAATGGTGGTGGCAAATAGTTTGGAAAGCACACTGCCCAACCAAGTCAAAAAATTTCATGTGGTGTTCTCTCGCGGATCGTATCCCCACCTGGGATCGTATCAAAAATAAACATATTGAAGGATCGGGCTGGTGTATCCTCTGCAAACAGGAAAATGAAAACATTACACATCTTTTTATGGAATGTTTATTCACAAAGAACATTTGGTTGGAGCTAAAACACTCTCACCCTTCGGCAGACCTATGGAGGGGTCAAACCTTAGAAGTTGCTTGGAAACTTTGGGTCACCTTTGGGTCGACTCCCCAAACACCACAATTATCAAAGCTCTTCCCTTGATTGTCATTTGGGGCATCTGGCTTGCCCGTAACCAACTGATCTTTTGCGGAAAAAGCACTGTCCCTTCTATATTGATCGGCCACTCCCTATCGATTCTCTCACACTTCCCACAAGCTGATCCCACCCCTACCCTTCGTATTCCCATTGCTGACGTTATCATCCCCAACACTCCCTGGGCATATTTTGACGGTGTGTCCCAAAACAGTATCTCCGAGGGAGGTGCCATCTTGTATCTTTCTACCACACACTACTACAAGATCCATATGGGCCTTAGTAGAGGCACAAACAATTATGCTGAGCTCATTGCGGTAAAACTTCTGCTTCTTTTTGCATTGGAAAAGCAATGCACACATCTACAAGTCTTTGGAGATTCCATGATCATTATTAAATGGATCAAAAAAACTCAGCAATGCCACCATATGTTACTGCACACTATCCTTGAGGACACTCAGAATCGCCAACTTGTTTGACAGTTTCATTTGCACTCATGTTTTCAGGGAACGCAATGTGGATGCGGACCTCCTATCAAAGCAAGGGTTGACACTCCCACATGGACAGTGGCGGATTGCAGAACACCAAAATGACACCTTTCATGAATATTTTCACAGACCTTTTATCGAAGGTCCTAATCTGCAAAATTTTCCTCAGTTTTGAACAACATTCCTTTCTTTTGATCAACAATTTATAAAGCAACATGGGACTGGTTTTCTTCTATTCATAGCACTGTAATACAGTTGGATACAATATGGATCCCCCCAGATCGAAACATATATTACTGCATATATATGGACACACAAGCTGAAAAGCTTATTTTTTAAAAAGCTCA
This sequence comes from Larix kaempferi, assembly GCA_027924585.1. NCBI lineage: Eukaryota > Viridiplantae > Streptophyta > Pinopsida > Pinales > Pinaceae > Larix > Larix kaempferi. The sequence continues at coordinate 220,981 of BSBM01000153.1, forward strand.
CAGAAGCTTTTATACAATATGTAATTTGATTTTGCTTAAATGAAATTACACTTTTTTCCTTGGAAAAAAAAACAATAATTTCATATAGTTGAAAATGTTGAAAAAGAAAATGAAATTAAAAATAAATTATAATTTATATTATAAAATTAATAAAATTATAATAAATAAATATAATTATTTTATTAAAATGTTTTTATATTTTAAAATTGATTAATATTATATATTGAGTCATATTATTAACACTAATAATTATTTGTTTTAAAATAAAAAAGAACAAACAAAATTAAAATCCAAAAACCCCTTAAATATACAAATTAGATTTGCATTTGATCCCTACAATCAACATATATTGCTTAGAATTCCAACAAAAGTTAGTTGAAACTTAAATGAGAGTGGTATAAAGATGTTCAACAAACAAAATTAAAATCCAAAAAACTCTCAAATATGCAAATTAGATTTGCATTTCCGTACAATCAACATATATTGCTTAGAATTTCCTCAAAAAGTTACCTGAAACATAAATGAGAATGGTATAAAGATGTTGATGCTTGATTCAATTATAGGAAATACAACTCTAAAATATATTAATACCATTAAAAGCACTACCACAACTAAATTTAAAGAGAAATTTGGTGTAATGAAGAAATAGAGAATATGAGAAAGTTTAAGTGTTATAAATTAATAATTAATTTCAATTTATAAGATTGAAAGCATCTTTCTACTATAGCTAGCTTAAAAACAAGATTAGCACTATAAATGAACTTTTGCTATCTTCATGCATAATATGGGCGCTAGATAAAACAAAACACCAGAGGAATCAAGAACATGTAATCTTTGTGGTACTAAAAAACTGAAGAATGAAAAATACTTTCTCTTATAATGGCATATTTATGTGCACACTAGATTTCAATTACGAATTATTTATATAACACTCTAATCTTCATAAAATGTTAACCCATGAAAATCAAAGAAGACCTAGGATCTTTCTCTTTTATATATTCAACCATTTAAACAAAAAGTTAAAACAAATCACTTATTTCCTTATCACTTTAATCAAAGTTCAATCAACCAAAGTTAGTCTCTATGGATGGTAATCATCATGATCATCATTATTCAATAACTTATATTGTCTTAAAAAAAAATCAAATAGTGACATTACATTAACTAGCCTCTCGCCACTCAAATTTTTTGGAAAGATTTAAACAAACACTTTGTAGATCCTAAATTACTTTTAAAAATTTAAACTAGATGAAAAGTATGATCTTATATATCTATTACAAATTATTGATCAATAATGTCAATGTTGCTATATTATTTCAACCTTAACAAATCTTACATTTATAAATTGTTATAACACTGATACTAGTTGTAGTATCATATCTTGTTAGTCCTTTTGGCTTCTTTTTCTTTTTGTTAAGGAACATCTAGTTGTGGAGAAACATTTTTTTTCATGGAACATTTAGTCACAAAGAAACTCCTAAGCATTTCACCACATTCATAGATGGTGCCCAATGCAAACCCATCAACATTGATTATGGTGTATGATCTAATAGGGACATTGAGTGATGCATGTAATAGAGACAACTAGTCTAGGTAATCAACCCCAAGACCTCTTGTATGAAGTTTAAAGCACTCAACCATGCAAGCTAGTTCATTAGAGTAATTTGGCTTGTGGTTGTTATCTATGTAATGCTCACAAAAATTGCAACTTTTTCTTTTATAATGAGATCTACTTTTGTTGGGATCAGTGGGTCGAGGCCAAGCTGCGTGCACCTGAGAGCGTTGGCGTGAGATGGCTGCATGCACCTGAGTGCGTTGGCGTGCATCTGTTCAAGATTTGCATGTTGCATGTACCTGAACACGATTTGCATTCTAGGCAGCGTGAGATGAACTGGGCGTAGTGCTGGGAAGTTGTTGAGGGCCCTCCTGGCCGTTCTTCCTGAGCGCAAGGCTGCTTGAAGGGATCCCTCATGGATCTTCTTCTTTCTTTCTCCCAGATCTCTCTTCTAGGGCTTGCCCCGGCCTCCAATGGCGTCGGGAGCAGTCAGCCCATCTTCCGACCTTTCTAACTTTTTGAATCTGATAGCCAATTAAGGAAAGAAGCCTCTTTCCTCTTCTTGGCAGAAGTTCGTGGAGAAGCTTAACAAGATCCCAATGGTAGCTTTACCGGTTGATCTACCTTGCAGGACAACCCTCAATCTGTCGGATCGTGGATTGATCGGCTAGTTCACAAGACTATGGCCCTCTCTGAAGTCTGTCGAACACTAGGTGCAAAATAATTGGAGACCCTTAATCACGGAAGATGTGAAATCCTTCTTTCTGGGCAAAGGATACTTTGCATTCATATTTGAAATCAAACAGGATCGCGAGCTCATCTTCAGAAGCGGACCATACTTCATGGCACCGCAGAGACTCTATATGAATAAATGGACCCCGAACTTTGACCCAACCCTTGACATCCCCTTTTCCATTCCCGTCTGGGTGAGACTCCCTCATCTACCCCTTCACTGCTGGAATTATGAATCCCTAGAAGCTATCGGAAATGCCCTGGGTCAATACACCAACAAAGCTGATCGAAAAGATCAATATGCATGCACGAGAATCTGAGTTGAAGTAGACTTGGAACATGGACTTCCGGAAGTAATAAACCTTACCGTGGAAGATTGGTCCCATATTCAAGAACTTGAATACGAACAAATTCCCCTTAAATGCAGATTATGCCATGAGTATGCTCACTTTGCCTGTTCCTGCAAAAAGAAGCCTGCAGATCCAGAATCAGAAGGAAAGAAAGAACAATGGATGGCCATCCAGAAAAATAATAAATCGGGAACGAAATCCCACTCAAAAATTATAAATACCAAGAAATCAGATCATCGACATCAAGATTCAACGACATCAAACAACAGGAATAGCTTCAAATTATTAGAAATATCGGAGAATCAAGATACCCCTGAGATCGAAGAAGAAGGAGAAATACATGAACAACAAGACTCTCATGCTATTCCTCCTGGCTTAGAAGATTTGAATATTCCCCTTGCCTCAGAATACATCCATCCCCACCAGATCTACCTCGATCAAAGATGCTCCCTCCTATGCTGAAATCACTAAAATTAGAACTCCCACCTCCCCCTCTTCCTCGGAAGAAATCATAGATATATCTGCCAAAAAGCCTGGTCGAAAATCAATCAAAGAGCTGAAAGAAGAAGAAGTTGAGCGTGAGAAAGTCCAAGGATCCCAAACCAATATATATATGGTCTTCAGCAGAAATACTAGAGCCAGAAAAGCAGGAAAGAAAAACGGAGACCTAGCAGGAGGAACCCCCTCCTCCATCTATAATCCCAAATGATGAAGATGATCTCTTGGGATTGCAGAGGCCTTGGCAGCCCTAGCAAGCTTGAAGCAGTAAAAGATATTCAAATAATTGATATGCCAGATCTCCTATTACTCCAAGAGACCAAGCTCGACAATAATGTTGTCTTAGCTATCGAAAAAGAAATATGGAAGAGAAGCACTGGTTATGCAGTTAGTGCTAGGGGATATTTTGGCAGCCTGAAAACATTATGGTCTCCCGAAAAATTCCATCTCCACAAATCCTTCGCTATGCAGCATTGGATTTATACGGATCTCACTCATATTCAAAGCAACAAGCAATTCACCCTATTCAACATGTATGTTCCCAATCTTTACTCTGAGAAAAAAGACTGCTGGAACCTACTTGAAGATTTTCTGCAGGCATATGGCCCTCAGAATCTTATTCTGGCCGGTGATATGAATATTACTCTTTCCAATTCTGAAAAAAAGGGTGGTAACAGTGGTACATATTGCTTCAAATCTCAGGTTGAAGCCCTTCTCCAAACATGGGATCTCATTGATATCAAACCCAATAAAGGGAAGTATACATGGTCCAACAAGAGTATTGGCAAATGAAATATTATGGCTAGATTGGACAAGTTCCTCGTCCATAGCAATCTTCTATCTGATAACCAAATCATCTCCTCCAGCATTCTGGCCAATCTAGCCTCCGATCATAAACCCATCCAACTCTTCTTTCGGGAAAATGAGGATCTAGGTCCAATCCCATTCAGGTTCAGCCCTAATGGCTTGCTCATGATAGTTTATGGAGCACATTGGAAAAGGCATGGAAAATTCCCATAACTGGATCCCCTTGCTACATTTGGGAAAAGAAACTCATTAATACCAAAAATGCACTCAAGATTTGGGCCAAATCCAATTGCCGAGCCCCTGCAAATCCAAGAAAAATTGCAGAGGGAACTCTTATCCAATTCGATATGGAAGATCAGCCCATTGAAGCTACCATGCTGCAGGAAGAAGTCAAACGCCAAACCAACGCCTTTCAGGCATTTCGAACTGAAGAAGAGTATTGGAGACTTAAGTCGAGAAGCAATTAGCTCAAAGTAGGTGATAAAAATACCGCTTACTTTCATAAGCAATTTAAAGTCAGACAGTCATTAAATTATATCGTTGAGATCAAAATCGAAGATGGTATGACTGTCAAAGGGAATTCGAATATTTAAAATGCAGCATGTACTCATTTCTCCAAGCTATTTATGGAAGATGACAGCACTAGTGGAGAGGACGAGCTTACCTTCTTGGAACACATCCTTAAGAGGATTACAATGGAGGATAATCTAAACATGCACAAACTGTTCACAAAACAGGAAGTGCTCAAAGCAATCAATTCCTTTGAATCTGACAAAGCATCGGGCCTCGATGGTTACTCGATTCAATTTTACAAAGCTTACTGGAAATATATCAAAAAAGATTTCATGAGAATGATAAGGAACTTTCACTCAAAGGAAAAAATCAGTGGCTGTACATATTCAACGTTCCTGTCTCTCATCCCTAAAGAAACTAATCCCAGCACATTCAGCAGATTCAGACCGATATCGTTATGCAATTCCTCATATAAAATTATATCCAAGATGTTAGCAACTAGAATGAATCCTTTACTCAACAACATCATTTCGGACAACCAAGGTGGCTTCCTGAAAGGAAGGCAAATACTTGACAATGTTAATCTCATGCAAGAAGAAATCCACTCCAGTAAGGCCCGAAAGGAAAAAGGTATGTTAATCAAGCTAGATATGGCAAATGCATTTGACCCGGGTAAAGCATTCTTTCCTTTTTAAAATTTTGAAATGCTTCGGTTTTGAAGACACAGTCATCAGCTGGATCTCATCTTGCATTTGAAAACCCTGTATCACACCCCTCATTAATGGACGCCCAACTGAATTCTTCTAAGCTACACTTGGCATTAGACAAGGCTGCCCCTTGTCCCCCTTCCTGTACATCATCCTTGCAGACTCTCTTAGTCGAAAGCTGAACCATGAGTTGAATTCAAGATTCCTTCCTGGCTTACATTTAACCACTGACTCCCACCCCCTCAATCATACCCTTTTTGCCGATGATTCTCTATTATTGGGTGGTGCCTCCTCCATCATAGCTCGAAAATTCAATCGAAATCTGGATTGGTATTGCAAAGTATCTGGAGGCAAGATCAACCTGCATAAAAGTGTTGTCTATTGTTGGAACCTAAATAACAGCGTGGCATCCAAAATCAACAGAATACTCGGCATCAAATTCCACAACCATTGGGACAATTTTATGTATCTCGGCCTCCCAATCACACAAGGTCTCTCAAAAGCTGGAAATTGGGAAGGAACGATAAACAAAATAAAAAACTGAATTAGAAGACTGGGAGGGTATTGGATCAGCAAGGCTGGAAAATTGATCCTTATAAAATATGTCCTCTCTGCGTTGCCTATATATCAATTATCCATCCTCCTAGCTCCAAAAGGAGTGTCAGATTTGATAAGTAAACTTTTGAGAGACTTCCTTTGGTCTAGTGGGAAAAACAATGGAGAAAAATCCATTTAGTGAAGTGGGAGATCATAAAGCAACCCAAATCCTCAGGAGGCCTTCAAATTGGTGATCCATTCCATGCAAATTTAGCACTAGGCGACAAGCTCCTATGGAAAATCATGCACAACAAAAGCCATCGAGTCAGTCTTGTGCTCAGAAATAAATATTTACAAGGTAATAGGTTAAGATGTCTTGACCATAAGCCAACAACCAAAGGCTCCAGCACCAAGACATTATGCAAGGAAGCATGGAAGTTTTTTTCAAATGGCCTTTACTGGGTACCCAGTAATGGCAGCAAAATTGACATCTTCATGGATAGGATCATGAACAACAATACTCTATAAAGCACTCATGAATTATGTAATATTGCAACATGGATCAAGCAAAATGGGATCACTACCTTGAATGATTTTAGTGCCTGCGATAGGCATGGCAATTGGAAAAGCTGGAGCAATAGACCCATCCCCCCACATCTTGAGTCTGCTAAAAACATACTCATAGACAACTTGAAAGGCTGCTCCCTATTTGACGGACAATCCAATCGAGTGGATGCAAGCCGGATCTCCCTAGCTCAATGTTAGTCTAGAACAAATAGTACAGACTACAAACTACTTTCCTAGATCTACTTAAGGATCAAGTGACTAGATGTCTTACCTTAACTTTGCAATCCTTTCTCCTGGATGTTGCTCCACGCCTCATGGTCGTCAGATCTCAGCTGCAAGACCTGTCAAGACACATAGAACAATACAAACGAGTAAAGAGCATCTATACAATAAGAGATCTAAGTAAACAGTTAAGCATGTAAACTACTCAATATCATCACACATAAACAATATTGGTGGAAAGCGTTTATATTACTGTAAATCGAGAAAGTACATAGTAAAGAATAGACTACAACCAAGGCTTAACGTAGTAGCCCTTCTCCATCCAAGCCAATTGCCATATCCTCCCAAGGAATTTTGAGTCTCTCAATAGATGAATTAGAGATCTCTCCAAGATTGATTTCACCAGCATGTAGACACTATAGACTTCCTCCTTTTGGAGAGGGGTAGAGCTTCACTTATATAGGACTAAGTGGATAGGATATGGATAGGGTAGGTTGAGATATGGTAGGAGAGAGATAGGGGATCCCCCCAAGAGGTTAGGAACTGAGTTCCAGCTCCCCCAAGAGGTCAGGGATAAGGATCCAAGTCAACAGGCTTCGAGAATGAGCTCGAAGGGCCTATTTTTGTCCATTAACTGACTTCGTCACACCCTGCAGTAAAGCAAGATGCGACGTCGTAGGTTGCATGTGTGCATCCTACGACGAGCTCTCAAAACCTAGCATAAATGAAAAGGTATCCTTTCCAGGTAAATGATTTAGCGAATGAAACTTCAGGAATGTAAACACTGAATCTCAAGATGGTAGGATTTTAGGTGTAACATAATTCTCCCCAAAGCATGAAGATGTTGAAATTTGGACAGGTGAAATGCTTTGACAGAAAGAATGGCAATGGCTTGTCGGACGAAGGACACTGCTGCAGTACAATTGACTCTAAGTACACTGTCTCATATGACATACAACATGGCTGCCGACCAATACATTGCATATCCATGGTAGTAATGACCGATTGAACACAATCATGGCTATTAGACACAAGTGTAGATCCAGGATGAGATGATAACACAACCATGACCAATACAAATGTGGATCCGTGTAATATGACTCAATACAAACTCCATCGCAACCTAGGTAAAACATGACTCCCCAGGGTCTTCAAGCTAAACCCGCAATGATACGAATCTATCCATGTGATTACAAATGTCTTGACATCGCACATGGTAGAAACCACTTGATTACCAGTCATTGATGTATACCGTTAACAAGTGCGAGGGAAATCACCATTAATGTCAATGATCCCCAAGGTATCACAGTACATATCACCAAGCGTGAATAAATGAGTTGAAGTCGAAGGCGAGATGAAATCTTTCAATCAAGAGTCAATGATGTAAACTCATGTTGAAAGTGAGGTAACCTGCCATTGAGGCATGCAGGGCCAAGGTACTTGGTTGGTTTCTATATTCAATCCTCTGATGATGATTTGGAGTCGACAAGGATGAATCTGTCGAAGGAGGTCCATGATGAATCCCCCATCATCAACATGAAACACGTCAAAGGATGTGTAGAGCTGATCGGATGGTACAGTAACATGCAAGATTGACTCAAAGTAGACCGACATGATAGAAGGTGTACTGACTATAGATAATTAATAGTGAGAGTATTCTTGAACATGGGCATGGCATGACTTGGCAATATTGACATGACGAGTATGACACCAACTCCTAATGCAACTAATAATGGAAGCTTTCTTTGAATGACTCAAAGGAGTGATGAGACTCGGGAAATAAGTGAAAACTCGAGGACAAACAGATGATCCAAGTACTGTATGCAAATGCAGATGAGTGCCATGTTCAAGAAATGACTAGATACTGCCACTGATAAAGGTGTAATATAAAAGCTTTCCTTTTTCCCCATCATGAATGATGAGTGCCTCATGTATTTTTTACGAGCTTGATGAGGGTAACCAAATGCTCGGTATAGCTCATCTCATAGATGAGTCCAATCCCAAATATTTTTCGAACCTGGGATAGGAGGGGTTTGTCCCATGGCGGGCCCTTCAATGTGAAAATTTAACAAGTCCATAGAAGGTAAACTCGGTCGTCATTTCATGTTTAGAGAGTCTGAAAAGAACTAAAGAAGACTCCAACGGTCCTTTTTTCGTAAAGTTAGCCTCATCGCCCAAAAAAGGGTAAAACAACACGGGAGAGGACTCTTCCAGTCATGATTGGTTGGAGTATACCTTTTTCGTAAGTAGTGCCCCCTGGTCCAAAAAAGGGGTAAACTATCACCAGGAAGACGACCATTCAAATACTTTAACAAGCGTGAACGTGACAAGTTCGCTTGGCAATCTTTTCGTATTTCGGGAGCCTGAAAAGAGCTTAAAAGATAGACTCCGGGGGGGTTCCTTTTCCGTGGGAGTTTAACGAGCCTGGAAAAGTGATAAATCGTAACTCGGTGACGTATTCTCATAGTTTCAAGAGCACGAGAAAGAACAAAGAGTAAGCTCATCATCATTAAATAATTACAATCTAATGAATGAAAAGATAATGACCAAATACACAAGGGGTGTTCATACCTAAGATGACCGTTCCAATGTGAAAACGACGTAAAAAAGACACTTACGACTCCTGCACACTCGGAAACTAGGTCAAATAGTCAACCAAACGTTCAAATATGATAAAAATCGATCCAAACTATAGCAAATGGCATAAAGGCATCAAATATTTGAAAAATGAATATTCTGTTTTGTTTATAAATAGAAACAAAAACCAAATATAGTCACCATTGTTTCATTTGCCAAATTTGGGAGGAGAAGTGCCATTTGGAGCCAAAACTTCACTTGTCGATTCTGAGAGCTACGAGCAGCCATTTCACCCGCCGTCCGGAGCAGGTAACTCTAAACTTCAGCCAGCATAATTGTAATGGTTTACATTTTGAATTAGGCTCATTTTTTTGGGTTTGAGCTTAGTTTGTGAAGGGTTGTTGCATCCTCGGCTCGTCGCAGTCTGCCCTTTCGGGAACCATGATGAGACTGAGTGGTCGCAAGGCTTGCAAGGATGGACTGCGACGACGTCGCACAAACCATGCCCAAAAAAGGAACTTTTGGTGGTTGAAACAAGTGTTAACAATGTTTACACTCTCCTTTTGGCAGGTTACAAGCAGCCAAAATGGTCTTTGAGTGGCGTGAACGGGAACATGAGATAGATGATGTACAGGCTGTGAGTGATCCACAATGTGTGGAAGCATCGAGGAACTGTGGGCTCCTCAAGTTCTTCGAGATCCAGGGCATGAGGGCCCAAATCCTATTACTGACACATATGCTATGATGTTGGGATGCAGCCTAGCAATATTTCGTGATCGGTGAGCACATGCTTACCATAGATATCGAGGACATCTACTTCCTGACTATATTCCCAACACCCATGCTTCTAGTGGGAAGATTCCCATTAAAGAAGTATGGGAACGTCCATTGCGCGCCATACTTTTTACTATTACAAGGATGGCAGGAATTCAAGCTCCTCACTTAGCCACCAGGTCTCAGATGCTATACGTGGAGAACTGCATGTCTCTGAATATCTTCAACTGGTGCAAGGGACTCCTCGCAAACATGCAAGCTCAGCTGACCAAGTGTCGGTGGGGAGAACTCAAACAGTTTGGCTACGGTTCGATAGTGATCTCGTTCCTCTTGGAACGGGTTCCCTTCTTGCGCCCTCAGGTACCACTGGATGACAAGGATCCTAAGGATCCTCACATGGTTAGGTGGACAGAGGTGATGGCCCGACATGGTGGGGGCCCCATCATCACACATGGTCATGAGTTCTTCACCTGGCTTGAGGGCTAGTTACTTAGGGTAGAGGATTACCCATACAGTGGTATGGACTTCAGAGATGACCCAGACTTTCCGTTGCTCGAGGGAGCAGCATGGGGAGACATAGGTAAGAAAAAAAAACCCTTTTACTTTTTAAGTTTTATGATTTTTTTTTTGTTGTAGTGCTGATGAGTTAACAACATGTATGTGCAGACGTGGGATCCATACGACTAGTGGGAGTCTCTCTTCTTGTGAGGAGAGAGAGAGAAGAGGGAGCAGTCATGGGTCCTGTTGTGCATGCTGCTATTGCAAAGATGGACAGAGTCTATGCCAACCTGAGTGGGTTGACATTAGACATTCCCGAGCCGACGGTAGATGAGGTGTCGCGGTCGATGCAGGTGTACACGGTTGGAGCGACTGCACGCTTCAACGCGCTGCTTCACAAGGTTATGAGAGCAGTTGACTGTTTCCACACTCAGCAGGCTAGAGCTACTAGACCACTTAGGGTTGTACAGGCCAGGCGATAGGCCTTATGCTGTTATCATGTACTGAGAGCTTAGAGGCCTCAAATTTTTTGTACTTACTGAAAGCTACGAGGCTTCAAATTTTGTAGAGACTCACTGAAAGTCATCGTGCTTCAGATTTTGTATCAGCACTACTTTTTATGATGATATATATATATACAGACATTCCGACGATTTATACATTATGTGTTTTAAAAATGGATGAATGGTGTGGTCTCGTTATGTGTTTGCTTATAAAATGAATTATTTACATGTTATGTATACTTTTAACAGTTCATGAATATGCTTATGTGTGTGCAATGTACCAATCTAAGATGAAGTTGGCCATGGAGTCGGCAACTGTATTAACGTCTTGTGGAATGTGCAGGTACTGAATGGACTCAAAGGACCTTTCCAGAAGACGGACCCGTCGATAGAGTCGAAGTAAGGTGGGATCGCGGATGGTGTAGACTCGGTTGAGATGAGAGACCACTAGTTGAGAATCTAGGTGGACAACAACGTGGTCCCTACCCAAAGAAATAGTGTCAATTAGGGTTCCAATGATTGCTTGATATTATGCAGCATTGTTGGTCGCAAAACCTAGACACATTCCCCCTCAGCTGATAAGCTCACCAGTAGGTGAATAGAGAACCCAGGTTTCCGAAGCAAGGTTGCGGGTATGCCGACTGGCGCCGTATGCGAATCCGAAACAAGTTTCCATCTGCACACGCAAACAGAACATGGTATAAGAAACGAAACAAGACCTAAACATGCAAGAAATCAAAGCGTCACACCACACAAAAAACACACGCGCACGTCATGTACAGTATATATAAAAGTACTCATGCATGAAAGACTCAGGCATAGCACCTCTTCAGGTATAGCCCATTGCGGGGCTCAGCCAAAGATATCCCATCGTAGTCTTCAATCTCATAAGCTCCCTTCTCCAAGACGCATTTCACATTGTAAGTTCCATGCCACATGGACTCAAACTTTCCTGCCCCCAGCTTATCATGTTTTTGGTCATATGTGAGGACCAAATCTCCCTCGTTGTAGGTGCGAGGTTATACCGACTTGTCGTACTACGCTTTGATGCGTTTCTTATGAGCCTCGTTAGCAAGAGCGGCATCTCGACGAGTCTCGTCGAGCTTAGCTAGGTAGAGGAAGCGTTCTTCCTCGGTAGTAGTGTTTGGGAGAAGTTCGATGGCGAGCTTGAGAGACAGAATCTCGCACTCAAAGTGAAGGACCGCCTCCAATCCATACACTAGTTGGAAAGGAGTGAATCCAGTGGCAGTTTTAACGAAATTTCTATAAGCCCAAAACGCGGAGAAGAGCATGTTGTGCCAATTGGCCTTGTGTGTACCCACCATACGTTGGACCATAGTTTTCAAGACCTTGTTAATGGCCTCGACCTGTCTGTTCGACTTTGGGTAGTACGGTTTTGAGTTTCAATGGCAAAAACCCAATCTATCGCTCAACTCATCAACCATGTGGTTCATAAAGTGAGAACCATGGTCGGTAACTATCGCTTGAGGAACTCCAAACCGCGCTATAACATGATTAAACATGAAGAGTGCGGCGGTCTTGCCGTTGTTCGTGTATGTAGGCATTGCCTCGGCCCACTTTGTAAAGTAGTCCATAGCTACAATGACGTAACTATGCCCCCCGACCAAGGTAGGTTTACAATGCATGAATTCAATGCCCCATTTAGCGAAGGGGACAACAGCAATAACCGGGTGTAACGGGGCGGGATGGCTACACTTTTTCGTATGAAAATGTTGGCAGGGAGGACATTTTTTTATGGCCTCGATACAATCTTTGAAGATAGACGGCCAGTAATATCCTGCGCGCAAAATCTTCTGGGCTGTAGCCATCCCAGAGAGGTGACCGCCATGTGCCCCAACGTGACAGCCATTAAGAACGCGTTCAACCTCATCATGAGTCAGACAACGTCGAAGGATAGAATCAATACTACGGCGGTACAAAGTATCACCGATAATCAGATAATACTTTGCATGGTGGCGTATGCGACGGCGGTCGTCACGAGACAACTGAGGGCTGAAATGTTGGGTTTGAAGATACAATGTGATATCTCCATACCATGGATCAGACATACTGATAAGAAACAATGACTCATCTGGAAAGGAGTCATTGGGATCAGACTCTACATCAGTACGGGGGAGGTCGCAGATAAGCTCAGCAAACACCAAAGACTTTTTAGACTTGGGCTTTTCGAAAAGAAGATCAAATTCTTGCAGTATCATGATCCAGCGTGAATACTTGCCCCCAAGCACCTGACGTGTCAGAACGTGGTACATGGGGTTCGAATCAGCAATGATGGTGGTGGTGCAGAGCAAAATGTAATGTCGAAACTTTTGCACGGCTATGTCAGTCGCGAGAGTGAGCTTCTCAACATGTGAATATCGGGTTTCAGTGTCAATGAGACCTTTACTGGCATAATATATCACATGTTCCTGGGCGTTCTGATCTTCCTGCACCAAAACCATGGCGATAGTGGTGTCGGAAGCAACGAGATATAGAATTTAATCTCAGTAGTAATTCGGCAGTTGGAGCATGATGGCATGCTTCAAACTATCAAAATATTGTTGAGCTTGGTCATCCCAAATGAACGGGACGTTTTTCTTCATCAATCTCATGTAACCCTGCATCTTTTGCGCGAAATTACAAACGAAGCGTCGTAAATAAGTCGCTCGTCCTTGCAGACTCTGAAGTTCTGTAATATCAGTTGGAGGTGGAAGGGCGACTATGGCTTCCACCTTCAAGGGATCAATGCGGATCCCATCTTTCGAGACGATAAACCCTAGGAGGCATCCTGACTCGACACAGAAAATACACTTATGAGGATTCAAACGGATGTTGTACTGCCTGCATCTGAGGCAAACGGTCGTCAAATGATCAATGTGGAACTCATGTTGCTTCAAATGGTCAGGGAGATCATCCAAGTAAGGTTCCACAAAGTCCTTCACATCATGGAGGGCATACGACATGGCCCGCTGGAATGTGGCACCAACATTTTTAAGACCAAACGGAAGTTTACGATATGAAAACGTTCCCCAAGGGCAGATGAAAGCAGTCTTGTGTTGGTCGGCAGGGTGGATCTCAATCTGGTTGTATCCGGAAAAGCCATCCATAAATGAAAAGATGACGCTTCCGGCACAATTGTCGATAATCTGGTCAATGAAGGGAGTCAGGTAGTTGTCCTTGGGACAAGCTCTGTTGAGATCCCGATAATCAACACAGACGCGAATGGTACCCTATTTTTTAGTAACAGGGACGACGTTTGAGACCCACTCTGTCAATGGGACAGGGTAAATGAAGTCGGCCTTCAAGAGTTTCTCAATCTCTGCCTTGATTGCCGCAGTCTTCCGAGGGTGTACCAGTCGCAACTTTTGGTGGAAAGGTTTGATGTCGGGATAGGTTTTGATTTTGTGCAAAACAATGGAGGGATCTATCCCCGGCATCTCCTCGTAGGTCCAAGCGAACATGTCTCGGAATCGCTTGAATAAGGCCGTGGCAGTGATGACTTCTTAAGGGGAACACTTCAAGCCTAACTGAATGTGTTCCACTACACCAGTAGTAACCGAAATGTCTATCAAAGTGGTAAGCTCAATGTTGGAAAAGTTGCCTTCGGAGTCCGTTTGACATGTAAATATTGAGGACTGAGAGCCAAAGTAGACATCCGGTGTGAAGATGGTGCTAATGCTATTCTCCACAGTGTCCAACAAGGGAGGGAAAGACGAACGATGGTGGAGGTCTTCCCACGGAGGATCATATGCGCTCATGATTTCCATAATGGACTCGTCAGAATGAAAAGTCCGTAGCAGAGGATCGGATGATGTCCGTTGTAGAGAACATGAGGTGGAGGCCACAGTTAAGTGGTCCTCTGGTGCGGACTAGATAGCCTCATACATGAGTTCAGTGGGTGACAGAGGCATAGTGTCTCCAATCAGGTGTGTCGTGGCTTCATCAGGTACAAGCCATGAATCATTGGAGTTAGATGAAATTTGTGAGGAGATCATGTTCACCGTGGAAACGTGGTTTGGGGGGTCCGAAGTAGGAAAGACGCCCATAAGGGATGAATCCTTAAGGAGGCCAACCCCAACACTCATACTTTTGTGAAGATTGTCCAATCGAAGGAACGTTATCGCCTGGGTGAGTAGTGGTGTCAGGTGAACAGAAATCCAGTTGGTCGAGTGTGACAATTCAGCGTTGATGGGGGAATTGTACTATGCGGAAGACAGATGATGCGACCGCAGTCATGGCGTAAAACCAATTTCGACCAAGCAGAATGTTATAATCTAACGGGGTAGAAACTACTTCCACGTTAAGGGTGGCGGTCTTGCCCCCCAGCTCGACTGGTAAAGCTTGTAACATCCCATAAGGTTGAAAACCACGTTCGTCGAAAGCTCTCAAAGTGGTAGGATAACGGTTCAACTCGGGAGAACCAATGGCTCTCCAATAGGTGATTGACATGACTGACATAGAGGCTCCTTCGTCCAAAACGGTACGATGGATTATATTCCTAGCAATGTTTGTAGCAACTTGAAATGCTAGCTGATGGGAGAGCCTCGGTTTCAAGTACTCTATTTGGAACATAATGGTATTCGATGAATCCGGGTCAACTGCACCGATGGCAGCGAGGAGAGTCTTGTGTTGATTGGGACAGTTTTGCAAAACTTCCATCGTTGACATAACACAAGGAGCTTGTGCTAGGTCCTCTACAATGTTGTAGTTCTGAGCAACCCAAGCGTTAGGATTTAAAACTGACTTTCTAATCGTGCTCTTGGGTGGACGCAATACTGACTCGAGAGAGGGCTTCTCAATGGTGAGAGGAGCAGCCAGTATGGTGACATTGGGCATCGAAGTGGAAGCTTTTTCAGTATTACTTCCAACAGGTTCCTTAGCTGGAACAGAGTCATACGAACGAGAACGGGTGTTCAAGTTGATGGTTTCGTTGCGCACCATGAGAACATGTGCAGTGGTGGATGCTTCTCCTTGGGAAGAAGAAGTGTGAGCGATCGACTGCTGATTTTGAACAGGGAAGGGATCGTTGAGAACTGCGGGTGTGGGTTTTCCCTTAAGAAACTTTTGAACTTCATCTCTATGGGGGCACTCTTTAGAAAAGTGATCGTCACCACACAGTAGGCAAGGATAATTTAACTTCCTTTTCTGTTTGGTATCATCAGGGGTGCTCTTTTGTTCCTATTGGGTGGAATATTTCTTGGGTTTCCCCTTGTTTTTCTTCTTACCACCAGACTTTTGAGGTGAAACTGATGAAACAGAATTCACTTCTTTGGTGACAACAGGAGTGGATGATTTGGTGGTGCCATGAACAGCCTGAGTTGGTGATGGGGAGGAACCCTGGGGGTTCTACGAACCAACAGTTTGAGAAGGATGCTGGGTGCTAAGGGATCCAATGATGTCATCGGCTTGGGGTCCCTTAAGTGGTTTCATGGGGTCGTAAGTGTTGCGAGGCACGTTAGGAGGAATATCAAACAATGTGCCGAACTGAGCATAGACTAAGTCTAGTAAGTGGGCACGTGCGATGGCCTGTTCTTTAGTGACAGCGCCTCCCATCGCAACATCTCATGCTATGGTTGGAATGAGGGACTTCGTGAACTAGTCTGCTAGGAGTTGATCTGGAATGGGAGCTTTAATGAGATGACGTCTCCTTTTCCATTCATGTATATGATCTGAAATATGAGTGGCGGTATTTTGACGGAGCGAGGTTAAAAGCTCTGTACCAGTTTTGTACCGTATAGGCAGTTGGAAATGAGTCAAAAAGTTCATAGCAAGAGAACTAAAATCAGGAAAAGAATGAGGTGGTAGTTCAATATACCACTTGGCAGCCGAACCAGTGAGAGTCCGTTGGAATAACCGAAGACAGATCGAGTCGTCCATCAGTGAGTTGGATGAACACCATAAGTGGTATGTCATCACGTGGCTTGTAGGATCCTCGCCCGGCTTATCGTCAAATTTTGGGATATCTGACGGAATTTTTACCGGAATAGGTGGCCAATTAGTTCCATGGTAGATGGGGTCGTTGGTCAAGCGAGACAAGTCAGGTAGATCTAAGGTAGCCAAAAAGGGCAGCTACATATTAAGCTGTGAGTACTGATAGTACGGATAGGGCATGTAAGGACCTATAGGACCTTGTGTCAACTGACCATAAGGTGTTCTAGGAGGAAACTGGCCATAGGGGTATGGGCCGCCCGGACCAAATGTAGGTCTGCCGCCATAGTAAGGTGGTCCATAACCATAATAAGGTGGCCCATTGCCATAAGGTGGGGGACCGCCTCCAAATGGTGGGGGTCTGCCACCATCGCCGAGGTAGGATGGGCCGCCACTGCCTCCGCTGGGAGGGGGTGGTGGCCCACTACCACCACCAGAATAGGACGGGCCTCCACCACCTCCGCTGGGAGGGGTCGATGGGCCACCGCCGCCACCGGAAGGGTAAGAGCCTCCTCCGCCACCTCCACCATAGTAGGGTGGTGGTCCACCACCATGTTAGGAACCCATGTCAACCCTTCTATTTACTGTGTTAGTATATTGTTGTTGGACGCATATGCTTTGTAAGTCGTCCCGTAGTATTTGTTGATCCATAGTTTGTCTTATTTTTGTTGGACGCATATGCTTTGTAAGTCGTCTTGTAGTAATTGTTGATCCATAGTTTGTATTGGCCCATGGTTTGTATTGACACATGGTATTGACCCATGGTATTGGCGCCTAGATTTAGCATATAAGTTTGTGTTGAGACTAATGAAGGTACCGTGAAGTTATTTGTATTGATCTTGCTCAAAGGAGGTTGCCCCCTCGAAGTGGCCTGCGATCAATAAAAGTGATTCTGAGTTCTGTTATTTCTGCTATCTCGCATATTCTCATTAATTAATTGTTGCAAGTTCATCACATCTGGTATTAAAGCACTTTCTTGGGCTCGTTGGGTGAAATTTCTACCAAGTTTTTTTTCTCATCTATTGTAGCTTCGGATCTGGGAATAATCCCTATCCACTTAACTATGGGAATTACTTGGGCATAATCCCTAAAACTCATTGTGAGGAGTACCACAGGAACCCTGAAGTAGTTGGCCCATTGAGAGGACCTGCCAACGAAAAGGGAAACGACCCCTACCTAATTGACTAGTTCCCACCTATGAGGTAAACGAAGAGATGTTGTTTGTGTCAAAGTGGTTATCAGTTTTACCTGAGTCGTGGAGTGAGGGGTACTGCCCCAATACGCAAGCCGTCAGACAGCATTGGTGGCCGACTGAAACCCCTAAACCGTTAGAATGATGCACATACCTCGGGTCCATATCTATTTTCAGTTGAACTGTTATCTATCACTTCCGCGTCGTTTCAAATCCAGCTGCTTCAAATCCATTATGAAAGCTGTTCCAGATCCAGGCATTTCAGATCTATTCTGAAAGTCATTTCAGATCCAGCCATTTTCGATCCATTCAGCATCATTTCAGATCCATTTGTTGTCGATCACTTCCACGTCATTGCAGATCCATCCGTTTCCACTCTCTTCTGTGTCGTAGCCATATCTCCCTTGTTTTCACTATGTTTCCCTTGAAACTTCCTGGACACCCGTGCAATCCCATTCTGCATATTTCATTCCTGAGGACCCTATCCAAAATTCTACTTCCCAAAGCCAGAAATCTCACATTTGTATATTTTTAGGGTTTGCCATAACTTCTTCAATTTTCACCCACTCGCCTCCAAATTTTGCCACCGTGTTCATTCCCTATTTCTGCTTCTTTGTCCCTCTTTGACCAATGTTCTCATTCTTTCACCCTGCTTCTGAAATCCCCATTTTTTGCTTCCCTGTTCATCAGAAAGTGTCCAAAACCTACTCAAACCCCAATTACCCATCCATGTTTTTCCCAAATCCAAATTTCCATTTACTAAATAAGATTTTGTTTGTGTTTTTCTATCCATTCCCCCCCCCCCCCCCCGAAAAAAAAAAAAAAAAAAACCTCATGGTTATGGTTGTCACCCGCGCAGGAGCAAAAACCATGGAGGAAGCACTTGTAGCCATCCAAACCAAAGTCCAAGATCTTGATGAAAAAGTTCTCAGCATCCATCTTTAGCATTCAGCCCTAAACAATAATCGACAACAAGAATCTTCTGCAACCAATGAGTTCTCTTCTTCCAACAATTTCCATGGTCCGAAGCTTGAATTTCCTTGCTTCAATGGTACTGATCCGACTGGATGGATCTATCGTGCAGAACAGTATTTCAGTCTGCATAATACTTTTGATGTCCAAAAATTTCCACTTGCATCCTTTCATTTGGAACAGGAAGCCCTTCAATGGTATCGTTGGTACATCAAGGATCATGATGAGCCAAAATGGACAGATTTTTGCCAACTACTTTTGCAACGATTTGGTCCTAGTGCTTTTGATGACTTCACCGGAGCACTCACTAAACTTCGTCAAAGTGGCACTGTGAGAGAGTATCAGAGAGAATTTGAGAAACTAGCCAATCACACAGAAGGATTGTCTGATGAATTCTACATGAGTTGTTTTATCAATGGTCTTAAGGATGAAATCCGGTCAGAGGTTAAAATGTTCTGTCCCAACACAATGATGGAAGTCCTAGGGTTGGCTAAGTTTGCAGAAGACAATATTGCAGCCCAATAGCGCTCCAAACCCACTTTTGTTCCCTTCCGAAATATGGGTTCTCAACGACGTCCCATCCCGCCAGCTCCTCGACCAACTCCTATCAAGCATTTGTTTGAAACAACGATGCATGCATGCAGAGAAAAAGGGATTTGTTATAATTGTGATGAGAAATTCACTCGAGGACATAGATGTGTTCAACAAAATCTCTATCTCTTAGATATGGATTCTCCACCTGCCTCTAAAATTGGTGAAAAAGCTCCAGATACAATGGATGATCAGATCGACATTAAGGAGCCGCCGATTGACCCCCCATCTCAGGATGAACAACCAGAGATATCTCTCCATGCTTTATGCGGCGTCAACACCCCCCAAACAATGCGGGTCAGGGGTTACTTCAAGAAGCTTCCTCTTACAATACTCATTGATTCTGGTAGCACTCATAACTTCATTGACACTTGGATCGCCAAACATGCTGATTGTTTTGTCCATCCTTGCTCCAACTTTGAAGTCATGGTTGCCAATGGGGGTACCTTACCTTGCAAGGGGAAGTGTCACAATGTGCGTATCTCTCTGGAAGATTATAACCTGAGCTCTGACATGTTTGCCTTGTCCCTAGGCGGATGTGATGTGGTTTTGGGCGTTCAATGGTTACGCACACTTGGCCCCATCTTATGGGATTTTGCTGAACTTTGGATGCAGTTTTCAGTCAATGGGAAACAAGACAAATTTAAGGGCTTACAACAAGGGTCTCTCCGCATCATCAGTTCACATCGCCTGGAAAATATCCTTAAGAAGAATTCACATGGTGTCATCGCTCAACTCCATTCCATTCAGATGCACCCATCAACGGTCTCCCCTACTTCCTTGGATAGATATGCAGGTGTCCTTGCTGAACCAATGGGCTTGTCGCCTTCAAGAGACCTTTCCGGTAAGAATTTAGCCGCATCTACATCTCAGTAGGAAATGATGGCTATTTTGAATGCAGTACAGAAGTGGCAGCCATACCTATTAGGGAATTATTTCTGTATCAAGACTGATCTCCAGAGTATGGCAAATTTCTTGGAACAATGGGTCTCCTCCCCAACACACCTGAAATGGGTTATCCAACTCATGGGTTATGCCTATGCGATCACTTACAAAAAGGGTAAGGACAATATGATGGCAGATGCTCCTTCTCGCACATTTGATGACACAGTTTCTCTTACAGCTATTTCTCTGCTTGTTCCAAATTGGTTGCAATCTGTTCAACAAGGCTATCTCTTCTATGAACTCCATGCTGCTTCATCAGCAGGGCACTCTGCGTTCCTAAAAATGTATGATGGGGAACAATGTAACTTATTTTGGAGGGACTGAACATGACAATTCAACAGATGGTGGCTGACTGTGATACTTGCTAGGTCAACAAGGGTGAAATGACACTCCTTTCAGGACTGCTCGAACCCTTTCCCATCCCTACAAAGATTTGGACAACTATTTCTATGGATTTCCTAGAAGCGCTCCAGTGGTACAATACCACATCTAAAAGGACACCATATGAAGAAATCTATGGACATGCACCACCAGTTCTTCTTCCATACACCCTCAGCAGCTCCCTAGTTCAGGCAATTGACTCGGTTCTTCGACACCGCAATTAGATTCTTCTCATTCTATAGGACAATCTTCACATGGCAAGAATTCGACTGAAACAACAAACCGATCAACACCGTTCTGAGTGCACTTTTCAGGAAGTTGATATGGTTCTTCTTCATCTACAGCCTTCCAAGCAACCCTCCCTGCAACTCAAAAGGCGTCAGTGGCCCGGAATGCAACCCGAGGATGCTATAGGGGAACCACTCCTTCATATTCTGCATCAATTTCCACATCTAAAGCTGTGAGGACAAAGATTTTTCTAAGAGAGAGGGGATGTGAGGACAAAGATTTTTCTGCATCAATTTCCACACCACCGCCACCAGGATGAGAAGGTCCTCCACCACCACCACCGGGAGGGGGTGGTGCTCCTCCGCCATCGCGGGGATGAGATGGTCCTCCCCCACCACTGACACCAGGGGGGGTGGTCCCCCACCACCTCCACCAGGGGGGGTGGTCCATGATGACCGAAATGAGGCAGTCCTCCGCCAGAAGGTAGAGGTCCGCCTCCTCCAGAGTTATGTGGGGGCCCGTCGCCTCCAATGGGAGGTGGGGTGGATCAAATGGGGGTGGAGGGACTGTAAGTGGGGGTCCATGTTGTAAAACATTTTGTTGTTCCCATAGAGTGTAAGGATTTCCGGGGTAGGGTACCCTGTAGAGTGCATTTCCGGGATTAAGTTGACCCGGCACAGGGTTAGGATGACATGTATACGCTTGACTCGATGGAGGTTGAGTTACGTTGGACGGTCCCCCAACATGGGATAGTCCCGTAGTGGAAGGTCCAGGAGGTAAGGAATTTCCAACGAAAGGCCCGATGGGAATTCCTGCTGCAGTATTATGGTTAAGGGACGAGGGTTTCCCCCTAGCAACAACTTGCTGACCACTAAGTAAAGGTTGATCCAACACTAGTTGTTGATCATTCACCGTAGGATTGATGTTACTCGTAAAAAAGGTAGTGGGTAAAGAGTATCCTCCCCTCGAAGTTTGGGGTGGGGGAGGAGCAGGTAACGTAACCGTGGTGGTCACAGGTGTGTTGGACTATTGTTGTTCAACAGGTTGGGCAGTAGACAGTACTGAACTGGTCTCCTATCTAGGAGATGCATGTGCAGGAATGGATGGTTGACCAGTTTAAATAGTGGCCACATGTTGCGTGGATGATTCTGGTGACTCGAAAGACAAAACACGACTTGGGATTGGTTGGTAAGAGTATAACGGCGGGTCTTCTACCCTTTGTGAAAGACTCTGTCTTCGAAGTTCATCACCCCTAACACGTAATCGTTCCAAACGATCATGAATGGGTGCAAAGATTTCTTCAGGGGTATGCCAACTGGGTGGGGATGCAATGGAAAAATGGGCCACTGGGTGGCCTAGAGAAGATGTCCAATAAGCTGTCGATGGACCAGTAGCTGCTGTGGGGTTGTCTTGGGGTTGATTTATCCATTCCAACGATCCAAGCTCTTTCGATGAAACGGGAGGTAAGTCTTGTGAAGTGGGGATTTGCGCTTCTTCACCTTGCGGGGGATGAGAGGCAGGTGAATCTGGTGGAGTATGTGGAAAGAAATGTCCTCCAATATTCAAAGTGGGGTTTTCCACTTCATGTGACCCGACCCTGGCTTGTGGATCCATTCTTACCCTCAAAATTACCTCCTGGTTAAGGGTTATTCAGGTGGCAAATTCTGAATCATGCAAGACCTTCTCTAAGGAAAGTCAGCCAGAGTGATTGAAACAAAAATTTTCTCCTAAGGCAAGCTAAAGGAAAGAAAAGCAAACCAGAAAAACCCTACACAAACTAAGGCCACAAGCAAACTTATGTTATAAGAGTGGATTCAACGGTCTGGAACTTCACAGGATTGTCAAGGCTTCGCAACTCGTGATATACCACAGGGTCCAACAGTAAAACGCGACAAGGAGGATTGGGACCATACCCTTGCCTGAATACTCGATTACCTAGACGGTACGTGCATAGTAGATCCCCGAGTGCTATTCTCGGTGTATTTCTCCACCAAGACGGCCAAAAGGTTAACTCAGTTGGTTTCATGAATCCTAAGGGTGTCTCCCGATATACCCAAGGTACATGGGAGCTCAAATCTGTAGTGGTGTCTAATGCACAACCGTTCGGCAAGAAACCTTCCAATATACTACCGAGTACGTGATACACCCTTCAATATACGCCAAGTACTCAAGGTGACTTGGTGGGTACGTGAAGGAGCTCGATATACCGGTAAGTACGTGGAAGACTACAATACCCCCAGGATACAGTGCTGGAAAATAACGACATCTGCCACGCTTAACGAAGCCGGAACACATCTCTAACTTACACACAAGTTACTAAAAATTTTACCCTAGTTCTACCATTAATTTTATCTGGACGGTTAGGTGAATGCATGAGGTGAGTACATAATTGTAAACATAATGCAGGCCCTAACTACATGCAAAAAGTACGCTTTTCTTTCAATGAACTCTATGTATGGGAAGGAGAAATTTTCTTTTTTTTTCCAAGAATTTTACCAAAACAATGCAATGCAACACAATCCCAAATCTACGAAAATTGATAACGAAGTATTCTTTTCCTTTTCAGCGAAACATAAAAAGACACAACACTACTAAACCAAATCAAAGCATGTTTTTCTTTTTCTTTTGTCTTTTCAAAACAAAAATGATGCTAAGTAATGAAAAGAGAGAATTTCTAAGTAAAGTATGCAAGCTTTTCACTTTCACTATGATGGCCTAAAAGCATAAAAAATCAAAAGATACAATGCAACTTTCCAAGCATGGAACTACTTTTGCAAAACTTGATGTCTATTCGAATTTTTCAAGAAAATGAGCAACTCATAGTTCATGAAAAACACAAATAATGCAATTTCCTTTCAACTTTTCCAAAAGATCTGCCAATGAGACATTCCAATGCACACACAATTCTTCAAATGAGTTTGAAAAATGATGGAAATAAAGTACTTTTGATTGTTTCAATGGATGTATCAAAATAACAATTTGACAGCAACAATGCTTTTAAACGTAAATGTTGAACTGAAAAGATTACTCGCAGCACTCTAATAACTCAAAAAATCTCAAGAAAAGATGAACACTCAATGGACTGAAAGTACACACAAACACTCAAGCTCAAACAGTAACAAGCAGCACTAAAAGCAAGAAAAGCTCACAAAGTATGCAAATGAGGTCTGGGAAACCGATCTAATACACTTGACTAGATCTGGCAAGGAGAGGAGGGAATGCAAGGGTGAGTGGATGCAGGTGGGAGAGACCAAAGTGTCCACCACTACCAAATCTCAGACTTGTCCAAGATGGAACCCAAAACAACTCCAAGTAAAACCAAACAACTCAATCACACAAAGAAAAATGGGATCTCTGACTCGATCTTACAGTACAGAGGGAATCTGCATACAAACCAAACTCAACACAGAAATGGAGAAAGGGTGCTTGTATAGCAAAAATGGCAGATCGACGCACTCTGTGCTTGTACACAGTGCGACGTCGCAATTCACCAGTGCAAGGAGTGCGACGGTGTCGCAAAAGACCAATGGCAGGGTTGCGACGACAGGCTTACAGGAAAAGAATAGAGATAAAAAACGACATAGTGTCACTCTGGGTACACTGGCTAGGTGCGACAGGCAAGATCTGAGTTCAAAGATGAACTAATTCTCCAAACAATGAGCAATGAAAAGGTTTGAAAATGAGAATGCAGACTCAAAGGAAGGCAATCAGACTCTTCAAAGTGAAAATCTGATGGTGAAATCAACTAAAAGAAGGAAATGACAAAATAGAATGGCTTGGCAAGAAATCAACTGAAAAACGACATTCAAATTGACAACTACAAAGCAATGTTATTTTCCCCAGTATGGTCGCCAGATTTGTTTGACGAGCAATCCACTCGAGTGGACGCGAGCCGTATCTCCCTAGCTCAATGTGAGTCTAGAACAAATAGTACATACTACAAACTACTTTCCTAAATCTACTTAAGGATCAAGTGACTAGATGTCTTACCTTAACTTCGCAATCCTTTCTCCTGGATGTTGCTCCATGCCTCGCGGTTGTTAGATCTTAGTTGCAAGACCTGTCAAGACACATAGAACAATACAAACAAGTAAAGATCATCTATACAATAAAAGATCTAAGTAAACAGTTAAGCAGGTAAACTACTCAATATCATCACACATAAACAATATTGGTGGAAAGCGTTTATATTACTGTAAATCAGGAAAGTACATAGTAAAGAATAGACTACAACCAAGGCTTAACGTAGTAGCCCTTCTCCATCCAAGCCAATTGCCATATCCTCCCAAGGAAGTTTGAGTCTGTCAATAGATGAATTAGAGATCTCTCCAAGATTGATTTCACCAGCATGTAGACACTATAGACTTCCTCCTTTTGGAGAGGGGTAGAGCTTCACTTATATAGGACTAAGTGGATAGGATATGGATAGGGTAGGTTGAGTTATGGTAGGAGAGAGATACGGGATCCCCCCAAGAGGTTAGGAACCGAGTGCCAGCTCCCCCAAGAGGTCAAGGATAAGGATCCAAGTCAACAGGCTTCGAGAATGAGCTCGAAGGGCCTATTTTTTTCCATTAACTGACTTCGTTGCACCCTACAGTAGAGCAAGATGCGACGTCGCAGGTTGCATGTGTGCAGCCTGCGACGAGCTCTCAAAACCTAGCATAAATGCAAAGGTATCCTTTCCAGGTAAATGATTTAGCCAATGAAACTTCAGGGATGTATACACTGAATCTCAAGATGGTAGGATTTTAGGTGTAACACTCCCTGATACACCTGCTGGCCAAAGGCGATCAGGGTTGGGGTCCCACTGGCTCCTATACCTCTATTCTCGGATACAAAGATCTGCAAACTCAAGAAAATGAAAGAAATGATATATGGAAACTAGTATGGGACCCTCTTTGACTCCCCAAAATCAACTTCTTTACCTGGACTTTAATACATTGCAAAGTTCTCACCGGAGATAATCTCACCAAGAGAGGTTTCCATGGGCCTTTCTGGTGCCCTTTCTGCAGAAAAAGTGACAAAACTCTTCATCATCTCTTTATAGACTGTAAGTATACCAAGCTTGTATGGAATCATATGCTCCATGATCTTAACTTCTCCATGTCGTCCTTCTCTTCCATCACCCAACTTTTTAAAGACTGGAAATATTTGTATCCTTCTTCCCTTTCCAAAAAGAAAACCTGGCATCATATTTGGATCTCCATCCCCAAATACATATGCTGGAAAGCCTGGATCGCAAGAAACAATATCATATTTCAAGATAAGCAAAACACTCGACTACAAACCATAGGCAAAGCCAAAGGCCTGCTGATTGAATCTCTTATGATCACCAATTACAAGTCAAACGCAACCCTCAGCAGAGATGAAAAGAATTGGATTGGAGTAGCACTCTCTAGCCCAAGCAAAATTATCCAACAACGACATCCTCCAGAATGGCAAATCAGATTATCTAACTATGAATTTCTTGTTTGGAGAAACAATCAAGCAATAGACAACCTTCATTTCGATGGTGCATCCAAGAGAAATCCTGGTGAAGCAGGAGCTAGAGGAGTCTTGTGGCTAAGCGGAGGAACATTGAGACTGAAGTATATATAGGGCTTAGGCATTTGCTCTAATAACACAGCGGAAGCATTAGCCTTGTTGAAAGGATGCCAGATAGCCAAAGAGCATAAGATCAATAAATTACAAGTGTTTGGAGACTCTATGATAATGACCAGAGCCATCAATTCAAACAACAATCTCAACAATCTTAAACTAAATCGAATTATTCAGCGAATACAGGGCATTGCAAGCACATTTGTGGAGTTCAGGGCCTATCACATCTTAAGAAATTTAAACAACGAAGCGGATACGGAAGTAGATGCTTGCTCCAAGCTCAGTCAGGGTACTCTAAGAATTAACAATGTGAGTAAAACACAACAAATTCCTTGATTCTACTCCATAGCCCAAAATACAGTGCACTCTGCTCCAAGAACCTCCTATGTTCTCAATGTTTCCAACACAATCAATGACCTATTCAGAATTATGGTTGCCTGCCCAAATATATGGTAAGCGGCCTGCACCAACGTTACCAGCAAAAGAATTACAGAGTCGACCTCTTTAGCAATGGCAAGATCAATGATCATTACAGATTTTGGGTAATTTAAAGGGACGGTGAAAGAAATATGAATACTTCGTTGTATTTTGTTTTTGGATAAAAAATAATACAAAGCAGAAAACCCTGAGTAGCATTTGGAAAATGGAAAACACGGCATATGATGCTAACCAAGGAAGGAAGGATCATATCGTAGCAATGCAGATAAAATTTTTGGATTATGATTAATGAAAATGTAGCAATGGAAGCTGATATTCTAATGAAGGATCATCCTCAGAATTGAAGGATTCAAGAACAAAATTTAGATTTGAAGTCCACGCAGACCAAATGACAAACATCTGCAGCAATTTGGATTATAGAAGTCAAATTCTTTATGAAATTGCCTAATTAACAGTTATTAGAGAAATTGACGACTATTGCTCAGATCAATGTATTTAGCTGGATTTGGCTATAGCCACAGTTCACTTACTTCTTCTTTTTTTTAATATAAAATATATGTTTCAGTTAAAAAAAAATAGATATACTTTTGTTGGACTTAGGTTCACATTAATGTGCATTTTCATTGTGTGTATTGGATTTGTATAGTATGAATAGTGTCTACATGCATAACAATTATGAGAAAGATATGGTGTATAAGGCACTACTTATACCAAAAGTTATGCCAATTTGAAAATTAAGTATGAGGTACGAGTTTGCGGTTGATGTAATAACATATTCATTTAATTCACTTTAATCTCATTTAGGTGATAGGGGAAAATTGAAGGATACATACATATTGATAAGTGTAGAATCCTTGGCGAATTTTAATAACTAATAGAATTCCAACTCTAATATGTTTGACAATATTTTGTGGAATTATTCAATTTTATAAGGATTATATACAGTTTCTAGGAAATTTTGGTGATTTTTTAGGTAAAATAATTTATCATACATAAATTTATGTGAATAATGTTTAGAATAAAATAGAAATTGGTGAATCATTTATTGAAAGAAAAAAATGGAAAAATCTATCCCCTTAAATTTTCCCTGTATGGGTACCATATTTTTTCTCACATATATTATCATCTATATTATAGAGGTCGTCGTTGTTATAATGATTTTTTCCTAATAAAATAATCATATTCAATGATAGAGTTCTCTACTATAAAAACTAAGATAATTTGATATTTTAAAAACATAGGTATGCAATATAACTAAAAATTCTCCATTGCCTAAACTTAAAAGACTTAAATTAGGCCATAGAATATACATCAAAATGGAAAACACATTTTAAAAATTACCTCATGAAAACATCTCAACTTCTAAGAAAAATAGAAGTATATCTAGACAAAAGGAAACTATAAACCAAATTCGTTCATGCCAAGCAGCCTAACAATAATTCAGTAAGAACCTTCCTAAATAGGAGGTGAGAACACCTTCTTTGTACTCCTCAAGTTCCTAAAAAACCTCTACCATATGAATCCCCTCTTTGATAACTTATCTATAAATGTGAGTACGGGAAGTGAACGAAAAAGAGGAAGCAATCATCTCGATCTAGTCTCTTAATGGAATTAGAGAGAAATCTTGCATTTGACATCTATCATTCATCCAATTGACCACCAAAGAAGAATCACCAAATATTTGGAATTGAGAAATATGCTTTTCATTGGATAAAGAAATCATGTTTAAGGATATTAACTTTGAAAAGTTATTTTATCCTAAACCAAGCACAAATTTGAACTTAATGAAATAATTATCTGAAAAACATAAAATGCCTACAACACTACTCACTTTTGAAGACTCTTAATGTAAGAACACTCTATCTTATTCCTTTAAATCAATGCCATACTACTCTAACGAATATTAGAAACATTCTTATAACCGTCACAATAACAAATGTTTAAAGTATAACATAAATTTAATCTTTAGTTTAGTGGAAAATACTTGTTTAAATGTTAAGACTATCCAAGAATGTAGTAGTTTTCCCAATCAACAAGCCCTCCCTTCCTTTGATGCCTAGAATGGAATTAAACCCCCTACCAACTAGGAGCCTAGTCGACTTCCTAACTCCAAGAAACCTTTCAGTTTCTTGGCCCTCTGTGCCTGTGACTCGGAAAAATAATGCACAATATCTCTAGGAACTTGTTCCGTGATAATATTTCTTCCAAGAATTCCTTTATGAATTCTTTTAGCTCTAAACAAACTAAATCTCTCTACAATTCCCAAAATAAAAATAACTCCTCCCAACTCCTCTTCACTCTCTCTATTTATCAAATTCTCATGCACATCTACCCAAGTCTCCTCAACTACCCTCATTTATGGGCCATCAACCACTCCTTCTAGATTTCAGGAAAAATATCTAAAATAAAAATAATGAATTAAATAACAATAAATTTAAAATTTAATATATATATATATATATATATATCCTGGGTTGGCAGGTGCGAGGGGAGTAATTTTTTACTCCAAGGGGAATAAGAAGAAAGAGTTTGCTTGGGGCATCAGGAGAAAGACCAACAATGGAGCGGAATGGCTCGCTCTCATCAAAGGTCTTGAGATAGATTTAGACCTAGGCATTAAGAACTTGAAGGTTATCGGGGACTCTCTCATTGTCATCAGACAAGCCAAAAACATCGTCACCAAAAGGAAGAACCCCACTTCCAAATTGCATCATCTCCTTCTCAGCATCAATAAAGAATTTAACAAGGTTTCCTATCTTCATGCTCTAAGAAATCTAAATGGACAAGCTGACGCAATGGCAAATAAAGGAGTTGGACTCCCCTATGGTTCCCTCGACTGCGACAATGTCATCACAAATAACATATGGATTCCTTAGTCCAGGGTTTCACCACAGAACCTTGGTCCTCCTCATCTCTTCTAAGGGGATTCTCAAGCATTGGAATTCTAACTATAGACATTTCAAATTTTTTTATTTTTAGTAACAACACCAATTTAATTAACGGTCATCTCAATCTTCGTGGGATTTTAATGCACATCAGCATTTATGGCTGCTGGTCGGCCTGCCAGTTGGCTGGCATGCAAATCCGGGGGCATGGTTTAAGACAGGAAGGGTCAGCTCTAAACCGCATTCTCGCTGGCTGCTTCTCATTCTGGTATGTGCTTGTTGTTGTGTTGGATCTGTGTTTGAGTATGGAGCATCATTTGCATTCACAGGACATGGATGGTATCTACCTGAGGTGCATTAGGTGTAGCAAGGCTATCAGAAGCCCTAACGTTTCATGTAGCAGGACAATCCCGATGGTGTACGATGCACTGAGTGTCTCAACGAGTAAAAGAAACTCTGTGTTTGACCCATGTCGCAGGCATGACGGGGTTGGAAGATTCAAAATGTTGAAGAGAGGCAAGGCCTCACGAAATATGAATTGGAAATGCAGCACCGTTTGAAGGAGTTGGAGGGCCAAGTCCATCTGGTTCGTAACGAAAACTTGGAGTTCAAGAAGTTCCTGACCCGTCTTTATTCTCTGGCTCAAGCAATGCGTATAGAAGTGAAACACCAGAATAGTAAGGTGGTTGAGAAGGTTGAGCATTTGGAGGAGTCTCTAGGCCTCTGCTACCCCCATAAAAAAACACAAATCTGGTGATGAGAGCATCAAAATGGTTGACCTTGGTAGGAAGATGGGAAAATTGAAGTAATTCATGGCTCATGCTGGAAACTCTGTCAACCTAAGCTCAGACAAGAATGGGACTGTTGATTTCGAAGGAGCAGTCATGGACACTGGCATTCACTAGCTGCTTGACGGTTGGCCCTGTCTTTTTTTGGTTTTATTATGTATCTCCATCATTTTTTTTGGTTTTTGTTTTGTTCCACTAAACTCATAGGTTGAGAGTACTTCATAGGATTGACATACTTTTAGACAGCTTCAATTCCCAGTTTTTTTGTATAAGGCACCTGTGTAGCTATGTTTTTATTTTGTATTAGCCTCCTTGGATAGTTTGTTAAGTGCTACAGTTTTAATAGTTCTGGAAGGTATCTATTTAGCTACAAGCATGTAAAAGATGAGCAGGGAGTGTTGGATGCTACCCTGCTAAGGGAGCAATCTGACTCTGTGCTATGTAATTACCGGTTTTATTTTTAATCAAAGCTACTCAATCGTTTGTGTGTGTGTATATATATATATATATATATATATATATATATATATATATATATATATATATATATATATATATAAGACATTGTGCATCCTTATGAGGAGGAGGAGATGGAGCGAGGCGGAGGGATAAGGTGCGCATTTTGGCGAAGGTTTGGGTAGGCGCAAAACAACTCTTAATCTTCCGCAGACACAATGACGCGAGGCAAAGGACAATCATCATAGTTTACATGTAAGGTTTTAAGGGTTATTTCTCCAGCTCATCCATGTACTTCGACGAAGTGGACTTCGAACCGTACTCTCCTCCAGAATCGACCTTCTACATGGATCATGAAATTCAAAACTGGAATAAGGAGATGGATAATCCAGTGGGTGCTACGTCATAGGAGGATCTCACGTCTTCTGATGATAGGGTGACAAACTCCACTACTTCTCATTATGAGCAGTCACCTCTTGATCAACATCAGAGCAGTAAACCTAGATCAGGGAAAGATAGAGGTATTCGGCCAAAAAAAGGATATGCCGAGACTATTGTGGGGAAGTATATCCAAATACCCGAAATACCTGATTATATGAACTCTGTTAGTTTTTGTACCTAGGGAAGTGTTCCCCAAGTGACATTTTCCTAAAGTCACTTAGAAGGGGGAAAAAGGTGACCCTCACATTAAAAGCACTTAATGAGACTTTATAACATCAAAGTAACTTTTTGATAAATTTAAGTGGGTGAGTGAAATTAATTATTTATGAGAAATAAATAGAGCATTTAATTTCATCCATTGATCTAAATCAATCTCATCCATTGGATTAGAACAACCCTAGGGTTTGATAAAAAAGGCATGAGGGAGGCATTTCACTTCACTTTTTTGAGAGATTCAAGCTAAGTGAAGATCTAGAGAGAGCAAGAGAAGAGAGTCACAGAAATCGAGGGAGGCATTTTCAGCTAGTACATTTTTCAAGGTATCTAGCTGAGCATTAAATGCACAGCATGGATTCCAAGACAGGGATATAAATCCGTACAGCAGGTTTCTGGGCACATTTATCGAGGCAACAATATTTAATATTCAGCACAGGTTTCGAGGCATCCGTACAGCTAAGAAAGGGGCACAAATTTCGAGGGTCATACAGCAGTTATTGTTGTACTGTATTGGCACAGATTTCGAGGGCCGTACACAACATTCATTTGCTGTACCGTACAGCTACATAGAAATCGAGAAATTTCTGTGGCACGGTTTTTTAGTTTTTGGGCACTGTTTTCAAGGTCCGTACAGTCTGTAGGGATTGTACCTATTGGCACAAAAATCGAGACAGTAAATGCTGCACAGAAATCGAGGTTAGGCACATATTTCGAGGTGCTAGGATTTGGCACAGATTTCGAGACAACAGCTTGACATAGAATTTGAGGCAGCCTCTGTGTAATTTTTCTGGGTGGAGATAAGTACATTTTTACTAGAAAAATTATTGTACTGAAATTATTTGCTGAAGAAATAAAATCTCTCTCTCTCTCTTATTGGTTTTCCCCATGGGGGTTTTTCCAGGGCACAGTTGCCAAAAATTTATGAGTCTCTATCTTTTATGGTGTGCATGTTAAAATCTATTTTCTGCCTATTAGTATGATTTTACAACGTGTTTAATTGTTGAAGAAAATTTCATAAGTAACTTTCAGCCTATGCAGAACCGACTGAAAGTGAAAACCATTGAAATGTTGACATAAACCAGCAAGCAGTAAACTCAGAAAATTTACAAACTCGGTGTTAACAATAAAATTAACACCCTTAGTCAAGTGACGGAAGAAGCGCATTTTTACCATGCACCTGCAGCAGGAAGACATGACACAAGTTCATGCATAGATGAATCCACTCTAAAAAATGCATTAAAATGCATTAATTGTGCTTAAATCATTCTAAATGGTGCAAAAAGCCTAAAAACTATGAAAAGTGGGTTTTCAAGCTAAAGTAATCTAAATGGATTATCCCACACTCAAAAGAGAAACCTAAGGCACATTTCCCAATGCTATATAAGAAAGGCTTTGGGGCATGTTAAAGACACACAAAGGAAGAGCAAAGGAATGCTGGAAAGATTCTGAAGGAGGTGAAAGGGCTCAAATTCTTCAAAAGCAAGGGTGAAGGAAGGGAAGCTCATGTCAATGGAGGAAGGATTAATATCTAATGCCATGGTAAGGATGTATCTCTCCATTGTTCTACTATGAATAGATTCAAGTTTCTACCATCTATGAGTTTGAATTTAACTTATCATTCATGAATTTAATTCTTAATAGTCTTTAGATCTTAATGAGTTTTGATTAATGAATCTAGATGTTTGGAAACTTGTGATACTCTTTTCATAATGCTGACGTAGAGACTCACCAGCTCTTAGAATAATAGTCAAATTAGTGTAGACATGTCCCTGCACTAAATATTGTTATCACTCGGCGTTGGTTGGCAGATTCTATGGAAAAATCACCAGTCGCATTTCTCTTCAAAATTGGATGGAAGAAAATTGGACCTCACTGTTAGGATATAGACCGGACTTCCATGTACTTCCCCGAGGTTGGTTTCTGTTCAAATTAAGTTAGGAGGATGACAGATCCAAAATTTTAAACCGGAATTGGAAATGGGGACCTTCAGGATTGATTTTAGAGACATGGCAGGTTCACTTCGACGCCAGGAAAGAGCCGCATAATAAACAACAAATCTGGGTAATTCTACCAGGACTTCCAATGTTTTTTTGGCAACAGTCTATACTCGAGGCCATAGGAAACAAAATTGGAAAGTTCGTAGAATTGGGAAAAGACTGGGATACAAAACCTGATAGGCGTTGTTTAAAAATACTGGTTGAACTGGATTTAAGAGATAGACTTTATGAAGAAGTTAAAATCCAAATGAATGTAGAAATTGGATACAGAAGCTCGACTATTGGAAGCTACCATTTCGGTGTTTCAATTGCCAAAAATTTGGTCACCTGCAGAAGGACTGCTCGGTCCAAAAGAAACAAAACATTCACAAGAAAGTGTGGATAAAAAAGACTATTCCTTCAATGTTACGTACTCACCTAGACGTCTACGAAGGTGGCAAAGAAAAGGTGACAGAAGTTGTGCAAACTCCGTCAACCCTGGTGGGAGGCACCTTTAAGGGTAATTTCCACACCATAGACGTAGGGTCAACCACGTTGACAGATGGAAACCAGGGTGAAGTTGTTAAGGACAAGATGGAAGATGATTTGGCAACTGAGACTGGTGACATGGATCATACTCAGAAGCTTCCCCTCAGCCTTCAAGAATATAAGGATACCTTAAGCAACACGAGAGTCTCCCCGGCAACTATGGGTACAAGCACGCCCAGGCTTTATGTAGAGGTAGTATCAGGATTGTCAAAGGAGACTCCAACTACCTCCTCACAAGGTATTTCTTTTTCTCCTCTTATCCCTTCTGTTCCTTCAATACCTTTATTGCCTTCTCCCTTTCCTTTTTTTTTCTGAACTATCCCCTGAACTCTCTTCTCCCTCCCCTTCCCCTCCTAACCGTGTTCCCTCAAGGGTTTACAATCTCCAGTATCATACGTCCATCCTCAAAGAAGAACCATTTCCTTCATCAGGAGGCATTGGCCTCAACCCCCTTCCCAAGCTTCAGTTAGGCAGGAAATCTCACCTTTCAAAAGCTCAAAAGCTTGCTATCTCTGAGATTAAAAATGGTAAACAAGCCACTATCACCCGAGCTCTTAGAGTTAACAAAGCTCCTAACAAGGGTTCGTAATGCTTATTGTCTCCTTGAACATAAGGGGGCTAGGGGGAGCCTCCAAACAATTATCACTCAAACGAGTGATCTCGAGCTTAAAACCTAATGTCCTACTCTTACAAGAGACGATGATAGACGGGAAAAAGACTGAGGAATTCTTTAGGAATTCACTGAAAGACTGGACAATAATAAGCCTTGATGCAGATGGGAACTCTGGAGGGCTTGTAACAGCTTGGTGTCCCACTATCTCCTTGCTCTCTGAAGAACATCTGAGCTCGGCAATAGGTACTACAATGGAGGATGCGAGTACTAGGCTAAATTTTTCGCTCTTAAATGTCTACGGTCCTTATTATGATAGGAAATCCTACTGGGATACCCTCGAAAATGTAAACTTCCTTTCACTCCAAAATCTAATTCTAGGGGGAGATCTTAACCTGACTCTCGCTACAAATGAATACTGGGGCGACAAAGCAAGAGGAGACTCCTTAAGCCAATATTTCTCCAATTTTTTTTAACAAAAGAGGTTAGTAGACATTTTACCTCCTAAAATAGAACCCATCTGGAGGAATAAGAGGGGGGGAGTTTTCGCCATCTCCAAAATGCTTGATATATTCTTGGTCAGTGAATCCCTCTTAAACGACCAGTTAATTGTCCAATCCTTAATAGAAATAGGAGGATCCTCGGATCATAGACCAATAACTCTCACTCTCTCCCTCCCTGAAGAAAAAACTCCACGACCTTTTAGATATAACCCCTTATGGGCTGAAGAAGAGGAGTATAGAAACTTGGTATCCGCTACTTGGACCCCTCTGGTAGAAACTAGAGGCCTAACCTTTATGCAACATTTTATGGATGTTGGTTGTGGAGCCAGATCTTCTAGTCTCATAGATGATATTGTATCAGCCGTGTTTGTACCCTAGTTTTATATGATATGTAGGTGGATTGTACACTCACCCCAGCGGGGGGGTGTGGGGGGGCATCGCCCCCCCCGAAGAAAATTTTTGGGGCTGTTTTCGCCAGCTGTTTTGCGGGCCCATGGTTTTGGGTATCCCGTGGTATTTTCCCATTGTATTTCCCTTATAAAATAAAGACATTGTAATACGGATAGGGATGATGTATTAGGTTTTATGCATTGTAAATATCTCTGAGATCAGGAGAGAGACTGTGAAATAGAGAAGAGGAAGTGCAGCGGTTGTGCTGCAGGTTGTATCCCTTCACCTTGCTGGACAGTAATAATAATAAGGACTGGCGAATTCAGTGTGGACGTAGCCCAAGTTGGGTGAACCACGATATATCTGTGTCTCTCTTGTAATGTGTATGTGTGATTATATTTGCATTTCTGTTTATTGTTATTGCTCTGCGATCCTGTTTTTCTAACAATGGACACTCTGAAGAAGGTAAAGAGAGTCTCTAAGGACTGGCATAAGACCCACAAACTTAACTTTCAAAAGTCTCTGAAGGAAGTTGAAGCTGATATTGAAGGAATGTACAAGGGAAACCAGTCGGGGGTTTTTTCAATAGAAGAAGTAGGTAAGCTCTCAGGGTTGGAAAGTAAAAAAGACTCCATTCTTATCCAAGAAGAAAAAACATGGAGATTAAACAGCAGGGCTTTATGGCTGGAAGCAAGAGACAATAACACCAAATTCTTTCATAATTATGCCTCACACAGAAGAAGCATAAACACTATCACTAAGATAAGGAATGGAGATGGAGACATGGTAAGCTCCTTTGATGACAAAGCAAAGGAAGCAGAGAGATTTTTCTCCTCTGTTTTTAGAGATTATCAAGGCAGCTCTATCTCAACGATCTTAGAAGTCTTACAAACCTTCCCCCGTCTAATTTCATAAGATATGAATGAGGAGCTCACCAAAGAAGTCACAGAGGAAGAAATCATGTGTGTGCTTTTCTCCTTCCAAAAAGGCAAAAGCCCAGGCCCTGATGGGTTTGCGGTGGATTTTTATCACAGTTTCTATGAACTTCTAAAGGAGGATGTCTTAAAGGCGGTTAAAGAATCCCAATCATCGAGCAAGGTGTTAGGATCCATGAATGCTACATTCATCACTCTAATCCCAAAAAAACAGAAAGCTTCCACCTTTGATGACTCCAGACCGATCTCTTGCTGCAATCTCATCTACAAGTTAATCTCCAAAACTATTGCACAAAGGTTGAAACCAATTCTAAGCAAAATCATATCGGAAGAACAGTTTGGATTTCTCCACAATAGGCAGATTCACGATGCAGTTTCCCTGGCGCAGGAAGCCTTACACACTATCAATAGAGAGAAACTCTATGCCTTTGCCCTTAAACTTGAACTATCCAAGGCATATGATAGAGCAGATTGGACTTTCTTGAGATTAGTTTTGATTCAAATAGGTTTGGATCTCAACTTGGTAGACTGGATTATGGGGTGCATATAGTCATCTAGCCTCATCTTCCTGGTAAATGGATCCCCCACAAATTTTATTCAGCCCACCAGAGGGCTTCGTCAGGGGTTCCCATTGTCCCCTTTCCTTTTCCTTGTAATTTCTGAAGCTCTTAGCAGACTAATTATAGATGCCAAGCTCAAGAAGAAAATAGAAGGAACCGGGATTTCAAATTCTGTTGAAGTCACTCACACCCTGTTCGTAGACGATGTATTACTTTTTGGTAAAGGCTCTGAGGGGAACATGCAGGTCTATGCTTCTATCCTTGAGACTTATAAGAAAGCAACAGGTATGGAAGTTAATCTTCATAAGTCTAATTTAGCTCATAATGAGTTCCCCGAGGCTCTTCTCCAGTCTACAACCTTTGTTCTACCCTTTCCCTACTCTCCTATCAAGTCTGGTTTCAAATATTTGGGTTTTTTTCTTAAGCCAAACAGCTACTCCTTTCAGGATTGGGTATGTTTGTATAAAAAGGTTGAAGCAAGAATAAACACCTAGACAAACCGTTTTCTTTCAAGAGGTGGGAGATTGGTACTGATAAAGTCTGTCTTACAGAGCATCCCAGTCTATTGGGCAATGATAACCTACATTCTCAAAGGAATCCTCAACATGATAAGAAAGAAGAGTTTTTCCTTTCTGTGGACAGCTAGCAATCGTAAAGAAGGAATTCCGCTGGTTAAGTGGACTAAACTATCCTTACCAGAGGATTTAGGGGGTTGGGGTTTAAAAAAACCTACTTTATTTGGCACAGCCTTGGCAGCTAGATCCCTGTGGAGGCTCATCCAACACCCTGATTCCTTATGGGGTAAAGCAATGATCTCTAAATACTGCCCCAATTCATCCATACTTGAATGGATAAGAAGCCCATTAAAATCCTTCAAGAATGGATCAGTAGGATGGAAAGCTCTGGTAATCTCCTTCCCCCTAATAGGGAACTGGCTGGCATGGAAGATAGGGGATGGAAAAAATGTAAGACTTGGAGAATATCCATGGGCAGGCAGTGAAGACCGATTCAAACTTTTAGCACCACTATTAGCTAAGTTAAGAGAGCAGAGAATCTATGTACTAGCTGATGCTCAAGTACAACCTTCCATTTCTCTTGGCAGAACAAAGTGGAAATCCGACTTAGACTTAAGCTTAAATGTAGCTGAAATAGGAGAGTGGGAACTTTTTACTAACTCTCTGAGCGCAAATTTCGTTCACCTTACTAATGATTGTAAGAATAAGTTAATTTGGACAAAAAACGGTCATACTGGAGATTACACAGCCAAATTGGGGTACGAAACAGAATGTTACGAGCAGTTTAGAGAAGAAGTGAAGTGGTGGTGGCCTAAAATTTGGAAGACCCATAGCGCATTAAAAACCAAGATAACCCTCTGGCTAGCTCTCACCAATAAACTACTCACATGGGAAGTCTTAAAAAAAAGAGGTTTCAAAGGTCCTGGTCTTTGTGTGTTATGTAAAGCCCAAGATGAAATTGCTTCTCATCTTTTTTATACTTGCACATATGTAGGTACAGTATGGAATTTAGTGGCTTCTTCGGTCAAATATATTAGTCCACAGCCTAAACCACTGGAACAACGAACCAAAGATTGGTGGCTCAACGAAGGGGTACGCATTTATGACGCTTTCCCCGCTCTCTTTGTATATAGCATATGGTCTGCTTGCAACAACGCGATCTTTCAAAATATGTGGATCCCGCCTGACATCACAAGTGTTATCCTGATGAAGAAATTACAGGAACACGGGCATACACCAAAAACCAAAAAAATAAGGAAATTAACACCGCTAGTTATTAACAAGAACATGCCCTGGGCGTTCTTCGACGGGGCTAGTCAAGGAGAACCTGCATTGGGCGGAGCTGGAGGAATCATCTTCAGTCTGAGAACAAAATCTCTGCTTCAAGTACGCCACAGGCAGATCCACAAACAGTAAAGAAGAATTATCAGCGCTATGGGCTATTTTAAAGTTAGCTAGTGATGAATAGCTCTCAAGGATCCAAATCTTCGGTGACTCCAAGGTGGTGATAGACTGGGCGAATGAGCTTAATGAGATCAGAGTCCCCTATTTGCAACATCTTTTAAAGGAAATTCGAGCTTTAAAAACCAACTCCGAAGTGGTCACCTTCAGCCATGTCTTTAGGGAACTCAACACAGAAGTTGATTCACTGTCGAAATTGGCCTTAGGTATGTAGTAAGGCTATATGGAGAATGAGAACATGGGAGATACCTTAATCTCCAGCTCACTTGTGAGGATGTACTGAGATTGACTCACTGTTTTCTGTGTTAAAAACCTACGGGTTAAAAACATACCTTTTTGTAAGCTCTGATGAGCACCTAAATGTATGGTATTTTGACCTGCTGGTATATGAAGCAAGGCTAGGATATGATGACAGCCTACATAATGTAAGCTCTTAGGAGCAGTTGAACGTTTATTCTATGAATAAAATGATTTTTTTCCTTTGGAAAAAAAATAGATAGATATATAGATATAGATATAGATATAGATATCTTTTCGTGCTAGCTTACAAATGAATTTGACATTTTCCCCCAAAAATTATTACACCCCACCATACCTATTTAATTCGTCATGTCGACAATAATTGCATCGAGTGAAACGAGGTGCTCTACAGCCCAGTATGGGGGAGATGTTGTAATGTGTGTGATGTAACGTTACAACATTAAAAAAAAAATCATGTCGGCTCATAAAATAAAAAAAATTATGGAAAATATTTATAAAAAAATCCATGTTGGTTCATAAAATAAAATATTATGAAAAGTAATTAAAAAATAGATGTTCGTTTATAAAATAAAAACTTAAAACTTAAACCCGGATCTATCAATCAATAGCGATCAAATTTCTTGGGTTTAAATTTAAAAAAAGAAATACACCTCAAGAAATTGGATCCCTCTCGGTGCTTGATAGATACGGGTTTAAGATGGATCTTTAATTAAAGTCAAGAAGGACATTTAATGCTACTAGATATTTATGTGTACTCCATATACTACCCTACAATTAATAATCATTCATTCAATAATTAATACATCAATTAATAATACTAGTGTACATGTACAATGTAGGCTTACATATAGCTAGTGTATACATACTTGCGCGTGTACTAATTATAGAGAATCATTCTTCTAATGCGTCATGTATCTCCTCATTCCAATCCAAGTATGCAAGATAACAAATGTAAATCTCAGCATCTAACATTCACACTAGTTTACAATAATTCAATACAAACGCACAACATAATCTTATCCTCACATGAGCAAACAAAGACTTTTACAACACAAAAGTAATCACGTTGATAAATAAATAACTCACACCATCTTTCTAATTTACTTCAAACCATCCTTCCTCCCTAACCTACTTCTATCTTCCACATCCCATTCTTTCATCTGGTGGAATACGTTGGAGCATCAACTATATTGACCTAACCCCAAATAGAACCCATAAGTTTAAGTGGAAGTGCCAACTATATCAACCACACCTCCCTAGCTGAAAATTGGTAGTCATCATCACACAACTTGGGGAGCATGTCTCTGCACATCCCTCCCACTACTCCAAGTTTCAGAGGATACACGCTGGGGAATTCCTTCGCCCCACTTGATATAACTAGGTTAAACACCCTTTACTGAGCCATATTGTGCAATTATTGTTGTTATAGTCATGTCATCAAACAACCATTCTAGGGAAGCTACCATCCTGCCAAAACCACACTTACCCAAATATGATAGTAGTGTTTGAAATCATACGGGAAACTTATAGTACACATTATTTTCATAATGTCTACAACATCCAATTTACTCCATTACTACAATCATTTGACTATTACATAGCTCACCAACATGTAGGTTAATTCAACAATAACTCATATCCATGTAGATATAAAACAAATTTCATATATCAATATGTTATGTATCAGTATTAAAATAAGAAACACATTGACTCACATATGTTATACATTCACAACATAGTTTTGAGTTGGTATCATGTACCAAATTTCCACCTTTTACTTTGCATGTTTAATGTACTCAAATATATGTCATCATCATGAATACATAATTTTAAAATGATATCCTACAATACCTTAACATGTCTATATGTCCACATACCAAGTGTCTCATTAGACTCGTTTGTCTAAATAGAAAGTAAACAAATAAAGTATTAGGACATGTGATAGTATAGTTCTAGCCATGTAATGCCAAATGTGGGTATTACATACACCAACCCTTCAAGAAACTTTGCCCTGAAGTTACGTGTATTCATATTATAAGGAAAGATCCCAATACAATATCCTTATGCCTCCCTGCTAGAAGACCTTAGCCATACTAGCTCCAATGGACTTTCACATGATCAACATGTTGATACTATACAATTTTACTTATTTTATCACATGGGATGTGTTCTCATATTACATATTACAAGTTATATACGCAATTTGGTATAACTTTATCAAATACATTTTATCCCCAACTAGTTAACATGTCATCATACTTTGTACTTATTTTCTATATCACATTTCATAAGTATACCTTGCTTCCCATATAGAATTTCCTTAAGTTTAAGATGTATTATTATGACTCGTTTATCGATTTTTAGATTTACTTGATCACTTCCTAATAACCACCAATTAATTTCTCATTAGTATATTTAATTAGACTCAAATCTCAACAATATCTTGAATGATGTACTATATAACAACTTGAATAACGTCATGTTTACCCACCTAGCATACAGTATTAGTCAACACTTGTCAAATGAGAACTCTTACACATGATTCCCATGTTATACACAAAATACTTATGGTTTCAAACTTAAGTATAGATCGTGCTTTCATTCTTAAAGCAATGACTAAATTTTCCAATAATGCAATCACTGAAGCACATTATCAATCTTGACCTACCAACTCTCTTACCTATTCATTGATTACTTCTCTAAACTCAAATTCTTATTACCATCTATTGTCGTTGATCATTCATCACCTAGTTTTCTCATGGCATTCATTACTTATGTTTGTTTGCTATCTCACTCATTTATCACATCCCTTTCTTAATTGACTAAATTCTATATGAAATATGCTTCATAGTAATATTACCCTTATGAGTATTGAAATCTCACATGCTTCAAGTTTACATTCACATATTATTATTTATGTAAAAATATACATATATCCTTTCCCTAATTTATGGTACTTAATTTTTAACAGTTTTTCATATATAAAACATTAATCGTTGTTTTAAGTCTCCTGCCTATTAAGAATCCCAAATATAGTTAAGATGAAAATGACTAGCTTGTCTTTAATGAAGATAAAATCCTCTTGATCATGTATAGGCACCTCATTTTTTTCATTTAATATACCTCATGTCCATAAACAAAACATAAACCTCATCCACTTCCTCCTCCCTAACCTTGCCACCTAATGCTTTTATGGAGCAATTATATATATATATAGAGAGAGAGAGAGAGAGAGAGAGAGAGAGAGAGGATCATTCCATATCTTCATTCATACTCTATGTGTTTGATAGCCACCTAAATTTTGATTGTGTGGCTTGCGTTGCCAACAAATACAAGGAAAAGGCCCAAACATGTAAGGAAGGTTTGAAACGTGAAAGAGTACTATCTCAACGTAGCATCATTTGAATTCCCTATAATAGGTGGATGAACACTATAATCCACTTGGATAATGAACACTATAGTGAATATAATGAATCATAATCATATTAAATTATATTTAAAATCAATCATAGTCATATGTGACTCAATAAATGATGAGCAACTTATAATTCATAGTAGCATAATTTGAGTACGAATACGAATACGATTCAATATGGAAAAAATAATACTTTTAATAAAACCTACAAGAATATACCATAAATGTACATCTCACACATGTTATTTACAACCAAAATTACTATTTAAGAAACAAAAATATTGTGAGAGACGCCTTCTAGTTATTAATAATAATTTTAATAAGAAAGTAAAAATGTATTTATTGGAGAATTATTAATGGTTAGGAAGTGTGAAATTGAATGTTATTTATATTGTATAGTATTTAAATAATTAAGATTTGATTTTTTAAAATTGATTTTCAAAATTTAATTGTCCAATAGTAGGAACCCGTATCCGTATTACATGTACATGCTATAATTGTTCTAAATTTCGGTACACGAAAGTCCAATACAACTGAATTATGCTACTATGTTATAATTGACTACATAAAAAAACATAAACATAATTAACGATATTTATATCGAATCATAATGAATCAAATTTATGATTAGTCATCACTATATTACCCACAACTATAATAGGACTTTGGATGCAGAATTCTTCATCCATTATATAACCTATGTGACTTCTAGATCTCTATACAATACTATTCCCAATACAACGATGGTGGTATCAAATGACTGACCCAATGGAAAATATAGCAATGGGTGGGAATGCAATAAAAAACTTCTCCTTCTTTGTGAGCTTCTCTTGGTGCACTTATTTACTCACCATTTAAATGTTGAATGTGAATTTGGATGAAAAAATTGAGATTTTTTTTAGGGTAGAGATGTGTTTCCATGTCCATAAATAACACAATGATCTATTGTTCAGCTTAGAAAGCAAAGTCAATTGTAGGAGTGTTTGTATCTTATTATGAGTTGCATCACCTTGTTAGCTTTAGGGTTACTTTGAAATCATTTACACCATGTTTTGGGGGTTCTTATGTTAGTTAGTCAAAGATTCATACTTCAATTGTGATTTTGTTTTTTTCGATAACGTTGGTGTAACCTGTTGCGGAGAATGTAGTCAAACTGCTTTTCTTTCCTTGTTCTCTTTTTCTCTCGGCGTTCCTTTTGCCCCTCATGGGGAAATTAATAGTATATAGACATTTTATTACATCCATTATCTATAGAAATTTTATTACATCCATTATCTTTATATGAGAACTGAATGGTCGTTGAAGTCATTTGAGTTAGTAAGGCTCTTTACTCCATGAAAAGCCAAGTCTATATAATGCTTAAAGTTTGTCCCTTTTGTTAGTCTGTAAGTGTATGTTCAACATGATTGAGAGCGATTTAAAGAGTGGAGCTCGATGCCATGTTGGAATGCACTATACGATTAAAACATCCCAAGAATTTAATAAAATAAAAGATTATTAAAGGATCAATGACCCATTTGTATTTCTATAAATGCAAGAACATATATATTATAAAAGACGAAAATATGCAGTAAATAAAGACATTAAATCATCACTAAGCAAGAACATAGATACCGCATGCAAATATGTAAATCTAATTTATTGTTCTTCACATAAAACTGAGTCGAAATTTCATCCCAAAAAAATTGTTTACAAAGGAATAATTGATAATGTACAGATAAGAAGCGAGTTAAGCTTTATTAAAATAACATAAATTA
The DNA here is from genome assembly GCA_027924585.1 of Larix kaempferi. Classification (NCBI taxonomy): domain Eukaryota; kingdom Viridiplantae; phylum Streptophyta; class Pinopsida; order Pinales; family Pinaceae; genus Larix; species Larix kaempferi. The sequence goes on from BSBM01000153.1 coordinate 265,812, forward strand.
GGAATAACTTATAAAAGGACTTTTGTTGAGGTTGGGTCAACACCCTTCCTCTGCCATGCTTTATACAAACCATGAATATATCATGGTTGTAGGTTAGCATGGAGGTTGGGCAAGCTAGGAACCTTTACCCATTGAGTTCTACTACTTTTGGATGCTTAAGAAGCCACATATTAATGTTGTGGGAGGTTCTCCATTAGCATACAACAGGTTGAACTATGACCATTAGATAAAGGGGGAGATCGACAGTAAGAGCTCATAGCACGCCAGTGACATGTGCAAGGGTTAATTTGGGACAATCGGTGCATTGTGCCAAAACCACCTGGGGCACGTGTCACTTTCTGATTAACAACGCTTCCCCAAGGAGATTTTTCCAAAACCGCTTCACAAGGATGCATTACCGCTTTTGGTAAAAGGGGAAAACCGCCAATGCCCGAGGTCGAATGGTATGGTGGTGTGGGGTCCTTGTGGCGAGAAGAAGGTGGCATGGCCACATCACAAGGTGATAGGTAGGCCTATCTAACACATCGACGGGGACGCATCAGGCCATGTTAGGACCTTGCCAGGTCAACGGAAATTGATAGTGAACTTGTGTGCTAGATTGCATGAAATTGAATAAAAAAAAAAAAAACGAGGGTGCTTCCCTCGACCCGCCCTGCAGCGGCGCAGTGAGGTTGCAAGGGGGCAAGCCCCCTTGACCCCCATTTTATTTTTCTTAATCAACAAAGTTGGATATGAGATTTGATAGCAACCATTAGAGCAGCAAAAAGGTCATATTTTGGATTGTGAGGGTGTATTACAGAACTGCATAATTTTTCTAAGTTTGGAAGAAGTGGAAAAATATAAAAGTAGTGACTTCTAGAATGTTATCGCATGCGACAAGAGCATCAAATCAGAGAACTGAAAATTGTTGAGTATTCCTCATCATATGTATTATTTAATCCAATAGATTAGTTGTTCTAGTTCTCCATAGGTGATCTTCTGCAGGTATCTGAAGTTGGCCTCTGGGGTTAAATGCACCTATAGGAAAAGTGCAGTATTTGGGCCAAATTGACCATTTTCAAGGACTGTAACTTTGTGCTCATAATTCAGAATTGAGCATGTTTATAGTCATTGGGAAGCTTATCCAAAGGGGAACAATTTTACAGAGCTCAATTCTAAATTGATTATTTAGATGATTCTGTAATTTTACCAGAAAAGTGCCTATAGCCATAATATGACAAAAAGAAACTGTCAATATGGGTATTTTCCAGAATACATGAAAACTGATTTTACTTTGTAATAAATCTAACAAATGTGTTTTTATCAACACTTTGTAGATTCAAAATCATATCAATGACTGTTAAGGGGTCAATAGTGAGTATAGTGCAATTGAAAAATATTTGGTCTTGGTCGGGACAAGAAGGTCATCATTATGAATGATGCATAGGATCCTTATGAAGTTGAGGCAGATGCAATGGGAGAGAATATATAGGTTGATAATGAAGAGACATAATCTAATGGTAGGAGAAACCAAGTGACTCCCCTAGGCATTGGAAAAACCATGAGGAGTCTAAGGGTGGAACTGTAGAGTTGTAGAGCAGACAATGAGAGGCTTCTTAGAGATCAAGAATAACAAAATCAGTTGAATGCAACTATGCTCCAAAATCTGACAACACATTCAAAGAAATATTAACTCTGGACATCATTCGGAAAATCAGGAAAAGAGTGAGAGTAGCTCAAGGAGGCATTCTAACAAGAGGTCCCATAGTTCAAGAAGGATTTCTAGAGATAGGTCATATACTCCATAAATCTCTTCTAGTGAGTCATTTGACTCTAAGGATTCCACTGAAGGATCGAGGTCTTCATCTCATAGGAAGAAGAGGAAGAGGTCTTCCAAGAACAACTCACATGAAGAATTTAGGAAGGCCAAACCTCCCACATTTGATGTTGAGATAAAATCTAGTCAAGAAGTTGAGGCTTGGCTTCTTGGGATAAGGAAGTATTTCCAAGTCCAAGACTACTCAGAAAATATGAAGGCCAGAGTTGCTATATTCAATCTAAATGGAAGAGCATCTATATGGGGGATCACCTTAGGCAAGTGAAGAAGATCAATGAAAGGAATATTGTTTGGAAGCAATTCAAGAAATACTTCAAGCAAAAGTACCTCTCTGATAGGTACTATGATGGAAAAATTAAAGAATTCCATGAGTTGAAATTGGAGCAAATGACTATGGAGGAATATGAAAATAATTTTTTGGATTTGTTGAGATATGTCAAGTATATAATAGATGATAAAGTCAAAATTCAACTTTTGATAAGTTGGTTTCCTCAGTCCTACAAAGATAGAATTGAGTTTGATGAGCCTCAAACTCTAGATGAGACCATAAGAAAGACTAAGTATTGTTATGATCAAGCCAAAAGAAAGCCATGTTTCCATAAGGCATGGAAGGACAAGAATAATGAGAAGTTTGAGAAAAGGAAGAAGGGGTTCGAACCTCCTCATTTTAGAAATCATCCAAGCCAGCCCCCACAAGTTGTGACAAAGCCAACTAGGATGATGGGACACAAGCCAAGAGAGCCAAGAGAGCCACTTCAATGTTGGGGATGCGGAGACGACCATTTTCTTAGAAATTGTCTACATTGGAATGGGAGTGCAAAGCAAGTTCACAAAATCCAAGAGGCTAAAACTGTGGGTCAAGTGGCAAGGACTGTCCCTAGGATTTATGTTGCACTGGAGGACCTCCAAGCAAATCATCAATAAATTGCGGTTGAGGTCGAAGGTAAGATTGCTAAGTAATCTCTATTTGTTTTGATTGACCCTAGATCTACTCAAAGTTATATTAGTCCTAAAATTGTTGAGATTTGTGCTTTTAAGAGAACCAAGCATAGTAAGTCATGGTTGGTTCAACTAGACATAGGAACCAAGAGAAAAATTAGTGAAACGATGGAGAAATTTCCATTAGAAATGGGTGGACTATCCACTTGTGCAAATCTAAATATTTTACTACTTGGTTCATATGACATTCTCATTGGAATGGACTGATTGGAAGCACATAGAGTTAAATTTGATTGCTACAACAAGAATTTTGAGTGCATTGATGATGAAGAATACCCAAGGGTTGTGAAAGGAATTCCAAAGAAAATTTCAACTAGGCATATTTCAACCATGCAGCTGAAGAATTTTTGTAGGAAAGGTTGTCAATTGTATGCATCCCATATATTGGACAAAACAAAAAATGAAATTCCAAATTTGGAAGACTATCATGTTCTACAAGAATTCAAGCATGTGTTTCCCAATGAAGTGCCAGGAATCCCTCCCGAGAGGGACATTGACTTCACAATTTATCTTGCGCTAGGAGTTGCACTAGTGTCTAAGACACCTTACAGAATGAGTACACCAAAACTATTGGAGCTAAAAATGCAATTGCAACAATTATTCGAAAAGAAATACATAAGGCCAAATGTGTCTCCATGGGGATCACCTATACTATTTGTGAAAAAGAAAGATAGTACACTTAGGTTATGTATTGAATATAGGCAACTGAATAAGGTGACAATGAAAGACAAATACCCATTGCCTCGAATTGATGATATTTTTTATCAAATGAGAGGGGCAAAATTATTTTCAAAGATAGACTTGAGGTCTGGTCACCATCAAATAAGGATCAAAGAAGAAGACATTCACAAGAAAACCTTTCAAACAAGGTATGGACACTATGAATTTGTAGTGGTGTCATTTGGTCTCACTAATGCACCATCTACCTTCATGTGTCTCATAAATAACATTTTCCACAAATATTTGGACAAGTTTGTTCTTGTTTTTCTAGATGGCGCTCTTATTAACTATAAGAATGAAGAGGAGCATGAATACATTTGAGAATGGCTTTGAAATTGTTAAGGGAGAATAAGTTGTATGCAAAGCTAATAAAATGTGACTTTTATAAAATTAAAATTCATTATTTGGGTCACATGATTTCAGAAGAAGGAATATCACTGGATCCAGAAAAGATTGAAGCTATTATGAATTGGCCAACTCCAAAGAATGTGATAAATGTGATATCTTTTGTGGGTCTTGATGGTTACTATAGAAGATTCATTGAAGGATTCTCTAAGGTTGCATACCCAATCACTTCTTTGCAAAATAAGGGAAAAAAAATTGAATGGACCCATAAATGTGAGGAAAAATTTCAGTTGTTGAAGAAGCTTCTCACAAGTGCTCCAATTCTGAAAATTGCAGACCTAGAAAAAGAATTTGTGGTGTGCATAGATACATGTAAACAGGGACTTGGAGGAATTCTTATGCAAAAAAATCATGTGTTGTGTTATGAGTCTAGAAAATTGAAGGAGCATGAAAAGAATTATGCAACACATGATCTAAAACTTGCAACCATAGTGCACGCTTTAAAAATGTGGAGACATTATTTAATGGGCAGAAAATTTGAGTTGAGGACAAACCATTGTGGTCTGAAATATCTATTTGAGCAACCAACAATAAATGCAAGGCAAGCTATATGGATGGAATTTTTATGTGAGTTTGATTTCTACATCAAAAACATAAAAGGAAAAGAGAATAAAGTGGATGATGCACTCAACAGAAGGATGCATGAAATGCATGGGGCAACCATCACAACTTGCCAGTTAGATTTGAGACAGCAAATTGTTAATTCTCTTGCCAAAGATGAATTATATGTGGAAACAAAAGAAAATTTGTAGCAACAAAATTTTGAAAAGAGGTATGAAGGGTATCAATTGGAAGATGATGGACTTTGTATTTAGAAAAATATAATTTATATTTCAAATGTGGAAGACTTGAGGAGAATTGTTATGGTCGAAATCCATAAAATGGCATATTCTGCTCACCCAGGATATCAGAAAACAATTGCTACATCTAGGAAGTGTTATTTTTGGTTGGGGATGAAAAAAAATATTGCTAAGTATATTTCAAGATGTATGAAATGTCAGCAAGTGAAAACTGAGCATCAACACCCAACAAGTTTGTTGCATCATTTGCCAATTCCAGAATGGAATAGGAAGTAATTTTCATGGCTTTTACTATAGGTTTTCCAATGACTGTGAAACAACATGATTCCATCATGGTTGTAGTGGATAAATTGCCAAAATCAACACACTTTATACTCGTTAAATCCACATATAAAACTGATGCCATTGCAAAGATTTTTATGAAGGAAATTTTTTTATTGCACGGGTTTCCAAAAGCAATAATTTCATACAAGGATACCAAATTTACTTTAAATTTTTGGAAAAATCTTCTTGCAAATTTGGGAACACATTTGAACTTTAGCACTGCCTACCATCCACAAACAGATGGAAAAACTGAAAGAGTAAATCAAGTGCTTGAGGACCTGCTTCACATGTATGTGATGTACAAACCATCCAAGAGGAAAGATTATCTACACTTCTGATTTTTACACAGCTGCGGAAGGTTATAAGCAGCTCAAAGCAATCCCGAATGACCCCATTAATCCAAAACTCTGCAAAGAAATTTGGAGAGTCAAAAGTCTCCCTAAAGTAGATTTTTTCATTTGGACGCTAGCCCACAAAAGCATCCTATCTGGAGAAAATCTCAAAAAAAGGGGATGGGAAGGCCCGACAAGATGCCCTTTATGTTTGATGTCAGAAGAAACAATTGATCTTTTTTTGATTAATTGTCCCTTTGCAGCAAGGATCTGGAAACATGCCCTGGGCACTTGGTCGACTCAGATCATTCTCCCAGAGATGGCTTCTTCACTGTTGAGTGAGTGGGCCTCTTTATACCCCTACTCTCTGAACAATAAAGAAAGGACCAAGGCCTGCTAGTCAAATTTCCAAAAAATTATACTTTGGGAACTATGGCTGGAAAGAAATGCCTGTATTTTCATAAACAAGTCTTCTCATGTATCCCATGTGGCTACGAAAGCCCATGCCTTGTTGAGTGAATGTTTAAACTCTCTCCCAATCCAGGAAAATAAATGTAAACTGAATGGGGATGAAGAATCTTGGTTGAACAATTTTCTTCCCTCCCATCAGGCTAACATCCCTACTACTATCAAGCTGGAAAAATGGGAAATAAGGATGGATGAGCCAACCTTCAAATTGTGGTAGAATTCTTTGAAGGGGCATACCCTATTCTTCGACGGAGCTTCCAAAGGGAATCCAGGGGAGGCTGGAGGAGGAGGGGTGCTGCTAGGGCCTAACGATGACATGAAAATCCATTACTCTTGGGGAATTGGTGAAGACACCAATAATATTGTGGAAGCCTTATCTCTATGGCAAGGATTGTATCAAGCTAAGACAAGGAATATTAGAGAAATTAATGTCTTTGGCGACTCAAGAATGGTGATCCAAGCAATCATCAACAAAAAAAGAACCAACAATATGAGACTCATGCACATCCTAGAGAAAATTAAGATCATGATGAAGCTCTTCCATAGAATTGAATTCTTCCATATTCTGCGAAATCTGAATGGAATTACGGATATTGCTGCTAATGAAGCAGTCCCTTTGAGCAAGGGGACCCTAAAAATCAATGGGATTATTAATACTTTCTCCATTCCTTAAGAATTACATAACTTTGTTTGGAACCATCATGTTGGATTTCGTTTTATCTTGGAAGAGGTCGTTCTGTGGCTGGACCTAAGGCAAATTAATCATAAGGCGGACAACTCTTAGATGTAGACATCTCATGAATGACTATCCCCACTCGATGGATCTACTCGGCGTCAATCTAGCAACCATAATACCTCGATCTATGGACAGGCAAGACCGCAGACCCTCGACTGCTGGATGATGTTGTAACTTAAAATAAAAACGCGTATACTTTGATGGAAGACCTTCTAGGAAGTCTCAGTAATGTTTCAGATCAGTGGATTCTAAGCTAGCCGTGATAACGAAACTCTTAAAGCTAACCGGTTAAAACTTGAAGCATATCATTTCAAAACCATTTTAGAACCTAAAGACCATTGATTTGTTATTCAGGATTTTAGTTTGCAGCTGAGCTGAGATTGATTCTCATGAAATTAAACCTTAATCCCCTGAGGAAGTTTTGTATTATTTCCAGTGCTATTGCAACTAGTTTTTTTTCTTTTTAATCCAAATCATAACCGCTTTTGTTAAAAAAAAAACATTGCTCTGGAACTAAACCATCAAACAGTTAAAGGCACAATGGAAGCACTTCGGTCCCGATGAGGCTACGTGGGAGTTGGAGGATGACATGAAAGAGGCATACCCATTTTTGTTTTGATTTTGGGAAAACACCAAGGACGGTGTTATTCCAAGGGGGAGGGGATTGTAATACCCCCAATTTTGACTTGGAATGTATTTAATTGAAATTATGTAAATGATGTAAATATGCTAGTGAATGGTTAGGCATGTATGACGTATATATATATATATATATATATATTGGACCATATGATTGGCTTATCATGCCAAGTCAAAATGTATGTAAATATTATGTTGAAAATTAATAAAATGGTCCAAGATGGTTGTGTAAAGGGGGATATGATTGCACCAGAGCGGAAGAGGAAAGGGGGCCTACGGGGAAACCAAATCCTATGTTGCCAAGTGTCAACCTTAGAACTCATCCAAATTCTTCCATGTGCCTTAAATGATCCAATTACCTTCTTTTGGCTATTAAACCCAATCATTGAATGCATGCGCGAGGTTGGTGGGCAAAGTCACTTCATGTAATTATTGAAGCATGGGGGTTGTGACAGTTACGTCAGCTGTCAGTAGTCCTATTTCTTCTATGGTCAAAAGCTATGTCAGTTTTCTTTTCACCCTTACCTCATATCCCTTGGAGTCAACACTCATTCAATCATTCTCTCATGCATGTTCCTACCCTACATAGAATTTTCCATTGTTGTTCATGTCCATTACCAGACCGTGTTTAACCCAAAAATTCAAATTTGGAGATAGAGCTGCATTTTTGGAAATGAAAATAGATGGTTGCAGGTGAGCATGGAGGTTGGGCAAGCTAGGAACCTTTACCCATTGAGTTCTGCTACTTTTAGATGCTTGAGAAGCCATGGATTAATGTTGTAGGAGGTTCTCCATTAGCATACAATAGGTTGAACTCTTACTGCAGACACTGGTAAGCACTGTAACGGTTGGATTTCCTAAGGGAACTATGGATCAATGAAGGGAAATGAATTCCTTATGTTGTGTGGGCTAGTTGGAAGGAGTATCATGGCTGTGATGGCTTATAGAGACCCCTATAGAGCTCTAGTTGAGCTTTAGGCTAAGCACAGTGAGTAGAATGGGTTGTGGGTTGAGAGATAGAAGCCTGTAGGTGTTTCCTTTTCTCCGGGTGGCCTCATATCTCAGCTTAGGGGTGGCCTCTCAGCAGAAAGAGTACATGCTGGATAGAGTGCCTATGGTTGGGTGGAAAATCGCTCTTACACAGCCAGTTGCTTGGATCTTCTTTGTTTAAAGATAAGTATTCTTTTGTATTTGGTGTGCAATGCCTTACTTTATATGCTTGTGATAATTATGCTTGAATTTGCATGTTGTGTGTGTGGATTGATTTATTTCGATGTGTTTTTTTTCATTTACGTATCTGCACATGCATTCTAGATGTTGTAAATTCGTAATTATGGTTATAGGGCAAACATTTTAGGCCCTGGTTTATTTAATGTCCCCTCCTGTTGGATGGATTGAGTGATGGGGATGTTACACCAATCATTTGTATAAGTTGGTTGGTGAATATATTCCTTAAAGCAAGTGGGGTATCAACTCCCCCAAGACCGCAAATAAGATTCTACAAATTGATGAAGACTTCAAAAGAACCTAGGAAGAGGAAATTTGGCCGTTAGTTCATGCAATACCAAGATATGCGAATTTGTATATACATTCAAAACTCTAACTACATTTAGATGCTATTGCATCTAGAGCTATTGGAACAAGGGTACTTACATCTAGAGGTTGGGGAGATACAATGATGGTGAATTGGAGAGGCGGTTTAGCCAAGGCTTGACATGTTAGTGTATTGATATAATTGTATAACTATATTACCCTAAAATCAATCTTGAATGTTGGTTATGCTCAAACTTGAAATTTTGGTTATGCTAGTATTGCAAATGCATAGAAGTAGTGATCAAAATATTATACATTAATATATTATTAAAATATTATATAACTCTCATATATGATTAAGTGATCTAGAGTCTTCAAGAACTACTTGTCGCCAACTTACTCAAAACATCACTAATATATTATATATGTATTAATGGGTTCTCATTTGGAGATTAAATGATTATGTGCGAGAAAAAATCTCCCGCCTTTCCAACAATAACACCTTAAACTCCAACAATAACACCTTAAACTCCATGGTCAATAACATTTGAAACAAATAAAACTAAGTCCATTATTTAATAAATAAATTTGCAAACTATGTTGAAAAAATAAGACCTATGAAATTATATGCAAAGTAAAAAATTGACTAATATCAATTCAACATTGAATCGAATACAATAGTCCCTCTTAGACTTTCAACATAGACTAATAAGCACATACACACTCAGATAAAATAATTAAATCAATATCTAATGAATGGCCACAATAATATATCAATGCATTTAATATATCTAGTGCAAGGAATTGAAATATAATTTCGTGTGATAATGCTTCTTCATACTACACTTTCTTAGCATAATACTTGAATAAGGGTTTAGATCCATTTAAAAAGTATCTTTTTACATCATCAAAGACTTAAAATGATGTAAATGCCATTATATATGGAAAAAAATTCCAACATTGTATGAAATCTTTCATCCTAATTGATATGATAAAAATCTTCCACATTACAAAAAATTACATATATCTATCTAACTTGTAATACCACCATTCGTGTAGAGCTTAGATATAACAATGGAAACATAATCATAGGTACTTGTTTCTTTCATGGTGAAAGAAGCATATATCTTTGCCAAACACTAATAACCAATATTAATCACACAAGTATTAAACCCCTTTTAGTAACTACCAAAAAATAGGGAAGTCTTGGGAGAGGCGTTTTGAGAATCGATAGTGAAACTAGTTTAGGTGGTTAGGGTTTCTACCCTAGCCGCCTCTTCCATTTTTTTGGCTTCCGCTTTACCTTCTCTATTGCATTCCTGCGGTGGGGTGTTACCAATGGAAACGACAGTGGTTCTCTCCCTACTTCTCTGTCAATGGCGGTGGGGTTGGTGGTGTTGTTCCTATGGCGGTGGTTGGTGGTGTGGCTCCCGTGACAAAGGCCTCTGGAGGTGGTGTAGCGGAGGTGCCCCATTTACAGATTTGTTGCGATACTATGACGGAATGTTTCCTGTGGTGGTGGTGGTTTTCATTGGCAATGACGATGGCGGTTTTCTCTGGTAGTGACGTCGAGGTTTGGTGGTGTGACTCCTGTAGGGGTGGCTTTCGGTGGTGGTGTAGAGGCAGTTTACCTCTGTTTGTTGTTGTTGTTGCGGAGTTTAGCATATGGTGGTGGTTCTCTCGGTGGTACGTGGTTGCAATGCCCCTTGTTTACCTATTTTTGTTCCAATTTTGCGACTGGCGGATGGTGGTCATCAAATGGTGGTGGTTGTTGCTTGGAGGATGAGGGGAATGGTTTCAACGATCGAATTCTCTGGGAGTTATTTTTTCATTTTTTGTGTGCCTTGGTGCTTAGGTTTTTGCTGCCTTATGGCAGATCTTGTAATGTGCTCATTGCACTGGTCTGAAGCTTATAATAGGGCATTTTTTGTAATGTGCTCATTGCATTGGTCTGAAGCCTGTGATAGGGTGTTGTTTGGAGGATAGAGGGGCGTTGTTTGGATGATTGAGGGTCTTAGTATCCTCAGGTTGCTCTGGTTTTCATACATTCATTTGCATTCCATAGTTTTGTACACTTTGATTCAACAATTTGAATATAAAGTGTTGTGTTTTAAAAAAAAAACTACCAAAAAATAATCCAAAGAGGAAGTCTAGGGTGAATAACACTACAATTTTTGGAAAAAAATAGTAAATGTAATGATTATCACTTATGTGAGTGATTACTTAAGGTAATAATGGATTCAACCTATAACCTACTTTGGGATCTATCTACAATCTATATAAATAAAATAATATGCATACTAAACTTTTGAAAGTAGGAAAATGAGCAACAACAAGCTAAAATTTTGCGAGGTTAACGAATCTAGCCATGTTTAATGAAATTATAAATGACGGATCATATCATTGAAATTGTTGAATAGCGTTATGTTAATGTGATTATCAAAAAACAAGTTTACGAGACCATAGAGACCAAAACACTATACAAACCTCCCAACATGCAATTAGGATTCTAAATATTTATAACTGATTGTTTAATGACAAAATTGGATAGTCCCCATTTCCATTTTCTTTTCCATATTATCAGTTTTTTTCTTTCAAGTTACATGCCACCTGTTAATTGTTCGAAGCTAATAAACCTTTGTCCATCATTTATGAAAAGGTATCATAGTGGATTTTTTTTAGGTTTATCAGTGGGTGGCTTTCATGGGATTGTGAAGGCACTTGAGATAGTAGTCGTTGTCCTCTTTAATCTTTGCTTCAAGAATGCTCCACTATAATTGTTTCTATCATACCTTCACTTGTGTTCTTTGATGGATTTCATCACTAACAATTGAGACAATGGAAAGGTCAGTTACTAATTCGTTGTTTGCTTGAAGCTTGACAAAGTCATTAAGGGTGTGATTTTGTATCCTCTCTAGTTGTCACCAAAACCAATTCTTTTGTCACTATTGGAAAGCACACTTGCAAACCACATTGTTCACCAATTGGGAAATTTTTTCCTTTGGAAACACATTCACCTTCCTTTCATGTTGACTTAGCCCTTTCCTTTTCTTCCATATTTAGCCAAAATTGGGGTCCCCACCAAAGCCACATTGGCAATATATTGCCACTAAAGGCAAGTACGAAGAAGAAGACATACTATAGGCACCAAGGGCATGAGGTTGTGATAGTAATGATGGAGGCACTCACAATTTTCCCTATAACCATGCTCAAACCAAGTAGAAATATCGCACTCATACTTGCATCAATCATGCTCCCATATGTCATATGATTATGAGCCCCATGGCGTAATCATACTAACTTGGTAGGATAACATCATCTCTATACACATGTCATCCCCATTAGCTTTGGTTTCTTTTATTACACCCCATCTGGGTGACCTAGAATCCTTCACAAGAGTGTTTCCTTTGGATCTCATCGCTCCCTAGCTTACCTCATGGAAGTGCCTCCTTCGAGATCTCATTGTTGCTTGACCTCTTTCATGGGAGTGCCTCCTTTGAGAACTCATCATTTTATGGACTCCTTCACAGGAATGCTTCCTTTGGGAATCATCATTCTTTAGCCTCCTTTGGGAACTCATTATTACATGGTCTCCCTCACATGAGTGCCTCCTTTGGGAGATCCGTGTTCCCCAAACTCTAAAGCCTCCACTAGCCTTAGGGTTGCATGTTGTAAATCATTTGAGAAACATCACCTATGATGTCATCACATGATACCTTTTCGATCATATTCTATTCCCTTTGTCACATAGATGAAGGACCCATGTATACTATCTGGACTTCGTGTTTAGTTTTGAGCACTTGTATGATGTGGGTTTAGTTTGTATGTGTGTAGGTTATTTCCAAAGGCTTCCATTTTTCACACATCTTCGGTGGTCTCCCTTTAGGTATATTCTATACACTGGCATTTAGGTATCGGCTCGCCCTCTCCAATTATTGCATTTTACTTTTCTCCACCCTTAGAATTTGCCATATGTTTCACCCTATCCTAGAAAGCAACCTCATCATTCCAAGATACATTAATGCACTTGCCAAAAGATAGCCCCCCACCTTTAATGGGTTGCCCTCATTTAGCTCCATTTGCAATATAACATCCATTCTATTGATTTCCCTTAGGATTGGGAGTCCATCTAGTCCCCTTTTTGGAAAGAGCCTTAGGTTTCACTCTTCCCCTTATTAGCCTCTACTACCAAACTCTCGAGTGGTGGATTTTGGTTTTATGCTCATCTTCTCACTATTTCATTGAGCTCATACTTCATTTATTAGCAAAAGATCTAGTTGCATTTAATGTTGTTCATTCATTCCAAAGAGAACAACCCCATGTGCCCATTCTTGTTGCCTCAATATGCCATCGCAATCCCTACACACATTTTGGACCTCCTTGGTTGCATACCACCCTATCTTCTTATTGTAACATATTGATTTTTTATTTTTTACAAAAGAAAAAGATCAAAAACCTATTTTTTTTAACAAAACACCAAAATGGAGAAAAAATACATGCTCAATAATTTTCCATCATATTTTGTATACCTTCCTCTCATTTTTTTCAAATAAGCAATTCAATTCCTTAATAGCAATGCACATTTACATGAGAGAGATGTTTTTCTCGAACTTCTCACTCTTATGAGAGAGATTGCAAGAGCTCATTCTTCACTCGATACAAATATTGTCACAACTGCGTGCAATGTTACCGCGTTAGCGCATCCCACATTCATTGTGTTGTTTTAAATAGACTACGAGGTGACTATAAATACGCAAAGAATTAGGTTTATCAATTATGGAGCCGTGTGGTCAACACAAAGCGAACTATTCTTTCGCCTTTTACTAAAGAATATAATGTGTTGGCCACTCTTAGCAACATCCGCCAATTTTTGGAAGCCTCTTGATCACTTAGATCTGAGAGGCTCACAACATGAAAGCCAAGTTGATTTGATGAAAATGATTAAATGATTAAAATTTGAACAGTAATGATTTAAATATTTAAAATAATTAGCTCATATTCATTTTATTAATAGTTGAACACTAATGGATGGCGCAACGACGAAAGCCAAGTTGAATTAATTAAAATGCTCAAATGATTGATAGTTGAACATTTAATTATTTAAATATTTAAAATAATTAACTTCTCATATATTCATTTTATTAAAAGTTCCAACATAATGGATCGCACGACGTCCCCTTAGAGACACACATTACAATTTTTGATAAAATCTCATAATCCGATCCACCATGACATCCTTCACATGACAAATCTCACCTTCTATCACTCACTTTGATCCCATACACTATGTGTATCCTTTTCCACTAGTTCTTCAACATCCACTTCCATCGAGTGCAAGGACATGGCTACATAAACTCCTCCTCATCACTTCGGTTTGGTGGATGGCCAAATCTATTACTCTTATGGGAATTTGCACCCATTTCTTCTCCTATTTACGGAAGTAACCATTTCTCCTCAACCACATTGTTCCCTTATAATAATGATTTATTTGAGTCCATAACTTCTTTCACTAGTAGTAATAATAACCTACAAGTAGGTTCTCTCGTTGACTTCCCACATGGGCCAAAATACTCCATTGTCATACCCTCTAGCTCCAACTCTTTGGTACTTTCTTTGCTCCTTCTCAACTAAGACCACCTCTTATACTTGTCAAGGATTCTTTGGAACCCAAACCGAATGTAACTAATCTTGCCCCCAGACAAGATGCCACATAGTTTTAAGTCCTAACCCCTCCAAGAACACCATACTACCCCAAGAATCCAACACACTTTTCTAGATCCTCGTCTATGGATGCTTGACCTTAAATTGCTTCCTTTTATACCTTTCGTACATTAGATAGCCTCCACCTTTAATAGGTTTCCCTCATTTAGCTCCATTTGCATTATAACATCCATTCTATTGATTTCCCTTAGGATTGGGAGTCCATCTAGTCCCCTTTTTGGAAAGAGCCTCATGTTTCACTCTTCCCCTTATTGACCTCTACTACCAAACTCTCGAGTGGTGAATTTTGGTTTTATGCTCATCTTCTCACTATGCCATTGAACTCATACTTTATTTATTAGTAAAAGATCTAATTGTATTTAATGTTGTTCATTCATTCCAAAGAGAACAACCCCATGTGCCCATTCTTGTTGCCTCAATATGCCATCATAATCCCTACACACATTTTGGAACTGCTTGGTTGCACATCGCCCTATCTTCTTATTGTAACATACTCTTATTGTAACATATTGATTCTTTTATTTTTTACAAAAGAAAAAGATCAAAACTCCACTAGTCTTGAAACTCCTTTGGGAACTCCTCATTTCCTAAACTCTCGAAACTCCACTAGTCTTAGGGTTGTCTACAGGTCACCATTTGAGCAACACCACCTATGATGTCACTGCAAGATACATTTTCAATCATACTCTAAATCCTCCATCACACAAAGAACCCATGTATAGTGTTTGGATTTTATGTTTAGTTAGCGTATCCCACATTCATTGTGCTGTTGGAAGTAGACGAGGGAGGTGACTATAAATATTGTGCAGAATTAATGTTTCAAATCACGGAGCCGTGTGGTCAACACAGAGTGAACTATTCTTTCGCCTTTTACTAAAGAATACCGTGTGTTGGCCACTCTTAGCGGCATACGCCAATTTTTGGAAGCCTCGCTCTATTTGAGACGTGAGGCCCACAACCCAAAACAAAACTGTAGCTTTAGCAATTTAATGCAAAATATAATTAAGATAATCCATCTTTTGTGGTTTTAACAATTTAATGTAAAAATTTAGCCAACTTGTGGAGGTCAAGCCCTTACCCTTTGGGCTCCAGAGTATTCAACACTGATCACACAACGGGAGAGGACAATCAGGAATAGTTTCACAGCGTTAGATTGTTTTTGGTTTCTATATGTTGTGTGCTGTAAGAACAGACTTTGCTTTTGTGACATTTCATCCTTTTATACTTGTAGCTGTATATCTGATGTGAGATGTGTGAGATGGAGATTCCAGAAGTATTACAATACCTCAAAGATCCTGACAAATAACTAATATAATCCACAGCCTCTTGAATTGGTACCTGACTTCTTGAGATAATTATAGACATCGGTGATCAATTTATAATGATATGAAAAGCATTTCAAGATGCTTGTAATAGAGCTAGGCAGACTTCTTGAGATAATTATAGACATCAGTGATCAATTTATAATGATATGAAAAGCATTTCAAGATGCTTGTAATAGAGCTAGGCATTCGCCTGTGAGAGATGAAAAGCATGACAAGATGCATGCAATAGCAACATGATTTGAAACATTTCGAGCTTCCTTGGCAGCCAATGCAGTGGCGAATGTCTTGATCTTCCTCTCCAGATATCCAAACTGAGAAACCAAATGTTCCTCTCATGAAAAAAGCAGCTTATATATTATTCCTTAAAGGGGAAGATGCACATTAACATATTGCCAGAAAGAACAATTCATTGTGCAACGTGTTGTGCTATTAAGTGCTTAGACATATAATAAGTTTATAAAAGCAAAATGATAGTACCTTTCCCTCAATGCTGTCACACATGTAACGGCATCCTGGACTAGATGATAAGCCTACATTTTGTAGTGAACAACTTTTAGCTTCTGTCATTCTTTTAATGATGTCATCTTCAGACTCTGGCACGGATCTTTGACCCACCATAGAATCCAAAATATGCTTATTGAATACAAACTGCAACACACACTTACTTGACCGATTCTCAAAAGGAGTAATAGGACCAGGACTATTTAAGACTGTTGACCTCTGTTTCCCATTAGAAAGCCTTCTATCTGTGACGGGAGTTTTAATAACAGATGATGGAGACAATGCATCTGGTGTATTTTGCAAAGAGGAGACAACTGATTGTCGAACTGGTGTATTTTGAGAGCTCTGTACCTTAAATCCATCCAGTTGCCTGAAAATAAGATGTAGAAAATAATGAATTAACATCAAATAACAACAGTTCAAAAGAAGCATTTTCACTGACCATCTACAACAACTTCACTTGTGGTAGCCATGTCAAGTTTCAAGATTTTGAAGACATGCCATTGAGATATTGTTGTCTTAATCCTCATCTGCAATGTAGATCTCATATCAAATTTTATAGAGCATGGTAAGCAGCTACACAGTTGTTTGGTAGAGGCAGTTTAATAGTAGGTAAAAACCATGCCAGTTTAGAGGACACGAGGGTGAAATCACAACTTTTAGGACCAAGTTCAAAACAAGGATTGTGCTACAGTGCTCCAAAAACGTTTAATGGCCTCAGCAGTGCAAACTCCATAATCCACATCCCTTTCAGTGTTATTTCCCCAGCATCAAGCTTGTTCAACCATCTATCCCAAAGATATCCTTGGCAATGATCTAGGGTAAACCCAAAGATATCCTTGGCAATGATCTAGGGTAAACTCATGTCACCTCCCCATCTGCACTAACAACTCCAGAGTTGTGAGACCCAAGGGAAAAGGAACCAATTCCTGCTCACTGGCTCAGAAGATGCTTCCAATCATACATGCTCAACCATGACCTTCCATGGCTTTGATAAACCTTAGCAGCTCTAACTAGTGGTTTTAAAAATACGATTTCTTATCTTCACTTGAGATAGTAATCTTATCTTCTCTAAATTAGCAGCCTTATCTTCTCCAAAATAGTATCTTACCTTATTCCACTTAAATTGGGATTTTAATCTTCTTATTGTTTTCTAAATTAGCATTTGATCTCTTACCTTTTATCTCCTCTACGACTATTCTTATAATTGTTCTCATCTTATCCTAGAATTATCTTGCTCAATTTTGGATGAATATGAATCTATTTAAATTTTAAACACACTTGTCCCAGGGTTTAGGTTGTTTTTTCGGAGATTCTGTTCTACAAGTAGGTAATGTATGGAGTTGTCATTTAAGTCTAGGCTAGGCGGTTGAGTGGAGGAGTGTTATCCTCCCCATTCAAGTTCAGTTCCCATAAGTGACATATTGACTTTTTAATGAGCATATTGTTGAGAAATTTCTTATTACAGTTAATTCTCTATATCATCTTATTTTCAACAATGGATAATCTGGATTTACGGTCATAATGCTATCAACACTTTCAAGTATTGTTCATAGAAAGAGAGCTTCAGAAACAATACGTTTCCTGTGTTGTGTCATCAAAGAGATTGCATGAGCTCATTCTTCTTTGGATATAAAGATTGTCGCAGCTGCATGTTGCTGTTAGTTTATCCCACATTTATTATGCTGTGTTAAATTTACAAGGAGGAGACTACAAATACGTTGAATTAGAACGTATGAAATCACGGAGCCGTGTGGTCAACACAAAGCGAACTATTCTTTCGCCTTTTACTAAAGAATACCGTGTGTTGGCCACTCTTAGCGGCATACGCCAATTTTTGGAATCCTCCCGCTCGCTTAGATGCGAGAGGCTCGCAAGTCGAAAACCAAGTTGAATTAAATAAAATAGTTGGCATAAATTACTATAATGAAATGACTAGCTTCATAATTTTTACCAGGAGTCTTCTAAAAATAGTCGGCTTAAATTACTATAATGAAATATAAGACGTCTTGTTAAGAACTCTAAAATGATTGGATTGGAAAAAGTAAATTTTCATCCGTAAATAAATAGAGTTAATAATGGATTATATTTACAAATCACAACCTGTGTTAAAAAAGCAAGGGAATAATTGATTTTATATTTACACGTCACAACTAAGACTTTTAAAGAGTCCAAGGTGTACTATCTTAACTACTTGCATTGGTATATAAATTTTGAATACCTGGGTTGGTTTTGTATGTGTTCACATATGGATTTGAGAATTTTCTCTTGTTTTACCCGTCTCCCAATTGTGCATCACTTGTATTTTTGAATTTAAATTTTGCTTTTTTAAAATCAGTAGAATCTTTCATTATTCAAATTTAGATGAAGTCGATTAAATAATCACAAAAAACATTATCTTAACTCTTTAAATAAGTTTGTTAAGTAAGTTTGTTAAGGATCTTACCTTTTTTTAACTCTTTATATATACTTAGGTAGCCCTCAAACTATGGGTATGAACCCAAAACTTCAACTTATGTTGGTATAGAGGCATAGGACTATTAAACAAGAAGGGATTCCAAGCAAAATGGTGAGCTATATTCCATGACTTTATGCTAACTTGCTTTTTCCACCATTTGTGCTAGAAGGTTGAAGTAAGTATGAATCAACCTTTATGCCGGTTTTTGACATGATGGGCTTATGCCACAACAATCCAGGCTGCTCACTCCTTGAAATTCTAATGGCTTGAACAATGGTCGAAATTTTATGGGTTCTAAGTCCACATCTTGCAATGATGTCCTTGTACATTTGAATTTAAATCCCCTTTTTTGTTTCATTCAAAGATTTTTTGTTTGTTTGTTTGTTAGCTTGTCTAAGACTTGCGGGATCGTGACCCAAGGGCATCTAAGCCGTCAAAATCACTTGGGGATCACACTCGGCCTAGACCACACTAAGCCTTATCATGGATGGATTTTAAGTGTCTCCTCCTAGCTACCTTCCAGGGTTCGAACTTGGGTCGCCATGCAAAATGAGGCCCATCAAAACCAACCATGCTAATGGGATTTGACTTCATTCAAGGATGTTATGTGTCAAGGTCTTATTGAGGAAAAATAAATATATCTCTATATTCTTCCACTATCTTACTCACCTATTTTTGTTGTGTAGAGGGACCCTATGCAAAGGATGTGGTCATTGCAGTGAAGTGGCATTCACCTTTTGACTATATAATGAACATGACAATTTTTTTGATCTACGAGATCACCTATGTGTGCACTATTTTGTTGACATCAAAGAAACCACATCAGTCGAAACTATCTATAATGAACATGACAAATTTTTCGATCTACGAGATCACCTATGTGTGCACTATTTTGCTGACATCAAAGAAACCACATCAGTTGAAACTATCTTTGGTACCCTATAGAGTTAACCTCCCAAAGCAACGATGAAACTACACGGCCTAGACTTGTAAAGAAAATGACATTTCCACATATAAGGTTGTCCTAAAATATCATCGCAAACTTCAACTGGGGAAAAATTACACAATACCTTATTTTGAAGGGCTTGATAGAGTAGGGTAGACATCATTGTTGGCAATGCAAATGTCTTGTCCCTAGATCAAGCAACCAATGGTGTATGATTGGAGGTGAAGCATTGTCGGTAGCTATGGTTTCCTGACTAACTCGTCTAGAAGATTTGGTTCTTATAGATACCATTATCAAAAATGAAATGCAACATATTCCCCTTCACCCACATTGGTGAATGGAAGAGGCGCTCACATTCCTCAAGCTCATTTGGCTCTTATGGTTGAATATTTGCAGTTGTGATGGTATCATTGGGTTTTGTGTCAATGATCCACTTTTTGTTATTTGGTTTTGAGTCAGAGTCCAAGATATAATCTAACTTCAAAGTTTTAAACTTGGATAACAATGATTTCTTCGAGTGAAATTCATTAGTGTTGTTCCAAGGGATCTTGTGGAGCTCACACCACTTTCCATTGTCCTCCTTTGACTTATCATTACCCTTATTTAGCTAAAGTTTGGACTGGTTTTCCTAATGTTAGCTATCCTTGATTTGTCCTTTTTCTTCTTCTTCTGTGAGTTAGGGTTACCTTTAACATGCTTCTATTATGGTAGATTTGCAAATCCAAACTCCCACTAATTCTTTTGCTTAAATGTTTGCGCAATTTTGACAACATATCAATAAGAAGTTCCCTGTGAGGACATCTCTAGGAAATCCATCCTTTTTTGGATGTATAGTATGTAGGTCATTGCAGTACTTTAGAACCAAGTTCCACTTGGAGTCTCTACTATGCGACTTTGAGTGTAAGGGATATAATATATTGGTGAACTTTAGTACCATCTGGTCTCTCTCCTAGTCGAAAGTTTTGTCTACTAGTCAACATAGTTTTGACGAGGTAGAATTATTCCTTGAGTTCATCAATAAAATTCACCCAAGTGGTTCTTGTCTAATATGTTGTAGAATCATACTCGACATGTCTCTCCTAATAACCACCCCACCAATATTAGTTTCTGACGAGGTAGAATTATTCCTTGAGTTCATTAATAAAATCCACCCAAGTGGTTCTTGTCCAATATGTTGTAGAATCATACTCGACATGTCTCTCCTAATAACCACCCCACCAATATTTGACATGGGGCAATTGACTTAAGGAGACTATGTGAAGGTGATATTTTCACTGTCTTAAAAAAAGTAGTAATCCTCTAAGAGATTTCACCATTTATCCAAAGCATTTGCATCTATCTGACCTTCAAATAAAGGAGTGTTAAAGTTAAATTGTACCTTGAAGGGTGTTGTACCTCTGAAATGGCTACCAATTGATGATGTCTCTAGCATTGTTGGGAGTCGTTGAAGGATCTAGGTGAAATTGTCTGTCATCTCATTCCTTTGTCACATGACGGATTCGTCCATCAACAAATTAATACGATCTCTTGGTCCATCATCTCTCTTTCTTCCACCATGTGAGGCGACTTGGGATAGAAAGAGTGGTTTCCCCCAAACTCAATTATTTTGAGACCCAACTCTCAATATTGGGACCTCGTCGGGGACATGCACCAAGAAACATCAAAAATACATTTTCTTTGATACCATTGATATGGATTATATCAAGAAGGAAACAAAGACATAAATATAAATGAAAACACATAGATATGATGCAAAGAGCACAATAGTACAGTAAAACCCAAATTCTTTTAATGAGTGGAATGGAAAAATACTGTAAAATGCAAAGCAATACAAACTAGCTAAAATGATGGTAGCTTATATCTGAAGATAGATGTGTCGGCTATGCTCATTCACCAAGACATTACAAGAGGTGAAAAGTGCCTTTTAACATAAATTATGATTGCCTAGGATGCAAAAACCCTAAAGATCCAAAATCTTAACCCTATGATATGATGTGGCAAAAGGAATGTGGACCCCAATGAGGATCATTGATACATCAACTTCTCTAGGGAACAACTTCTTCACAAAGAAATTGTTTTGGGCATTTCTTGGACATATACAAATATTAATTCATGCTCTATGAGTTTTGTAGGCCAAAGAGCATAAGTTTCATAGGCTAACCAATTAAATATTATGTGGCCTACATCCATTTCTAAAAATGCAAGGCAAATGCCTGAAAAACACACTAGAAGTTTTGGACTTGAAAAAATGAAGTAAAACTACCAAGTTGTGGAGCGATTATGAATCAATGGAATATGTGAGTGGCCACCACTATCCACCTGGAACAATATTACAACCATGTGTTTTGATTTTGGGAAACCAAATGGCTTTGATTTTAGGAGAGATGATAGATGAATACATTTCTTATATGCATTCTAGATATGTGGGAAACATGAGGCAAAGTACACGTCGACTACAATTGTTGTGTTTAACTTCTGGTTCCAAACGAATTCCATGGAATTGGTGGAGACACTATTATCAACTTGAAAGATAGCTTGCCCCAAATATGTGAGTGTTCAAAGGACTTGTGGAGGAGTTACGATGCAAAGTTTCATGGACTCAAGGAGGATACCTTTGAGGGGAGTTGATGAGCGAAAGTTCAGGGAAAATTTTAAGGATCCATAACTTTCTCAAAGTAGAAACCTTGGTGAATTTTACTAATTCTTAAATTTGCAACCACAAAATGTTTGGCTATTGAAAAAAAATCAAATTTCTAAGGACTTTATATAGTTTTTGGGCAATTTTGGCGATTTTTAAAGTAAAAAAATTTATCCCATGGAATTTGGGCAAATCATCTTTGAAAAAAAGGCAAATTGGTGAATCTTTTCTTGGTAAAAAGGTTGAAAAATAGCCCATGGGCTGAATTTCACCCCTAAAATTTTCATTGAGTGGAACATGATGATTCAAAAGTTGCCTTTGTCAAAGATGGAGATTGTCCAATGGCAATATTGGAAATGTAGTATGCGAATTTAAAGGGGAGTTTAAGAACATAGTTTTGTACTCGTGAAAAATTGAAAAACTAAGTTGCATATTTAATATATTGAAGACAAATATTGACCAATAACAATATAATTAAGTTTGTAGTTTTATAAGACACAATTACATTTTTAAGAATGTTTTTAACATATGATTTTATTTAATGTCAATGAAAATTACATAAAGTTCCTATAGGGTAATGAGAAAGTTATGTAAAATTTGTAAAAGAGAAGGCAATTCATTGTATTAGTTAGGAGATTGGGTGAGATTGGAGGACTTTTATATAGATCTACTCTTTATCTCTACCACGAGGATAATTAATTGTGTTAATAATATTTGTTTTTAGATATCAATATTATTTAATTTTATAAAGGTTTTTTTAATGTACAGATACAGTTCTAGCACATTTCTACATTTCTAGATGTTTACCGATGTTGGCACATTTCGTTGGCAGTTGTTGAAGAACATTTTAATAAACAATAATGCACTGAACACTCTATGTAAATCGTTCTTTCCCCACATTATTATCTCGAGAGGCAATGGTAATAATATTGCAAATTACTTTAATATAACAAAATAATCTAACCACTGTAATGTCCCCAGTTTGACCCCATAGCATTAAATTGTAAATGATGTAATATTGTTATGAAATCATGGTGAGGAGCTCAAGGCCAAGGCCCCACCATCAATTTAGCGATGCATATGCTTTGCGTGCTAGCCAGGCATATTGGAATTTCAACATCATGTAATATGCATTTTAATAAAAATACCCACAACTAGCTATGCAATGCAACAAAGAGATGGGGGCATGATTTTCACAAGGAATTGGGAGGGAAAACATTCAAACCCTCAACTACCCATGTTGAATTTTGTACCCAACCATTGATTTCTCCCAAGAGTTGGTTGGGGAAGTTAATGCCTCGGGAATGGGGAGGTATGGCTGTCCAAAATCGGGTATGGGCAAGCCACCCTTCATGGAAAATCGTGTTGGTCTCCTTGGGCAAGAATAGAGCCACGAAATTTCTCCCTAAGCCAGGATTAGTCACCATGGCCTTGCTCTCTCACGCAGCTCTAGCTGCCTGGGCGTTTTCCTCCCTCGTTTTTCTGTGTTTCCCTTCATCTTTTAGCTGGGAAGGGGCGTTCTTGTGTTGGTTACCAGTGGGGGAAGAGAGCAGAACGTTTTTGGGTCTTCCTGGAGGTCGTTTAGGCCATTGGAAAGGATCCTAACCAGTGGAGAGAAAGCGGTTTTTCTCCCTGGGGTTGAAATCAAAATTCCACAGTTTGTTTGGGTGAACCACGAGTTGGGAGAACCAATGTGGACCCTGTTTTGTGAACACCTCTGTTGTAAATGAGTAACCCTGTCAATAATTGTTTTGCTGTGAGAAGAAAGAGTATGTTGGGGTATGGGTAATGGGTAATCCATTGTTCTGGCTTGAGCTTGAGAATGAGCATCCATTGTTCCCTTATAGCCTGATAAACCCAGTTGGACGGGCTTGGTTGAGATAAAATGGTTATTGGGCTGTGGTTGAGCTGGAATGTTCCCTTTCCCTTGTGAGAATCATGCCCAGCTCGGGGGTGGCCTTCGGACGGACTCAGTACAAGTTGTCGAAGAGCCTATGGCTGGGTGGAACGTTGCAGCGACATAGCTAGTTGCTTGGGCAGTTGCAAAAATGAATATAAGTGTTTTGATGTCTATGTAATTACTTCTGCATTGTTTTAATTAATTGATGACTGATATTTATATACTGGGTGCATATGAAGAGATGTATGTGGATGAATTTGTTTTCGCTGTGCATATTTGTTTGATTTACATCTGCACACTTTGTTTTTAACTGTATGCCTCTAAATGAATGGGCTGAGCTTTATAAAAAGCCCCATAGATTGGTAGCATGTTCCCTGCCTTGCATTGGTTCCAAGGGTGGGTACATGACAACCACTACCAATTAGCAAAATAATCTAGCTCTTGCATGATCCATAATGATCGAGAATGATATTTACACGTGATGCTTATTTTTTTATAAAAGTAAATTTACTCTACTATGCTTGAGACCTCATATCGATTTTTTAAATTTGATGTTGACATCATTGAATAATTTTGTATGATTTCAAGATTGCTATTTTTAAATCTATGAAACACATAATCCATGACACTAAAATTGATTTGTCAAGATATTAAAGATAAAAGATTACTTCTCATGATATTAAAATTGACATTTACAACTATTAGAGGAAATTGATTGCATTATGGTGGTTGTGGATGGGTTCTCTAAGCTTTCCCATTTCATCTATCTAATAATGATGATGGTCACTAACGTCCACTGGTACCGACTTTGGTATATGACACCTTAAAAAGAAAGTTAAGAAATTACTTGGATTGCTTTATAATTTTGTTTATGTGCTCGAAAAGCTTGAAGAGAAGCATTACTAAGTCACTATTGTTTTGTTGAGTTAAAATGTTGTGAAGGTCATTATCGTAACACATATTTTGAAATTGAGATCTAATGTGGGTGTACATAGGAAAATCTAATTGGAAGTGGTTTTCATCCTCAACCTTTTTAGTCTCACAAAGATGACAAATTCTATCTACCCATGGCATTTTAGGAATTTTCCAATGCCCAACTTCACTATGTAGCTCATGAGAGTGTTATGAGAGTTTGTTCTTATTTTAGCAATGTCGATTTTATTCTTTGTGCTTGTTAAAACAAAGAGATCTTGTTTATCTTCAATATTGGGATTAATCACCTCCTTATAGTATCTTAATTTACTCTTATCCTCTAACTCTTTATTGCACCACAATTTCTTCTTAATATTAGATGTAATAATATTTTTTATGTTATCAATATTCTGCAAAGTGACCTCTTCCTTGATACCCCAATCATTTATCCAAGAGTTGACATCATTGTGCCAAGCACACTTGAGCCATAAATGGTTTAGACTAGAATTTAGAGCAATCTTAGGAACCCTCTTGTCATCCATGTTAATTACCTTGTGTTTATACATTAGGTACCTAGTCATAGCTATTCTCTCAATGGGGGATAGACCTGCTTTTATGGGGAGGATAGGATAGGGTGTCTTGCTTTTAATTTTAAGATTATAGGTTATAAAATGCTTCTAGATTTGCTGAATCCTTCTCCAAGATTCTCTAGAGATGCTACAGCCCCAAACTTTATAACCATATAAGATGACAAGAGTGAAAATAGTCTTAATGAGAAATCTGTTTTTATCCAATAGCCCAAGGTTTGTTGATTTACAATTGTTTTCAAGGCTAAAATAAGCTTTCCACACACCATTTATCATTTTCTCAAAGCTATAGTTCTAGTTAAGCTTGTGATGAAAATCGATTCCGAGATATTTGTATGAAGTTACTTCCTCCTAGTTAGTGTTGTCACACACAAACTTATCGCAAGCCATCTTTTTATATTTGAATATCATAACCTTTAGTTCCTCAGTGTTAACATTCATACCTGTACTAGAACATAAATATCTGAGAATCCTTAGTTGCTTGTCGAGATTAGAGGGACATCTTTCCATAACAATGATATATGGCATAGAGAAGAAGGATGATGACTATTCTATCCAAATTTTTGGTGGCATAACCTATTTCTTCCAAACAACACTCTAACTTGTCGATACATATACCAAAAGGGATAGTGGACATGGGACAACCTTGCTTAAATCCTATATTGCAATTAATTTTTTCTGACCAACCCTCATAACTCTTAAACTTGGCAATGACATTCTCACACAACCTTATCGCTGCAGCTCTGAACTTGAAAGGAACTTTTAGCTCTTCTAATCTATTCTAAAAGTTAGTTCTACATTTAACAATTTAAAAATCTCTAAAAAATGATAAGATTTTTGTGAAAGAGATTTTATTTTACCAAAGAATTCCCAAAAATATTATTTTAAATAAAAATACAAAATTCACTTTCCAATTTTAAGAAGAGCATGTTTTGATCAATGAAAACACAATTGAATTTTCACCAGAAATACGAAAAATCAAAATAAAAAATCAAAATCAAATGCTTGAAAATATATTAGAGATGTATGTTATGGACATGTTGTGTAATTAGGAAGTGTTTCTTCAGCGCATGGATTTTGCTTACAACAAGGGGTTGTGTGCATCAAATGGTTTAGGCATAATCTCACAATTTATACCAACTTATATATACATAGTAATCTACATATTAATAATATACATATTAATAGCTTTACAAATAAAAATAATACAACTAATCATCACACATTCACTCATATATTTATACCTGAATATATAACTAAAAAAAATACCTTATCTATACTTTTATTTTCAAAATTGATAATATATAGCTTAAAATTATCACGAACATTCATGTCTTTCTAACTGGGTTTGATTTAGAAGTATTGAAGTTCCTTTAAGAGAATTTTTGTTAAATTGGGGAAGAACACAAAGATTTCTTCTCATTCAAATATTCCTCTATATGGAGCAATATAGTAGAGATATCCTATTTAATTTGTTGTCGCTTAGACTGTAGACCTTCACACATTATTACACATTATTAGGGCATGCCCTAGGTGGGTTAGAAGATTTAAATCCTCTATATGGAGCAATATAGTAGAGATACCCTATTTAATTTGTTGTCGCTTAGACTATAGACCTTCACACATTATTACGGCATGCCCTAGGTGGGTTAGAAGATTTAGATGCATATTATGGAACAATTTTATTTGAATGACTACGAAACAAATTTTACCGCTAAAAAAGAGGATGTCGGAGGCTTTCTTTGTGATAACACATGGATCCAAGAAGGCTCAAAGTTTTAAAAGGTTCATTGTTTTGGCTTGCTCTTAATAGTAAAAGCTATAAGCTATTCCATATGATAAGATGAGCACACTCCCCCTTTCCTCATAAACACTAAATAAGACAAAAATGAAATTTAATTTTTAGTTAACAATGGAACATGACAAGAAATTTTACTTAAATAATTTCTATTTGTATCGATTCCCATATTAATAATATTTCTCAAATTGGTTTGAATAATAAGTTTAAGTTAAAATAGGAGACATGTATTTGATGTAAATTTCTAAGATCAATGTTAATTTGATGCATTGTGATTTTTTTAACAAATTTACCCTAAATAAAATTAGTTAATTTTGCTTGCTTAAAATTTGAAAGGTTGTATACATAATTAATTTCTCTTAATTACAATTTTATCTTATAAACAATCTTAGATTATTAATCTAGCCAACCTTAATTTAAAACTTAACTCGCCTATATACTCACCTATTAAGGATAAAATAAGGTTCATTGCAAATCAAAATTAAGCTATCCATTAATCATTCTACTTACATGCTTATGATTTATATGCTTATGTTTATAAAAGATTCTTGTTTGTTTGAAACTAGGGGAATTGTCGGGGTTGGGCTCGTACCCATGTGTCTGGGTTTTGATGAGAAGATATAAAGCCTATTATTTGATTAGAGTTGTGAAGTATTTTCTTGTTAACCTTAACTTCTAGTGACGCAGTTTTGTTCAAATTTGATTGGAAATAGAGATAGACAAAATTTTAACCTTGAAGAAATATAGAAGTTTAACATAAGTGCCCACACCTAAGTTGGTTCATTTTTTTAAAACTCCTTACTCAAATATTACAATATTACGAGTTGGTTCATCTGACGTGGGCCTCAAGCTGTAGCATGGGCGCTTTCAATTCTTGTTCAAAATCGGAAATAGTTGTTTGAGAGATAACTGTCCGAATTTATTTATATATTTACTATAAGAAAACGAGTAGTGTAGTGAATTTGAATATTTAAGAAACGAGTAGTGTAGTGAATTTTGAATATTGGAGAAAAATTTGTGCTGGCGGGTATTCTTCTTTTTACCACCAAAATTGGAAATTGGCCTACGGCACAACACTATAAGAGGACGTCATCCGGGGCATCATGAGTATGAGTATTCCGAGTGGATTGGACTGGAGGGCAGCAACGTGGGTTAACCAGGTATGTAGGAGCCATTCGTTTTAATGTTCATGCGAAGTTTACAAGAAAACATATTTAATGGAATTAGCAATAGAGAACTGTATATCTGCAATAAATATGCGATGGTTCTGCATATTTATTGTTTTCCCCGTGCACATAAATATGATCCCTTCAATGCATTTAGGATTTGATGGTTGAAGACTTGAGCAGAGACATCTAAACCAAGTTCGAGCTTCCACATAAATATGATCCCTTCAATGCATTTAGGATTTGATGGTTGAAGATTTGAGTAGAGACATTTGAACCAAGTTCGAGCTTCCTCATGAAGAAGCTCAGTTCCAACAGTTCTTAGACCTTCATATTTAAAAATCGAACAATTAGCAACTCCTTTGAAACGCCCAACGTATACCATTCAAAAACCCTCTTGAGATTGGGTGAGATTGGAGGACTTTTATATAGATCTACTCTTTATCTCTACCATGAGGATAATTATTTGTATAATTGTTAAGAATATTTGTCTTTAGATATCGATATTATTTAATTTTATAATTTTTTTTAATGTTTTTATTTATTTATTAGATAACAATGTTTGTAAATCCCAAACTATTCCTTTTGATTGACAACATATCGAAAAACATTATACATAATAAATTATATAATACACCATTTATATTAAACATTTAAATAAAGAATATGAAATTATTAACTTCAAAAAATTATACATGATAAACTATATAATACACCATTTATATTAAACATTTAAATAAAGAATATGAAATTATTAACTTCAAAAGGGATGCAATGTAGCTAGTACCTACCATTAATTAAAAAATAATAATGGACCATTGCTAATCCCTAATCCCTCCTCAATACTGCACATAGAAAGGGGGTTTCTGGTGGGGGTTATCAATTGAATCATTTTGTAGACAGGTGGATACACGTGGGCTGGCTATAACTTAATGGACCATTGCTATAACTTCATGTACATATGCAATTCATTTGTGAAGCATCCATCTATCTTAATGGACCGCTTCTAGAACTTCATGTATAGATACAATTCGAGCACATTTCTAGGTGTTTACCGCTGGCACATTTCGTTGGTAGTTGTTGAAGAACATTAAAATTACTTGTCAAGATAATCCATGACACTAAAATTGTTTTGTCAAGATATTAAAGATAAAAGATTATTTGTCATGATATTAAAATTGACATTTACAACTACTTGATCGTTAGCAATTGAGGACATGAACGATAACCCTGTAATTGATCCCAAAGAAATAATATTTGTAACCTTTAGAATTGTTCTAATATTATTCAAGGCTAATCAAGATTGAAGTTTGAACTGACGTATTTAGATACATTAAGCATCAACTAGGTAAGGCATTATTATTGGCCTTGTTATGTTCATTTTAATCTTGGCACTATGTGATTCTCGAATCATCACTTGTTGTTTTTGCTACAGAGTAGTCAATAACACTAGATTTAGGACCTTACGTTTGTCACCTTTACCAATGTCTCTAACCCTCCTGGGCTCTCAATAGCCTAAGTAATGCGTAAATAAGGGGATAATTTATGTGTTTGATAATGTTGGAGTAAGGAGGTTTTTTCTTTAAGTAAGTTCAAGAAGTAGGCTTATGTTGTCCATCTTATATATTCGGAGAAAAAAACATATAGAGTAATGCGTAAATAAGGGGATAATTTGTGTTTGATAATGTTGGAGTAAGGAGGTTTTTTCTTTAAGTAAGTTCAAGAAGTAGGCTTATGTTGTCCATCTTATATATTTCAAGAAAAAAACATATAGATAATTTTTGGCAAACATTAAGAGTTATGTAGTTCAATATACAGATATAGATATTCATGGAATGTAAAAAAGATGTAAATGGAAAATCCACATCTTATTGGTTTTTTATACGTCCATTGCCCATTGCATTATATAAATGAGAAGAAATCTATATATACATGTTAACAGGTTTGTCAACATACTAGAGGAAATTGATTGCATTATGGTGGTTGTGGATGGGCTCTCTAAGCTTTCCCATTTTATCCATCTAATGATGATGATGGTCGCTAATGTCCACTGATACCAACTTTGGTCTATCACACCTTAAAAAGAAAGTCAAGAAATTACTTGGATTGCTTTATAATTTTGTTTATGTGCTCGAAAAGCTTGAAGAGAAGCATTACTAAGTCACTATAGTTTTGTTGAGTTAAAAGGTTGTGAAGGTCATTATTGTAACACATATTTTGAAGTTGAGATCTAATGTGGGTGTACACAGGAAAATCTAATTGGAAGTGGTTTTCATCCTCAACCTTTTTAGTCTCACAAAGATGACAAATTCTATCTACCCATGGCATTTTAGGAATTTTCCAACGCCCAACTTCACTATTTAGCTCATGAGCACGGGGGCTTCACTAGAAGGAAATATAATACCATGTTCATTCATATTGCGGTATTAAATATTCATGAAAACCTAAAAATCATATTGCTTATATATTAAGGTGCAAAGGGTTTTATTTATTTAATGTAACAATACAAAAATACTTTGGGGTCTCTTTTATATGGGCGGGCTGACAAATATCCACCAAATGGAGATGGCTGGATCACGACCGGATGAGAAATCGGGTTGAGGCAAGGCTTGGGCTTACCAGTACGTAGGGAAATCGCGTCTTGAGGCATGCTTGAGGCCAGGGGGTTTCGTGGTGAAGTGGGTTTCCAGTTGATCATAGTCGAGAGACAGTGGTCATTGACAGCCAATTGTTACCAATAGCACTCAGCCAGTTTTTACCAATAGCCTTGGGAGGCTCTAAGCCTCCAGGGCCTGTTATAGGCCCTCGATAGGCCTTGGGGGCTCGAATACCCAACCACTCATGCCTATTACAGGCCTTGGGAGGTTTAGTCAGCCTCCTAGAGCTTGTTACAGGCCATTGGGGCTTGGATACCTAGCCCACAACAGGCTTAGTCAGCGATTGGGGAACTGCAACATGCAATCTAAATGTTGTACTATGTGCATTGGCTCTAGTGACATACAATAAGTGATTTCCTATCTCTTCATTAGACCATTAGATGTTGCAAATCATAATGATATGTGGTTGAGTAATTGCATTGTGGGTGAAGTAATGTGCATCCACAATATACATCGAAAGAAGCAAGGTGCATTGTAGAATGCATGTGGGGTCATAAGAGGGGTATCATATCAATATACTAGGTAGAAATATAAAGGGGTATAAAAAATGTTAATGAAAAAATAGATACATACAATATCTAGTGAAAATAGGGTTTTTTTTAAATTGTGAAGGCATATTGGGAGGGGGGTTAAAAAAACGATTTTGGAAGGTATTTTCCAATATTTAGTGAAATTAGGGGTATTGTTTCATATGCCACGAATGAACGTGCTATGATAGCGGTTTATTGAGTGAAGCGCCCATGCTCATGAGAGTGTTATGAGAGTTCGTTCTTATTTTAGCAATGACGAATTTCTTCTTTGTGCTAGTTAAAACAAAGAGATCTTGTTGATATTCAATATTGGGATTAATCACCTCCTTATAGTATCTCAATTTACGCTTATCCTCTAACTCTTTATCGCACCACAATTTCTTCTTAATATTAGATGTAATAATATTTTTTAATGTTATCAATATTCTGCAAAGCGACCTCTTCCTTGATACCCCAATCATTTATCCAAGAGTTGACATCATTGTGCCAAGCTCATTTGAGCTGCAAATGGTTTAGACTAGAATTTAGAGCAATCTTAGGAATCCTCTTGTCATCCATGTTAGTTACCTTGTGCTTATACATTAGGTACCTAGTCATAGCTATTCTCTTAATGGGGGATAGACCTGCTTCTATGGGGAGGATATGATAGGGTGTATTGCTTTTAATTTTAAGATTATAGGTTATAAAATGCTTCTAAATTTGCTGAATCCTTCTCCAAGATTCTCTAGAGATGCTGCAGCCCCAAACTTCATAACCATATAAGATGACAAGAGTGAAAATAGTCTTAAAGAGAAATCTCTTTTTATCCAATAGCCCAAGGTTTGTTGATTTACAATTGTTTTCAAGGCTAAAATAAGCTTTCCACATACCATTTATCCTTTTCTCAATGCTATAATTCTAGTTAAGCTTGTGATGAAAATCGATTCCGAGATATTTGTATGAAGTTACTTCCTCCAAGTTAGTGTTGTCATACACAAACTTATCGCAAGCCATCTTTTTATATTTGATTATCATAACCTTTAGTTCACTAATGTTAACAATCATACCTATACTAGAACATAAATATCTGATAATTCTTAGTTGCTTGTCGAGATCAGAGGCACATCTTTCCATAAAAATGATATCATTAACATAGAGAAGAAGGATGATGACTATTATAGCCAAAGTTGTGGCGGCATAACCTATTGCTTCCAAACAACACTCTAACTTGTCGATGCATATACCAAAAGGGATAGTGGACATGGGACAACCTTGCTTAAATCCTATATTGCAATTAATTTTTTCTGACCATCTCTCATAACTCTTATAAAACTTGACAATGACATTCTCACACAACCTTATCGCTGCAACTCTGAACTTGAAAGGAACTTTCAGCTCTTCTAATCTATTCTAAAAGTTAGTTCTACATTTAACAATTTAAAAATCTCTAAGAAATGATAAGATTTTTGTGAAAGA
This sequence comes from Larix kaempferi, assembly GCA_027924585.1. NCBI lineage: Eukaryota > Viridiplantae > Streptophyta > Pinopsida > Pinales > Pinaceae > Larix > Larix kaempferi. The sequence continues at coordinate 299,178 of BSBM01000153.1, forward strand.
GATTTTATTTTACCAAAGAATTCCCAAAAATATTATTTTAAATAAAAATACAAAATTCACTTCCCATTTTAAGAAGAGCATGTTTTGATCAATGAAAACACAATTGAATTTTCACTACAAATACAAAAATCAAAATAAAAAATCAAAATCAAATGCTTAAAAATATATTATAGATGTATGTTATGGACATGTTGTGTAATTAGGAAGTGTTTCTTCAACGCATGGATTTTGCTTACAACAAGGGGTTGTGTGCATCAAATGGTTTAGGCATAATGTCACAATTTATACCAACTTATATATACATAGTAATCTACATATTAATAGGACATCGGAGGCTTTCTTTGTGATAACACATGGATCCAAGAAGGCTCAAAGTTTTAAAAGGTTCATTGTTTTGGCTTGCTCTTAATAGTAAAAGCCATAAGCTATTCCATATTATAAGATGAGCACACTGCTTATTTTTAAGACACCGTCCCTCTTTCCTCATAAACACTAAATAAGACAAAAATGAAATTTAGTTGTCAGTTAAAAATGGAACATGACAAGTAATTTTACCTAAATATATTTGTATCGATTCCCATATTAATAATATTTCTCAAATTGGTTTGAATAATAAGTTTAAATTACTCAAAAATAGGAGACATGTGTTTGATGTAAATCTCTAAGATCAATGTTAATTTGATGCATTGTGATTTTTTCTTTCTTTTAAATAACAAATTTACCCTAAATAAAATTAGTTAATTTTGCTCACTTAAAATTTGAAAGGTTGTATACATAATTAATTTCTCTTAATTACAATTTTATCTTATAAACAACCTTAGACTATTAATCTAACCAATCTTAATTTAAAACTTAACTCGCTTATATACTCATCTATTAAGGATAAAATAAGGTTCATTGTAAATCAAAATTAAGTTATCCATTAATCATTATACTTACTTGCTTATGTACTTCATTCTATTTATATGCTTATGTTTATAAAAGATTCTTGTTTGTTTGAAACTAGGGGAATCGACAACTGGGGTTGGGATCGTACTCGTGTGACACGAGGTCGATTCCAATCCATTACCACTATACCCCTAGGCATACCAACGCCGCCCCACGCGTAACACACAAGGCTAATCAAGGTTTGAACCCACACCGTCACCAGGAGTGCTTTAAGAGTGCATCCTATCGTCAATTGGTCTACACCTCAGGGGTTATTTATAAAAGAAAATTGCTCCTTATCTTAAATTTGAAATTTCATTTAATCTAAAAAGTTTCATTTAAAATATTAGATATGTAATTTTATTTTATTTTTTAATTTCAAAAGCTTCGATCACGGTAAAGCAATATTCAAATGATGTGGATTATTACTTATTTCTATGTGCCCTTATAAATTTAAGACTTGTTTTGATAAAGTAGTTAATAATATTTATAAGTATAGGTAATAGTATTTATAATAAATTAGGGGTGGCAAGTGTGGGGGATCCTAATCGATCCTGGAGGAACTTAACAAAGCATTTACTCCTGGTTTTTAGGGAAAGCCTCCAATAACCAAGTAGAGGCATATGCACTTCCATATGGAATTAGAGTTGCCTCTTCGTTAAGATCTAGGAGACTTATGCTATTTGGAGACTTCGCTATGATCATAAAACATATGCATTAAAATTATTCCCTGAAGGATAAAGCTATGGTGCACATTGTCAAGAGAATCTAACAAGAAATGCATGCAGGCATTGAGGAGGTTCGCTTCTTTTACATTCTACAATCTCTCAACTCCAATGCCAATCATCTCACCAATATAGCTAAAAGGTTGGATAAAGGCATATTAATAAAAAATGATGGAACATTTAACTTCATCCCCATTTCCTAAATACTCATCAAATCTCATGAATTCTCAATTAATCCTCATGCATACGAATATATCAATGGGAAGGTCACGTTGCAATGGTATTAATATTCACACTAGATTGAGGGGCAATGCATTTATAACAACTTGGACTTCACACATGCTCCATGACACTCTAGTCTACTATGATTATCAACGGATAGTTTCTTTTACTTCTGACATGACATTTGGAACTTTCCTCTCAACCAAGCACATGTGCGGTTAGCGGTAGTTCTTCCTAGTCGGTCTTAAGTTGATCGTCTCTTCAAGTCAGTGGATACTAGGCCCAATTGCTCTTCATTTTGGTGGCTTCATTGTTATACTCTAGTTATTTTGGATTCTGGTCCATAATTCACTTTGCATATGGTTCTCGGTGGTCAATCTTGTTAGTTATTATCACTAAACTCTCCATGTCAGTTGATTTAATTTTGAATGCCTCTTGTTTTTCTGTCTCTATGCTTACAAGCATTGGTTAGTGGAAATCATGTTTTGTGGGTCTAGCCTAGGCCAAGGTGATCTCTCTTCAAAGCATTCATAATTGACAATTTGAAGTTTGGTTATGCTTTGACAATTTGAGTAGGTCAGTGGGTTTCTCTCAAACTTGATGGCAGTTCATTGTTGAGGTCATAGCTTCTTAACTATCAATTATGGGTGTTATAACTCACCTCGCACAGGGGTGGTGTTGTAGATTGTAGAATGGAAAATAACCACCCTACCTATCACCAAGACATTAAGGAGATAACTGGGTTCATCGACTGATAAGAGGACCTTATTAAAGGAAACAATACATTCATTTTTTAGTTATGACTAAGACCCATGAACTTGAGCATTTATATGCTTCCCAAAGTGCAATTACAATGAGTATCTTTTTGTAGTATAAAAAACAAATTAAAAAATATTGAAGATGAATGTGCTAGGTTGAGAGCAATGGTTCAAGAGCTCAATAGAGGATCCTCCTTTATTGCTTTGAATCATTCCTGAGTGGGATCCTTGCCAACGACATGACGTGAAAAGGAAATGGTATACTAACCTTGAGATTCCTAGGAGATGGACAAAATAAAAGTAAATTACCCTCATCAGGTCCAAGATAATATGATAAGCATATTCATCTCTTAATATGTTTTACTATGTTTTGTAAATATTTGTTACATATAAAATTCAAATTCTTTATCAAAATATACACTACCCTAATAAAATAGTTTTATTTTATTATATAAAATCAATAACTAAATTTTATAAAAGATACATTAACTTAATAAAAACATAGTCTTTTTAGACTATCTTTGGCTCTTCCTCATTTTGTTTCATTTAATTGTTCAACTATGAAGCACCCTTTAATAAAAAGGGTAAACCATTTTTTATTAAATTTTTTTATAATAAATCAATATTAAGGTATCCATAACATTTCATTTACATAATAATACATTATTCTACTTAGAAAAAATGTTCATTATTCTAAACTTTATATGATATATTTTATTGAGTTTTTTTCCAAATTATTGTTATTTATTTATGTATATGTCAAGTAATGGCAATTATATTTCAAATGCTTCAAAAATGAAAAATCAATATTGAAATGATGTGGATTATTATTTTTTCCATGTACATTTTAATTATTTAGATTTGACTTTTTTTATAAAGTAGTCAATAGTGTTTAGACTGTAAATGGTTAAAGTTTATGTAAAAATGAAAAATCAATATTGAAATGATGTGGATTATTATTTTTTCCATGTACATTTTAATTATTTAGATTTGACTTTTTTTTATAAAGTAGTCAATAGTGTTTAGATTGTAAATGGTTAAAGTTTATGTAAAAAGTTAAGGTGTTTTACTAATATTTTATTATACTTATATTTTAATAATAATAAAAATAAATTTGAAAAAATTATGTTTAAGAAAAAAAAAATTAGATTTGAAAAAATATGTTCATATATTTATATGTTAATAAAAAATTAAATGCTTTTGTTTTAAATTTTATTTAAAATATTTAAAATTGATTTGAATGTAATTTAAGTACTTAAAAATAAAATTGTTATTTTCATAATTCAAATTCAAACTTCAATTGTTTTAAATATTTATTTACTTTCTCATAAATTTTAATAACATTAGTTATTATTAAGTTGTATGGTTTAAATATTGATTAGTTCAACATCGTTATTTGTTTTTAAATCAGCATAGATCCATCTTAAACCCATATCTATCAAGCATCTAAAGGGATCCAATTTCTTGAGGTGTATTTCTTTTTTTAAATTTAAACTCAAGAAATTTGATTTCTCTTGATTTATAGATCCGAGGGATCCAATTTCTTGAGGTGTATTTCTTTTTTTAATTTTAAACTCAAGAAATTTGATTTCTCTTGATTTATAGATCCATTTAAGTTTTAAGTTTTTATTTTATAAACGAACATCTATTTTTTAATTACTTTTCATTATATTTTATTTTATGAACCAACATGGATTTTTTTTAAAAACTTTCCATAATTTTTTTTTATGAGGCGACATGAATTTTTTTAATTAAAAAAATTACTTTTTACATTTTATTAGATGTAATGCTACATGTAACGCTACATACACGTTACAACATCTCCCCCATACTGAGCGTAGAGCACCTCGTTTCACTCTGTGCAATTATTTTAGGATATTGTTTACTAATAACTATGGGAAATAAATGAACATCATTCTCTTTGTAATATGTTAATTTTTTAAAATGAGTATTGAAATATTTTTTAATTTATTAATGAAAAAACTTTGAAGGAATGAAGAGGTTTTTTTTAATAATAAACTTTGGAAAATGAAGAGATGGTACGAATAAACATTTTAGATTTAGAAAAGGAAATATTATATTTAATAATTCAAAGAAAGTAAAACAAATCTTTTTTTTAAATGAAAAAACTTTAAGTTGTTATTTATAGTAAATCAAAGTTATATAGATCATTATATAGGAAGCTTTTCAGTCAAAAAATTAATAATAGTCAAGAAAAACTATTATTCAAAAACATACTAATTGTAGGCTATGCCATTGATAAGACATTACATTCAAAATTGTAGTCCGCATCTTCTCTTAATAGAGAAATAATACTCATAATACCTACCTCAGAAATATAGAACTACCACCTAAAAGACAAACACGAAACCAAAATCAATTAACTTGTCGATTGTAATGTCCCAAAATTTTGCGTTGGATCACAATGGCCTTAAGGCAATTGGCCATACTCATGATAGTTTGTCAAACTAGTATTAAAGGTCAAAATAATTGCTAAGCATGCTTTCCAAGTTGGTTATAATGTAAAATTAGATCCAAATGGACAAGGTGGGTGACATTAGAGCAAATTCCCAATTCAATTTTGTAATGTTCCCATCCACACAAAATATCATGGAGGAACATTTCCACTAGCTTACTAGTTCCCTAGGTTGGGGTGGAAGCATTAAAAGTTGGAGTGATGGAGCTACAAGACCCAAAGTGACCTTAGACTTACAAATGCACATTAAATGGGGCAGATAAATAATAATAAAAGAAAATAAGGTGGCATTGGATCATGAGGGCACATAAGAGGTTGTGGGACCCACATGTAGCTAGATTTCCCCACTACACTTGGCATCATTATCTCACCAATGCAAATTCAAGGTGAAGGGTAACATACTTTGGGGAGTTCAAAAGGTATTATTCATGGCATGAATCATTTAAGGTTGAATTGGAGTGGAAGAGTAACTCCCATGGAAGAGGAAGAGGCATCTTAGAGAAATTGTGACACTTGGGCTAGATTCCCTAGCTTCTATGACAACAATGATGAAGATGCTATGACACCTATGACACAAATCAGAACTGATGGCTGAAATATAACATATATGACATGTCAGGGCTAAAAATAGCCTCCAAGAGGGTGCTCAAGGGAGTTAGGGCAGCTAAGATGCTTCCACATGTGATTTGGTGGAAGTGGGAGACTAGGAATTGTTGTACAAGTGGCATTCTTTGGAATCTCTTCCCCACTTGAGTTGGAATGCATCTCTTGGAAGGAGTTCAACCCATAGAGATCTTGGAAACTTTATAAATGTCAAGAACAAAGAATGAAGGCAGCTTTTGATAATTTTTAGAAATTGCAATTTCATTTGGAGAGAAGAGCTAGTGGAGTGCTACTCTACTTGCCTTAGCACCAATTTCGAGGGTGAAAGATTCCCATCCTAGTTTGTAATTGGAAAGGCCATTTAGACCTTTCATTTGGAGCTTCAATGGATTCCTTTGTTGTAGGTGTAATCTACAGGGCAGATTATGGTCACTTCTAGTTCATGAGCTTGCTTCTTCAACCATTTCAAGTTTTCTATGCATATTCTTAATCCTTGAGGAATTGCACCTTTGGTGAGATACTATTCTCTTTGGGGGAGATTCTGATGCCCCATTATTTTGTAATCTGATTTATATTCTTTGTATTTCATTCTCATAAGAGCCACAAGTCGAGATTCCAAGAATGTTAGGAACCCATGTCTTTACTTTGTTAGTATGTTGTTGTTGGACGCATATGCTTTGTAATTCGTCCCGTAGTATTTGTTGATCAATAGTTTGTGTTATTGTTGTTGGCGCATATGCTTTGTAAGTCGCCCGTAGTATTGTTGATCCATAGTTTGTAACGGCCCATGGTTTTGACCCATAGTATTGGCGCCTAGAATTAGTATATAAGTGTGTGTTGAGACCTATGAAGGCACCGTGAAGTTAATTGTATTGAGCTTGCTCAAAGGAGGTTGCCCCCTCGAAGTGGCCTGTGATCAATATAAAAGTGATTTTGAGTTTTGTCATTTCTGCTATTTCGCATATTCTTGTTAATTAATTGTTGTAGGTGCATCACATCTGGTATCAGAGCACTTTCTTGGGCTCGCTGGGTGAAATTTCTGCCAAATTTTTTTTTCGCATCTGTTGCAGGTTCGGATTTGGGAATAATCCCTATTCGCTTAACTGTGGGAAGTACTTGGGCATAAGCCCTAAAACTCATTGTGAGGAGTACCACAGGAACCCCGAAGTAGCTGGCCCATTGAGAGGACCTGCCAGCGAAAAGGGCAACGACCCCTACCTGATTGACTAGTTCCCACCCGTGAGGTAAACCAAGAGCTGTCATTTGTGGCAAAGCGGTTATCAGTTTTACCTGAGCCGTGGAGTGAGGGGTACTACCCCAATAAACAAGCCGTCAGACAGCATTGGTGGCCGAGTGAAACCCCTGAACTGTTAGGAAGACGCACATACCTGGGGTCCATATCTACTTTTAGCTGAACTATTGTCGATCACTGCTGCGCCGTTTTAGATCCATTTTGCAAGCCGTTCCAGATTCAGCCGTTTTCAATCCATTCGGCGCTGTTCCAGATCCCTTTCGAGCCGTAGCCGCTCCAGTCTGGAAAAAAAAAATGAAAAAATCAGTTTTTTTTCCATATCTCCCTTATTTTCACTCTGTTTCCCTTGAAATTTTCGGGGAACCCCTGTCATCCCATTCTACATATTTCAGTCCTGAGGACCCTATCCCCAATTCCCCTTCCCAAAGCCCGAAATCCCACATTTGTCTATTTTTAGGGTTTTCCATAACTTCCTCAGATTTCACCCAATCACCTTCAAATTTGACCATAGAGTTCCTTTCTGCATTCTACTTCTTTGTTCCCCTCTGCCAAATTTTCCCATTCTTTCACCCCGCTTCTGAAATCCTCATTTTTGCTTCCCTGTCTATCCAACAGTGTCCAAAACCTAGTCAAACCCCAATTACCCTTCTGATTTTTTCCCAAGTCCAGATTTTCCTTTACTGAAGTAGTTTCTGTTTTTGTTTTCCTACCCAGTCAACCGGTCAAAAAAATAAAAAATAAAAATCCTGGTTATGGTTGTCACCCGTGCAGGAGCAAAAACCATGGAGGACGAACTTGCAGCCATCCAAGCCAAACTCCAAGATCTGGATGAAAAATTTCTCGGTCTCCATCTTGAACATTCAGCTATGAACAACAAACGACAGTCCGAGTCTTCAACAGACAATGGGTTCTCAGCGACCACGTATACCGCAGGCTCCTCGATCGACTCCTATCAAGCGTTTGTCTGAAACAGAGATGCAAGCACGCAGAGAAAAGGGGATTTGCTATAATTGTGATGAGAAATTCACTCGGGGACATAGATGTGTTCAGCAAAAGCTCTATCTCTTGGATGCGGAGTCTCTGCCTGCCTCTGAAATTGGTGACGAAGATCCAGAAACACTGGATGCTTCGATCAACATTCAGGAACCGCCTATTGACCCTCCGTCTCAGGATGACCAGCCAGAGATATCTCTCCATGCTTTAGTTGGAATCACCACCCCCCAAACAATGCGGGTCAGGGGTTACTTCAAGAAGCTTCCTCTTACAATACTCATTGATTCTGGTAGCACTCATAATTTCATTGACCCTCGGATCGCCAAACAAGCTGATTGTTTTATCCATCCTTGCTCCAACTTTGAAGTCATGGTTGCCAATGGGGGCACCTTACCTTGCAAAGGGAAGTGTCGAAATGTGCGTATCTCTATGGGAGATTATACCTTGCGCTCTGACATGTTTGCCTTGCCCTTAGGCGGATGTGATGTGGTTTTGGGCGCTCAATGGCTACGCACACTTGGGCCTATCTTATGGGATTTTGCTGAACTTTGGATGCAGTTTTCCCTCAATGGACAAAAACACACATTGACAGGATTACAACCAGGTTCTCTCAGCATCATCAATTCACATCACATGGAAAAACTCCTCAAGAAGAATTCACATGGTGTCATCGTTCATATCCATTCCATCCAGATGCAACCATCAACGGTCTCCACTACTCCTTTGGATCTACAACAAATTCTGGATAGATATACAGGTGTCTTTGCTGAACCAGTGGGATTACCACCTTCCAGGCCAGAAGACCATCGTATTCAGCTCCTTCCTGGCAGCGTTCCTCCCAACATCAGGCCCTATCGCTACCCATTTCACCAAAAAACGGAGATTGAAATGCTCGTTCAGGACTTATTGAAGCAAGGTATTATTCGCCCAAGCACTAGTTCCTTTTCTTCTCCAGTTATTCTTGTCCACAAAAAAGATGGGTCATGGCGCCTCTGCATTGACTTCCGAGCACTTAATCACCTCACCATCAAGGACAAGTTTCCAATTCCTGTTGTTGATGAACTTCTTGATGAGCTTCATGGGGCTCACTTTTTCTCCAAGTTGGATCTTCGTTCTGGGTATCATCAAATTCGGGTTCATGAGGATGATATCCCTAAAACAGCTTTCCGCACACATGATGGCCATTATGAGTTTTTGGTCATTCCCTTTGGCCTCACTAATGCTCCTTCCACATTCCAGGCCTTAATGAATAAAATATTTCGAACCTACTTGCGGAAATTCATTCTGGTATTCTTTGATGATATCCTCATCTACAGTAAAACATGGGATGAACATCTCCAACATTTGGATCTTGTCATGCAACTTTTCTCTGACCATCATCTCCATGCCAAGCAGTCTAAATGTGTTTTTGGACAGAAGGAAGTTGAGTATCTCGGGCACATTATCTCAGCACAAGGGGTTCGCATGGATCCCGCCAAAATCGATGCCATGAACAATTGGCCGCATCCTCAGACACTCAAGAGCCTTCGTGGTTTTTTGGGGTTGACTGGCTACTACCCCAAGTTTGTCAAGGATTATGGGAAGATTGTAGCTCCATTAACTGCTCTATTGAAAAAGGATGCCTTCACATGGACACCTGCTGCTCAGTGTGCATTTGACAAACTAAAACAAGCTATGTGTACTACACTTGTTCTAGCTATGCTCGATTTTTCCAAGCCCTTCACTATTGAGAGTGATGCTTGCGGCAATGGACTTGGTGCTATTCTCCTTCAAAATGAACACCCCATTGCGTTCACCAACAAAGCCCTTTCAGGTAAGAATTTAGCTACCTCTACCTATGAGAAGAAAATGATGGATATTTTGCATGCAGTACTGAAGTGGCGACCATGCCTATTAGGGAATCATTTCTGCATCAAGACTGATCACCAGAGTTTGAAATATTTCTTGGAACAGTGTGTCTCCTCCCCAACACAACAAAAATGGGTTAGCAAACTCATGGGTTATGACTATGAGATCACTTACAAGAATGTTAAAGACAATATTGTGGCAGATGCTCTTTCTCGCACATTTGATGCCCAAGGTTCTCTTTTAGCTATTTCTATGCATGTTCCAAATTGGTTGCAATATGTTCAACAGGGTTATGTCAATGACTCCTCCTTATCTCAAATCATCCAACGCTTGACCAACAACCCTTCTGCTGTACCACATTACTCTTGGGATGGTGCTTCTCTGCGATACAAGGGTCGTCTGGTGCTTCCCCAGAGCACAGATCTTCAACAGGCTGTCTGCTATGAACTCCATGCTTCTCCCTCGGCAGGGCACTCGGGGTTCCTCAAAACGTATGAACGAGCACGGCGTAACTTCTTTTGGCAGGGCATGAAAAGGATAATTCAACAGATGGTGGCCGAATGTGATACCTGCCAGCGCAATAAGGGTGAAACAACACTCCTTCCAGGATTGCTTGAACCCTTGCCCATACCTACACGGATTTGGACAGATATTTCTATGGATTTCATTGAAGGGCTCCCCAAATCTGGTGGGAAGACAGTGATTCTCGTTGTGGTTGATCGCCTCTCCAAATATAGTCATTTTTGTGCTCTCAGCCATCCCTATACAGCCTCCTCCATTGCTCAAATTTTTCTGGACCAGATCTTTCGTCTTCATGGCATCCCTTCTTCCATTGTCTCGGATCGTGATGCGACTTTCACCAGTCATTTTTGGACAGAACTATTTCGCTACACTGGCACCAAACTGAATATGAGTTCAGGGTATCACCCACAAACAGATGGTCAGACTTAAACTGTCAATAAATGCTTGGAAACTTATCTTCGTTGCTTCACCTCGGAACAACAACATCAGTGGGAAAAATGGCTCCCTCTCGCTGAATGGTGGTACAATAACTCTTACCACACTGCCTCTAAAATAACCCCATATGAAGCAGTCTATGGTCAGGCACCTCCAGTTCTTCTTCCATACACCCCCACCAGTTCACCAGTTCAGTAAGTTGACATGGTCCTTTGAAACCGCGATTAGATTCTTCGCATTTTGCGGGACAATCTTCACATGGCAAGAAATCGCATGAAGCAACAAGCTGATCAACACCGTTCTGAGCGCACTTTTCAAGTCGGCGATATGGTTTTTCTTCGTCTCTAGCCGTACAAACAATCATCCTTGAAACTCAAAGGGCGTCATAAGCTCGCTCCAAAGTTCTATGGGCCATATCGGATTCTTCAGAAGATTGGGTCCGTTGCTTATAAATTGGAACTTCCTCCTTCTTCCTGCATTCATCCAGTCTTTCATGTCTCTTTTCTGAAGAAAGTTCTTGGCACCAACATCAGTGGACAAACGATTTTACCCGAACTGGATAATGAAGGATCCATCCTTTTGGAGCCAGAGGCCATCCTCAATTGGTGCACGCGTCAGCTTCGCTCTCGCTCTATCACAGAGGTCTTAATTCAGTGGCACGACATGCAACCGGAGGATGCTACATGGGAACCACTCCTTCAGATTCAACAAAAATTTCCACATCTAAAGCTTTGAGGACAAAGCTTTTTTTTAAGGGGGAGGGGATGTTAGGAACCCATGTCTTTACTTTGTTAGTATGTTGTTGTTGGACGCATATGCTTTGTAAGTCGTCCCGTAGTATTTGTTGATCAATAGTTTGTGTTATTGTTGTTGGCGCATATGCTTTGTAAGTCGCCCGTAGTATTGTTGATCCATAGTTTGTAACGGCCCATGGTTTTGACCCATAGTATTGGGGCCTAGAATTAGTATATAAGTGTGTGTTGAGACCTATGAAGGCACCGTGAAGTTAATTGTATTGAGCTTGCTCAAAGGAGGTTGCCCCCTCGAAGTGGCCTGTGATCAATATAAAAGTGATTCTGAGTTCTGTCATTTCTGCTATTTCGCATATTCTTGTTAATTAATTGTTGCAGGTGCATCACAAAGAAATACTACGTAAAATTGCTCATTAATGAACAAACAATGTCATTTTCCCCACTACCTTGTTGCAAGTCAATGATATGTTGATAAATTCGAATGGTTAAGTGAATGAATGATGGATTACTGATAAATGGACTGTCATTTATGTGTTCAAAGAGTTCCATGTTCATTAGACAATAATTTGGAGGCATTTGGTTGAGTTTCATAACATTTAGTAAAGATTGCCTACCATTTCCCCTTATGTTGAAACTAGCAATTCTATATCTGATTTGAGAGAATTGTAGTAGATATTATAAGCTGAATGATGATGCATATGGGAGCTCATTTATTTCCTTTATATGTCACCATCCTTTGTTCATAATTTCGAGAGGGTTCTATTGTATTTGGAGAGCCAACTTGTCATTTACCCTAAGTGGATTTGAACCACAATTTGCTAGTAAAACTCCCTACATTGACTTGATTACCAAAGTGAGTTTAAAAAGTCATTTGAAGGTTGGAAGGCACCTATAAACACCCTTATTATGTTTTAACATCATCCATACACCTTATGGTACAATTTGAGATCATTTGGAGCTATTTGGAGCCATCTACCCTTGGGGGTTTGAGCCTCAAAATCACTAGTAAATTCCCTGAGTTATCTTGGATACCTATTCGACCCCAAAACCACATATAATGCTGAAAATATACTTTACTTAATGTCTAATAACATATCCCATTCTCAGACCCATCATTAGTGAAGGGTGTACAGTGCTTGGAAGAGCTTTGTTCTAAGACCTAGGGGAGATTTCCACGTCCAAAATTGACTAGTCTTGTCCCGAAACTACTTCCCTTGCAAATTTCAGACCATGGTTGGGTATATAAGTTTATTATATTTCTGATAGATGTTTTAATGTGTCCCATGTCCCCTCATGACCTTCCTCACCAAGTTTGAAAGTATTTGGAGGAGTTTGGAATCAGTTGTATACATATACTTAAAATTGAGATTTGGTGAATTTGGGCAATTGGGAAATTTTATTCAAAAGGGACATTACATCGACAGATTAATCATCAAAGAAAATATATCCATCCATATGACCAATGACATTCTTTGAGAGGAGGTCATCCTGCAAGTTTAATTCACGAAATACATGTCCAAAGGATATAACAGAAAAACCATCAACCAAGTCACGAGTCCTTATGGTCCAATGATCCCGATGAAGGGCATGTAAATTTGATAAGCTTACTTCCCAATCAATTATAAACCAGGAGTCTCCAAAAATATTAATACTGAAAATACCTATTTCCTTTGTGAACCACAGTAATCCCCATAAGGCTAAGAGTTCATCCTTGGTGTTACTGCCATTACCGACACCCATCCTTTGCAGCACCTTATGATTTTTTTTAATGTAGAAAACCATTCCATCCCCACAAATTCCATTATTTGCAGCACCATCGAAGTAACCATACGACATATCATTCCCCACGATTAGAATATTTAAGGATCTAAGCTTCCGTTTAGGCCTAATTTCAGAATATTCTTTAAGAGAGAAAATCACTTTTGAGCAAACAAGATAACATGAAGGCTTAATACCTTCAAAGATACTACGATTCCTAGCTTTCCAGACCTCCCAAATAGTGAACAATGGTAACCCTTTAAACTTAAATCTAGAATGTAACCACTTGAAGATACAATCTTGAAAATTTGAAATAGGTTAGTTGTCCTCATGGTGGAGCAGACAACTCAATTCATACCAACATATGTGAAAAAATAACACTAATTGAAGATGTGTGTAATATTATCGACTTCCAATTGAGAGAGCATACATCTTACAGGACCGATGAACCCTCGCTTAAGAAGATTATCCCAGGTGAGTATTTTATTTTCTAAGCAAAGCCACAAAAAAATATTTATTTTAAGGGGAATGTTCCAGTGCCAGATTTTCCTGGTCCACCATTTAGAATTGGGAAGAACCTATTTGGACATAATAGCCTCACAAGATTTTTTAGCTGAAAGTACCCCATTGGCATCTCCTCAGTCCCAAACTAAAGTATATTCAACATCTGATAAATTTATGCCTACTTTGTTTAACAACATCACAAAGCTATTCCATTCATCTGCAACCTCTTCTGAGAGACCAAGTTCATTTTCTAGGTACCAGTAAGATAAATATCCATTAGTTTGAAGTCCGTCTAACCTGAGACAAAACTTGAATATTATTTTTATGCATTTAAGCTAACAAGGGCATAAAAATCATGTAGCTATCACTAGATCCAACCAACGGATCAATGCCAATAAAGATCTGTGTGCCCTTCCTATTTTCCAACTCAACCAACCGCCAATACGTGGAAATGTTTTTAGCAGGCCTCTCCAAATAACCGATGCATTACAAACACTAAGTTGAGGTTGGTGGATAGATTACAAAACATAGAAAGTTTTGAGATACTTGGTCTTTATAATTTTACTCCATAAACCTTCCTCATATAGCTCTCCGGATACTTTTGACACACAGATCCTGGCTGAACCAATCCAAATGATTTAGACCCCATCCCCCCAAGTGCTTGGGAGGAGAAATGATTTCCCATGTTGTTAAATGAAATTTTGAATTCTGCAAATTTCTATACCATAAGAAGTGGAAGATGTTATTTCAAATGCTATTAATGACAGAGATTGGGACCATCGTCAAACAAAACCAATAAACCGGAATACTTTGGAGGATCGATATAGCTAATATTAACCTACCTCCGATGGAAAACCATCGATATATCCAATTATTTATTCTCTTATCCACCTTCTGCAGAATCCAATTCTAGTCTTCTTTTCCATACTTGTGAGGTTTTATATAATAGCCAAGGTATTTAAAACCCCAAATCTAGCTTCTCCATTTTATATGAGAAGATTAGTCTAATTTGATCACATATCCCTGCATCCAAACAGTTATATAAAACATGGATTTCTACACACTAATTGCCATCCTAGTAGCACTACAAAATATATCAATTATAGCTATGAAATGCTACAATTAGCCAATGTTCCATTCCCAAATAAAATTATATCATCTATAAAGAGTAGATGAGTAATTGAAAGAGATTTAGAAATTTTAATTCCTTTGATCTTCAGATCCTTTTTTGCATTGTCAATGAGCCTGCTCAGTCCTTCTATGACCAAGAGAAACAATAATGGTGACATAGGACATCCCTATCGCAATCCTCTACTGCAATTAAAGAAAGATGTGGGAGATCCACTGATAAGCATTTCAAATGAAGTAGAGGATATACATGCCATAATCCAATTCGTCACTTCAACTAGGAGACCAATCTAAATCATAACAAACCTAAAAAATAACCATTCCACCGTCGTAGGCTTTATTAAATCCATTTTTAAAATAAGATCATGCATACCCTTAAATTTGAAAAAATGAAGACACTCTTGTGCCACTCCAACCGTATCAAAGATTTGACGATTGAAAAGAAAACCAAATTGCTCCAAAGAGATCAATTTAGCCATAAAAGGTTTGATTATGTTAGAGATAATTTTGGTAATGACTTTGTAAATCATATTGCACATGGATATGGGTCTAAAGTCATTGAAAGTCTCCGTCATATCCTTTTTAGGAATCAATGTAATGTAAGTGGTGTTCATGTTTTCCGGGACAAAATCCTTTCTCCCAAATTCTTCAATAGTCCTCAGTAGATATTTCCCAACAAGATAAAAAAAATGCAGAAAAAAATCAATGGTACACCTGTCGCGACCAGGGATTTTATCTTTGACAAAGTTTCTTAAAAAATCTTTAACTTCCTCTAATCCCACCACCTTACCAACTTCCCTTCATTCGTCACCGTTAAAGAACCTTACATACAAATTTAAAATCTTTAGTTGATCCTCTGTGTTGTTCGAGATACCTTGTTTATAAATATTCCTGAAATGAGAAACAACAACCTCCTGTAAAGACCTCTCATCGGATAAGAGGGCCCCTTCACCGTTTTTCAGATCCCATATAGATTTTTTTATTCTCCTCCGAGTAGCATAACATTGAAATAATTTAGTGTTATTGTCGCCTTGAAAAACCCACACTGCTATGCTCTTTAGCCTCTAAGTATTCTCAACCGACTTCAGAACCTTGGATTTTTTATGTTCCAAATTGATCAACTTTTCTTTTCTAGATTTGGAGAAAAAATATTCATTAACGATACCATCTAGATCTGCAATCTCATTTTCATTCATAACCAGTTCCTTAGAATTAGCTTTCTTCTTCTCTCTGTCCCACTTGGCCACTTCAGATTCAAGGAGTTTTAGTTTCTCAACTAAACTCTACGAGGGAGGTAACGAAACCAACGCTGAATATGTAGTTGAACACTTCTTGACAAAATCACAAAACTTCGGTTCATTTAGCTAGGTTCGATTAAACTTATAAGGGTAATATTTGAAATTATTTCAAAATCCAATTGAAGAGAAATGGCTTTATGATAAGCAACACCAGTAGAAATAGAGCATGAATTATACCGTCCCAAATCATTTCCAATACTGTCAGCCATTAAAAACCTATTCGAGCGTTTTTCCACACCTTCCCTGCTAGTACAACCATTTGACCATGTTGGAGTTAATTTGTTAGGAATAACAACAATTAAATCCACATTCTCAAATATCTCTTTGAAATAGGATGCTAAGGGATTAATAATTGAACTAGACCCCCATGTCTCATCCGCAGTAGGTCAAATTGATATCACCTGCAATAATTAAGAAGGGATCAAGAAGGAGGCCCAAATGTTCAAGATGCTAAAGGATTAGCCTAATCCTTGACATGACCGTCAATTTTAATTCCTGCAATCATAGAGTATGGAGAAAAATCAGATACACAGGGATTCCAAGCCACTAATAATCCCCCCGGATATCCCATTCACATCCAACCCACAACATTTCCAAGTGAGATTTATCTTAAGGAAAAATTTTCAAGCATTAATCCCAGTGGTCATTGTTTCTTGGAGCATCATTATATCTAAACCAACAATGCTAAGTAGCCTTTTGAAGACAATTCTTTTGGGAGAAATACCAATCCCACAAATGTTGAAGGATAAAATTATCATTAAGTACCCTCCACCCGGGGCATACTTTCTCTAAGAGCCCCATCAGTAGTAGAGGTAGGATATTCAAAATATAAAACAAACACCACCAAGAGTAAAGAAGATACTTTCGGGTTGATCCATTTGGGATGAGGCACAGGAGGACCCCCCTTAATGTTTCCATAACTACATTTATTTTTCTCGCGAGAAGTAATATTATGATGCCTTATAGAAGCAATGGGAATAGAATCATTATTTTCCTCAGGAATCCCAATGAAGGTTTAGCTTGGTATTTTACCAGAGTCATCAAGAGGGGAAAGGGATGAACTCCTCTCATGAAAGGGGGAAGCTACTGAAATTGGGACATGATTGTCTTCAATAGGATATGAAGACATGGATATTTTTAGATTAGAATGGATAGGTAGGGAAGAGGGAGGAGGAAGCGATAAAGTCCCCAAATCCCGTGTAGTAATTTCCCCACCTCGAATCATCGACAAATTGTGAAGCCAAAATCGAAGAAGGGTAATATGGTTTATTAGAAACATGAGAACGAGATACTAAAGGGGCACTCTCCGAAGGAGAAAATAGAAACTTTTGGACCTTTGATGATGGTATAGGGACATTGGGACATTAAATATTAGGTACACCATCCATCAAAGGCATGGATAATTTCATAGCCCCCAAAATTTCATCAATAGAGAGAGACTTTAAGAGCAGAGGGAGACACATACAGAACTTACTCATGAATTGTTGTGTCGATTCCTCATACAAAGGAAATGGAAATGACAGATTAAGCTCCAACTCAGACCCCACATGTGAAGAAGAAGCCTCTGACAAGTCCAAGGGATCATATCGATAAGCATAGGTACATGCCTTCCTCATATGCCCCATCTCATGACACCTAAAACATGAAAATGGTATCTTCCATTAGTCAATACGCTGGATGAAATACCCCTCATCCCATCTAATCTCCACTTCCTCTGACAATCCCTTAGTAATATCTATTTATACCAAAATCCTCGGTATCCTCTAATCAGTAGACAAAAGGGTTGATTCTTCCACCAATATAAATTTCCCAATAGAGTTATCAAGTTCCATAAAGGATCTAAAGTTCCAACATTGAAGTGGTAAACCCAACATAAGAACCCACAAATGTCGTTTCTTGAGCTTCTCCTTACACAGATCAAAGGACGAGTGCCATTTACAAAGTACCAAGGAGCCGTTACCAATAACCAAGAATCTGGACAAGATTAGTTGAATAATTTCCTCTAAGAGAAAGTGAAAATAAACCCAACCATTCACTAGCATGATAATCCTCGAAACATAATTGATAAGAGGTTTCCAAACTCTCAAGATCAAATCCAAAATCTCCACCTGACTCAGCTTAATATACTCAAATTTTCCCAGCAGTTCCCTCGAAGTTAAACCCCGGACCATGTTGAAAGTGACATCCTTCCCCAACACATAGAGAGAACGACCTTTCCTCACTTTCTAGAGTTTAATCCTGTGTCTGGAATGATATTTCTCCCCATACAAAGTCTTCTTGGCCTAGGAAACATCGGTATTGGTTGCAGAAACTATAAGAGGTGAACCGTGGATCAACAATGACATATCCCCAATATTCAATGGCGAAGATAAATGCACTTGATTTGGAACTAATATACTCTACCGACTACCACCATAAACATTTTGTAGCAAAGAATAAACCACCCGTGAACTAGGGTTTTTCCAATCCCTAGAAACCTTACTAGATGAGGGTGGGGATCCAAACCCAAGAGAAACCTCAAGTTCACACTGGTTGCTGTCAGAAACTAGCAAGACATGCATGATGACGATACTTCTACATACAGGCATGTGTTGAAAAAATTTCAGCTGGAAAAACATGACTAGGATGTAATGACCCCAATGGAGAGCGGCCCACTATCAAATCACTAAACAAACCCTAGAAAATATGATAAAATGGACATCAAAATAGAGCCAGGATTATGCCAAAGTAGGTGAGTTGAAGCTAAACTCATAGGAAAACAAGTTCAACAAAAAAAAAAGGCAATAGCAACTACTAAAAATCCTAGAAACAACAAACGCCTATATAAACTGAAGAGAATATGCAACATAAAACAAAATAAAAAACCAACTTCCCGCTATTTTCACTTGGTTGGTACTAGGCCAACCCAATAAGGGTGGATTAACTCCAAATCTGCTGCATATCTCACCAACAATGAAAGCAAAACAAATATTATTATTAGCATTTTCCTCAAGTTTAAATTAATTTGTTCAATGAAAATAAATTAGAAAGAAAAATTCAAATTCAAAATCAAATCCAGATAAATTTAGTATATTTTTATTGTAAAACAATCTACTTTGAAATAGAAAAATGTGTAAATACAAAAAAAATATATTTAAATAAAAATGCTAAAATTTGAAAATTTGAATATTAATAAACATCGAGCAAAATGTATAATTATAAAAATCTATATTTAAGTTAAAATTTGAAAATCATTAGAAAAAGTTATATTTAAATAGAAATGTTAAAATTTGAATATCAATGAACATTAAACTTAGTAAAATGTGATAAAATTTCTTATATTTGTAAATTTTTTGTCTTAGAGAATATCTTGTTCTTTGTTTTTATTTGTACAATACTTGTTAATTGCTTAATAATGTCAAATTTCAAATTTTGAACAAGGATGCATGGTAGCAGATACCTGTAGTCCATGTCATCGATTTGATTAGTACTGAATGTTGTTTTGCAAATAGAATGCAATGCTAAAAATAAATTACATTGTGTACTGTGATGACTTGTGGAGGATCACCACATTGTTAATTGTGAATGTAGCATGGTTACAAGGATGGTCTCATAAAAATGGCTTTAAAACAAGTTTTGCATTGATTATGCAGATTAATGATGATTGTTTGCATGAGCGCGTTCTCATGCAAGAGACGACGACTACAATTTTTATGTATTTTATAGTGTAGAGCCTCCAAAGTTTAGGTGGATATATAAAAAAAAAACAAGACGCTATTTTGAGGGCCTTAATAAATTCCAAATGAATAAAATGGCCGACTCTCGAACCCATTGAGAGAAGCGACAATACGGCTCTGCCACCATTCAAAAATGGAGAAATGCTCTTTCAACTATTGTAGACACAAGTGGGTTTGATTTGAAGGGAAAATTCAATGGGTGAGACCTCTAACTCCCTCTCTATGTATGGATACAAAATTTAACATGCATATGAATTGGTAAAGTATGTGATGTTTTGACTATGGTTGAAATTTCATGAATATATAATATGTATATGGATACGATGCTTTGACTAATGGAGTCCCAATGCTAAGAAGACATGGAAGTGTATAGATGGCATGAAAAGTTGGCAGGCAATAAAAGAGAAACACATCCCCAATAACTTTGACTCGGCTGCATAGTAATAGACATTGTGTCTACCTCTCAATGCCAATGCATGCATGTAATTTTTCAAGGATACGGTGGCCCGTTGGTGGGGTTAGATGGATTTCATTCCATCCACCTGGGCTCAATTTCGTTGAGACATCTTCTGGCTTGGATTACCGGCTGATGGTTTGCTTGACCTACCATCCACAATATGTGAGGAAGTTTGTTGAGATTTCCCGTTCGGAATAGCAGGAAGGTGATTTTTCCGCTAAAAAAAAATGCATGTAAGGTCATAAATCAACTAGGTAAGCCTTGGAAACACAACCTCTACACCTCACTGTGCCACAAACTGAACCATGTTTCAACTTTCCTTGATTCCTTCGGAATAGCAGGAAGGTAATTTTTCCGCTGAAAAAAAAATGCATGCATGTAAGGTCATAAAGAAACTAGGTAAGCCTTGGAAACACAACCTCTACACCTCACTCTGCCACAAACCGAACCACGTTTCCTAGCAGTTGCCCCATCAAAGTGGAAGTGTCAGTATGGAAGTTGCCTTGCATGCATGTAAGGTGGTAAGTGGTCATGTGGCTCACTGAAACGTGATAAGATGATGCCACCATGCACAACTACAAGGATTTACCAGTTTGTTAGTTCAGATCCCAATCTAACAAAAGAAGCTCAAGGAAGAGAAAATGGGAGCCTTCATGTATTATTCCAACATGGATTAATTCTACAATCCGATATTGAAATGTTACAACTCCTCCTAGAATCAGCTCTCAACCACAATTCTCTTACAAGGATGGAGCACGGTCACTTGCGAGTTTTCTTAAACTGTAAGTTGATAATGTTAAGTTAAATAACGAAGTTTGAGCCTCCGTTGGAAGTATCGGTTCTAAGGCCGGTGATCCTAATTCTTTCCTCTATTATTATTCAACCAACCAACAGTTTGTGCCTCATGGAGTGACTGTTGGAAAACCCATGGATCCTACTATCTATATGAAACAATGACAATCTTCTGTGGCCTATATGTAGAATGTGTTGCTGTTAGAACGTTCTCGGTTTTTCCATTGTGCTTATCATTGAAGAGAGTGTCCATGGGTGTGATTTCTTAGACAAAATGGAGATCATTTAAATCAATGTGCGTAACATTGAATCCCAGGTGAGAATAATCTTGTATATATTCTACTTGAGGTCGATACATAATGTGGAATATAGGGGAATATAATAGAGTGCAAGGGTTAGGGTTTATTAAACATAGGTGTTATATTTAAAAAAGGTCATGGAGATACAATCAATGTGGAGAGTTGGTCGTTGAAGGGTCTGAAAGGTGAGTTGCTAATATTGTTGGGGATGAAAGTCCCTTCAACAAATTCACTAACATTGTTGACATACCAAAACTCTTCTTCCAGATGGGTTTCTAGATGTAGCTCTAAGGGATAGATGTTTCGTACAAACTAACTAATTTATGGAGGGTTCTTTCTTTCTCTTGCAACATTATTGTGTCTTTCTCTTGTTGTGACCCTTTGGAGATGGGAGGGTGAGTGTTGCGACCACTATTAACTTCATATGTAAGTTATGGATTGCTAAAATAAGAGGATCCATTGGATAGAAGTGGAAGCAATGCATATTGAGTGGGACTCTACCCAAGACATGATTAATGGTGCATCAAAGGTGCCATTGTTATCATCAAATACAATGAAATGCACATAGGAGATATCATAGTGATTGCTACAGAAGCAGGAGCAATATTGTATTACTTATCAAGCATATGACTTGGGAATATTGTTTCATTATGGAGATGTTTGTTTCCATTAGAATTTTAGGTATGTATCAACACTATAATTTTTTAATATCCGTCAAAATTTGAGTCCATTTTACAAAACTGTAACTACTTCTTATTTGTTGAGTTAACTTTCGGTAATGTAAACATGAAATACTTATATAGAGAAAAGAGGGGTTGCGTTTTTGGGAAAAAGAAACACTCAGAGACAACCCATACCACTGGCACATTTAGCATGCAAACAAGCCAATAGAACCCATCTATTATTATTATTAAGGACGAGGATTACCTCTTTTCTTTTATGCTTAGATTGAGAAGTTTTCCCTAGTTTTTCAAATCTCCATAGCCCTTTGAAATTCCACCAAACCACCATGCCTCCCTTCTCAAGAGTATTTTCACTATATTGGCCACCATTGATGGCTCAAGAGTATTTTAAATATGTTGGTTTTTGTTGATGGCTATGAATGCTTCTTTGTTCCAATGGAAGTTCTAATTGCGGTGGATGTTGGCGGTGGAGGTGGTGGGAAGAATCAGTGGGTTGCATTCATTTAGAGGTGGATGAAAGGAGGAGTGCATTAAATATATTTACGAATCCCAAGGTTTCCATTATCACATGGGAAATAATGCCCCAAATCCATCAGTAAATGAGGTCACAATTAAATGTAATTAAATATTTATTAAAAATAATAAAATATAAAATTTTCTGTACAATGTGCGACTATGCAAAAGCACAAAGAAATTTATGGTCAACTATTGATTAATAATGGTCAAACGGCCAAGTGAATACAATATACCTATGCCTTCGGTAGGTATAATAAGAATGTAGAAATACTTGTTAATTTCTTGGTAATCCTGACTTTCAAACTTTGGATAATAATATATAATATGTGTAAATTATTATATTCAAATTAAGAAGGTAGAATATGTGTAAATTATTATAGGCGAATTGAAATTACAAACCATATGTACAAACTGAGTGGGCCTAATAGTTAAGAATATGTGTTTCTTCCTAAGAGGTCATAGGTTCAAATTCAAAGGGGGTAGGGTATGCACACCTCTGTACACTTTAGCAATTAAGTCATTGCGCAGAGGGGGGGTTGCTTGGCGGTAACCTTAAAATATATTATTATTATTATTATACTCTCAATTAGAACTATACAGCATGAAATGAAATATGTGGGGGTCTGTTGTCCCACAAACAAGGGGGTCTCATGCACCATATTGGTGTCTTGCTTGGTGGTGACCTTAAAAACAATATTATTAATATTATACCCTCAATTAAAACTATACAACATGCAATGGAATATTTGTTATAAATGAATAAGAGTGTGGAAGTAGTATTTTTCTTTATTATCGTTTTCTTGCATAAATTTATAATTCAATGCCAATTTGTGGAGACAACCGCCAATATTATTTAAGAAAAGGGGAAACTTTCATTTACAAGTTCACAATATTCAACATGTACTCCTCCTACTTGCAATGACTTATTTATTGAAGAGATAAAGGTTATAATTACATGTCTCCAAGAGGTAAGTCATTTAGTGTAGAGATCTGAGAATCATCTCGAATCTTGAATGAACCTAATAATATAATGATAAAGAATCTATTACTATGTATATTCAAAATGCATGAGAAGGCTTCCATTTATAGCAATGTAAGAGGGCCAAAGCTAAGATGTAATGTACCCGACCTCGAAACCAAGGTCATGGGAACATGTAAAACCAAAGGAAGGATGAATAAAGGGATATCAAAATGGATTAAGGATAACCAAAGGCTATTATCTCGTACCATCAATCCAATTAAATCAAACATACATCCTTTAAAATAATTGCGATGCTTTAAAAACAATTATAAAACTCTCCAAGAACTCATGCAGATGCAACACTATGCAAGCGTGAGAATGCAACCACTTTTACAAAATTTAATAAACTTGGAACTTAGCATTATTAAAACATTAAATGTGACCATAATCATCCCAATAATGCTAACTAATTATATTTATGGAATTCTTTGCAAACAATTGCAAACTAGATCTTTCCGCCATAAAACTATGCAATTTATGGCACTCCCGTAAATCCAATTTATGACACTTTTATTAATAGTTTTTCATTACTTATTAGGTAATATTTGAAACTAACACCTACAACCATTCAAAATCTGATAATCAGATCTAAAGAGAAACTATCATTTCAATCCAATTTCCAAGTAGGAAAACCCATCAACTAGTGATCAAAACTTAGTAATTTCAATTGTAGAATCATAGAACAGATATGATCAGCCATGAAGGGGCACGCTTGAATATTATGCTATGTAAATTATACATGTACAAACATATTTAAATATTCCATTAAAATCCGATCTCAAAACAAGGAGAAAACCCTAATTTCCAAGCAATATTCCTCAACTAGAGTTCAAAAAAACCCAAACAACTTCAACTGTAAATTTATCTATTGATATAATTAGCCATAGAGGGTGCTCTTTCAAAGTAAGATAAAACCAATATCACATGAATGAACATATTTTAAATTTTCCATCAAGATCATATCTCAAATAGAGGAGAAATCACTAATTTCCAAGCATTTAAACCATTAGATCTACATCCAACCATTGATATAACTACCATGCTCATCAACAGAAAATAGTTAAGCTAGGGAAACAATGGAAACAAAATATAAAAATAAAAATTTAAATAAAATAAACCACTAATCTTAATAATGTGCAATTGGCATTAACCGTAACACATTCCACCAAGCCATAGGCACTTCCAAGCCAAATCCTCTTGGATATGCCACCCCCGAGCTGAGGCCACTGATCCACAAGCAGAGGTGCAATCAAGAATATCTCAAGTATTTTTTTGATAAGCCACAACTCAATTCCTCACCACCTACTTTCTCCTCCACCTTACTACTGGGTGCAATGGTAATCCCTTCACCCCCCCAGTTCCCTCAGGACATCACCATTGACCATCAGTATTTTTGTGTAGGTCCAGGATGGAGACAAGCAGTGGACATGGAGGAACTATACTAGACTTGTCCAAATATTACCCCAAACCACCATAAAAATTCACATTGATTCAAGCATAAAGCTCGTTCACATATCAGAGCATACATGGCTTCCCAAGCTCATACGCTTACTCATCTCTCACCATCAATGGAATGAACAATGAAGAATAAATCAACCATCAACAACCATCCAAAAAGAACCCCTTACCAAGAATGTCAACCATGGATTTATAGACAAAAGAAGGTAATTCTAACTCAAGGGGGAAAACCAAACCAAGGTAAGCTAACTTGAGTCAATCCAAAGGGGGGTAACTCAACCATAAGAGGCTAACTCTAATCCAACCCAAGCAATTCAAATTCCAAGGAGAGTGACTCCAAGCCACTCCACCCAACTCAAATTCATGTGTGGACACATCATCCATGAAGAGGAATCAAAATTAGTGAGGTGAGTTGTTACACAAACCAAGGCATCTTCCCAAAATAGCAAATGAGGCATTACAGAAGGAGTTACTCAACCTTTGAGGTGTCATGGCTAAAAATAGCCAGTGAGGGTGCACTTATGAAAATGGGGGTTACAAAACCAAGTGTAACGTCCAAAAAGGAGTTTCAAAACCACAAAAGGGTCCCAATAAACAAGTGGAATCCACCCAAGCACCCACTAAATCATGACTTAGTCTCAATAGTACCAACATAGTCTAAAATAATCAAAATTTGGGTCCGTTGTACAATGTTTGGGTGACCATCAACTAATAAAGCTACTAAAGCATAAATACATACCAAGCTCAACCAAACAAGTTCTACCACCCCCCCTCACCTTGTGGATCTAGGCCCCCCATACTCTTTTGTGGTCTCCGGTGTGCCAGTTGTTTTTCATTAATTAATTATTTACAAAATAATAATAATGTCTCTAGGTCCTTAGAGACCTTTTTTCTGGCACCTTGCGCCACAATAACAATAACAATTATTACATATGACTGGGGCTTAACATACAAGGAATTATATAAGAATAGTTGGGTAGGTAAGAATGATAATGTGAGCTTACAACTCATAATAAGCTAGATGCATTGGAAAACACCAACACCAACACCAACACCCCCCATAAGCGAAACGTACGGAGGAAACAATGGAAAACAAAGATGGGTTTCGACAACAAGGCCTTCTAAGGTACCCATGTACAAACTCTCATAAGTAGAGAAAATGATAAAAAAATCCTCTCCAAAATAAAGTCAATCACCATTTCACATTCCAAACTACCGAGGAAATGAGAGCTGAGTGCACACCCCCAAAATAAACTAATCCTCTAGAACCAAGTCCCAACACAAAATCCTTGATCAGGTACTCATTTAAAATCAAGAAAAAATCATATATCGAGTGTCCCTATGGACACCAATCCATCCCACCAAAGTGCATGGGTCACTAGCCGCTGTAACCGTCGAGTTAATATAGGAATCAATGCTGTGTACAAGTCTCACTTTGAAGATGCTTGATCTCGATCGAACATGGTGAGTTAAAAATAACTTGAAGAAGCATTGCATACCATCCCCCCAAAATGTTGAATTGATTGGAAAAGATGATGCCAATGGATGTCATAAATGATGGCGTATGTATGGGGTACGAGCTAAAGGTGGCAAAGATGCAAAACAACCTAAGCAAGAAACACTTCAAAGTGGCAAACTCCAAGACACTATGAAACAAGGTAGTACAAAGAGACAAATGCTTGGTTACCCTTCTAAGACTATTTGCACGAGTGGCACAAAATACAATACTCAAAGGTGAAAAATGAGAGGTACCATAAAACCAACATGGAGAACAATCCTCGATACGGGTCCTGGAAAACAAGACCATGCTAGGTACCCATTTACAATAGAGGAATCAATAGTATGTTCATTGAGCTCATGATAAGAAAACATGAGTATCTTAATTAAGCAAATAAATGTGGTGTGCAACCATTCATTGGGAAGAGAGCGAAATGCTCTTCGCGAGGCCTCAATTGGTATGGAAAATAGAGACTCCACTGCAAGGTTATGGAAAAAACAATGTTGCCAATATGGCCAAAATACTAAATATGACAAAAAATTGCCTCCATATAGAAAAATATAGTCACAATCATGGGATTGGATCCTTAGTCTCTTCCATCAAAGACATGCACACTTACCAACTCCACCACACAACAAGGCTTGTAGAAAATTGGCATGCTAGTAAATACATATTCGACAAGGGTTGACCGTAGAAGAGACCCGACCATAGAAATAGGATTTTGTTGATATGATTTTCCCACCATTTGCTTATGATAAACCACCATAGAAAATTTAGGTGCTATCGTGGAATATAAAAAAAAGATTAGAGGTGAGAAATATAGGACCAAGCCACATTCCCAAAGATCATATTTAGAGAGGACAAGAGAGCTTCCCACAACAACGTTGAATCCCAAACACCTTGATCTGAGTGAAAAACAAATCTTACACAAATACTGATTGATGATTTCTGGCTAATTGTCCACCTTAAGGAGGAGCCAATACTCCAAGGCAATGGTGATGAAAAGAGGGGCAGAGCACCCACGATCATGAGCTTGTCATTCAGGTTGTGCGACATGATGGAGAACTAAAGGCTCAAGGTGAACAACCCATTGGTTTAAGAAGGTATTAGCTTGTTAATGCTGTGTTCTTAGTCTATTACAAGGCACCCTTAGCAAACACACGATTTGGAGAACAATGAGCCCCAAAAAACATATGGAATAGATCAAAGCACGAGATGAAATGCATTGAGTTGAGGAGAAGGAAATAAAGTGACCTATTGAGGGCCATGAATTTGGAAAGAAGGTTTGATAGATCCAACTCCAAATCGACGGATGAATTCCATGGTGAACTAGTGCACCAATTGAAATAATAGAGCCACACTCCTACAAACTGAAGTCATGTGCAAGGTGTAGTGAGACCACATAGATCCAAAAACAATGAACCATCAACACGCAACAACTGCACCTCTGAAGGTTGGAGGCAGAAGGGATCCACCACAGAGATCGATCTCGTGCTTGGCCATAGGATTCGTTTTCTGTAGCCTCTCCCAAGAGAGATTTGGTGCATCGGGGATGATCTTGACAGTGGGCGAGTAAAAGGATAAGTGCAATTCCAATATTATCTCCTCCCTCCATTTTTTTTTCCATTCCTAGGCTGTCATACATTATATCATGATCCAATCGCACGGGTGCTCAAGACGTGGCTAGATTTATAAGCCAACCATGCACCCACCATCGTTGACTTGTTGTAGAGAACAATAGGGGGTGAGGAGTTCGTTCTACTTTGCAGATTGTTCAGGTCTGCCACACCAACTTTCTCAACAACTTGCTCTGATACCATGTAGAGAGCCAAGATCATCCAGGATCATGAATGATTCTAATAAATAAATAGAAAAAAAACTCTATTGATATGTATGAAGTGTTTAATTACAAGAGAATGCCCACTATATATAATAATGGGGGAGGCCCAGTTATAAACAAAAATAGTTGGAGGCCAAAGGAAAAAGCAGTGAAGAGGAGAGCACATGGAAAAAGAGAGCCCAGATTATCTGCACCTAAGAGGAGAGACCAGCCGATCCGAGATTAACCGTCATGGACAATGCTCTCGTGAAGCCCATGAAATCACATGAAAAGACAGACAAATGAAACTCAACTTTAGGTCGACAACTATTCAACATTGAGTCTCGAGATTTTGAGAAAGTTGATCTGCTGTGCAAGAGGGTTGTCACACTACCACACAAAACGTGACAAATCAATCAAACGCCACAGGTATACATATATGAGATAAACGTTATACAAAAAACAATTTGTGATATGGCCAAGGAAGACCCGATCTGCAACAAACTAGTAAATTCACTCCTCCAGTGGTTATCACCAGAACTACGCTCATATCATGTGAAGTAGTTTAAAAGAACATCTAGGAGCCAAACCTATGCAAAACCAAAATCTTCCACAAGAGAAAATTATTGTCTTCCTTCCAAAATTTCTAAGAAAAAAATGAGAAGTGATTTGCAGAGATCATTCTGATACCATGTAGAGATCCAAAAATCATTTGGGATCGTGAATGAACCTCATAATAGAATGAAAATGAATATATTACTCTATATATCAAAATACATGAGAAGGATTTCATTTATAGCAATATAAGAGGCTTATATGTAGCTAAGAGCAATTGGGTAGATAATAATGCCTACGCGAGCTTACAACTCACAATAAGTTGGATGCATTGGAAAACACCAACACCAACATTCAATTTTTGGATGCATTGGAAAACACCAACACCAACATTCAATTTAAGTACCAGGTTGTCCTATTATTTGGTTACTTTGGTAAGGGTTAAAGGTGTAAAAAAGGTAACATGAGATGATACTTCTTAGTTAGATTTTAAATGATAAGATATAGTATTATAAGTTAACAAATTTATTATGAATTTTATTTATGAACATAAAGAAATATTTAAAGAAATAACATTATTTACATATAATTATAAATAAATATATAAATAAAGAAATTCATTATTTATAAATAAAAACACAAAACATTTTAATTGAAAGAGAATGTGTGTGTGTATGTGTGGAAATAAAATTTTTTCATAACATTACATGCATATATGAGTTTATAGTAATATATTTTGCCTTTAACAAAGATTGCTTCACTTATTTTATATTCTTCAAATTCCAAATGCAAGGAAAGTAGAACTAGCCTTTGAGTTTATAGTAATGTATCTTGCTTTTAAGAAACAATGTTTAGCATCCTCATATGGGGTGACAACCTAGGAAAATACATGAGGAAGCCTCTGATACTGCTAGCCCATGCTTGGAGTGGTTCCAAACATCAATGCCTCCATCTCATTAGGAATATTCCACAATTAATTCGACATCATGAAATCGATGGGAGGCCATGGTGATTTGATAGGGCCGAGTACGCCCCCTCTTAGCTCCATCAGGATTTCGCTTTGGTTAACTAAGACTGGTATTTGGATTATGAATACAATCCCACGACTATTTAGGAACATTTCCATCCCATGGAATCAACAGAAAAAACAACTAAGTGAGCTCAGTTGCTGGTACTCTCTTTGTCGACAACGCTTGTCTGCTAGTCATTGTTTTAGGAAATTTGTTTTTACTCCCTCACCAATTGGGGTTTGGACAAGGGCCCTTGTTGTGGCTTTAGAATCTCATCCTACTTGGTCCATTCAATTTCCTTTGCAACATTGTGAGACACCCTTCTGGAGGTTTTGTGTTCAAAATCTTCTCTTCGAAGGACCCTTCTAGTTGCCCATTATTATCACCCCATCCCCATGCTCCTCTATTCTTCTAGCCCTTCCTTTCTTGGGCCAATAAGGCTAGGGCTAGTCTAGGATGCAAAGGAAACTACAAAAACCAACATATTATTGGGGCAAGGGTAAAAAAGAAGCCATGGAAGTGGTCACAAAGTATAAAAGGGAAATTCCTTAGCACATTCAAGAAGACATAAATCTGGCGGAGTAGGATGTGAAAAACGTGAATGAGTTCACTCCCCAGGAGGAGATTGCACAAAATATGAGTGATTGGATCCTAGACACTGGAACTACAAGCAACAAAGAAACCAAGTATCACAAGACTATTGCTTTATACTAGCATATGAAGACCCTATTGGGAAAGGTGATGATGGATAAACATGGTGTAAATGGCGAGACTCTTATCCAGTTAGACGACATCCAAGATCAACAACACAACCATGACGTCAAACATGATGTCATTGCAAAAATAAATTGTGGAGTCATCTTTGTTAAAGAATCCCCAACGGAATTCTATGGTTCCAAGGTTACCCAGGCACTCTCTCCAACGATGATTAATTTTCTCAATTGTTTTGTAATCTTTATTTTTTAGTTAATTTATGCTAGTAATAGTTGTAGATATGTATTACTTTTCATAAACATTAGGATTATAGTTGATAAATAATATAAATACAATTTTCACATGATACATAAATTGATTCCATATAATAAATTCATGTGTTGTAGTTGGTATGGATTCCACATAAGGAAACCAACTTATGTGTATTTTTCTATTTTATTTCATATAATTCAATTAACTTTAAAAAAAATGTTTAACATACTTTAATATTGTTCAAATTCTAAAAGCAAAAATAATGAAAATAATTATATATATTACATAAATTGATTCCACATAATAAATTATGTTTTGTGGTTGGTATGGATTCCACTTAGGGAAATCAACCCTATGTGTATCTACTATGTGTATCTACGTGTATTTCTCTCTTTTATTTAATATAATTCAATTAAATTACAAAAATGTTTACCACACTTTAATATTGTTGAAATTCTAAATGTAAAAATAATTAAAATAAATATATATATTTTAATGAGCACATAAACATTATGGGATTTTAAATTACACATAAACATTAACATAAGAACAGTGGGAATACGATTGATTTAATTTTATTATGTTTTGTGGTTGTATGGATTCCATTTAGGGAAATCAACCCTATGTGTATCTACGTGTATTTCTCTCTTTTATTTAATATAATTCAATTAAATTACAAAAATGTTTAGCACACTTTAATATTGTTGAAATTCTAAATGTAAAAATAATGAAAATAATTATATATATTTTAATGAGCCGTTTTCATTTTAAAAATGGTGGGATTTTACATTACACATAAACATTATGGGATTTTAAATTACACATAAACATTAACATAAGAAAAGTGGGAATACGATTGATTTAATTTGTTTTTATGGAAAATGTTTTACTTAATGGTGGGTTGAAATGGTTTGTATATTTCAAGGTATTTATAAACTTAATAATGAAAAGATAGTTCGTGAAAATAATGAAAATATTAATATAGAGTGAAATTTTAATGAAATAATAAAATAGTAAAAATATTACAAAATAAGATATTAAAATTGTTGTTAATATTAATAATAAAATAATATTAATTAAAAAATTAGTATTTGCAAATATAAATTTATTTTATTTTGCATTTATTAAAAGTAAAAAGGCAAGTATAGACATTTCTTTAAATTTTAAATTTTAAAAAAGTTAAATTAATTTTATATTTATTTTTCCTTGGTCATTTTTTGAGATTTAATTTAGTAAAGTGATAGACACTATATATACACCTAATTATTTTCTAGGATATATAGTTGTAGAGACACTTAATAATTATCTATGCAATATGCAATACTTGTGGGGTACAAATTCATTGACTAAACAACAACAAAATATTAATGATATTTAAACATTTTTATTTTTGACCATATTATTATTATTTTTATTTTTGTAAAATATTATATTAAATCAACATATAAAAAAAATGTTGCAATCTCTTTAATAATGAGTTTTAAAAGTTCAATGCTCTCTACATGTCATCTCTTTATCAAACATATTCACTTTCAAAGGAAGCACTTGCTGACAATGAGGCATACTTCATTGGGAAGAATTTTGGAAGAATCTCTAGTTCACATAGATTCTTTTTACTATTTATCTTGATAATATGGTGACTTTGTTTGGTCTATTATTAACTTGTCCCTGTAGTGGTTATGTTTTGTGATGGAATGATCATTATGTAGTACTTTGGTAACTTTTTCAGGTGTTTTTCTACTTGAAAAAATAATTGATGTTTAAAAGTTAATATGGATATATTTATTAATTATGTTTATATTTGTCTAATTTAATTACCAAGAGGTGCACATTTTTACACCTTGGGTGAAATGATTTTTTTTTTTTTTTAAATTTTTGGAAGCCACTTATTTTTTACATGTGTCACACATGATTCTAGATGTTGTTGTATTTGAATTACTGATTAAAAATTTTAGAGGGTTAAGACTCGGTTATAGTTTATGGTTTTCTAGCCCATGATATTTGATAGACCATAATATTTCATATAAATAAGCTTACTTAAAAACGTAAACACCATACATGATAAACACATTGGTTCACTTAATTTTTTTTTTTTAATACAAACACCAATTTTCAAAACAACAAAATTTAAATACTTATTTCATTTTAATATAAGTTAAAACCACTCTTTAAAAACAACTTCATATATATAAAACGTGCAACTTTCATTTCCACATATAATTAGATACCAAAACAACATTCAAACACGTGGAAAATCCTATTCTTTATTGTCTTGTTTGGTTGTCCACTCAAACTTTTATTTTTCTCCACTTAGTGTATTATATTGGCATATTCTCAAACAACCTTATTATCTAATGGTATATGATTAAACAACCTTATTATCTAATGGCATATGATTAGATCGAAAGATTCGACCTAATCATATGATTGCTTGGGTGGTTGAGGAACATTTGTTTTCAATTCATCATTATTTTGTTATAATCATGAATGTATCATTATAGCTTTGCTTTTAATAGTGAGTTTAGACACGAAGATGAGGTAATCCCACTCCCAAAAAACAATTATACTTTATTTAGGTAAATAACTACGATTTGTAATGCATTATGGGATATGAAATTAAAATTTTGTTAATCAATAAAATTAGACTTTATAATAAGAATTATAACATGAGTTTATATTTAATTTTGAAGTGAAAATTTGAAATAAGTTTATAATTATTATTATAACAACATTGTTTATTGCATTTAGAAGTGTTTTCTATAATACAAGTGAGCGACACTTATCATATTCATAGAATAAAAAAAATAAAAATAAAAGATTACAACTACTATAGACATAATAGTTCTTATTCACTTGGACACACACTCTCTCATGTAAATTGATAATTAAAATGAAATATATATATATTTTGAAAATATAAATATAATTACAAAATCGATCCATATTAAATTCTATAATTTAGTATTATAGAGATTGTAATATGTTTTATTAAAAAAACAATAAAAACCAACCAACATCTCTAGTGAATGAAATAAAGTAAGATTGTTACTCATCTCTTTGTATCTTTTACCCATAAATTTATGGAGTCTAAGTAGAAACAACATTCTCAACTTTAATCATGATAGGAAGTGACTAGACAAATAACAAATCAAATCCACATTATTTCCAATGTAGTTATTCATGCAATTATTAGAGAACATTTATTCATATTAAGTGAATTAGATAAATTAAGAAGTTTATTCTACTTTTTACTTTTATTCTTTGCATCTTTTACTCATAATTTTAGCGTTTAGTTATGAATGAAAACAATGTTCTTTACTTTAATGATGACAAGACATAGTGATCACACAAATAAAATTGAATTCATATTTTAAACGTATTTATTTTATGATTGCATACTTAGCTAATAAAAAACTTTAAAAATAGATCATAATTATAATAAAATAAATCAGATCCATCTTAAATGTATATAATTTTTTTTTAGATTAGAAAACTTTAGAAAACTTTGTTGATAGCTTAACTATAATTTTTTTCCTTTTCAATGTAGTTCACAACATAGGAGAGGAGTTGCCACGTCCACCATCCTTGGATTTGACCCGAAGACAACTCACAGCTCTCAACCACTTGAACTAACCCACAGGACTAGCTTAACTATGAAATTTACTATTATAATTGTAGATTTTTTTTTTTTGTAAGTAAGAAATTTTATATTATATTAAAGAGAGATTACAGCAGGGACAAGCTGCCCATAGCACAGACTTGTACATCAGAATCATCCACCGGGAACCATGCTTACAAACCCCAACACAAAAAAGCTGGGTAAAAAACACCCAGATTTCATGAAGAACTTCTTTACAACTAACTAGCCTTTTCCTTAGAAATTTTGTGACAGCAGACCCACTACTTACCCAATAGATAGTTATCCCAAAACAAATTCCTAACATGGGTGCGCAGGCCTGAACACAAAAGACACTGAGATTACCAAAACATAAGATAACCAAGACCCATCTAGACCACCGACCCAACCTATCAATAGAGAAAGGAAGAACAGACACTAGCCCAAGCATCATCGGATGATGAAAGGACCTTTAGGAGAATTCTCCGGATGGGCAGAGCCCGAAGTCGACAGAGGACACGGGGGAGGCCGGAGCTCCATAGCATGCAGAAGAAAGTCCAACTTCCAATTCATCATGCGGGATTCCTCTAGAAGCCGCTGCATCAGAAGATGCAAGACCGAGTCATCTTTAAGAGCTTGACGATCCCGAATAGCAAAACCCACAAGGTTTTTCATCATCCAGTAAAGGGAAACTGTTCGCTCACATAAGTTAAGCCGACCAGTAGTGTTACCAGGATCCATAATCCAATTATCCAATTGTTTGTGTTCCCCCAGGAGTATCTCCCTACTCAGCCTCATCCACCATTGAAATCCATACTCTCGTATATCTCGCTGAATATCCTCAGGAACATGGAGAGTGAAAGCATTAGCTTTGTGACGAGCATTCAGGCAAGCTCGAGATACACCACCCCCCAACTCTCCTGAAGAATCCCCACGGTGCCGTTTCTTATTGCGATTGATATCAACCTCAGTGTCCGGGCGGAAATTGGAGACCCCTTGATCCTCAATCTTCTTACTAGAGTCTGGATCCATAGCTAAGCAGACATAAAACACTTGCATGCATGCAAAAGGGAGGCAATGACGAAACCAAGCGTTGTCTTGCTCCTTCATATAAACATGTTTACCACCTCCAGTCATGATTAACTAGGTACATTCAATTAACTGAAGGTAGTACAGATAGTGACGCTCACCCCGATGAGCACTTATTGCTCTTAAATCACAATCCATCATTCCCCTACTAGAATAATTCCTGCAGGCTTTGGAAAAGAAAACACTCAAACCACATAGCAGACTGAAAAGGCAAATCCCCCTCCAGGTTTTAAAGAACAGGACGATCCACATACGGGAATGAGTGCTACGCATCTCAGAAGATTTCCTCCTGGTGTCACCTCGCATGAGCGGCATGAAAAGTCGTCATGTCAGCATCTTGGGTAGCCTTGTAGTTGTCCCTTAAGGTCAAGTCCGACAGAGCCTCCCACGAGTTTGCACTGATCGTCATGTGAACACCCGTCCCAAAGTTTTCCAACACATCGGCTAATTTATTACCACTGCGCTTGACATGAGAAAAGGTGAGCGCCATACCCTAAGAAAGTGCCACAGACAAATCATCCAATTTACTCTCCAGGCGCCAGGATGAAGCCACCATGGAGCTAGATTTTCCACGATGGATTTTAATGGCCATCTGGAGGACAATCAGGGAGTCGCCTTCCACAATTAGAGGGGTCCAAGAGTTTCGATGGGCCATCCGACGACCCTGGAGCAACCTTTCCAACTCCACAGCATTATTCGATTCAATTCCCAAGAAGCCAGCAGTGAAACCCACCATAAAACCATCAGGGTTGTGGAAAACACAGCCAAAAACGGTTGGACCAGGGTTTCCCTTAGAGGCACTGTCAAAGTTCAATTTGAAGAAACCAGCTGGGGGAGGGATCCAAATGAGCGGGCTCACCGCTGACTGGGAAGAGCACATAGGTTTTCCACAGAAGGGGAGAGGACCCAATAGACTCTGGTTCATTAGTCTCCCAATCCGAGTTCTCCCAGTGTTGGAGCTTAATAGTCTTCAAGATCTTGTTCTTCATGGCATCCCAAGTTTTTCCTACATCTTTTGCTTTGTCCTTGAATATTCGGGAATTTCACTCAACCCATATCTCCCACAGAAGAAAATACAGGAACACTTCCCATAACTTGTTTATCAATTGGTTTTGGAAAGGGTCCTTAGACCATTCAGAAATGGAAGACACTGGGTCATTTAGTTTTCTATTCGAGCGTTTGAAGGTAGTTGCACCACAATCCCACAGCTCCGACGCATATGACACGAATCCAGAAGGTACGACATGGTTTCTTTTGCCTCTTTGCACATAACACATAGGTAAGGGCCCAAGAATCCCCTTTTCTGTAAATTTTCCCTAGTCAGAATACGTTTTTTCAAAGTTTGCCAAATAAAGATAGTTATTTTCAGCCAAATCTTAGCAGACCATAACTATTTCCATTTAGGAATGGGGTCAAGCTGGTTGAAACCCATCCTGATGTCATAAGCTTCTTTCATAGTAAAACATCCTTTTGGTTTATGACCCCATCGAAGCCTATCTTCCCCATTTTGCTTTTTGATTCTGCGGTTGTTCAATGCTTCTTCCATCTGGAGGACCTCATCCTCTGGCCCACGAGGAGTCCACCACTCATGATCATGCCAGACCCTGAAGTCTTGTTTGGGCGATTCAACATTCCATAAATCCCTTACCCTTACAATTTTGCTTTCAACACAACATTAGATGACGAGAGGAGCGTCAATAGAGATACCTATTGTGGGTAATTGCTGCCATGAGTCAACCCAAGCTAAATCCCGAAAACCATCACGCACCTCCCAGAAACTATGATCTTGGATCAAGTTCCGCCCCTGGGATGCCGAATTCCAAATTTGAGACCCTGGGCTCGATTATGAGAATCGGATTAGATCCTCTTTTTCCCATCCATCAGCATATTTGGAATGCCACAATCTTGCCCATGGTTCCTCCTTGTGGGAAATCCACCTCCACTAGGTTTTCGCACCCGAAACAATGTTAACCTGTTCCGGGTCCCTAAGGTTAAGGCCACCTTGATTCTTTGGTAATCATAGCTCTTCCCATTTGACCAAATCCCACTTCCTGTTGTCTCTTGAGCCACTCCGTAGAAAGCGTCGCTGAATTTTCCGAAGCTCTTTGAGAACAACTTTGGGGGCTAACATAGCCGAGAAAAGATAAGTGTGCATCGCTTGGAGGACCGATTTAAGAAGAACAAGGCGACAGGTGAAATTCAAGGGACGATAGGTCCAGTTTGAAATACGCTTCTGTATTCTATCCACTAATTCCCTCCACGAGCCCCGCCTGACCTGTGAATCCACCAAAGGAGCACCTAGGTATTTGGATGGAAGGGAGCTTTCCATGAAACCCAGAATCCTGCCAATGTTTCTTCTAGTTATTTTGGGGGTATTAAAGAAAAAAACTTGAGATTTCTGAGCATTGACTTCAAGGCCAGAGGCTCTGCCGAAGGTATCAAGACCTCGACGAATGGCACGCGCCTCCTGGACGGAAGGGTGACCCATTAACATGGTGTCGTCAACAAATTGGTGATAGGTCTGACAATCCGCTCTGGGATTAACGATCAGGCCATGTATCTCATGACTTCCTTGCATGGCTTTGATAGTTCTTCCAAGACCTTCCGCCATAATAACAAAAAGAAAAGGGGAAAGGGGGTCCCCTTGGAAAATCCCCCTAAAGGGTTTTAAGAGGCCCGTGGGAACACCGTTAAGAAGAATGGATAAGAATGACGAGGAAACCAAATTCATGATCCAACTGATCCATCGCTCAGAGAAACCAAAAGCTTGCATCATAGCTCTCATGAATTACCAATTTAGTTTATCATAAGCTTTGGCAATATCCAGTTTTAGCATAATCCCTGGGATTTTGTCTTTTTTGAGAGAGTGTAGGACCTCGTGGATCAATATTATACCATCCATAATCTGCCTACCTTCCACAAACCCTGATTGTTCAAGAGAAATGATGGATGGAAATATTGGTTTTAGGCGATTAGCAATCACCTTCGTAACAATCTTGTAAATCACATTGCACATGGCAATGGGTCTGAACTTGTTAGGGGAATCAACGCCATTGGTCTTAGGGATAAGGGTAAGAAAAGTAGCATTAAAAGTAGGAAGAAATTTTCCAGAGCAACGGGAAGACTCCACAATCTGCCAAACCTCCAATTTCACCAGACCCCAGAAATGGTGGAAGAAATTGGTAGTAAATCCATCAGGACCTGGGGCTTTTCCATCCGCCATTTGAAACACTGCTTCCTCAACCTATTCCATGGTAATGGGTCGAAGAAGGAGTTCATATGTTCCTGAGTCACCAGGGATGGAATATTACTAGTGATTGTCTTAATATCTCTTCGTCTCTCTACCACATTTTCATTCATGATGTCCTAGAAAAAGTGATTCAATTCACCTTCAATCTCCTCCCTGGTTTCCAATCTAATCCCTTCCCTATTCTTGAGTTTAAGAATTCTATTCTGCTGACGATGTTGAATAGAAAAGCGGTGGAAGAACTTTGTATTGCGTTCAACATCCTGCAGCCAATTCACTCTCGCCTTCTGTCGCCATAGAATCTCTTCCTGTTTCTCCCGTTCCATGATTTTCTTGTGCACTGAAATTTCCTCCCTCTGGAGTTCTAGAGTGTAGCCCGAAAGCATTCCTATCTTTAGGATTTCCTCTCTACGGACTTCAAGGGCCCTCTTATCATCGAAGATATTCCCAAACTCCTCCTTGTTCCATTTCTTGATTTTAGCTTTAAGGGCTTTCAGTTTTTGCTGAAAGTTGTACATACTTTGACCTTCTCCCGAGTCCATCTCCCCCCACCAATGTGAGACTTTCTCTTTAAATTCCGGATGGATTAACCAAAACTATTCAAAGCGGAAGGTTTTTTTAAATTGAGAACCCAAAGCACTCCACCAAAGATCAATGGGCCAGTGGTCAGAGCCTGAAGCTGGGAGAATGGAAGAAGCAATTTCACTCCCAGATTCCATCACCGATTCTGAAACCAGAAAACGATCCAAACGAGAGGCAATATGGTGGTCTCCTTGCCTCTTGTTGTTCCAAGTGAATTTACCATCCCCCGGGACGACATCAACCAGTTTCAACTGCTTAATGGTATCCCTGAATCGAATACATTCGTCATCCAGACGCCTCCTTCCCCCTTTCTTTTCATCTAGAGAGGAGATGAGGTTAAAATCCCCACCTACATTCCAATGCTTTTCCCCAGTCATTTCCTTTAACCAACACAGAGATTCCAGAAAGGAGGATTTAGACCCAAGGGTATGGGGGCCATAGACATTAGACAAAAACCCCGAAACCCTAAACCCAACAACTTGGAACTCAGCAGCAAGGAAGCTTTGATTCCCAAAAAAACCCGAAAGACTAATTTTATTAGGATCCCACAGAATTCCAAGTCCACTAGCGAAACCATTCGCATCAATCCCCATTATTTCATAGTTTTTCCAGATCTTCTTACTCTTTTCCTGCAACTTAATACTCGAACACTTTGTTTCTTGAAGAAACACAACTGCAGGATTAGACTCCTTAATCTTGTTCCTCAGAGTTCTAGATTTTTGTTGACTGTTAAGCCCTCTTATGTTCCAGGACACAATCTTCATTAATAAAGGGATAAATTACAAACTTGGAGCCGCCCTAATAGTAGGGTACTGGCCGGATTCCACCAATTTCAGTCCAGCAGTAGCGATCCTTTGCCTATTAGATTTTCGACCTAGCTTCTTGGAATTTTCCTCGTGCTTCCTCTTACATTCCTTTTGTGATCCAGGGCTAATCCCCAACTTATTAGGTTCTCTGGCTTTTAGAATGACTTCCTTCAGGAGTATTACCTGATCTTGAGGGACATAACCAATTTTAGGGTCATCGCATGCTTGTTCAATCCCATCGAGATCCAAATCCCCAATGTCCATCTCTTCAGTTTCCTCATCTGCCATATCACTAATGACCGCCAAATTTTTTTCGTCTACTGGCCCTGCACTAGGACCAGGGGGGACGGTCATCTGCACTAGGGTTTGACTGTCTTAAGGATTCATGGGGAGTTCCGGGTTGTTATCCTCCACCTATTCATTCAATACCTCAAAAGATTTTGACGTCATGATCTTCTTGGCACCTTCCGGGGCTCCTTGTTTCCTACCACCCCGTTTTCTGGTTTGCACTTTGGCAAAACCCGGATCCGCACTCTCCTCAACCTTCTTGGGGGGCGGTTTAGGGTTATTCATAGGGTAGTCTCAGAATAAGTGGCCATGCTCATGACATTTGCGGCACCTAAATGGGATCTGTTCATAATCTAGGGTTTGGACCCATTCCTCATCCTCCCACATCAACTTAATGGCCTCCGACAGTTCCCTCGATAGATCCATGTAAACGTAGATCCGAGCATAGGCCGTATATCGCTGGGCTTTCGTCTGTTCAGAGATTTTGACAAAGGTGCCCAAATTGTTCCCTATGTCTTCAAGAATCTCAGCTTCCCAGTATTCAAAAGGAAGGGAATATAGCCTGATCCAAACCAGGGCAATCTTCATGTCTTCTTTCTTGGGGCAAAACTTTTCTTTCCATGGTCTCAAGAACAAACCAGTAGAGTAAAAGAAATAGGGGCCGCCATCAAGAACCCTGTTGCGATCATCCAAGTTAATGAAAGTGACCGTGAAGAAACCCTTCGAACCAAGCTGAAGGTCATAATGACCTTTAGGTTTCCAGGTGGAGTTAATCCATTAGAACAGGGACTTTTCAGAGGGTAAAACCCCAACAAATTTCCCAATGAGGGCATGGTCTTGCATCTTCTGAATCCTATCTCGTAGCGTGTTGGATCTAATAACCATCGAAGGAATGGTTGTTGCTTTGGGTGTGCATTGACCCAGCTTACCACCCACTTAAGGAGAAACATATCTCGTCTCCTACACCTTTTTTCCAACACCACCCAATGCATCTACTGGGATTTGAATCCCACCTACATGAAACTCCGCTTGAGAAGAGCTTTAGGGGGCCGAGGGACTCCCCACAGAAGCAGCCATGGGTTGCTGTCAATCTTACTACCTGCGAAAAAACCAGAAACCCTAGCTCTCCACCTCCGATTTCACACTCATAATTGTAGATATTAATACTAATTGAAAATTATAAATATAAAATTAAACAAAATTCAATTAACTCAAAATAAGAAAGAAAAATAATAATTATAGTTGTCCACCATTATACGAAAATCTCAATAATTACATGCTCTATTAGTAATAGTATTAGTTAGAGGCACTTTTCAATGTTAATGTCTTAAAATAAATCAATTACAAAAATAGTATCACAAAATAAATCAATTACAAAAATAGTGTCATAAAATAAATCAATCAATTAACAAAAATAATAATATTTCATGGTCTATTTAATAAGCAAATCAAAGAAAAATAAATTAAGTAAAATTATATACATTAAAACAAATTACATCATTCAAAATTAATATGACTTAGAGAGATTTGGAATAAAGAAATAAATTCGACATTCTAGAATGACATTGCAAGTAGTATTATTAAATATAAATAAATAATATACATTTAATGTTAGGTAGATGTGTCACATCATATTAAAAATGATAATACTTTATTTTATTTAATAAGCAAAACAAATAAATAAATTGAACAAAATTAGATATAAATAAAAATTAAATATATTAAAACAAATCACATTAATCAAAATTAACTTACTTTATAGAGATTTTGGATTAAAAAAATAAATTCCACATACTAAAAAGAAATTTTTTTTACTTAAAAAGTAAACATTTTATTATTATCTTACCCTGTCGAGCATAAATTAGATATAGATAACAATATCTACATTGAAAAACATCATAACAACCAAGATTAACCTAACTTAAGGAGATTCTGGATAATGAAATAGATTCTACATATCAAAATGAAATTTACATGAATTGTAAAGTGGTGTTATTAATGCCTTGTGATGTTCAATGTTACTACTGCATAAATAATGCAATTAATGTGTTAACATTTGTGGATTGGTATGAGAAGAGGCTTTCGAGAAAGTAGATTATATGGTGTTATTATTGTAAATTAAAATTTTAAATATAATATTGTATGTATTGTGAAATTTTTTTGAATGTTACCAATATTGTTGACATGTGCAGATTTTTGCACTAAGATTATAGAATTTTTATATAATTCAAGTGAATAAGTATAGTAATGTAGTTGAAAATATCTAATTTCTTGTAATGAATAATAATACCTAGTTTTAGTAATGTTGTTGAGATTATGAAATTTCTTCTGGTATTATTAATATAATTGAAAATATATAATCTTAATATGATAATATATGCTTCTAATTCATGTGTAGATTTATATGATTAAGATGAATACTATAATTGAAATTATGCCAATATAGATTAATCTAAATGCCCATAATGATGAATTCAAGAATGCAATT
Organism: Larix kaempferi; assembly: GCA_027924585.1. Taxonomy (NCBI): domain Eukaryota; kingdom Viridiplantae; phylum Streptophyta; class Pinopsida; order Pinales; family Pinaceae; genus Larix; species Larix kaempferi. Next base: position 342,285 of record BSBM01000153.1, read on the forward strand.
TGATGAGCAAAATGTATTATCGTTGATAAAATTAATAACAATAATTAATATAATTGTTTCTTTAAATGAACCAATCAAAATGATAAGTGGAAATAGTTAAATTCCAAATTTTATAAACATTATTTCAATCCATTTTAATTCTAGATATATCAAACATTAAGAAACTTTTAATGTCACTTTTGAAACATCCAAAGTGATATTTTTTCACACTATTCCACCCATAGTTGATACAACTTTGGAAACAATTTGCAAAACTCATCTAGGAATACCAAGGTGTTAGTTTTCTAGATAATCAAGACAACTTATATCGTTTATTACAATGAATCCAATTGATGAAATGGGGTTGATCCCCTTTTATATCATTGATGAGGTAGTTATTCTATTGTTACAATTTACTACATAATTGTCATTTAATTAATAATATTATTTAAGCCTTATACTTTAACATCCCCTCTTAAGGCTTAAAATACAATTAGAAAAACAAAACTTTCTTGAAATGTCTCTCTTTGTCAAATAGTGCTTGGACCAACAACACTCCTTCAAGTTGATCCCTATTCTTCCATAAGGAATAGCCTCTTTGCTATGATCCATGTTTCCTAACATCATTGGACACCATTAGCACTTGCAATGTCTCATAACCCTCATAAAAGTATGGTATCGCACCTCTAGATCCACAAGCATCTCAAACTAGTGAACAACTATCTATCATCCATTGAATCCTCTCTTATTTGAATATGAGAATGCTTCTCTTTAGCACTTCTTTGTAGAATGACAACTGCTCTAATACATGGCCTACCCTACACATGACAATGCCCTCGTCCACTCATCAAGAAGTGGTTTCCCTCACATGACAACACCCCCTTCACAAAGCCTTGACGATGACCTACCCTACACACGACAATGCCCTCATCCACTCATCAATAGGTGGCCTTCCTTCACACGACAATGCTCCCTTCACATTTTTATTCATGCACAACTCCATACTCATCTTCTAGGTGTAGTTACAACGCCACACATTAATATCTATGTGATGATAAATTGCGAACTCAATCACATATGAGATAACCTTCATAAATATGCCTCATATCATCTTCCATATAATTTATGACTAGACATTATATGAACTATTCAGATTTCATTTTCAGATAACTAAGATGGACTATGAAATTGGGAAGGAGTCATAGCTTTGACCTCTTGTGGAGTTCTTTCCAAGGTTCCAGTGCTTAGCGGAACTACTCCAATTTCCTGAGTTGAATTCATGATCTTTATGACTATATGCATGTCGTTGTTTGATTCAAGATAAATAATACTTCTGCAAATCCCTTTGCTTGACAAGTATTCCCTTGATCCCATCTATCTTTAAATTGACGGGTTAGCAACTCTCTCTTATGGTGATGATTCTCCTTGCCTTAGCAATCACATGTAGGCTCTATTCAACTTGTTGTGGTGGCTCCATTTAAATTTCTTCAACAACGGGTGGCTTTTTATTTGTGCTTTAATTCTTTGACACGATGGCCTCAAATCTCTGGAAGCCAGTGGTGGCAGCTTGCATTGCTGCACATTGATATCTCAACACTCTAATGTTCTTTCTTCCTCCTTCACCAATGATTTACTTAATTTTGAAACTGATTTTGAACTTCTTCACAAATAACTATGGCCTCTGCTATTTTAATTTTAAAACTGATTTGAACTTCTTCACAAATAACTATGGGCTGAGACTTGTAGAGTTTATATAAGCTCTAAAACCATGTTGTTTTCTAGATAATCAAAACAACTTGCAAACATGATAAGCAACGGACTTAACAAACTCATGTAAAACATATATTGTATCCCCTTTTATATCATCGTATCTCCTTTTATATCATCGACTAGATAATTCTTCTCCTAACATTACACATTGCATTTTAACTAATTGCCATTTGATTAATTAACAGCATTACTTAAACCTTATACTCTAAAACAGATTCAACAATACACTTCAAACTATGTTTTCCAATCTTTTAAATGACTCTAAATGGTCTTCTAAACGGCCAGTATGTTTGCCATCATGGCTTCCCATTCTTTCCTGAACACGCCTTCGGCCTGTGGTTATGGACATCGATAAAAACAAGAAAGTAAAAAATTAGCCTAAATGCACAGAAGTTTTGACCAATCCTCTCCGGTCTTCTATACACAGTCACACATATGGCGATTACAGCAACTTTATTGTCTCTTTCTTTATGCATTGCTGTCTCAAATTTGGCCATATTATTTTATTTCCACAGCACTCAACCTCACAATCAAATCGCTGATTAGAAAATGACAGAATTCACGCATAAGTCACTCATTCGAACAGTAGCTGCACTGCACTTGCAATGCAGTGCAAACTTTATGAAATAATTAGAGAGCTCACTGCAAGAGTCCCAGTCAAAATTTGATGCATATGGGTCCCTTCTCGGTGCAATTGGGTCCAAGGGTCACTGCGTGTGTTGTTGAGGGCGTCCTTGGAAGACTGGTCTCAAGCTTTTTGTGCCTCTTGTGCAATGATTACTTCAATTTTCTACTTCCCTTCAATGTTCTACCAACTACATTAATTAATTAAGCGCTGTCCCATTATCATTAGGAAGCCGCCCATAGCCAAATTTTGAGATTCTTAGGATCACTTTGATGAACTTTTTGAAGACAATAAAGCCGGCAGAGGGGGTTCTTCTCATTTGGGGAATGCTCAGAGTCTGTCCTTCTGTTTTTCAGAGATGGGTTCATATAATTTAGTCCAAAGTTTGATGTTTTCGCTCTGTTTGAGCCAATTTTGGAGGGAGTCTGCCTGTGTTTTGGAGGAAAATGGAGGTGGTCTCGTGGTGAGTCTGAAGCACAGAGGCTTTGGGAGCATGAAGGCCATGAATGCCTTTGAATTGCTCAGGGTTTCAAGCAACAGAAGCTCAACTAGGTTTCATTCTCTGCGAAGAAGCAGACATGGGCACAAGCATCATTCACTGGACATCTCATTGCCTCTGAGTGCAGGGAGTGACTACATATTGCCATTAATGTTGGGCACCCCACCACAGAAACTGGAAGTCTTTATGGACACTGGAAGTGACCTTGTATGGGTGCCGTGTCCTGAAAACTCCTCAAAGCCTTCATTTGAATGTATCATGTGTGAGGATTCAGACATCCCCACATTCTCAGCCCTTCAATCTCATTCAAGCAGGCGTGAAGTCTGCAGCTCTGATTCATGCTCTGCCATTCACAACTCAGATAACCCCAAAGATATCTGCATCATGGCAGGATGCCCATTTGAAAGTATTGACATGGAGCCCTGCCTGGACCCCTGCCCAGCATTTTATTATGCCTATGGGGATGGCAGCTTAAGGGGTGAGCTGATGAGAGACAAGCTCACAGTACCTTTAAACAAAGGTGGTAGTAGAAAAATCACAAATTTCACATTTGGCTGTGCAGGAATTTCCTTAGCAGAGCCCATAGGCGTTGCAGGCTTTGGCAGAGGGGTCCTGGCCTTCCATGCCCAATTGGGTGAAGTGGGGAACAGGGGCTTCTCCTACTGCCTTGTCAGCCATAGATTTGATGACAATCTCCATGTTTCCAGCCCTCTTCTCTTTGGAGATTCTGCAATCCCCAAACAAGGTAAAGTTCACTACACACCCATGATCAATAATCTCAAGTATCCTTATTTCTACTACTTGGGTCTAGAAGGAATCAGCATAGGAGGCAAGAGGCTTAAGCTCCCATCAAGCCTGACTAAATTTGACAAGGAAGGAAATGGTGGACTAATCGTCGACTCTGGCACCACCTTCACCATGATTCCTGAATCTCTGCACAGGAAGGTCTTAAACAAGCTCAAGTCTGCAATTGGGTATAGCAGGTCTGTTGAGTACGAGGCCGCCATGGGGCTAGACCTATGCTATGAGCTGCCCACTGCAGGGGGTTCTCTTCCCGTGTTGCCAACGTTCTCATTGCACTTCAAGGGCAATGCTACAATCACACTTCCCGCAGAGAATTATATGTTTATCATGACTGATCCTCATGATGCTACTAGTATTAGTACTTCTGCTGCTACTGCAGTAGGATGCCTGATTATTTTGAGCAGTGGAGATGAAGTGTATGGACCTGCTGCTGTTTTGGGCAATTATCAACAGCAGAATTTTCATGTTGTGTATGATATGGAGTCTCAAAGAGTTGGGTTTCAGCCAAAGCAATGTGCTCCAATTGCCAACTGATCTCTCTCACAAATAGCCAATTGATCTCTCTCACCCCTGCACATTAGTTGGTTGCCAAAGTTGTTATCAAGGGAACTCCATGGCATCCATGTTTACACTGGTAATTAACAAAATGCTCTGCAAAGTTGTTATGAAGTGAACTCCATAGAGTCCATGTTTACACTTAGTGAACAAAATGCTCTGCATCTATACTTCTTTACCATAAATTTGCTTTTTGGGAAATAATATATTGATCCAGTGAATTCAAAGTTTTAAAAGGTGTACATGTGCTAATTACACCTTAGGGTGCAGGTTCTCCGCTTGATAGCATTCTTCTTCACCTGTATTCTTTTTAATTTATTGTGAACTCAGACTATTTTTCTATGCATATATATATATATATTTTTTAAATTTTTAATTATTTATTTATATTTTTAAAATATTTTATTATTATCATCATTTTTATAATAATTTTAATATAAATTTACTCTTTATAAAATATATATTTACTTTAAAAAATCACATTTTTTATATTCTTCATTTTTCCTTATGAAAATTAAAGAAAAGTCCCTCTTACAAGAATGGAAAACCAAATTTTTATATTTTCCATTTCTATAAAGAATATGAAAACTAAAATGAGCTGTGTTTAAACCATGGTTTGGATAACCATAGGAACCTTGACCATGATTTCCACGAAGCTAAAGATCTTCATTTTGATATTAACATATCCATAATCAAATGGTATTTTGATATGAGTATATCCACAATCAAAATGGAAAACATTACTCTTTCATTTTGATATTAACATATCCATAATCAAAATGGAAAACATTTTCTTTCTGGGTTAGATGTAGTTACTTTCTAATTATGTCATTCCTTATACAAAGGTCCTTTTGTCATTCATGGTGTAATAATGGGAACTTGAATTTGTATGATTTTGAATATAATTGTGGTTAGATGTAGTTACTCTCTAATTATGCCATTCCTTATACAAAAGTCCTTTTGTCATTCATGGTGTAATAATGGGAACTTGAACTTGTATAATTTTGAATATAATTGTGGTGTAAAATTTTATTTTAGGAATATGTTTTTTTTTAAATTAATACCTACATAGTTTCAAATCAGTAACTTTATATAAAGAGTTTCTTAATAATACACATATTCATGGTCTATCTTATACTCGGTAAGTTATTTTAAGAATATGTTAATGTAAAATTGAAGATAATTATTATAGCATATGATGGTGAAGTTATGTATGACCTATCAACATATTATATGGTCATGTAATTGTTTCTATGGTTGTCATATAAGTATATAGGAATGAGAGAATGTTAATCAATTTAAATATTGTTTTACAATACATTTTTATTTAGTAAATATTATCATATTCAATTTTATGAGAGATATTTTTATGGAATCATTTTAATATAATCTTAAACATATAAGACATACATTTACATTGCAGTTTTAAGTACATATAAGTGGTTCAAAATATACCATTTTATACTCCTTAAAGCAAACCATTTAGAATTAGTTAAAATATGATTTAGGGGTAAGTGATTCAAAATATACCATTTTGTACTCCTTAAAACAAACCATTTAAAATTAGTTAAAATATGATTTAGGGGTAAATTGATGAAACTTTAATATAGGTCCTTTAAAGCAACACATATTAAGAGTTTAGATCCCATTCCAATAAGAAAATCAAATAATTTTTATAAAAACACACATTTATTTTATAATAATTATTAAGTTAAATATTTTATAACACATTTACAATTATAATAAATATTTTTTTTGTAGAGCTATCTAATCTATTTTATTAACCAAAGAAAGATAAAAACGCGCATGACATAGTTTTGTTGGTCGACCACATGGGAAACTTGATCAACTATAAAACACCAAATCTTAACAGAGTATCAACCTTATTCGACAATAAAAATACCATAAGTTATCAGTTATAATCAAAATCATGATTGTAGAACGATAAGCTTCTAAACCTTAGAACTAAATCAGAGATAAAACCAAAAAATCTGTAAAAGTTAAGAGCCATATTTATGCTCATCATCATCAAAGATATCAACTTATAGAACCTTTTGAGTGGACATCGATGAAATGTCCTCCAGAGTAGCGATCTTCTCAATGAATTCAAACCATGTCGCTGCACAAGCAATAAGGTTGATTTTGGCATTAATCTGACGAATCTGCTCATGGACCTCATCCATCTGGAGAAAGATCTCTTTGTGTTCCTCCCAATGGTCCATCAAAGCCTTCCCTACAAGGGTTTTCATCTACCAATATAGCCATAACATTTGGGTATATTTAGTCTCCCTTGTTCTAGATGTGCCTGCATCTAGAATCCACTTTCCCATATCCTATTAAACTTCTGCAACAAAAACCTGCTCCTATTCTAGTTGCACCCACTCTTATGCTTTAGAAATATCCCTCTTAATCATGGGAGGGGTGTGATGGTCATACCACGGGGCTATGGCTTCAACCTCCTGCTTCACCCATGGGAAATGGTTGTATCCCTTGCCTTTCCTACCACCACAACCACCAATTTGTTTTCCAGCTTGAGCCATAACTAGACCCACATGATACAACACTTGCCAACTTTCCTAGAGGACCACCTTAACCTCCATGCACTAAGTCCGAGAGTTAGAGACCACCTACTATTGATTGCACCATAGCGGAGGAGCAAAATCCCCTTGCAACAGACTGCACCGAAGCTACGGATCCCAATTCTTTTGCAACAAAGAACACCTAAGAAAAGGATCCAAGCCTATTAGCAAAACATAGGAAGATGAAATGCCGGTGACCCAAACCTCATCGAAGCCAAGACCGAGGCATTTAAATTCAACCTTAGTCCTCAAATCATTAATCCACAGGTAGTGGTACCAATATATCTAGAAACCCTCCATAACAATAATTCACATCTCCATTATGCAATGTGAAGAGACCATCAAGGCCACCATCTCCACCATTCTCCCCTTTTCCGACTTAGTTTGCATGGGGAGTTTATGTGGGCACACGAGCCTCAACAACCTACCTTGATTTGTGCCTATCCACATGCTCTTATTTAATTACTCGACTCGGGGAAAACTATAATAAATATTAATATAAAAGATTCAAAATACTTTTTATTTTTAATAACATTAAAGAAAATAATAAATAAAATTAATGTTAAAATAAGTGAGTAAGTAATTTAAAGATTTCACAATTACATTTAAATCTTAAAAAATTAGTTAAATTAATATGCAAAGTATTTTGTTATTCTTAAAAGAAAAATGTTATTTATAAGTTAGTTCAGAATGTTGCTTTTATTTTTTTTTGACAAGAACGGTTAGATTGCATTAATCTGCGTTCTGGCAAGCCAGAACCAAAAAGTTACAAATCTGAAGAAGGTTGGAGACCTCTAACAGTGCTGCCAACCTTCTTGTAAAAGTCTTGGGAGACAAATCCCATCTGTTTCTTGAGCTAATTCGAGATAATGACAAAATGAGCTTACAAGGGTAAATTCTCACAAACTGTGAGCAAAGTAAAAGACAAAAGCAACACATTTAGACTCAGGGGGATGAAAGCCCCTTAAGGTAGGGATCCAGCTTTTTCTGAGATCCAAAAGAGATGTTGGTAGCCGTCTCCTTTTCTCTACGTGCTTTGTTGGTCCTTCGCCCTCTGGTAAGGGGTGGAGACGGGACTGAATTGTCTTCAGGTTCAATAGTTCCCACCGAGCCGCTGGAGGGGACTGAAACAGCCTGACCTGCAGGGGCAGGGGGTTCAGGATCTGAAGCCCTGGTTTCTTTCGCTTCTACTGAGCCAGGTAGGCCAGGATCCAGAAGTCTTTCATCTACCGGAGGGTCTTCCATAACTGTTGTTGCTTCAAGGTCTAGGGCTTCTTCTTCTTGCAGTGCTTCAAAGCTGTTTTTATTTTCAAGAGTTGCCTCCGCTGAAGGAGTGACCTTCGGAACCTGGGCTAGTGATTCCTTTCGCTTTGGCTGCCTTCGCCGGTTGGTTACTGGTTGAAAATCATCTCCTTTAGCTGGTTCTGCCTCTTCTGTGGCTTTGGGGCAGCATTTTGCGAAGTGACCATAAGTGTGACACCGAAGGCACTTAAAAGGAATCTGCTCGTAGTCCAGCTCTTGGATATGGCGCCATTCCCCCAGGGAGAGCTGAATGGCTTCCGGGAGTCCTTTCTCGAGGTTAACCTCAACACAAACACGAGCACAGGTAAATTGATCCCCTTTCGGCTCCACACTGTCCAGGAAACGCCCAAGCTTATTTCCAATGTCCTCCAAAGAACTTTTCCCCCATAGATGCAGGGGGAGATGAGGCAGCCTAACCCAAACAGGGGCTGCAGTAATCTCCTCTCCAGGATTAAAGTCAAGAGTCCAGGGGGCTAAGAACAGCCCCCTCGGCCCCATGAAATAAGGCCCAGATCTGAAAACTAGATCTCGATCCGCTTTGCTAGAAAAGCTGAAAACAAAAAAGCCCCTGCCTACTGCACATAGAGAAACGTTTCCATGTATCAACGATTTCCAGCGTTCTTCCATCCAAGCCTCCACCGATTTGGGGCTAGGCCATAACCCCGTGAACTTTCCGATGAGGGCTTTTTCTGCTAGAAGGAGGGCAAGACTGCATGGCTCTTCTGGAGATAGCTCCAGAGAGGGGATCTCCTCCATCTTCTTAACAAACTTAGACGAGAGAGAAGGCTTGGCTTTAGGTCCTGCCGAACGGACTAATGCTGTGAAAGCTTCCAAAGAGTCTTTATCCATCTCAGCAAACCGGTCTGAGGCCATTGTGACGGCGACCACCAGCAAACGCAGCAGAGCGAGCAGTAAAATCGCAGCTTCGCTTGGCTCTGCAAGCAATGGAGACGAGCGATATCGCGTCCCTGAATCCGCGTCCCTGCAAACGAAAATGAACGAGAGGCGGCTAGGGTTTGAGCCCTAGCCGCAGAGCTTCGCCGGGCGTATCATCGCGAGCGTTTTTACCGATGCTCAGAATGTTGCTTTTATTAACATAATGATTTATTGGTTTTAGGGTATGCATATTGCTTAATCTTCATCTCTTCTACTACATTATTATAAAATTAAAATGTCTCCACTCAATATTACATTACTCCTTTCATGTATTTTTTTAAAATCTACGTTAATAATTAAGTAGAATACCCTTAATATTTTTTTTATCTTTAAATTGTTTGTAAGATAAATATTTCTTTAACAAAATTAAAAAAAACATAAATTATATATTTGTATATAGGGAATAATTTCAATAGAATGAAAATCTAGAAAACCATGGTCCCATCCTTTAGCATTTTTTTATTAGTGAGGTTGTTGATACTAAGCCCACACAATTTACAATTTAATTGTTCATATGTTACAAGTCCACCAAGTTATTGTAGCATACTTTTATACCAAACACAAAAAATATGAGTTTATTGATCTAAATGTGCATTAACGGTAACCGTATGATTTTTTTTTAATTGAACATGATCACATGGAGATCATGCCAATTTCATTAATTGTATGAGTTAAACTCTCTCCCATTATGTCAAGAACACAACACAATGCAAATCATTTTCAACAAAACAATTCTACAATTAAGCACCCAGTCCTAAGGCCCTTTTGTAGAACCTTGTTTTGATACATGTGATGCTCCTCTAGCACTAAGTCACTAAATTGAGAGAATCATACTTAACTCAATAAAGATATTTTTATTTTCAAGATAAAGTCCAACTCTACAAACAACCCAAATGATCTTTTTGAGAAACACAAGAGAATGTTTTATCTTAAGTATTGGCGAACATTTTACTACCTATAATAACATTAACTCACCATTGCCAACATGTTCTTGTTTATAAGAATAAGAATGTCAAAAGTACCCAAATTTGGGTTTGAGTTCAAACAACAATTGATAGAAAAAAGAGCTCAAATAGAGCTGTACCCTGATAGTGGCTTATTAAGTGAATGTTAACTTGGGCTTTCATTTCTCCAAATATAACTATAAGCACCAATTGTCTCAATAATCAATTGATTTCTCATCAACATTGGAATTCAATTGCATTAAATAATAGTTTCCTCCATTCAATGCAAGGCTAACAAGGATGCTCAACATGAGAAAATATGAAGTTTATGTAAAATGATATAATCCAACCAAGTCAAAGGGAGAGAAAGTCCATAAGGGAGATACCAACAATCAAATTGTTTTATTGCTCAACACTACCATCCACAACCATTGGTGATTATGGATCATAATTTTCCTACATAATTCATTTACCCATAATATCATTCATTTAACAATCGAGATACAAAAATAGAAAGACAAAACAAAGCAACATTCTTCTCTCAATTTCATTTGTATACTAACAAGAAATTCAAGTGAAGGAAGGCAAGCTTTGGGCATCAAATAATATGAATATCAAGACATTAATCCCATAACATAGATGACACATTTTAAAGGAAATGAAGCATCATTTAATGGGTTGCAAGTCATATTTAACTAAATCATTGTAGAGACCTTTTGTCCAACACTTTGAGGCAACCTCAAACAAAGGAATATAGTAGAGACATTTTGTCAAACACTTTGAGGGCAATCTTAAACAAAGGAAAATGGTAGATACATTTTGTCAAACAATTTGTGAACAACCTCAAACAAAGGCAAATGGTAGAGACACTTTGTTAAACACTTTCTAAACAACCTCAAATAAAAGGAAAATGGTAGGGACATTTTCTCAAACAAAGTGCTTTCTCTTGGCATCATTCCCTTCAACAAAAACCCATTGTTGGCTTAGAGGAAAAGCGCCATGTTGCAGAATTAATATCTATCAAATGAAAACAAGGGTATCTAAGAGTTTTGGTGGGCATGTTAATAAATATGTTTGGAATCAACACAAAAAAATTCATACCTACCCATGTGATATTTTGTGAGATATAGATAAATATTTATAGGGTGTTCTTCACATTCTTACAATGCTAAAAACTAAAGAATTTTGTTATTTTTAAATCTATAGGGGTTCTTTCACTTTGAACCACTAATTGGGGCCAAGTAATGAAATATTGCATATCTATAAATCCACTCCATAAATATTCATTAAATTCTTATAAGTTTTAGTTCATTCATAGCATCGATTTATTAATCATAACGGGACAAGGAAACATTTCTCTTAGTTCTTTTGTCAAACAATTATATGCAAGAAATGCCAATATCGTATTATACATGTTTTGCGCATGAATTAATAAAAAATCAACATACATCATCTACAAGAAATTTGCATTTGAAATATCATGATAATAATCTCATTTACTCATCCTTCTATAGTAATAAATTCACAAATAAAAAATAAGAAAGAGTACATGTATCTTCTCCAATATGAAGCTCCAAGGAAACTGAATGTGGGGGGACAAATTTCCTCCCAACCATAGGCTATTCCACTATAGAATTCCATCCCCGTGCGGGATATGAGACCACCAAGGTAAATAATATTGGAAAGGTTTCCAAAAAACATCTTCTTGCCACTAAATACTTCCAATTTACTAACCAAGCAAGTCTCTATTGATTCTTTGTTCAAACTCTCAACTACCAACCTTTATGGATTTGAAATGTTATATTTTTTCTCTCCAATGGTCTCTAATCTCACTTAGAATCCTTTCTTTCATCTCTACATGGTTCATATGAGAGTTGGGTTGACTTGTCTTCCTTCAAATCCTTCTTTTCTCTCCAAGAACCCTCCTTTTTCCGAGCCAATCATTCCTTTGTACTACCTTGGAACACCTACAAGGCCTCTATCATTTTAGCATATGCCTATAACAAGTATAAAAAAAACATGCACATCATAGCCATTATAAGAAACACATATCTTTTTCATAAGAATTTAAGTTTGATAATTGAAGCATGCATGCTCATAATTCAAGATAAAGCATGTAAATTAATCAAATACTTGTATGTATGACTATAGCTTTGATCCATATGAATGCCACAGGCGAGATTGAGATGACCATCTTCTTTGACACACACACACACACACACACACACAAATATAATGCCTTCTTGATCCCAACTAATTTATAACATGAATATCTCACAATAGATTAATTCAAGTTTCCTCTTCCTTGCAGTCACTCACTATCCCAGCTCAGGCATCCCCTTCTTTGCTAAACAATCCCTTGGGTGATCCATAATTTTCCAAGGATTTCTTGCACAATAAGAGCACAAACTTACAGAGTCTTACTGCCAAGGTATCCAATTGGAAATCTCTAATATAACATAGCTCATGTGGCGATCAAAGCACCTCATAGGGTTTCGGTGTCATTATAGTAGCATTCTCTCCTTTGCTTGTAAGCTTTAAGCCGCACCATCATTTGTCCTCACTAGACAAATAAATAATATCACCTATATTATACACATACAGTTACCATGAGATATCGTCATATAATTTCAATAAGATTTTTTTTTTTCAAATCTGTTTTGTTTAGATCAAACTGGATTTCACGAGTATGATATCATTCTCATAATGTTTGGCCTTTGCATGAGGTAGCATCTAGTCTCCATATGGAATTATACTCTTTTCCATATCCAAAACAATTCTACCTACAATTTGAACTTTTCAGTCAACTAGACAAACTTTGTATCCATCCATATAATCCTTTCATTGCAACATTTACAACAGCTCATGAAGTGATCTAAGAATTATAACACATAAATAATATAACAATTGTCAATATCTAAATTGCAATGGAATACAATTGCTACTTCAAATACAATTACATTATCAACAAATGTGTCAATACACATGGTTATACAATAACACTCTTTACTAGATACATATTATTGAATTTAATTGGTTAATTACATCTTGTCTTATGGGGTGATTCATATTATTTTTACTTTTGTTAACTGATTAGAGGAAATTTCGACTTAAAAAGCGCTTATTAAGGAAAACTTAAGAAGTTAGTAAAATAATGCCATATAGACTTAATAAATTAATAAAATAATGCCATGTAGACAATATTTTAATATATCTTTTTATTATTTTACTTTTATCTAAGTTGCACAATATATGTCACTTTATAAAAAAACTCTATTTATCTATTTTATATTTAAATTAATTTATTAGCACAAGATTTAATAAAATTTGTTAACCCAATTTTTTTTATAAAAGACGCTATTGATCTATTTTATATTTAAATTAATTTATTGTCACAAGATTATTAAAATTTGTTAACCCAAATTATTTTATAAAAAGTCCCTATCTATCTATTTTATATTTAAATATTTTTTTTTTTCAGAGGAAAAAATCTTACTTTTTTATTCAAGAGGAGAATAAAAAAGTACATGTTGAGACTTCAAGGCAGTCGTGAAAACTATCTAAAACATCAAATAATATATTCAATTCATGTCGTACATGACTAAGCTTTACAAAAAAAACAACATATCTTTAAACTAGAGATATCTTCGAAAATAGTAAAAAAAGGGCCTTCAGAACATGTCTGGCAGAACATAGTTAAAACAGATCTTCAAAAATCAAATATGTTCCAGCACCAAGAAGAAGAGTATCTTGATGTTCTTCCCAGGAGAGGAGCCCTTCTTTCCCTGCTAGAGCCAATTTTGAAGATGCCATATTACATAACAACCAAAGAGCAAGAGCCTCAACTTTCATACTGGTGCCTCCACCACAATTTAGTTTAAAAGTAAACCTGTGAGATAAATTTAAATATAGAACTACACCAACTGCACAAAATCCATCTTTGACCGCTCCATCGCAAAAACCTATGGCTCCACAAAAATGATGAATTATCTTTGGGATTCTTAGAGATTTTTCAGAAATCTCATCTGGACTAAGCTCTTTAATCAACTTTATGATACTATGACAGACAATATCATGATCAAGTAACTGATTTTCAAAAATACACAAATTCTGAACATAGCATATTTTCTAGGAGATGATAGCTGGAATATAAATTTGTCTCTTGCATTTTTGGTGCCATTGATAGCAATTCCAATCAAAAGTATTATTGTCCCATTTCTGAACAATATCTAATGCTGAGAGAATTTTGCCCCAAATAACAGAAGAGTAGTTGCAATTGACCAAGATGTGATCTCTGGTCTCTGAATCCATTTTGCACAAGTAACATGGGACCATGCCATCCCCTTTTGACCAAATTGTCCCAGGTTTTTAAGCAATTCTGTAAAGCGAACCACATGAAACATTTAACTTTCATCGGGATATTCCATTTCCATAACCCAATAAACCACTAGTTTTCCACAACAATGCAATTTTCTCGAACAATAACATGGTATACAGACTTTGCTGTAATAACACCTAAAGCATAATTTGATAACCAAATAACAGTATCCTCCTCCTCATTCAATCTGCAGCCTGAGTAATTTAATTTGGAGATATAGTTCTCCCATTGAATTGCTAGGTCTCCACTTATACCTAAATCCTTTACATTGTACCAGTAATAGGTAGATGAATTAATGCATTTAGGTTTTATGATATTGCTGAGGGTATTATATCCAATATCTTCCAGGTATTCAACAATGTCTACGGAGAGCTGAAAAATATCCTTCTAATCCGAGGATGGGATCGATGCCCACCATCACCTCTTTCCCATTACCAACTTTCCATGATAAATCTTTTCCGAAACTCTGATATAATTTGAGGAAGCCTTTCCACATCGGTGAAGCATTATTATAAATTTTCTTTGGGTCCCGAATCCACAAGATGAGATTCCATTTTATATATTTACACCTTATTACAGATGTCCATATATTTTTTCCAAAGATACTGCTCTAGAAACTCTTGAGCCGTAGAGAAGAATTGAACCATACAAGATTTTTTATCCCCCAACCACCCCACTCCTTTGGTAAGGATAATTTCTCCCAGCTTTCCATAATCACTTTTCCTTTTTCCTTACCTCAAGTCCAAATAATATTAAAAATAATTTTCCTCAAGGAGTTAATGATAGAGTTGGGAACCTGAAGCATAGAAAACCAATACTCTAGAATGCCACAAAGAACTGCCTTAACCAATGTAATTCTTCCGCCTATAGAAAACATTCTGTGTGTCCAATGAATAACTTTCCGTTCCAATATTTCAACCAGCCACCTCCAGTCTTGAGTTCTGTAGTTGTTAGGCTTTAAAAGTAGCCTAAATAATGGATCCCATCCACCAAAGAGCATACTTTATATGGGAAAAATGAGGTGATGTTATTCAATCTTCCCTCCTCCAATTTGTGTTGAAAAAAACAAGATTTCTTTAAGCTCACTTTCATACCTAAAGCATTACAAAAAACAATGATAATTTCGAGAAAATTTTCCCATTCCTCCTCCAAATTTGAACCAAAGATCAAAACATCGTCTATAAATAACAAATGAGTAATATAAATTTTAGAAGAAATTTTTACCCCTTTTACTTTACCTTCAGATTTTGCATGTATAATCAATCTGCTCAAGCCTTCAATAATTAAAAGAAAGAGTAAGGGCGATAAAGGACAGCCCTGCCTAATACCCCTGGAACTTCTAAACAACCTGGAAGGGGCTCCATTGACCAGGACTGCAAAATGAGTTGAAGAGACGCAAGCAAGGATCCATTTTATAACAAGAAGAGGAAGGCCAATCTGAATAAGAATTAGTCTTAAGTAGTTCCAGTCTAGTCTGTCAAAATCCTTTTCCAAGTCCATCTTTAGGAGAAAAGCACTTTGGTTTTTCTGCTTAATGGAATGTATGGATTCTTGAGTTATCCCAATGGAATCTAGTATTTGTATGTCATTAAGAAACCCAAATTGCATAGGAGACATAAATTTGGAAAAGGAAGGTTTGATCCGATTTGCAATTATATTGGATATCAATTTATAAACCAAATTGCACAGAGTAATTGGCCTAAACTCATAGAAATTGCATGGCTTATTACATTTCAGGATCAGAGCTAGGAATGTAGAGTTAATTGCACCCGATACATAACCTTCACTTCTAGAGTACTCCACCATGTTTAACAGATCAATACCCATAATATCAAAGAAATGAGTAAATAGTTCCATAGTCCAACTGTTAGGGCCAGGACGTTTTTCTCTTGAAAAGGATTTTAAGGTTTGCTCAACCCCTTCTAGAGTGTCCGGAGAGCCAACCTTAATACATTCCTCTTCATTAAAAAAATTTGGAAAGTATTTTATAGTAGCAAGTTGATCCAAAAAAGAACTCTACCCTGGATCTTTATAGACATCAAAGAAATACTGATTGGCCATCTTCTAAAGATCACCTTGACCTTTAACTGCAAATCCATCCTCTTTCATAAGCTCCCAAATCAAATTTAAGTTCCTTCTGTGAGAAGAAAATGAGTGAAAAAAATGAGTATTATTATCACCAAGGTTAATCCAGAGCGCTCTACTTTTCAATCTCCATTCCATTTCTTTTTGTTTTAACAATTGATCCTTTTTATTTTCATAATCTTTTATCATCCTTATATCATCTTCTAAGAGGGACCAATCAACATTTTTAATTCTGATCCTTTTAATGTGATCATTTAACAACAAAAACTCAGCCTCGTCTTTAGCTTTTTTATCCTTGATACACTGTGAAACCATACCTTTTAGCTTTTTCAGTTTTGCAACAAAAGTATCCATCGGATTTAAACCCTTAGAGTCTGTCCAACTTAACGAAGAACTTCTGACAAAAACACAAAAATCTTGGTCTGAAAGCCAAGAGGAATTAAATTTGAAAGGATAACTTGGATTTGCATCATTTCCATCAAATTGAAATAGAATTGGCCAGTGGTTCGAGATCTTTGTATCAGCAACCCAAGTTCTATATCTCTGAAATGTTTGTAAAAAGTAAGCCTTTGTAATAAATCTGTCCAGTCTCTTATGAATTTCGTCTACCCCACAATGCCCATGTGTCCAAGTCGGCTCTAAAATGGTGGGAGCGATATCAACCAGCTCGAACTTGTCTAAAAAGTTTGAAAAGTAACTAGCTAGACCATCCATTTTAGCGGATGAACCCCAAATTTATGTAGAAGATATAGTAAAATTTAGGTCACCTGCAAGAAGAATATTCTTCAAGTTCAAAAGGACCGAATGTGACAAGGAATCCCAGAAAACCTTTCTTTCCTTATATGACCCATAAATATTTAAGATAGAGACATCAAGTTCCAAATTAAGAATTCTACCAGTCATTAGGATCCCCAAAGGAGTCTTAAAAGTCCTGAAAGTCATAACTTTTGGGTTCCAGCAAGAAACCAAGCCACCCAACAAGCCTTTGGCATTAATGGCAGAGATTTCCCAATTACGGAGGATTTTTTCAATTGTATCGATTGCAACTAGATCAACACACATAGATTCCTGAAGAAGCATAATGTTAGGGTTAATATCCTTTAGGATTTTAGATAAATCCCTCACCTGCGCAGCTTTACCCAACCCACAAATGTTCAAGGACAAGACATACATTATGTCAAAGAATCGATGGCGAGTTGTGCTCTAAGAACCCCAAGATAAGGACATTCCATAGGACTAATAAAACCTGCATCAACACCCTCCGACCTAGCAGAGATAGGGACATACACAGGAGAACACTCCCTCTTATTCACCAAATCCAAGAAGGGTTTATTTATTTATTTATTTTATTTATTGATTTTACTAGAGGGTTGTAAGAAGGAGTTTTTGGGTAAATTTGTAGGGGAGAGGTGAAATTTTGAGTCTCCAAAGACAAATACCCACATTCTTTACGAATGAGCGTATCATGGATGGTATCTTGTCGAGGGGGAATAACATAAAGGGTATTAGGAACAATTAATGTGGAAGAAGAAGGAAGAGGGTTCTCGGTAAGAAAACCATGCTCCCCAAGCAAGCCAAACTTACAAATTTCCTCATGTGGTTTAGAAACAGAAGAATTTTCAATAAAACCCTCACCCGAGCCAACTAAAATAGTGGAGAAACCTGCCTGCTTCAAATCCCCACCCAGAACAGTCTCGACATCAGAAGCAAGGGTCTGGAAAGCAGAATTTTTCCCAGATAACCCAACTATGGAATTTTCTAAAACAGGAGGAGTAACAAGGTTCGAGCCACAACAAAAATGCTCAGCCACTACAACATGCCTATTAACAGAAGATAAATTTACTTCTCCAAGAGAAATCCTTCTATCTTGCTCTACCGAAAGATAGAAGTCCAGTTCTTTTTTGCTCACATCAAGATATGGAGTGGGAGAGAGTGAATAGCTAGGAGAATTCTTACCCGAAGAAAAAATAGCCTTAGGGTTTGTGGAGTTGCATAAATTCGAGCCAAAAATCGTCAAAGCAACCATAGCATATTTGGAGTCTGAGATTTACGAGCAGAAGGAGGAATCTACCCGTAATGTAGGATAATGAACCCTGGTGTGTCCAACCTGGTGGCAATGATAACATCGAAAATGGATTTTGAAGAAATCGAGACGTTGACATAAAATCCTGGTGTCCCAGAGAATTTCCACTTCCGCAGGCAAGCCAAGAGCCAAATCTAGTTCAACCATGACCTTGGCTACTTTTTTCTCCACACCATGAAGCGAGGTTTTGTCGACCTGGATGAATTTACCAACAATGTTTGCTAAACCTTCTAGGACATTCTGGGTCCATAGCTCCAAAGGGATTCTAGGTAGCAGCATCCAAACATGTCGAATTGTCTGTCTTTCCTTTTTCGGATTGAACCCAAGGTACCAACGCTTCAAATACAGGGACCCCTCCTTAAAAATCCATACCCTGTTTAGGATATTATCAATAAACCTTTCATCTGGAAAAATAAATATAATCCATCCACAGAGTAATAAGTTGATTCTGGCAACAATACCACATAAAGGAGCCCTTAATTTGTTAACCTAGTCATGTATCTCCCTTTTGTTTCCTTTAGCAAATTCCAATCTGCCGACTAGAGCCCTCTTGGACAACATCTCAACCTGGTTGAGGTTTACATCAGCACCAAGCACATAAAAATCAAGACCTTCACGCGATTTGACAGATTTGGTGTTTCTTCTAAATCTTGCTCGATCGCCCAATAAATTTCTTGAACACTTCCTTAACCCATAACCTAAAATGGGAGGAAGTGGGGCTTTTGTCAAACCCTGACCCAACTTAGGATAAGAATACAATGCACGGTCTGGGTTTTGTGTCAAAGTTGTCACATGACCGAAGACCAGATCCATTGGTCAAAAGGAAAAAGTGCAGGTGTCAAGCACTTTATCATAAAAGGAATAAATCCTGTTAGATCGTAAAAAGACATCCCAAACATGAAAAGGGTTAAGATAACAGGAATTCTGCAAAAAGTATGCCCAAAAGTGAATAGCCCACCAAAACTAGAATGTGGAGAAGTTAGCAAAACTTTTGCAAAAAACCAACAAACCACAAAGGACAAGAAAAAACCCCAAAGATAACAATAGCCGGAGAAGATGAACTAAAACTATAACGTAGTTGAAGGTTTGAAGAATATAGTTGAAACCCTTTGTAACCAACCGAATGGGTAGAGTAATGCAGAAGAATTTTTCCCACTTTTTTTCTCTTGGTTGGTACTAGGCCAATCATACAGATCGGCTGGACTCCATGTCTTCCTCCTCACTCCATTAATCGGTAACTAAAGTTTTCAGAACATAAAAATAAAAACCTCACCAGAACGCCATCCTCCTCTTCATCTTCGTGAT
The DNA here is from genome assembly GCA_027924585.1 of Larix kaempferi. NCBI lineage: Eukaryota > Viridiplantae > Streptophyta > Pinopsida > Pinales > Pinaceae > Larix > Larix kaempferi. The sequence continues at coordinate 362,129 of BSBM01000153.1, forward strand.
CATTTGTTTATATTTAAATTATTTTATTAGCACAAGATTTAATAAATTTTGTTAACCCAATTTATTTGAGAAAAGACCCTATTTATCTACTTTATATTTAAATTAATTTATTATCACCGGATTTACTAAAATTTGTTAACCCAAATTCTTTTATAAAAAGTCTCTATCTATCTAATTTATATTTAAATTAATTTATTAGTACACGATTTAATAAAAATTGTTAACCCAAATTTTAACATACTATTTCAAATTTCTTAACTAAATTCCTAAATATAATGGATTAAATTAATCATGTAAATTTATTAGCGCATTAATTTTATTTTTAATATTTAATATAATATTGGCTCAGTTGAATTTTATAGGGGTTAAAACATTAATTTTATTTTTAATATTTAATATAATTTTGGGTCACTTGGCAAACATTCATGTTTAGGGTAGGTAACATATATTATTAAAAAATTCCACCTATACTCAAATTAAATAATTAAAAATTGTCATGTAATATTAAAGTGTCTTGTCATACCAACACCCATTTTAAATTTTAAAGGATTTTGATTAGATTACACATTATGACCAGTATTTTCTTAAGGCCCATCTTAAGTTAAAATTTCTACTCAACAATTCGTCATGAGTACTGGAAGGTATTTCCTTCCATTTCTCCATAGTCCCTCAAGAACCCTTCCATGAAATTGAATTATAAGAATGTATTTTCCATAAAATCATGCATCAATCATATGTACCAACATTCATAAATGCAAAATTATCATTCACATGATTTCATAGTTTATTTATGCACATTCACTCAATGCAACCTCACATTAAGTTAAAAATAACATATTTCAAAATCATATGTTTTACCACTGAAAAGTTGGAGGACAGAACCAACACCTCAACACATCATCTAGCCACCTTACGATTACTTGTTTGGCCATCTGGACACCTTTATCTTTAATCCAAACACAACACTATGGATATATTCATATAGTGCTCTTCAGTGTTTGCAAAAGGGTTAGAGTCCAAGACACTAATTACAATCAGGTAGATTACATTGGGTACTTGTGCAGTGCTATAAATTTCCCAAGTCCAACACATTATAGTCTCACACATGGTTGCTTCAAATAGCATTCAATTTCACATGGAATTCAAGTCCATAACCCGAGTATAAATACTCATCCAGTTTGGTTACTACTCTTAACCAACTCAATCATGACATACTAACTGATTAATGCACCAATAAGAATCTAACAATCTTCACATACAAAGAAGATTCTTTCCTTTTTCATGCCTCACCATGTATCAATCACATGAACGCATTGAAATGTCATCATAAAAATATCAATAAAGATATCAAGCATGACTGAAGGAATTCTTACCCAATTCCTTTCAATTCACATACTATATTGACATGGAAAATTTCATACTTGTATGGTTTCCATCAACATTCCTGATGTTACTTGATCAATTGATGCCTCATGGAAACTCACATGATCCCATCATCAACCTATTGACAATCATCATCTTTCCATTATCCTTTCCATGAGGTTGTTTGTAAAAGGTAGTTGCATCATCAACATCTTCAATCATGTCCTCAACCATTCCTAGTTATACAACAAGTTAGCAACAACATCAATTATCATGCCATATTCATTGCATATAATAATAAACCACTCTTAGTTAATATGTAACATCATATATACCCATCCATATCTATATGCACTCTGTCATATATTATTCCTCTATATGTCAATAGTGTAAATGTATTCCATCTATTCTACTCTGTTGCATTTATCATCATTCTCATGCCTTATTAATTACACATAACAAATTTCTAAATCTAGAGAAATATAACATTGAAAAGCAAGAGAGGAATCAAAGAATTCTTCCTTCCAATTTCTTTGCATAACTTGGAGTTTCACAACATAATTGATTTACTCCATGGTCTTTCTACCAATCACACTATACATCATTAGTTATGATATTCTCACCCAAGTAGCATAACTTAGTTCATACACATAACTTCATACATGCTACTTCAAATACATACAAGTCTGTCTCAAAACAAAATAGAGTTTTTAGAGTGAGAAAGATTCTTTATTCTATATTTGCCTTGTTGGTCGCATGCATACTTTACTACTATAACTAATTCTTGGCATCTTGCATCTTATTTTGATGCCTTGACCTACCTCTACATTCTATTCCTTTTGAGATTTGTTGCTCTAATTTCCTTGATAATTTTCCGCCAAGCTACATTCCAACTCTTAGCAGCTGGTCTTACCTACCTAGTAGTCCAGATTCAATCATGGTCTATTTAGGCCTTTCGTGGCCCCTTTTTTAGTGTGCACAACATCATACTTTACAACCTTTATTACTTAGTTTTCTTCTTTGATGCAATTAGCATACTAAAACCACAAAGATAGCTAAAAATATTCAATTAGAATGAAGTATATTCATCATAACAATCATGTGCAAATCAGGTTTATTAAAATATTCACCATCAAGCAGATTCAATGAATAAAATTCAATTTCAACTCTGTCCCATTACAAGAAAATTCAAATTCGGTCAAGCAGTATCATAATACTTGGATTTTAATTAGCTAGCAATGATGTCACTCTTTTCTCAGGCTTTCTTCCATGGCCTAAATTTAGAATTGTTTTTCTATATAGTTGTCCCACACAATAGAGTCACAAATCTCGTTGGTTTCATAACAACACTTGGTAATTACAACATATTTCCAATATAAGGTCCAATGGTATAATGTTAATTGACTTGTGGTACTCTCCCACCTTTCAACCAAAGCCAATAACCAAGGTCATTTACATGCAATAATGGAATATTATCAAAGAAAATCAATTAACTTATTAGTCTCCTATCTCACATGGAGGATCAATAAATATTGACACCTTAAATTATTCTTTCAAAGATTTAACAACAATTCATAAAATTTCAACTTAGACTCAAGTTCAACCTATTGTATGAAAATCCACAATCATCCACATGACAAATTTCAAAGGCATAATAAAAGCATGTTGCTCTCTTTCATGTGGCATTCAACAACAAGAGAAAATATGCCTATATCATGCCATACATAACATTCTTTTTCACTTGTTATATGAACATTTCATACTTGCTCATTCTAAAGAGTGGCATTCAACCCACTTGAAACGAACATTGAGAGTGCACAATGAAACACAACATAGCCTTCAATATGAATACAACCAGGTAATAATGGAATTACCCAAAACATAGCAAGTACAATTTCTTGTTTCACAATTTTATTCTCATCCATGCATTCATACCATACATTAATTCACATTAATAACCATATTGTTAAACACACTAGGGGGTGAATCAATGTACTACATTTTAATTACCTTTTCTTTCAATCAAGAACTTCATCACACACATTTATGCAGTTATTAACACATGTAGTCATTCATTAACCATTGTATGCAAGAGCTTATAAATAGACACAAGATGTATATGAAATTCAATAATGTATATTGGTAAAGTCAATAGAGTAAATTACATCAGATTGGTGTTCATCTATATCTCTTGGTCAGCCACAATTAGTGTTAATCCTTGATTGTATTCTATGCCGCCCGTTTATGTTCTCTTCTCACAAACAATGGTTGTTCCAATGCTTCTTTTCTGCACCCACAGGAAATGGTTACCCCAATGCTTCTTTTCTGCACCCACAAGTAATGGTTGTCCCAATGCTTCTTTTCTGCACCCAAAAGCAATGGTTGTCCCAATGCTTATTTTCTGCACCCACAAGTAATGGTTTTCCCAATGCTTCTTTTCTACACCCACAGACAATGGTTGTCCCAATGCTTCTTTTCTGCACCCACAAGCAATGGTTGTCCCAATGCTTATTTTTTGTACCCACAAATATCTTCTGCCCACTGAATCTCTACTTCAAGCCTTCAATCAATCTATCAACAAGATCTGAAAAATAGCTTTCTTGTCTGCAATCAAGTCCTTATCAAGAATAGTACAAAGATAAGAAAGAGATAAAGCCCAAAAATATATTCTAACTCCTCTTCTTGCCTTATATCAACAAGTAGTTGATCTCTTCGCAACCTTTATTGTTATTCCTTTGTTTTATGTTGTCCCCGTTCAATTTTTCTCTACCTCACTTATTTTCCATGCACTTCTTCCATTTCTCTCTATCTGAAAATGAGGTGTGACCTTTTCTTATTTATACATGGGATTTGGCTTCCCAGCACTGTAGGCAATGCATCCTATGTAGCCTTCCACAACTAAAAGATTCCCATAGCAGATGGTGGAGCATCCTTTTCAAAATCTGAATTGGAAACTTTCCCTTTTTGCTTTTTCTTCACCTCAATGAAGTGAGCAACTTGCTTGCTCTGTGATTACGTCCGAGGATATTGAAAAAAATTTAGTGGGATGTAGGTAATTCTAGAATGCATGGTAAACTTATGAACCCTTGGCCATGAACAAAAATCCGTGTAAAATGATTCATCCTTGAGATAAAAGGGTGGAGGAAAATCCTTTAATATAGATATTTTAAACACCCCGTGGATGAACATAACTATTGTCCTTGTCAATTACAAACCAGATGTTACTCCCACGGGTGTCTATAAAATACCTTTTTAGATAAATCCAAATTATATGTTAAAATAAAATATTGACATCCGCACTCACAGACGGTTTTGAACCCGGGCCTCCACGTTTATACAAGCTCGCTCATCTCATTGATTGAGTTTCAATCAAATCATTAGGTACCCAGATGGAATAATTTTTAGTTGCGACCATCTTAGGGCTAAACAAATAGAATAGAATAAGGCCAAGGATAGAAGTAATAACTCCATAGAAGGAGATTGATGACCGAACCAATTCCTTAAATCCAAGACACACATGACCCTTTCATTTATTCCTCTCAAACAACCAGCCATAGATAAGGCCGACACAAAATTAAGGCTGGAACAAGATGCATAATTTCAAGAGGGACCAGGCCCTAGCAAATAAATATGAGATATATTTACCCGGTAGGTCCTTCAAGGTCATCCTTTCTCCCCCAACGATGCTTACTCCCTCCTTCCAGAAGGCCTGACCCGCTTACCAATCGACCTCCGCTTACCCATTGTCAAGACCTCCTTCCTTGCACTATGCTGGAAGGATAGAATAAATAGCCAGCCTTAGCCAGCCTCAATGAAAGTGAGTAAGAAATGAACTTAGAAAGCAAGCCAGGGGCTGCAAGCCTGTTTATTGGGTGAATCTAATGGATATACTATACAGGATTTAATTTTTTTACTTTCCTAGATAAAGACCTGGGGCTTTGTAAGGTATCTTTTTTCCAGTACATAACTCCATAGAAAACCTTGGCCTTATCATGGACAATAGTGAAATAATTTCTTTGTTCCAGTAATGCGGGCGAATGAACAACCTCTTCATTATATTATATATATAAAAGCTCTAAAGAAGCACCATATCTTCTCTTGCTCATCTCCTCGGAAATAGGGCACTTCTTTTCTCATTGCTATATATATGTAGCTCGATCCCTCCAACAATAAAGAGTGGCTAGTTATGTTCTAGATGGACCAATGCTTTGCTTATCTATTATGGATTCTTCTAAAAAATCTAGTTGGAAAAATCACTCTTGTCTTTTTCGTCTCGGGGAACCTTTGTTATAACTTTACATTGGGGCCGAACTTCACTTTTATAAAAATAAATTTTCTTTTTATAAAATATCTTTTGTATGGTCGATCTAACATTTTAATAATAATTTTTCTTTTTACAAAATTCTTTTGTAGGGCCGTCATAAGGGTTTTCTTCAATACTTCTTTAAGGAATTTCAAGGATCCTTTTGCAAGGCACTTCAAGAATAATTCATATACTCTTCAAGAATGATATTTCAAGCTTTCCTTAATAGAGCTTTATCTTGGGGTCAACATGTCATACTTGTACATGTGCTTCTCTTCTTATCTTCAATGCTACTTCAATAAGGATGCTTTGACTTTCTTGGATTTGTCCACTTCATGGCTCCACACTTCTTCATGATTTCTTATGGCTTCTTCAAGGTTTCACACTATTACAAGGTTTACTTGGGTTGTTTACAGGATGTCTCCAAATTTGAACATGCTCTTCAATCAATCCTTATTTTTCTTTCATCACTTGGGCCTTTGAAATCAATGACAATCAATATCAACAATCTCCCCCTTTGTCATTGATGTAAACACTCAATAAAACAATTTGAATCCCCCTAAAATTGAATCCCCTATTTTTCATGATCAGATTTGATTTGTTTTACTATCCTTATTTCTCCCCCTTTTGCATCAATGGAAAAGGTTTTATTCTCTTTCTCTTCTATTTTTATTGGCTTAGCTCCCCCCTAAACTAAAGCTTCCGACCATTCATTGATGAATTTCATACAAGTATTTGTTCTTTCAATCTTCATTTGCACTGCTCCCCATGTTAAAATTCCTTCTTTATTATGATTCTCCCCCTAAAGTCATGGAATTTTCTCTTCCATTTTGTCTTCTCCCCTTGGGATTATGCTTACTCTTCTTTTATTGTTGGATAAATCTATACAATATTGGCTATGGCATATGCCATATAAATCATTTGGATCTGTTGATAGTGCATCTTTATCATCATCATGAGAGTATTCTAGCTGAGATTTCAGAAGCAATGATGTTGAATAATCCCTACCCTGAGCAATGTTCACAACCATTTTTAACTTCACGCTTTGTTTCCTTAGGATTCCTCACGAGAAGGAGAATTTCGACCTTATGAAGATGTAATATAAGCTTCAAGTCACTTGTAGGTGATGTTTTTTCATCTGCAATTCTTGTTAACTCACCCTACATTGATAAAGGAGCAGAAGACCTTCCATACCATCACATTTCTTCTCATTTGGATTTGTCTTTGTTTGTTTTAGCGTATGAATAGCTACATTAGCACCCAAATGCTTGGAAATACATGACGTATTTTTGTTACACTTGAGTGACCATTATACCCCATCTACTACATCTGATGATGAAGATCACACAGAATATAGAGGGCACTCTTTGCTTTTGATTCTTGTTCTTCCCGCAACAATGTGAACAAAATGCTTTGTAATGAACGATTCTTAGGATCATTATTATGCTTAATATTCATTCGTTGAATTGAGTGGACAACGTGTGAAAATGCAAGCTTATTTAATTCCTTGTCCCCAAGTGTTTAAAGGTCCATAAATAGCATAATCATTTCTTTACAAAGAGTTTTTCTTTGAACAAAAGAATGACCCATTGCAAGTTGTTAGTTGATGCATGCAGGTGACCATTTGAATTTATTGCTCCACCGATAGATGGAAAATGAGTTAGGGTTTCCAAATGTGATTTTATAACAAAATATAGCATGCCTGGATGTTTTCTTTGGTGTGATACGCTTGCAAATGAACACATTCATCCATTGGTCAACTGCTCAATGATCGATTTCCTTTGCAAACTATCAACGATTACTTAGTCTCCAATGGTTATGTGCCATTTTTTGCACAAGGTAGTTGATGTGTGATGCATAGTCTAAGTAATCCCCATATAAAGAGGTCGACAATCCATTTTCATAACCGGTTACGTGGAAGTATGGTTTTTTGGGCCTTCATTGTGTGCCTGCGATGGCTTCCCATGACCAAAACCTAGGCAGTTGCTTCCATACCTACTCACTTTAACATGTTGCTAGTAACATCATGGATTTTCTTGCTATGGTGGTGGATTGTATTGGCATGCAAGCTATGTGTTCTTCATTCAGATCACATTGCTCATTTGGAGGTATCGTTGAGCTTAGATGTAACACCCTGATTTTGACCCCATTGCATTTAACATGTCAATGATGTAATATCGTTATAAAATCATGGTGAGGAGCTCAAGTCTAAGGTCCCTCCATCGATTTATCGTTCTTGTAGTGAAAATTAAAAATCGTTGCCTATGAATCACATGCTATCCTTTTAAGATGGAAATTATAAAATATGTATTTTAATAAAAATACCCACAACTAGCTATGCAAGAAAACAAGAGTATGGGGGAATGATTTTTACAAGGAATAAGGAGGGAAATATTCAAACCCTTGAAACCAATAGTTTCAAGCCAAGTGTCAATGAGAGAACCCATGAACCATTAACTACCCATGTTGATTTTTGTACCCAATCATTTATTTATTCCAAGAGTTGGTTGAGGTAGTAATTGTTTTGGAAAATGGAGAGTATGGATGTCTAAATTTTGTGTATGGGCAAGCCATCATTTTGGAAAAAACATGTTTTTCTTCCTGGGAAAGAAAAAGACCCACGAATGTTTTCCCCAACCCATTATTCATCAATGAGTTTTTCTCTCCCATGTCCCTATTGCTTGCTGGGCGTTTTTCTTCACGAAATTCTTGAGTTTTCCTTCATTTCTAGTTGGAAGAAGGGCATTTTTGGGTTGCAGAATGACTGAGAGGAAAGGTAATTCGAGTTGGGGCTTCATAGAGGTCGTTTTTTCCATTTGAATGCTCATATAATTGCTATAAAAATATTTTTTTCCATGTGGTCTTTTTCCCCTCTCAAAATCCATTTTTCTATGCCCAACAATTGTGCATTGCTGTGTGTTTGACATATATCTATGGCTTGGGTTATACGTATCCCTTGTTTTGGTTTGAACTTGTTGAAAGAAACCATGAGTAGAAGAGGATTTGGAATTGGCTTGATAAACATAGTGAGGAATGTAACCTCACCAAATAGGGCTTTGGATACCTTTCTATGCACACCCTGAAGAGCACTAAAAGGGAAGGTATGGCCCGAGGGACTATGGAGCAGTGAAGGGGATACTTCCTTGTATTGGGTGTGTAGGTATTTTTGGGTCCAAGCTAGATAAATCCTATAGAGGTACCGATGGCTCTATGGTTGAGCTCACTAGCTTAGCAATTCCTTCCTTTCCACTTCCTTGACAACTTGATAAACCCAGCTGTGGACTGGCTTGGATGATATGAGGTATACATTTGGTTGTGCATAAGTTTGCAGGTTCCATTTCCTTGTGGAAATCATGCCTAACTCAAGTGTGGAAGCTGTGTAAGAGATTGACGAGCATAGCTGCCCTATGGCTGGGTGGAACATTGCAATTGCATAGTCAGTTTCTCGAGACAACTTCATTTGAAGATAATTATTTAATGGAATCTTTGTTGTTTTCAATTCATTGGTTATTCAAGTGTTGAATGGAATGAACACTTACATTGGTTGTATTAAATGAGGACTATTACGATTATGCAGATAAATGCATGTTAGATGTGTGTAGTAGATTTTATTTTTGCTGTGTATGTTTATTTATGCATCTGCACACTTGCATTTTCTTGTTATGAATTTGTAAATGATGGTGGGATAGAGTTTTATAGCCATGATTTAGTGTCATGTTCCCTCCCTTGAGTCGGAGGGAACATGGTGCATGTAATCAAGGACTTGGAGGATTTCTTATGCAAGACAACCATTTGGTATGTATGAATCAAGAAAGTTGAAGGATCACGAGAAGAACTATGCCACCCATGATTTAGAACTTGTAGCCATAGTGCATGCTTCAAAGATGTGGAGACACTACTTAATGGGCATAAAATTTGAGCTAAAGACAGACCATTGTGGTCTGAAATATTTGTTTGAGCAACCAACATTAAATGCTAGGAAAGGTAGATGGCTGGAATTTCTGTGTGAATTTGATTTTGAGATCAAACACATCAAGGGGAAATAAAATAAGGTGGTAGACACACTCAACATAAAAGTTCATGAAATTCACGTGGCATCCTTTAGTACCTGCCAATTAGATTTGTGGTAGCAGATTGTTAACTGTATTGTTGAAGACGAAATGCATGTGCAGATAAATGGAAAATTGCAACAACATAACTTGAAAAGAGGTATGACGGGTATCATTTGGAAGGTGATGGATTTCTTACTTATAAGAATAGAATCTACATTCCAAATGTGGCAGATTTGAGGATGATTGTTATGGATGAAATCCATAAAGCTCCATATTTCGGTCACCTAGGATACCATAAAACAATTGCTACAACCAGAAAAAAATATTTTTGGCCAGGGATGAAGAAGGACATCGTTGAATACATTTCTAAGTGTTAGGATATCTTATCATTCCGTTTTGTACTTTGCATGCATTTGCATGCATCCCAGTCACCAGTCTGATGCCTCCAACACCTTATCCCTAGTTTTCTAGCACCCAGGAGCTTCTTTCCTTGCAGTTTTAGCCCTCCTAGTCAGTAAGGTGCCCACTTCTCACCTACCACTTGAGAAGGGCGCACTTCTTCACCTACCACTTAGTTCACTTCAGTTAGTTGGTTGTCTTTCCTTGATTTAAGGCTAGATTGACTCCTAACTGATTGTATCACTCCGTTGGACCCCTAGTGAGACTAGATTTCCTATTCTAACTCCAGTTAGCTCCTCATGCTCCCTCCACTGAGCCTCATTCATTCAGTTAGTGCCTACATGTGCTAGTTACACCTACCACACCCAGTTAGACTTAGTTTGACACCTGGTTGACCGTTACTTGTGCATTGATGACTCCATTTATTTGATGATGAGGACTCCTAGTTGGAGCCAAGCTATTCCATGCAGTATATTCGAATGACCTCCTTGGTTAATTCGAATTGCTCAGTCATTGTTACTGTATTGTATTGTATTCTATCATTCTGAGTTCAATAGAGCACTGCTGCAAGCCTTTTGCATAGTTTACACCATATTTTATGAGTTTCATCTATTATAACCGATATACTTGTTCATTAGATATGCTGTGCTCAATTTCACATGGTATCAGAGCCATGGAAGGGACAAGATTTCTTTTCTGCAGGTGTTCTACATGAATATTGAGTGAATTCCTCACAAAAATATTTCAGCAGCGGCATGCAAAATCTCATGTGCATTCGCGCATGTGCATGTAAGACTGAAATTTCTCTCCAATCCACTCCAAAAGCCATACGTTTTTCACAGAATTCCTAGATTTGAATCATTGGATCTTCAAGCTTACTTGATCTCCTATTCCGGGTGTGATGCAACTTTAAAATGGGTGGATTGCTCGACCTTATTGTTCTTGTTTTCATTGTGATTTGCAGGTTCTTCTCCTCAAATTCCATTCTTTATTGTTCAAAGATGGACACTTCCTCATCAAATCTTCTTACTCCCTTCAATTATTATCAATGGAAGGCTATAGTAGAGATCAAATTGCGCTCTAAGGGATTTTACAAAGACATCATGGGCCTTGAGGTCAAACCTTCATCACCAATAGAGAAAGGAAAGCACTCAATAAGCTTGATGAAGCTTAAGGTTTTCTTTGTCTTAGCATTTCTGATGATCTTCTTTTCCATGTCGATGGATTGACATCTCCAAAAGAAATGTGGGATCAAATTGCTACTCTCTTTGGCAAGTAGGATGACATGAGAGGCTATCAGCTAGAAAACGAGTTGATTTCCCTCAATCCTGAGAATTTCGAAACCATAAATGACTTTTTCACTCAGTTCAAGCACTTGGTGATGCTATTGAAGCAATGTGGAGTGGATAAGAAATATGAATAGTTGATTCTTTCTATCCTTGCAAAACTTGGAAAATATTATTCGATTTTTGTTTCTTCTTTCAATACGGGAAAGCTCACAACTCCTAATTGGAAGATGCATTCTCTCAATTCATTCATTGAATCTCTCACAAAAGAGCATGATAAGCTTGTTCAAATGGGGTCCATAAGCTCCAAAGATCAAGCCCTTTTTGATGGAGGATCCAAATCTTTGAATGGAAAAGGGAAGCAAAAGAAAGAGAAGCCAAAGTTTGATCCTTCCAAGCAAAGAGAAAAATACAAGCAGTTGGATGAGCCATCCAGTTCTAGAAACAAGCAAAAAGGCAAAGAGGGCAAAAAGAAGTCAAAATGTTCTTATTGCAACAGAGGCTTTCATCTTGAAATCTCATGCATGAAGAAGACAATAGATCAAATGGCCCTTCTCTTGGAGAAAAACAACATAACCCTTCCTGATGGTGCAAGGAAGAAGGACATAAATGATCATCCCGAAAGAGGTCATGCACTCATGGCAACAGTTTCAAATTCCTCCACTCTTCTCATTGATTCTGGAGCTTCGAACCACATGGCTGAAAATAAAGATTCTCTATCAGATTATGATCTATCCAGCACCATTCCCATCCACATGGGAGATGATTCACAGATTTCATCAAAGGGAAAAGGTACCATTCATTTATAACATGGCAATTTTCACAGTGTTCTCTATGTACCCTCCTTAGCTTCGAATCTTCTTTCCATTTATCAGATGACTCACACTGGTACACCAAATAAATTTGTATTCTTCCCTAACAAAGTTGAAATTTCTGACATTCAAAGTGAAAAACTTATTGCGGTTGGAAAAGCAAATCACACCGCAAAAGCTTATGAGTTTTCTCACTTTTTGCCACAACACAAGCCCACTGCTCTTCTCACTCATGGAAATGAGGTCAGTAGGCTATGACATGAGAGGTTTGGAAACCTTAATTACAAATATTTGCAGTTGCTACAAAACAAATCCATGGTTGATGGCCTTTCGAAGATCAAATCCTTGAAGGGAATATGTAAAGGTTGCATCATTGGGAAGCACCCCGAGCATAAGTTTGACCAAGGCAAAGCTAGCAGAGCTTCTTGCATTTTGGGGTTGATACATTATGATATCAGTGGTCCACTGCCAAATACCTCCATGAATGGATCAAGGTATGTTCTGATATTTATCGACGACTTCTCAATATTTACATGGGTTTTCTTTCTCAAAAACAAGTTGGAAGTACTAGAAAAATTCAAGTTTTTTAAGGCTTCTGTTGAGACTGCCATCGAGAGGAAGATCAAAGATATTAGATCTGATAATGGAGGTGAATATATCAAATCATATTTTCTGCAACTTTGTGCTGAAAGCGGCATTCAGATCCAACACACAGTTCCCTACACACCTCAGATGAACGGTGTAGCGGAAAGGAAGAACCGATTACTTAAAGAGATGGAAACCTGTATGATTGAATCAAAAGGTTTGGCTAAAAAAATTTGGGCTGAGGCCATGAATGTTGCTGCATACATTCAAAACAGGGTTCCACATTCATGTTTGATTGATATTACTCCTTTCGAAGCATACACAGGTCACAAACCTAATGTGTCAAATTTCCGTGTTTTTGGCTCAACCGCTTGGGCTAGAATTCCGTCTAAAAAGAGAAGATATTTGGATCTGCAAAGTGTTGAATGCATCCTATTGGGATATGCTGAAGAATAAAAGGGATACAAACTCATGGACATCATATCCAAAAATATATTCATTGAGCGAAGTGTCAAGTTTGAAGAACCGCTTCAAAATCTAGAGCTAGTCGAGGAAGAAACTTACTGATTCATCCCCTCCACCAGAAAAATAATTTGAAGAAGATGATGAAAGTATTGGTTTTGATATTTATGATATTTTATCAGACCTTTATGAACATGATATATCAGGTTCAGAAGCTGATCCAGTTGTGCCCCCACACTTGCCAAAGTGGGCCCAAAATACACTCGATTCTACTTGCCAAAGTGGCTCTTTCTTTATCTGATCCTTTGCTATATGAGAAATGATTTTTGATGATAGGTTTAGATCCTAAATCATATTATCATTCCCACCAAGATCCGAGATGGAAAACCGCCATGGATGAAGAGTACAATTCTCTTCAAAATAATGCTACATGGGAGCTAGTTTCTCTTCCACCTGGGAGGAAATTAGTCCAATGTAAATGGGTCTACCGCACAAAGGTTGCTGTTGATGGCTCAACCTACAAATACAAAGCTCGGTTGGTTGCAAAAGGTTTCTCCCAAGTCCAAGAAGTGTACTACACTGAGACCTTTGCACCAGTTGCTAAGATGGATTCTATTCGTCTTGTTTTAGCTATTGCCGCATCCAAGCACTGGGAAGTGCACCATATGGATGTGAAGAGTGCATTTCTCCATGGATATATAAAAGAAGAAATATATATGAAGCAGCCAAAAGGATATATATCAGATCCAAAGTTAGTATGCAGATTGAAGAAGTCATTGTATGGCTTAAAACAGGCCCCAAGAGCTTGGTATGCTAAGATGGACTCCTTCTTTCTCTCCCAAAACTTCGGAAGGTGCAAATCAGATCCAAATGTGTACCTACAACAAACTGAAGGTAATTTGATGATTATAGTTCTTTATGTTGATGATCTTTTGATAATTGGTAGCACTCAGTTCAATAGACAAATTAAAAACCACTTTGAATCTAACTTTTGACATGAGCGATTTGGGCTTGCTAAAACAATTTTTGGGGCTTGAGATTGCACAAAATTTTGATGGGATCACCATATCTTAGAAAAAAATACATTTCAGACTTGTTAAAAAAGTTCAACATGTCAGATTGTAAGGCAACCCCCTTTCCATTCCTCTCAGGAATCAGTCTTGAGGAGGGAGATTCTACATTGCTTGCAGATTCTACATTGTAACGACAGTTGATCAGTTCTCTACTATACTTGACACACTCAAGGCCTGATATATCTTATGCCATGAGTGTTGTATCAATATATATGCAGCAGCCCCATGATCTCCATTGGAAGGCAGCCAAGAGGATCTTACACTATGTGCAGGGTACTCGACACTTTGGCATACACTATGCTGCAGATTGTGAGCTAGATTTGATTGGGTATACAGATTCAGATTGGGCGGGTGATAGTATTGATTGGAAGTCCACTTCCGGTTATGTTTTCATGATTGGAAATGGGCCTATCTGTTGGTCAAGCAAAAAGCAGGCAGCCATTGCATTATCTTCAGTAGAGGCAGAGTATCGAGGAGTAGTCAATGCTTGCATTCAGGAAGTTTGGTTGCAGGGTATTTTGTCAGAGTTTGATATTGGTAGTACTACTTTGAATGCCATTTTTTGTGACAATCAAAGTGCTATCAATATCTCGATGGATCCAGTTCAGAGACAGAGGACTAAGCACATCGAGATCCACATGCACTGCATCTGAGAGCTTGTGCATGACAGAACCATTGTTTTTCAATATTGCCCTACCGCCGAGCAAATTGCAGACATCTTCACTAAGAGCTTCACTGAGAAGAAGTTCTCTTACCTCCATTCACTGTTGGGGGTGATTTCCATCATGGTGGAGACAGATTAGATCCTACTATGTTCAACTTGAGGGGGGCTTTCTTCCCATTGGGTTTTCCCTCTTTCCTCACTTAGATTTATTTCTAGCATTTTTTGAATTATTGTATCGGGGTGACCTTTGGTCTCAGTAACCAGGGCCCTATTCAGTTATTATTTTTTACATCATAGTATAGCTTGAGGGGGGGTGTTAGGATGTCTCATCATTCATTTTTGTACTTTGCATGCATGCATGCATTTGCATGCATCCCAGCTATTTGCATGCATCCCAGTCATCAGTATGATGCCTCCAACACCTTATCCCTAGTTTTCTAGCACCCGGGAGCTTCTTTCCTAGCAGTTTTATCCCTCCTAGTTAGTAAGGTGCCCACTTCTCACCTACCACTTGAGAAGGGCGCACTTCTTCACCTACCACTCAGGTCACTTTAGTTAGTTGGTTGTCTTTCCTTGATTTAAGGCTAGATTGACTCCTAACTGATTGTATCACTCCGTTGGACCCCTAGTGAGACTAGATTGCCTATTCTGACTCCAGTTAGCTCCTCATGCGCCCTCCACTGAGCCTCCTTCATTCAGTTAGTGCCTACATGTGCTAGTTACACCTACCACACTCAGTTAGACTCAGTTTGACACCTAGTTGACTGTTACTTGTGCATGGATGACTCCAATGATCTGATGATGAGGACTCCTAGTTGGAGCCAAGCTATTCCAGGCAGTATATTTGAATGACCTCCTTGGTTAATTCGAATTGCTCAGTCATTGTTACTGTATTGTATTGTATTCTATCATTCTGAGTTCAATAGAGCACTGTTGCAAGCCTTTTGCACATTTTACACCATATTTTTTGAGTTTCATATATTGTAATTGATTTACTTGTTCATTAGATCTACTATGCTCAATTTCACACTAAGTGCATGAAATGTCAGCAGGTGAAGGTTGAACACCAACACCCCGCAGGTTTATTGCACCCAGTTCCAATTCTAGAATGGAAATGGGAGATAATTTCCATGGATTTTATTATGGGTTTGCCAATGACAATAAAGCAGCATGATTCCATCATGGTGGTGGTGGAAAAGTTAACAAAGGAAACACCTTTTATACTGGTAAAGTTCACATATAAAAAGGATTCCATTGCAAAGATTTTCATGAAGGAAATTTTTAGATTGCATGGACTTCCTAAGGCAATAATTTCTAACAGGGATACCAAGTTCACTTCAAAATTTTGGAAATATATTTTTTCATATTTGGGTACGTAGTTGAACCTTAGCACAACATACCATCCTCAAATAGATGGGAAAACATAAAGAGTAAATCCGTTGCTTGAAGACATGCTTCACATGTATGTAATGGACAAACCATCCAAGTGGGAGGATTATCTACACATGGTATATTTTGCATATAATAATGGGAAACAAGCATCATTGTGTATGAGTCCATTTGAGGCTTTGTATGGTAGGAAGTGCGGACACCAGTGACTTGGGATAATCCAGTGAACATAATTGTACTTGGGCCATAATTGCTTAAGGAAATGGAACAAGAGGTTGCAAAGAACATGCAAAATTTAAAAGTAGCCCAAGATAGACAAAAAATCTATGTGGATAAGCACATGGTGCATAGGGAGTTCAATGTTGGGGATCATGTTTACCTTAGAGTGGGTCCAAGGAAGAGTTCCTTGAAGCTTGGGATTTGTGCCAAGCTATCTCCCAGATATTGTGGGCCATTTGAAGTGCTTGAAAGAATAGGGCCAGTTGCATATAGACTTGCATTTCCTGCTAAGACTAGAGATCATAATGTTTTTCATGTTTCTTTACTTAAGAAATATGTACATGATCCTAACCATGTGATTAATTGGGATGTGATCGAGGTGGAAATCGAGGGAGTGTTCTAAACTGATCCATTGCACATACTAGATAGGAAGGAAACATTGCTCTAGAATCGAGCCATCGAATAGGTGAAGATGCAATGGAAGCACTACGACCCTGATGAGGCTACATGGGAGTTGGAGGATGCCATGAGAATGTCATATACATTTTTGTTCAATTTTGAAGAGAATTGAGGACAGTGCTAATTTAAGGGGGAGGGGAATATAACACCTTGATTTTGACCCTGTTACATTTAACATGTACATGGTGTAATATCGTTATAAAATTGTGGTGAGGAGCTCAAGGCCGAGGCCCCACCATCGATTTATTGTTCTTGCAGCGGAAATTAAAAATAGATGCCTTTGGATTGCATGCTATCCTAGCACAATGGAAATTATAAATATGATGTAAATATATATTTTAATAAAAATACCCACAACTAGCTATGCTAGGAAATAAGAGTATGGGGGCATGATTTTTACAAGGAATAGGGAGGGAAATATTCAAACCCTTGAAACCAATAGTGTCAAGCCAAGTGTCAATGAGAGAACCCATGAACCATTAACTACCCATGTTGATTTTTGTACCCAATCATTTATTTCTTCCAAGAGTTGGTTGAGGTAGTTATTGTTTTGGGAAATGAAGAGTATGGCTGTCCAAATTTCATGTATGGGCAAGCCATCATTTTGGAAAAAAATGTTTTTCTTCTTGGGAAAGAAAAAGACCCACGAATTTTCTCCCCAACCCATTATTCATCAATGAGTTTTTCTCTCCCACATCCCTATTGCTTTCTGGGCTTTTTTCTCCACAACATTCTTGAGTTTTCCTTCATTTCTAGCTGGAAGAAGGGTGTTTTTGGGTTGCAGAACGACTTGGAGGAAATGGAATTCGATTTGGGGGTTCATAGGGGCCGTTTTTTCCATTTGAATGCTCATATATCTACTGGAAAAATCATTTTGTTCCTTGTGGTAATTTTTGCCTCTCAAAATTCGTTTTTCTATGCCCAACAATTGTGCATTGTTGTGTATTTGAGATATATTTATGGCTTGCATTATATGTATGCCTTGTTTTTGTTTGAATTTGTGTGAAATAAATCGGGAGTAGAAGAGGATTTGGAATTGGCTTGATAAACCTAGTGAAGAGTGTAACTTCACCAAAGATGATAGGGCTTTGGATACCTTTCTATGCACACCTTGAAGAGCACTAGAAGGGAAGGTATGGTCTGAGCGACTTTGGAGTAGTGAAGGGGATACTTCCTTGTGTTGGGTGTGTAGGTATTGTGGGGGCCAAGCTAGCTAAATCTTGTATAGGCACCGATGGATTTGTGGTTGAGCTCACTAGCTTAGCAATTTCTTCCGTTTTACTTCCTCGACAACCTGATAAACCTAGCTTTGGACGGGCTTGGATGAGATGTGGCATACATTTGGATGTGCATAAGTTTGTAGGTTCCCTTTATTTGTGGAAATCGTGCCCAACTCGGGGGTGGAAACTGCATTTAGAGATTGATGAGCACAAATGGCCTATGGATGGGTGGAACATTGCAGTTTCATAGCTAGTTTCCCAGGATAACTTCATTTCAAGATAAGTATTCAATGAAATCTTTGTTGTTTTCAATTCATTGGTTAGTCAAGTGTTGAATGGAATGAATACTTACAGTGGTTGTATTTAAATGATGAATTTTATGATTATGTTGATAAATGCATGTTAAATGTGTGTAGTAGATTTTATTTCCGCTGCGTATGTTTATTTATGCATCTGCACACATGCATTTTCTTGTTATGAATTTGCAAATGATGACGGGGATAGAGTTTTCTAGCGTGGATTTAGTGTCATGTTCCCTACCTTGAGTTAGATTAATGGGAGGTGATGTGACATTAGACATTAACCAACGAGCAAGAGAGACCCCTAGGAGAGAATATTATTGAATTTAGTCATTGCTTCCTCATCTTTGTATCAGGATTTGGTGGATTTCTAATATCACTGTGTCCATTTGCATCTTCTCGGCTGCAAATCAATTGTCACCTCTTCCATATTCAACTTGGTTGCTTGTTGATGTTCTCTTATGTGATACTTCTAGCATGGTGGCTTATTTCATTATTCTCAAACCCGATAATTGTGATTGTCGACCTTAATAAGACAAGGCATCAACTACACCTACAATACTTCAGTTATTGGTAGATATTTTGAAACCCCATCACAAAGCCACCAAATTCCAGGATTCCATGCAATGTTGTATGGTCTGAAGAATAGAATTATCCTAGATATATTTCTTTGTTCAAGCCTATTATGGTATGTACAATTGCGTCCTACTCACAATGATGTCTCCCTCTAAATTTTGAGGGTGTCTTGGTGTTCTTTGTTTAAACAATTAGAAATTAGAAATTTTCTCTCGAACTCTTGACAATGATCTATCCTATGGAATTCTCTTATCGCTTCCCAAATCTGGTGCATGCATTTTCATCATTCATTGCCATCTCCTACAACGTATCAATGTTCTTCTAATTGTTCATAATTTGCTTGGCATTTCTTATCTCCTTTGAAGTTGTGTGTATGTCTTCATGCCCCTTGATAGCAATGAACCTATACCATTCGATGTGCCATTGGATGGTGTCTACCTATGTGGATTAAATGGTGGTTCAAGTGGTGAGAGATCACGTTTTTAAATGATTTGGGTTGTCAATTTGTGATTTTAAGATCCTATGGATACCGTAACTAGATGTTGAAGAGGATGGATCCTCAATTGGTAAACAATGCCAATTAAAAACCATGTGAGTCAGCTTAATTGATAAAAATACCAGGGACATTGTCATAATGCATCACTGAAATGATCTGATAGGTTCCATTCTCTTAAACTTCAACCTATTGCTTCATCTCTGTTGCTCTCTTTATTGCAAAGTCGTTGGTAAGATACACATCATCAATTTCATAATTATTTGACACAAAAACCTTTGAGAGTTCGGTTTCCCTTTTTAGAATAAGCCACAAAATCTTCTTCTAAGAGTATTCCTAATGTCCCCATTGGCAAAGAAAAACCAGTACTGGACACAACCTTTTAAAGAGTGAGGCTTTGCACATATTCCTCATCTATATCAATCTCCTTGTAATTTGCACAAACCATCTTGACCCAATGCTTCACAAGGGAACGAATATTATATGATCTGGACAACTGTGTATCAAATTTAACATACCATGTGCATAGAAGCTATTTAACAAGACCATATTACATTATTCTTTCCTATCCACAATCACATCCTGAATAAAATCAGTAGAATTACCTAAATAGCAACACTTGACTGAGCATGAAAACTCCTTCTATGATATATTTGCATGTTTTAATATCTCAAAGCATGGAGAAACTTTTGCTTATTTCCTTTTGCTTATGGAGGGTCCTTCATAAGAATGAAAATATTGTGGTTGAAAAACACAGGCTTTTCATCCTTGGGCGTAGGAATCATTTCTCAGCCTCAGTTGAAGACCTGTATTGTGACCAATATCATAAAAAAAAATTGAGATTCATCATTCCAATCATATGATTTCCTGTGCACATCCAGATCATTTGTGACACTATTGTCATCATCTTTCTTCATCAACACTCTTGAATCTTCAGTAAGTGAAACTTGCCATATAGTATTTCTTGATCTATCGTCTTAATGTTCAGAATCCCATCCTTGCTATCTTACCCACAACTAGATATGTCCTTGTGAGTGGGCATTATTATGAGAAAATATGAGATTTTTAAAAGAATATATGATATCTTCCCATATCTTCATTAGTGAATGGGTATATCTTGAAGCAATCTTTATCAATCCCTATTTCATCACTCTTTTCTTGATCCATAGTACATTCTTTCTCTGATATTTTCTCATTCTTGCTTTGTGCTTTGTGGTTTTCATATTTTGTTTTATTATTCAAATCATTAGCAGCTTGTTCATTTTCTTGTTTAGTAATTTTAATTTCATCTTTATGAGAACCATTGCATTCCTTTCTTCTCCAAACCTTCATCACTCTCCCTTTTGATGGATAAATTTCATTAGGACTTATACAATCCCAATCCTTGTGACCAAACTTCATACAATTCCAACACTTAATAATGTACTTGGCATAACCATAAATTCTTCTAGTGTAATATTTAGAGTTTAAAGCTTTGTGTCCACAATCATTACAAGAAAAACAGTAACCATTGAATGATGGTTCATACCTGGAATTATAATTCCATCTTGATGTTGCATATTTTCTAACATTGTTTTGCACTAAAGAGTATGTCCTCCTTTCATTTGAAGGTTCATCAGCTTGTCTACTTCTTTCATTATCTCCATGTGAGAAGGATGGACCTACTTTATTTGAATTTTTTTTCAGGTTTGGCTTGAGGATATTTGGTAATCTCATTAATATCAAAGCCAATACCCGATTTACCAAAGATATGATTTTGACTCTTGAGTATTTCATCGAATGCTTCTGAGCTCTTGTTGTATTTTTTCATTCAATTCTTGGTTTTTGACAAAACTTTCAACTACTTCCTTGAGCTTGACATTTTTAGTTTCCAATTTATGAACTTCTTCTTTCTTTGTCATTAATAGTGCCTTTAGTTCTTCAATTTCTTTTCTCCCATATCCACAATTATTTTCCAATTTTTTTTCTCAACATTATTTGTCTTCTTGAGCTTTCTATATTTGATCCACTAGATTTTGATTCTCCTTATTTACTTCTACAAGTGTTTCCTCTAGAATGTTAATCTTAATTGCTTGATCATTGCTAGGACTCTCCTTCTCTCGACTATCTTCTTCTTTCAATTTCTTGTTCAAGCATTCAATATTTTTATCTTGCTTCTTGACAAGTTTTCTTAGATCATGAATTTCTTCAAGGGCTACCTCTAATTCAGCTTCTAAATCAACTATTGCTTCTTCTTCATCCTAAATTTTTTCCTTTGTGTTTCGCTTGACTTTGGATTGCTTCTTGTCTTCTAGGGCTAGGAACAAGATCTCGCTTCTTCCTTCATATGCACTATCATCTTCTTCTTCATCATAATCTAAAGGTTCTTCCCATGTTTTGGTGTAGAAACTTTTCTTTTTGGGATAATCTTCCTAATAGTAATTTCCTCTTGGCTTGTGCTCAAATTCTTCTTTAAGAGGACACTTAGCTGCAAAATGGCCAATATTTCCACACTTAAAACATTTCAAAGGTAGTTTGCCTTTGTACTTAGTTTTTCCTCTTTTTAGCTTCCTCATGAAATGAGCCATTTCTTCATTAGATTCTTCACTTGGGTGTGAAGAAGAATAAGAAGGGACATTCTTCTTATTAATTGCCTTAAATGCTGCTTCGTTAGGAGTTGGCTCCTCAATTCTCATTTCATAAGATGTGAGAATTCCATTCAACTCGTCCATTGTCATTTTCTTTCAATTTCTCATTTCTTCTATGGACCACACTTTGGGATTGAATCTCATTGGTAAAGTCCTTAATACCTTTGGGATTGAATACCATTGGTAAAGTCATCAATATCTTCACCAAGTCCTCTGATTGTATTCACTACTTCATGAATTCTCTGAAAGTATAATGCAATAGTTTCCTCTTCCATCATATTTAAGGCTTCAAACTTGCTTCTAAATTTCTGTAATTTTTCTCCTTGAATCTTTGCATCTCCTTTATAAACATTTCTAAGTTTATCCTACATTTCTTTCGCAGTTTCATAGTGCATTAATTTTACAAATTCTGTCTGCTCTATCCCACTCAGGATTGCATTCATTTCCCTTGCATTTTGTTCACTTTATTTCTTCCCTACTTGATATTATGGTGGCTCTTCTGGTACTTTGTAGCCATTGACTACACTCACCCATACATCAAATCCTAATGCCATCAAGTAGGTTTTCATTCTTTTTTTCCAAAAGGCATAATTTGTCCCATCAAATAATGGATCCTTGTTTGTAGAGAATCCTTCACGCGTATCCATGTGTGTTCTTTAGGATCTCCTTGAAGTTGGTTATAATGGTATGAAATCCTACTCTAATACCAATTGTTGAACCCACTAGAGACATTGAGAGGGGCGAGGGTGGGGGGTGTGAATCAATGTCCTACACTTTACTTACCTTTTCTTTCAATCAAGAACATCATCAAACACATTTATGCATTTATCAACACATGTAAGCATTATATGCAAGATCTTATAAATAGACACAATATGTATATGAAATTCAATAATGTATATTACTAAAATCAATAGAATAAATAAATTACATCAGATTGGTGTTCATCTATATCTTCTGTGATCCAGGTCGTGTCCAGGAAGCACGAGGGGGGCAACAGTTCAACTGAATGAGTCGGCTCTGTTATGGCAGAATCAATAAGAAACTGAATGAGCAAAATCAGGATTATAATGCACAGATAAACACAAATACGCATAGACAATATGCAGGAATGCGAACTGTTCTTCTCTATTACTTGCAAACAGATAGCTTGATCGATTGATTGATGTATGTTGCAATATTATACATTCTTATATAGAATTCTGAGATGCTTGGGTGCCTTCCCGTTACGTTCAGTTACAAAGAAGAAGTTAGAGCGGTTCAACAGTTCAACCGTTACAGTTGACTGGAAGACAGAGAGACAGTATGCCGAAGTTCGACAGTCGCATGTCGATGCTGTATGTCAATGTCGTGAACTGTGAGGTTGTTGAACAGGTCGAAGGTGTGGAGTGAGTCGCAGTATGTCAAAGTCGAGACTCCTCGGAGTTGTGTCGAATTTGGAACCTATCGGAGTTGCTGGGTTTGTCGAAGTCATGTCGAGTCGAAACTTGTCGAAGTTGTATCATCATTGATGACTTGTCGCATTTGATGTTAGCATTCGAAAACAATTCCAACTGCGATGTGGATCATTCTGGCTAGCCACAATTAGTGTTAAATCGTGACTATCTTCTATGCCACCTATTTATCTTCCCTTCTCACAAAAATGGTTGTCCCAATGATTCTTTTATACACCCATAGGAAATGGTTGTCCTAATTCTTATTTTCTGAACCCACAAGCAATGGTTGTCCCAATAATTCTTTTATGCACCCAAATGAAGTGGTTGTACCAATGCTTCTTTTCTGCACCCAAAATAAATGGTTGTCCCAATGCTTATTTTCTACACCCACAAGCAATGGTCGTCCCAGTGCTTCTTTTCTGCACCAATAGGAAATGGTTGTCCCAATGCTTCTTTTATGCATCCACAAGAAATGGTTGTCCCAATTCTTCTTTTCTGCAGCAACAAATATCTTCTTCCCACTATAGCTCTACTTCAAGCCTTGAATCAATCTATTAACAAGATCTGAAAAATAGATTTCTTGTCTACATTCAAGTCCTTATCAAGAATAGTACAGAGATAAGAAAGATATAAATCCCAATAATATATTCTGACTCCTCTTATTTCCTTAGATCAACAAGTAGTTGATCCATCCACACTCTTTATTGCTATTCCTTCGTTTTCTGTTATCCCCATTCAATTTTTCTCCACCTCACTTATTTTCCACGCACTTCTTCCATTTCTCTCTATCTGAAAATGAGGTGTGACCTTTTCTTATTTATACATGTCTACCTTGTTATAACTTTACATTAGCGCCGACCTTCACTTTTATAAAAATAAAATTTCTTTTTATAAAATATATTTTGTATGGCTGACCTGACATGTTAATAATAATTTTTCTTTTTACAAAATTCTTTTGTAGGGTTGTCATACTGATTTGATTCAATACTTATTTAAGGCATTTCAAGGCTTCTTTTGCAAGGAACTTCAAGAATAATTCATATACTCTTCAAGAATGATCTTTCAATCTTTCCTTAGCAGATCTTCATCTTGGGGTCAATATTTCATACTTGTACATGTGCTTCTCTTCTTATCTTCAATGCTACTTCAAGAAGGATGTTTTGACTTGCTTGAATTTTTCCACTTCATGGCTCCATGATTCTTCATGATTTCTTATGGCTTATTCAAGGTTTCACACCGTCACAAGGTTTACTTGGGTTGTTTACGACTTGTCTCCAAATTTGATCATGCTCTTCAATCAATCCTTATTATGATCTCATCACTTGGGCCTTTGACATCAATGACAACCACTGACAACACATATATATTATTATTTGTGAGTAATGAATTCTCTCTGCATAAATATGAGCATGAGAGAACTCGATTCAAAAGCATCCAATGCATAATGACCATTTCAATTCTAAATATTTGGCATTGTAAAATAGCATAAATGACATCGTAGTAGTACCTTGTAGTTGGATTAGGTCCCTTAGACTCCATATTGTCCAAGATCTCATAGAGTACACCTAGATGATGAAGTTGAAGAGGATCATGTTCATGTAAACCCCAAAGGTATATGGAAATGATAATATTTTTGTGTAAATCAAAAGGTCTATGGAAATGATAAGATTCTCATTGATATGTTTAGCAGACTCAACTAAACGTTTGAACTGTGTATCTCGAGATCAATGTCTAGGAATTTGATCACAATTTTTAGATGCATGCCAATCTACGTGTTGGCTATACTCTTACTTATACTTAAAGAACAATACATATATCTTGCATTCCCTAGGAAAGCCATCATATAGCCTATTGATTACAGATGCATGGTGTTCCCAATTTATTTTCTTCTTGAATTCAAATCCAAATAGATCATTGATTACGTTTTTTTCACCATTTTTCTTTTGAGGGGACACTTCAGAGGTTGGCATGGAAGGTACATTTATTGTAGTTGAGATAATAGTGATGCCAAAAAAAGGTACTGCACTAGAAGAAGGTTGAAATATACCAAGATTTGTTTGGAAACCTTAGTTTTCTAAGTAAGGGTAAGAAGATAGGAATGGATATTGGGAAGGGGGATACGAAGCATAAGGTCAATGTCATGCTTGATATGTCGTGGGGGTGGAAAAGTTGTAGGTTTAGAAAAAAAATTTGATGGTGAGAGAGGAGGGGTTCCAATAATGTTGGTGGGGAAGCGAGTTGATCAAGATTAGATCAATGGATAATACATGGATGTAAACATTTATGAAGGGGCAACTTGATGTACAACATCATTACCAAATAGAGTTTCTTAAGAGGAAGTAGAATATGAGTGGAAGCAAAAATTCCAACCATCCTTATTGAGGGTGTATGTGTTGGGATAAGAAGCATATGTGGCAAAGCACTCATCCTGGTAAGGTATCCCTAGCACTAAGTCAAATCAATCTAGTAGAGCTACATCACACAACACATGTAACCAAATGAGGGCCAATGGAAAAAGTGATATTGCATTTATGGGTCAAAAATAGAGATTGAGAACCCTCATTCACCCACCCAAGATGGTATGGATGAGGGTGGGGAGTTGTTGACAAAGCCAAGGATTTGAAAAGGGTCAAAGAGACTAAGTTTTTTTGCCAATTATTGTCCATGATGAGCTTAGTGGCATGATCTTTAATCTAGCAATATTGAGTAGAGAGCGTGGGACATGTGGGAGAGACTAGATGTTTCATTCGAATGAGGTTTGAATCATATGTAGTAGGATTATCCATATCAATGATAACATCTAAACGAGTAGGTTGGGTATTGGGGTCAATGAATAAGGTCTTGGTAGAACATGGGTGTTGTAAAGCATGGCACTTTTTTGTTCTATGAGGAGATGACTTATGGAGTGTGCAATATTGACTAGTGGGTGGGCGTGTGGAAACTATAGGAGAAGGAATACCCATGGGAGAGCTTTATTGTGAAGGGGGGGGATCGATATGGAGAACGAAAGGGAAATGGCTGTTTTTATAACTTATTTTCAATAGCTAGAGCATGCTGAAAATTCAATGAAAGAGAAGGTTATGCACCAAATAAGATTCATGATAGAGAATAGGAAGTAAACCATAATTGAATTAAATTATTAGTACATGTTCTAGATCTAAAGACTCAAATGGAGAGTTACTGCTGGAGTTTGCAAAATATTTCAATGTCTTGTAGAACTATATGATTGGAAATTTGATGAAGGTGAAGCCAACATGCCCAAATGCTCTTGGCATAACTTGTTGGATTGAAAGGCTCTTAAAGTGTAGTGTAGAACTGGTCCCAAGTATTGATAGAACCAGATAGTGGACACACCCTCTCCTTGTTGATTTCTATGCAAAAGGATTCTACAAGTGCCGCTCATATGTTTATCCTGGTCCCACCGTTGGACAGCTAATCCTTGTAGATGGTAGGTTTCCGATGTGACTTTGTCTCTTTCTAGTATAGTGGTCTAATTAGTTGGAAATATGAAAAGAATGTTCGTATCCAATTCTTGGCTTGGTCACCATCAAAAGAACTAGAAAAATGTGTCAAGGTCAATTTAGGGTCCTAGCAAAATCCAAAAGTTGGTTGAGACATGGTCTTATTGAAATTTGGATCTTGTGGTTCTATAGACAAATCATGTATCACTTGGGTGTGCTCCTGAAGAAGTTTATTCTAATGTTGAATAATTTGTTGTTGTTGCTAAAAATAAATTAGCAACACTTCTACAAGGGATACATCCCCCTGATTAAAGTTCATGGGAGGAGGCATTAAGTTCTTGTGGAGGTTGAAGAATAACTAAAGTAGGAACATAGTTGAACTTGGGTGTCAATCTTAGATCTAGGTGCGAGGATGCACTCTAAAGTACCTATCTAAAATATTATTGTAGGAAATTATAGTTTTTCATAAATAGAGAGGGCTCGTCGGCTCAGACAAGGAGATTGTCTTTGTTTGAAATCCCGTAGAAGAAGGGAACAGATCCCTACCAAGGCGCTTGAGTCATGATGCAGAAGGGAGTGGATCTATTTACATGATTATAGAAGATAGATTTGATACCAAATTGATATATAAGCAAAAAAATAGTGCAAGACCGAGACTTCTCTTAACTCCAAAAAATTCCCTTTTACATAGTAAGAGCCTTCTCTATATAGATAAATTCAAAATGGGTATGATTATATTTTATTGTATCATCCTTGTAATTTAATATTAAAAGCTAACTACTTATTAAATATTCTAACGCTTGGTAATTAGAGTCTTCCACTTCTTCAACGTCTCTCTTGGGATATGTATCATTATATTCCAAAGATGATAATAATAATAGCAATTCTCAGAAAATCATCATATAATAAACCTAAAACATATGATGTTAAGTTGTAAATGGGTATGGGTATGGTATGCGAGGATGAACTTACCTTATACTAGAGAGGAGACTAACAAATACTCTTAAACATAAGTTAATAATAAATATCATTTTCATATTATATCATAGTGATTTGTTACTTAAGTTTGATTTAAGTGATTGAGAAAGTGTTATTCTTCATATAAATTTAATTTTGGTATGTAATATATTGAATTCTTAATGATAATATAATTATAAAGATCTCAAACCTTAAACTTCTAAAAAAAAATCTAATTTACTTTAAATACCATCCTCAAAATAATATTAACAAATACTTAACAAATAGCCAAAACATATATTCCACAAAATAAATAAATAAATAACAAACATCATATTTTGTTATTATCCCATCATGTGAGTTTCAAAAGTGTGATGATTTAAGTTGATAAGTATAAACATGGTGTAAAAATAAACAACAAATCCTTACATTTGTTATTTTAATACTTTTGAATTAAAAAATAAAATTTATAAAAATATATTTATTTAATAAAAAAAAAAGTATTTTAGGATTAATAAAAATTAAAAACTCTGTATATAAAATTTGTTATTTTAATATTTTTGAATTAAAAAAATAAAATTTATTATAATATATTTATTTAATAAAAAAAAATGTATTTTAGGTTAGCAAAGATTAAAAACTGTGTAGATGATTTTTATGGGTATATAACTTTTTAAGATTCGTGAGTGTTAAAATTTTATGTTTCAAATTTTTACATTTGTTATTTTAATATTTTTGAATTAAAAAAATAATTTTTTTTACAATATATTTATTTAATAAAAAATTAAAAAAAATCTATTTTAATATTAACAAAGATTAAAAACTGTGTATATGATTTTTATGGGTGTATACATTTTTAAGATTCGCGAGTGTTAAAATTTTATGTTAAATTCGAAAGTGTGGTTGGTTGTGAAGAAGAAGTGGAATGAAATTATCACCACATAAAATTTATGAGTTAGAAAACTATATATTCATTATTTTCCTCTTTTATATATATATATATATATATATATATATATAGAACCACCTTACATTTAAATTAGAATGTGTAGCTAACAAATTGATGGATTGCACAAATTATATGCTTAGAAAATCAAATTTTTGTAGTTGCAAACATTCCCTTTAATTTTTGTCATTTTAAAAAATGTTTCAAAATAAAATTATTATAGGTTCTTAATTCTATATACTTATAGTTTTTTTATTAAAATAAAATAAATTTTTACGATATAAAAATATATAAAATAAAATATTATGAATTCTTAATTCTATATGCTTTATATAATCTCTTTATTATTAAATATATATATGAAAAATTAAATTTAAATCTATATTATATATTATTTAATTATTATTATTTTAATTATTTCCATATTTATTATCAAAAGAATTACACATGTTTCTCATAGATTGTAATGTCATATTTCTTATAAAAAATTGGAGGAAGTACATTTTTACAAATAATTTGGAATTGATATTCATGACAAGTTCTATTGGAACTATACTATTGATAAAATGATTAACAAATGGTGGAAAGCTCATTTTGGTCTTGAAAATAATTGTAAATCAGTCAGTCTGGTTATGTGGAATAAAAAGAAGTTCCTCTTTGAACTCTTGTCATCCCCATTAACTTGTACGATTATGAAGTATGGGGGTGCATCATTTCTAGAGAATCTTGGAGGAAGATTGAGTAAATTCATAAGCGGTTTATAACTTATAACCTCAAAATTAAGAGCAATACGCCTTATCTTATTCTCCTCATAGAAGTGGGTCTTTCTCCCATTAAGAGCATGGCTATGACTAGGTACCTGATATACAAGCACAAGATAAATAACATGAGAAACAAGAGACTTCTTAAAATTGTTTTAAACTCAAGTCAAAACCAAATACACCTCAAGCAGAGTTGGTGTAAAGATACCATGGCTTGGTTAAACCATTGGGGTATGATGAAAATGACACTTTGCAAAAATTGATAATGTCAAAAATATTATTACTTCTAAGTTTAAAGGGAAGCTGTGGTGCAAGGAAAATGTAGTGGTTAAGAGAAAATTAAGATACTATAAGGAGGTCATTAACAGTAATTTGGAAGATCTGAAGTATCTCTCGTTAGTAACTAGTTCAAGGAAGAAAATTAATATAGCCAATATTAGAATGAACTCTCATGAGCTCCATAGCGAAAGAGGGCGTTAGTCTATTCCTAAAACTCCGTGGGCGGAAAGGGTTTGCCATCTTTATGAGTCTACGAGCATTGACGATAAAAATCACTTTCTCTTCGAGTGCCCTACTTACACCCACATTAGATATGAGTTTCATAGTATTTTCTACAATACAAAACTTTCTAACCTCCTAAATTGCCAAAACTATAGTGAGCTCGGAAAGCTTCTCACCAAGCTTTTTGAGCACATGAACAAAATTTTAAAGCAAACCAAATAATATCCTACTTAAGGTCCGATAGACCAAAGTTGGTATTAGTGGAAGTTAATTATCATCATCATCAATAAACACTTCTCTAGATAATGATTATAAAATGCTTTAAGAAAAAGATGAATTTATTAGCCTACATTTTTAAGATATACTTAAAATTATTTATTAAATTATGAATAATTAAAATTTAAAAGTTTGTGTAAGTTTTAAAACTTTTAAAATATTAAATTTAGAAATCACATACACACACATACACACATATATATATCATTAAAAAATAAAATTTAAATGGTTGGATTACATTTAATTCGATATTTTTATTATTTCTATAATTCATTAAAATTTTAAAAATTTCTTATTTAAAAAAATGATTAAATATAGATTTTTGTAAATGGAAATATAAAATTTTAAAGAAATTAACCATTATCATATACAAAATAGGTGCATAAAATATGTCACGTAGTGAGATTTGAATCCAAATGGAGAATATAACAACATTCATCCTAATCACCTGATCTACACTCAATTGACTTGAATAAGTGATTGCATAACCTAAATGACCTAAATGTTTGTTAAATATTGTCTATTAAACTAATACCTATTAAAGACATTTATGTAATATGCCTTAATTACATTTTAACTATATTTAGATATATTGGAGCCTTATACTCTAACACCCCATCTGATGCTACAACTATAACAACTATAACTATTTAAAGTGTGATAAAAAACAACATAAAGGAAAAAAAACGCTCAAGGAACTTTTCCTTTTCTATAGATTTGGAATCTTGCACATAAAATACTTCATTATGCTCTCTCATCATCATTGTAAGGGTAGAATTCCCAAATTCCCAAGTTCCAAAATTCCTCAAATTTTACAACTTTTGAATTATTAAAATTCTTGAATTCTCCTCAAATTTTACAACTCTTGAATTATTGAAATTCTTGAATTCCTGAATTACTTGGACAATAATTTATGGAATTTTTGAATTCCTGAATTACTGAGACAACAATCCATTATGAATTAAACATTCTTTGATTCTACCTATACTAAAGATTTGATCACTCAAAATAAGTAACCCTCTTTGTTTCATTGTCACATTTATCAACTTCATATTCATATTCGAATGAATTTTCCACTATAAAACTTTTTATTAGTTTTATTGTCAAGGTCATATTTTGTTTTCCTTTTTCTTTAAGCTTCTCTTTCAAAATATCATTAACTCTAACTTTGTAGTTCCATGTTGTGTGACATATTTTAATGCAACAATAACATTTAACATCATATTTAATTATTTATTTCCTTGCTTTTCTACTCATTTGATTTTTAGCAAATAATGCAATGTCTTGATGTAGAGTACTCTTTAAATTTCCTTCATTTTTAGTCTTTCATTCAACTTTTTATATTAAATAAAAAAATCTAAAGAATAATTAACTTAATGTGAAAACAAAATTTTTGTAAGTTGAAGGAAAACTATTTAATAAAAAACTTTTATATCTTTTATATCTCTATTTTTCTCTTTTCCTAGCTAATTGTTTTATAAATGACTTCAACTCATTTACATGACTAGAGACATTGTACTTTCAACAACCATTTTGAATCTAAATAATTATAATTTTAAAGAAACTTTTACATTTATTGCTTTTGTATCAAGCAATTGTTATAATTCTTCCTAGATTTCATTGGACGATTTGTCTAAATCAATAAAATGTAGTTAACAAGAGCCACGAGGTTTCAATGTTTTGACATTGCTACCTGCTCCTGGGATAGAAAATTTGGATTTACATTTAATTATATAGCATCTTGTTTTTTCTGATATGTAGCAAATTGTATAAGGTCATTAACTAGTATTCCCTTTGAAGAGAAAAATTCACTTATGATCGGTACACCAAGTGGATTAAAGAAGAGAAGAATGAAGTAGAAGAATTTTCAAGTGATTCAATACATACAAAACATTAACTAACATTAACTAGTACGTTGCATAAGATGATTCCAGCAAACAAAGACATTTTTTCATGACGTCATTCATATTCAAAACCTTAAAATATTTTTTTAAATATTTATTCAATTGACATAAAATGATAAATCCTTCCATGACTGTTTTTCCACCTAATTGTCCTTCTTTCCCTTCCTTACCTTACCCATTTTTCTGAACTAATGTCCACCCTCCCTCTATAGTCTTGTAGACCTCCAAAATGGCAGAAGTTGAGGCATCAGAAGACCTCATAAAAAAAATCTAAAATTTCAAGGAGGTTGGAAACTTCCACCCTCTATCTAATGCATTCACTAGAAGTCTAGAACATATATTTAATTTAATGTACTTATCCCTCTTGGTTTTGGTTACCTATGCTTCAATTACGCTTGTAATCTGCTCTTTATTTTTATGTGTCTCCTAAGCTTATTCTCTGTCTCTTAAGCTTGTTGACATTTTACTGGTTTAATTATGTGGTTGAATTTTCTCTGCTCTTTATTTTTATGTGTCTCCTAAGCTTATTCTCTGTCTCTTAAGCTTGTTGACATTTTACTGGTTTAACTATGTGGTTGAATTTTCTTATGAAGATATGGACTACGTGGTTGGATTTTCTTTTCAAGATATGCATACAAATTTAACAATGAAGGTAAAATTGATTAAATTTGGATTAATTTTAATTTAAGTTTATTTGGAAATAATTCAAAATAGGAGTTTGATATGCATACAAATTTAACAATGAAAGTCAAATTCATTAAAATTTGGATTAATTTCAATTTCATTTTTTTACAAATAATTCAAAATAGGGATTTTTAAAACGTAAAATTAGCTTTTAAATGCGTCACAATTTTGAAATTTTGAAATTGGATTTACAAAGTGAGAAATCGAAATCCGAAAATGAGAAATAAATTTCAGGTTATTGTTTACTATATTTATAGGTGTATAATATAACAGCAAACCAACATTGAACAAATGATTATTGGATTTCTATACATTCATCATATGCAAATCAATGTTTTTTATTCAATAATTAATATATTAATCCTAGAGGAAACCATGTAAATCACTTTGTTCGGGGCTAGGCAATACTGCAAATAATGAAGTAGAAGCTTTGGTAGTGTATCAAGGGTGGGGGATTATTTTTAACACTAGAAGAGACCATGTAAATGACTTTGCTTGGGGCTAGGCAATGCTACAAATAATGAGATAGAAGCATTGACAGTGTATGAAGGGCTACAAAGGGCATAGGCTTGTGAAATCCAAATGATAAATATGGAATGAGACAGAAGCATTGGCATTGGCAGTGTATGAAGGGCTACAAAGGGCATAGGCTTGTGAAATCCAAATGATAAATATGGTTGGAGACTCTTCCATAATCATTATCTTTGTCCTTAAATTCTCTTCTCCTCAATTGAGTGGCTTGAAGTGCTTGATCCATAGAATATTGGATGTGGCACATCAATTTGACTCTATCATTCTTTTTTCATGTTTTACAATATCATTCTTTTTTCATGTTTTACAAGTCCACACCAGGGAACCAAACAACCTTGCCAATTTGGGAACTCATCTATGGGAGGGACATTTGTTAAAAGGGGGCCTCCAATTTCCATGCCCCTCTCATAATTAGTTTGCATTAGTCTCTCAATCAAAGTAGTGTGTAAGTGGACTTCTTTGCATGAGTGAAAGGATGGGCTATTATAGCCAATTTGGGAACTCATCTATGGGAAGGAGATTTGTTAAGTAGTGTGTAAGTGGACTTCTTTGCATGAGTGAAAGGATGGGCTATTATAGCCAATTTGGGAACTCATCTATGGGAAGGAGATTTGTTAAAAGGGGGTCTCCAATTTCCATGCCCCTCTCATAATTAGTTTGCATTAGTCTCTCAATCAAAGTAGAGTGTAAGTGGACTTCTTTGCATGAGTGAAAGGATGGGCTATTATAGCCACCTTCCTTATCTTCATCTTCTTCACAGTTTTGACAACAAGGTGGGTTATGTGGTGTCTAGTATGGGTTTCCCTGGTGCCATGTGGGATATTTTTTTTAACACTAATTGGTACCCAAGTGACATGCTATCATATGAGACACCTAATGGTTGATGATAAGTGCTGGAAACACAAAGTTAATCAACAAATGGGAGGAGTTTGTTTCAGTCAAACAGAGAGGCAGATCGAGGTTAATGATTACCACAATAGCCAACATAAGTGGAAGAAGATGATCAAAGGAACAGTTCGCCAACAGAAGTGGAAGAAGATGAACAAAGGAACAGATCGAGATCGAAGAACAAATCTAGGTGGCAAAATCAGATTCAAGAAATGGCCAGAGGCCTATATAGTCCACTCACTCGTAGATCAATTTCTATTTTAATTTCATGAAAGAGAAATAGAGGCCTCAGAGATATGATTAGTTGTATGAAAGAAGAGAGATGGTGGGATACGAGTGGCAAATGGTAGACTGGTCAGACAGGCTATGGAGAGCAGAGAAGCAGAGAGTAGGTAGTGAGACTTTGAGAGATAGATGGAAGAAACACCTTTCTGAGTTGCAAAGAATCTGTAAAACTTTCTGTAGTGTAAGTTAGTATAGGGGTTCAGTCCAGAGTTGAATACCATTCCTATACAGTTTATTGTATTCAGAATTCCTTTGAAATTAATACAAAGACAAAATTTTAGCACCCAATTTGTGTGTAGATGCATTATTTGCACTTTTATTCTCATAAATTCTGAAGAAGGCTTTTGCTGTGCAATTCTGTATGGATCAGTGACTGATATTTGTTGTGTGGAGTCCTGTTGCTATCCCAGTTATTATGACAGAAACTAATGACACAGTACTAACATGAAAAGCTGAAATTGGAGATCTCCACTCATAAGCGTACAATACTATTAAATCCAACCCAATAAGTAGAATATTTTCTCCAATTCTACTGTAGACAAATTCGAGGACGAATATAAATACATAGGCAACAAAATAAATCTGGTACCATAAAAATACGATAGTAGGTTACTTATAAAAAGTTAAAACACAGTTCTACCAGAATTTATAATGCTCTTACAACATAATATTATAAAAAAAATAAATTTAAAAATCCATAATAACGTTTAAAATTCTTTTACTTTTAAATTTTAAAACATTACAATTTAAACTTAAAAAAATTTAAACATCCATAATAACTTTTAGAATACTTATAATTCTAAGTTTTAAAACATTAAAATTTAAACCCATTTAAACCTAAAAAATTTAAACATCCATAATAACATAATAACTTTTAGAATACTTTTAATTCTAAATTTTAATGTTTTAAAATTTAAACCCCATGAGACTTGAAAATCTTAATGATTTCTGAATTACGTAAACTAATCTTTAATCCATTTGTGGTACACGCTTTGGAGCTGTGATATTATTATGATTGTTGTACACAGTGCCTCTACTTAATCCTTCATTGATGTATATTTCTTTACACATTTAACAGTATGCATATAAATTTAAATATGGATGTGATACGGTTAACAATACTTCGACCATTACATGGAATATTCGTTGATTTCAGTATTCCTTTTGAATTTTTGTATATGAAAACCAAATACTGTCGAATTATGATACTATGATTTAGATTAGATAATACCAGAGAAAAACTTAACAAAATTACATACCATTTTATAAAAGAGCACACCGACAAAATTACATACCATTTTATAAAAGAGCACACCGAAGTTTCATGGCAATCTTACAAGTCGTAGCTTACAGTACCTTTCATGGGTCACATATGAAGCATACAAATACATATCGGCAGATGATGGATATTTATTATTAATCAAAGATATGTTTTGATTACTTTAAAAATATCCTCGAGGACTGAGATGGCCTCGAACAGCGGAGTTTCAAGGATGGTAGCGGAGCAAGGATCGAACTGGCAATATTTCTATCTCATTCCATATTTATAAATTTAATTATGGATACATCAAAAAACCTGTAGAGTAACCTTTAAAATAGTGAGGACATGCTAGGTGTAGAAATGGTCAGAAGTTGCAGTTAAGAATCGAGAAGAGGAGGAAGTGCAGAGCCAAAGGCTCGCACACACAAGGAATGGTATCAAACCAATTCAATTAACAAATGATAAATGATTACAATATATAGGTAACAATACTAACTCTCAGATCCATGATATGTGGATCTCAAACTTATCCAAACCAAACATAGACAATACAACTCAACACAATCCCTAGCATTTCTACATTATCTCTAACATCCTCCCTTAATGTAGAAATGGATCAAAATAAAATATGCCTGTAGTTCCAGGCTTACAAATCAGCAAAGCAATTTAACATTTTAATCATCTATGTTTGCTAAGACCTCGAACTCTACAGTCCTTCACTTCATCTTCACTTTTCTTGCTGTGAGATAATATTTGTTTTTCTTTTTGCGTTTCCTGATTGAGAAATTGAAGTCTTCAATGTTCATTATGAAATTTGATTGAGCATCTGCTGTCCTGAATCTTCCTTGTGCTTCTGCAAATTCTGCAAACTTTTCACTGATAATTGTCCTCCATGCTGGGTTACAATCAGCTATGTGCAGTGTAGTGGAAATCTGCAACAAAATCTCTTCAGCATCTGCAAACCTAATACATTCTGCATCACAAACACAGTCAACATTCTTTGGCTTTTCAAGCCAGTCTTCAAGAAACTTCAACTCTGCTTCAAAATCGACTATTATTTCTTCAACTGCTCTAAATCCAACCAGCAACTTATCAATTAATAACATTTCCAGCGTAATTGAAATTTGTTCTTCTATTGTCTGATATTCTTTATCATATCTAGGCTCGGAATCAGCATTGCATTCAATGCATTCATACTTCATATAAGAAGTCTGCATATTCATTTCTTCTGCAGCAGCGTATCGCTATCACAGGGTCTGGTCCACTGATAACTGCAAGGACTGGTCTTTGCACAGTGACGAGTCTTCTCCAGACAGGCGATCTCAAGTAGCAGCTATATCTCGTTGGCAGGCTAAGAAATAGTTGACTGAATGATGGCTCTTATCCACACCGGATCTGTAACTGGGATATAATCCGTTCTCCCAAAACGCTGACAGATATTGCAGCATATAAGGAAACGATTGAACGCAATTCTCTTTCACTTCTGTATGCATTACGGAGATTCACAGTGGCTTTATAACAGAAAATGTAGTCCTCTTGCACAGATCAATGACGGCTTTGATATTCTTCACGCAATGAATCTGCTTTCTCTCTTTTTCTCTACAGATAGATATGGAGCAGCGACAAACAAGCAGCGGCTTCTACAACATGTTTGTTGATTAATTGATTTCCTCTCCACAGCAGCGGCTCTTAGAAATTAATGCTCACGGCATGAGTACACGGCAGGCTCTCCTTCAATACAGCAGCAAACAACTCTTCTTACAAATTGGCAGCACCTTCTGTCCACTACGGCCCTAACACACAGGCTCTTCCTCATACACAGCGTGTGCAACAGCAATGACAGACCCTCTGTGGGTCTGTGTGGCTCCTCTACCGCACCCCTCAATGGTCGTGAGCCGCGGTAGTACAGGGGTACCGCGCCTGGGTAGGCTTGCGGCTCACGGTACTGCAGAGGTGTTGCGCTTCCTCTGTCAGGCTCGAATCAGGTCTCCGATGGCTCTTCTCTGCACTCAGACTTTCAATCTCCTTCTGTGCACAACGACAATTTCTGGGCGATCCCTTCAGCGTGGGCGTCTTCTTCTCGCAGATCGTGTTCCTTCGCTCTTCAAGCTACACCGGCTTCAACGCAGAGCGTGGGCATCTTCTTTTGCAGGCAGCAGCTTCACACACCCTCTCAATGAGTTGCTGACTCTACAAGAACGACATTCAACGGCATTCTCAACTTGCGATTTACTCTAATTCACCGGCGATCTGCTTACACTCGGCACAGCTTACACTGGATCATTCATGGCCGCACAGCCTTAGAGAGAGGAAACCAGGCTTCTCCAC
This sequence comes from Larix kaempferi, assembly GCA_027924585.1. NCBI lineage: Eukaryota > Viridiplantae > Streptophyta > Pinopsida > Pinales > Pinaceae > Larix > Larix kaempferi. The sequence continues at coordinate 400,628 of BSBM01000153.1, forward strand.
GCTCACCAGGATCTTGGATTGCCCACAACAAATCGCAGATTTGTCTCCTTCACGGTCTTGTCTTCTCTTTAATTGGACACATCCATTTAGTGTATAGCTGCTCTAGCAAGCTCTCACGTGCAGGAACGGGATCTGATTTCTCCCTTTCGACGACTGCAAATAAAATGGTGATCAGCGGGTTCTCACGGAGCGATCTGCACTCTTTTCTGGCTTGAACATGCCTCTTTCACACGGAGTCTTTGGCACATGAACAATGAGCACGCTCTTTCTTCACACGCTTATCAGCAGATCAACGATGGATTCACTACACTCACGACACACCTCAATGGGATTTTCAGAGCAGTGATCGTGGAACTTTCTGAGCGCGGCTTTCACATTTTCACGCGGCTTGCTTGTATTTAAACACCTCCTCACAATGGCAACAAGGGCATTCGCGGCCTCTTCACAATGGCACTCACGGCCTCCTCACAATGGCAACAAGGGCATTCGCGGCCTCTTCACAATGGCACACTCACGGCCTCTTTTCTCAGCAGCGCTCGATGACTGGGCCTAGCAGCAACAGCCTTCAATGTAGCGGCTTCTCCTTCTTGATCTGGCAATGTTCTCGTTCAGATCTTCACACAGACCACCACAATTGGTGTCCACAGGAATAGGCCAATCAGGCTTTCAATCTTGGCCACTCTGGGCTCTTCATCACAGGCCACAATGGGCTCCTTCACAACAGGCCACTTTGGGCTCCTTCACACCAACAGGCCACTATGGGCTCTGATACCAAGTTAAGAATCGAGAAGAGGAGGAAGTGCAGAGCCAAAGGCTCGCACACACAAGGAATGGTATCAAACCAATTCAATTAACAAATGATAAATGATTACAATATATAGGTAACAATACTAACTCTCAGATCCATGATATGTGGATCTCAAACTTATCCAAACCAAACATAGACAATACAACTCAACACAATCCCTAGCATTTCTACATTATCTCTAACAGTTGCAAGCTATCTAGTGGGGAAATGGCCGAGGCACTAGAATGGCCTCCGAAGGATAACATAAGGACATGCTAGCTTTAGGAATAGAAGAAGAAGAAGGAGGAGGCATAGTGATATGTTGGGGTTTAAACAATTTGGGTTGGGGGACTTGAAAGTTGTAGATGAGGATGCTTGAGGGATGTGAAGTGTCCATTCTGAAAGCATAATTTGGGGTTTGATAGTTGGGATTGAAGCCCTCTTCTGTGACAGTGATAAGTGATGGTGATGATATTCCTTGTCTAAAAGTATCAAGATATTTTCTCTGCATGTTTATTCCAACTGAAGATAAAACACGTGCATTCACATCCCATGGAAGATGTTGAGGTGATGATAAAGAGTTTGAGGTTCTTGGTTCCTTCCATAGCCTCTCATTGCCAACATATCAAGCTCCCTCTACCCCTGAGAGACATATGATATGTTCATGGTTTTTGCATAAGTTGGCAAACCTTGGACATTTTTGGCATGTATATGCTCATCATATAAAAGCCTGTGAGCATTATATGCCTCCTCATCTTCCTTCTCTGCATTTAAAGTAGTATGATAAGATAGCTTGAATCAATTCTTAGGATAAATATTGTGAATCTTATTGAATATTGTTTATTACATTTGAAAAAAAAACTTAAATTTGTTTAAAAGAGATTTTAAAATATTTTTAAAATAAATTCATAAAACTGAACTAGAATGCTTATACAAACACATAAAACAGGAAAAATAAGTTCTAGAAAAACACATTAAAAAAAAAAATGTTTCTGAAATAGTTTTACCTTTGCTATGGCCATTAGTATGCCCACCAAGAGCTTGTAATTTCTCAAATGCCCTGTTACAAAACCTGCACTTGTAGGCCTGCACTTGTAGGGTGTTGGAGTGGTAGCTTCCTGCTCAATGGGCTGCTTTCTTTTTCTTTTCTCTACATGCATATAAATTTAAAGTAAGTTTAAAAAATTGTCAACTTACAAGAAATTAACAACACTGGTTATTAAAATTGTAGATAGCATTTATAAGCCACCAAAAAAGATTCATTTCATTTCTATTATCGGCACCCTACCTTTTTTGCATGAAAAGAAAAAACAAGATCCTTGCCCCCAACAATTTAATATTGTGGAAAAAAAAAAAATCGTAGTCAAAATTTTGGTTGGTGACAAAATACTTGTGTGGTAACGTAGCCATTTGTGTAAAATCGAGTAACAAAGGACCCACCAACCTCAACATTTCTGGCCTATTATAAACAAAATAAACTAAGCACATTTCTGGCATATTATAAACAAATAAAGGCCACTATCAGTTGAAAAGAAAAAGAAAACCAAAGAAACTGAATTACTGTAGTGAGAATCAAGGTCGAGTAAAAAAATATACTCTTGTGGTTCTCCAACTTTCGAATGCCAACAGGTGGATCCACCCTTTCCTCAACACCTAGCCGGAAAAAGAAAGTCTCCCACCCGTTAGTGAACACATTTAATAATATCAAATACAATTTTTTCATGAATCCAGGGTATTCTGCGAGGCATCAAACCGGGGGGCTTGATCAAGCTGCAAAACATTGATAGAAGTCGAGGAGGGGGGTTTATCACCGAGTGAAGCACCGATAGGAGGCAATGACATTAATATATCATACAAATTGGAACCGGGTGGATCCACGAAACACCTAGCTGAGCATTCATGACTACTGGAAGTGGAAGTGGAAGATGCAACCAAGCTTTTGAATTAGTTGCCCTCTATTCCAAACATCAGTTCATTACAGCGTCAAGTGCATAAAATCCATTTACAAGGAAATTGAATTAAAATTGAATTACTGTACTTATCAACAATTAAAAGAAATATTTAATAATATCAAATACAATATTTTAAAGCATTATGCCATTCATGAATCCAAGGGTTTCTAAGGTACCTGTGTTTTCGAGCATGGCTCCGCTGTTCTGCCAGGTTTGAATGATGGCTGAGCTGTTCTGCGACGGTTGTTCAGGCTGTAAAACACTGCTAGGAAGCAAGGATCCACCATACCAGTGGGGTTGAGCACCCTGAGAAAGTCCGGTAGGAGGCAATGGCAAATCAGACAAATAGTAATTATCTTCTCTAAGATCGTCAGACAAACAGCAATCTTTCATTACTACTCTACGATCATCATAATCCTCAATACTAATCTCCGTGAAGGCAGCGCAGCTCCAATCGTTGCCACCGGGAACTACTGACTGCTCGAAAGAGCCTGGCCTCTCTCCTGTAGGGCAGATTGGTATTCGGTGGACTCCCTGCAAAACGATTAATTTTATTACGAGGTTTGAAGCAACGTAATGAAACTAAATAATAATAAGTGACTTTGATTGTCTTATCTTTACATTGATTTTTATTGATTGATTGTGATTGGCATACTCATTTAACTTGTGGTTGGTGAACACTAGATTGATTGTCATTGTGATTTTATTTAATTACATTGATTGATTGATTGATTGTGACTGGCACACCCACTTAACTTGTAGTTGGTGAACAAAGATATGCTTCAAATTAAATGTCACAAATAAGTAATAAGTTATGGAAGCCCTTTATTTAGTCATTAATTTGTTATTAGTTAGCCATGCATCAACTACAAGTTATTTTATATATATAATTTCTTTATAATTGTTAATTTAAATTTTTGAAGAACTCCCATAAAATCAATCAAGAGATTACACTTGTCTCATCATCATGCAATCTAAAAAAACCATAGATGGTAGTCCACCCCAAATTCTAATATATAAACACCTATCTATATAATTATTAAGTCATGCATGAATAGAAACCACGGAAAGATCTAAAACTAGGATGATTAACAATATAGTTTGTTTTGTTCAATGTGGAAATCCATTAGTCACTTAAAGCTTACTTATATAGATAATACTTGATTCATAAATATTAGTTTATTAGTTTCTCAATCACCTATATCAATATTAGTTTCTCAAATCACGAGATCAAGCATATATGCTAATCCAAAAGATTTAAGGCCATGCTCAACCATTGTGGAAACATCTATTCTCTAAAAAATAATTGATATTATAAGGTTGGAATTATCTTGCTTATTTTTAGGCTTGACCAACAACATCAATATATTAAGGGAATGAAGGAATTAATGTTAATAATTATGCATTTTGTTCTTCATAATTTAATTATTATTATTATTATTATAAAATAATTATCTTTAATATTTATATAGGTATTAAATAATTATTATAACTTTTTTTTTTAAAGTTGATTGCTAAAACCATAAAATAATATAAAATAATGATAATAATAATATATTTTACTAAAAAATTGTAATATAACTTAGATATATATGTTTATTAAAGATTAAAGTTAGTCCCTTTTTCACATAGCATAACTTTCTTCACATAGGCGGATAGTGGACGAGGCAAATGACATTAATAACTCACTCAATCCCATAACTGAGATGACATCGAGCCTGTGAGGGATTAGGCTTCGAGGATTGTCGATAGAGCATGGCCGGTGATTGTAGCATGTAGCAATCACTCTTTAGTTTGATGGGAGGTGTAATGTATTCAAGTCTATGGGAAGCAAGGATAATTTTAGGGGCGAAATTTAGCCCATTGGCTATTTTTCCATGTTTTTTTCCAAAAAAAGATTTGCCAATTTGCATTTTTTGAAGCCCCATTTCGCCCAATTTTGATGGGGTAAAATTTTTTCACTCTAAAAATCGCCAAATTATTATATAAGCTATATAAAATCCTTATAAATTGAAATAATTATAGAAAAATATCGCCAAAATTTTTATAGTTGACATTTTAAGAATTGGTAAGATTCGCCAAGGTTTATACACTTTTAAATAAGTATGGGTCCTTAAAATTATCCCTGTTAATGACGTCCTTATAGTATCTTAATTTTCTCTTAACCGCTACATTTTCCTTGCACCACATCTTCCCTTTAAACTTAGAAGTAATAATATTTTTGACATTATCAATTTTTGCAAAGTGTCATTTTCAGCAATATCCCAATGGTTTAACTAAGCCATGGTATCTTTACACCAACTCTGCTTGAGGTGTATTTGGTTTTGACTTGAGTTTAAAACAATTTTAGGAAGTCTCCCATTTCTCATGTTATTTATCTTGTGCTTGTATATCAGGTACCTAATCATAGCCATGCTCTTAATGGGAGAAAGACCCACTTCTATTTGGATAATAGGATAAGGCATATTGCTCTTAATTTTGAGGTTATGAGCTAGCCATAATTTAATCCTTCTAAATCATTGGATTTCCAGTTTTCCAAGAGATAATAGGAAGTGGGTTATTATTTAGAGCTAGGAAGTCGAGAAATCGGTTTTTTGAGAAGTCCCATCTTTGTGCAGATCATAGTTACCTTGGGCGATGTCAAGAGGTGGGATTCTTGGAGACAGGGCTCTCAACATGAAATTCTAGGCTTGATCATGGTCGATATTTGAGTCTTAGTGTGAGCATCGAAGGATCTAAGAACCATGGTGAGGCAAATATCTCTCAACAGACGTGGTGGGGGTTCTCGACAACACTAGTTTGAATGAAAATACAACAACAACACTTTGTGGCACATCCATAATATAATCAACAACGGAGGAGCCACTATGATGGATGAGGTTCAAGGGAAATGGGTTGGTAACCAGAAAGGGGGTGTTTGTAGTGCCTTAGAACCTTACTGAATGCTCAAAATCATGCTCAACCATCTTCTATAGGAAAAGGAGTAGACTCAAGATATCATCTTGTTCATGTTGAATTAAAAGAAAAACGATCCCTTTTTATATTCTCCACTCATATGTGTAATTTCACCATTATATATATATATACATATGACCATGGGAAATGCCCCAAGAAATATCTCTATTGAACAAAAAAAACATTTTTCTATAGGTATCCCACTTAGAGGCTAAAGATACCCTCTAAAGGGTGTGCATAGTGGTTCAAGACCCCCTTTTATCCCCTGAGCCTCAAAGGCTTCATTTAGTTCATGTGGGCCTTTTTTTCATCACTTGAAAATAATCCGTATAGAGGGTTTTGTTTGTTTGTTGAAGGTGTCATTGATGGATTATGAGCCCATATATAAGACTAATTTAGATCCTACTTCCCATGTTTTTATCCATCATCAATGGTCAATGTCTCAAGACCCATGCTTGGTACTCTAAATCTCTTTAACACCCATATCTGACCAAGAGGCCAAAGATATGAGTATTTGTGGTTGTTTACACCCTAGTTCATGGAACATGGCTTTAGAATATTCATTTTGGGCCAAAAGACTAAGACCCATCCCTTATGTACAAAACTCCTAGTAGTACCCATGTCCCACTCAAGGATAAATGCCATTTATAATGGGATTTGGTGGTGTTTCAAGGACTCTTTCATGTCCCATATGACCTATATGATTCATTTAGATATTAAGTCACTTATATTCCTCCCCTAATCAATGTAAGGAGTTGAAACTCATCCCTACTATGAAAAAACTCATATTGGTTTTTTTATCGACTCATATGCCAAATGTCACCTTTAAAGGGCTCATGTTGTGGTTCTAGGCATTCATGATGGCCCATTAGGCCAATAATATTCATTTAGGGTCTAATTTCTTATACTTGTCCTCCAAACATGGTTATAAATGCCTCAAGATCCATGCTTAATGCAAAAAACACTAGCTTATTTTCCTCCCACGACCATGTCCAGTGTCTTAAAACCCATCTCTAACATGCAAAACATCATAATGATACCCATATTCTACTTGGGGGGAAAAGATGATTCATGTTTATGTGGGAACGAAATGAAAGAATACATATAGAATAGAGTAGATAGAGATATATTACAAATAACATAGTGATACAACAATTGCAAAATCTATAACTTAATGAAATAAAATGAACTATAAAATCCATAATACAAAATAGCTTGAATGGTGGTAGCTTATCTCTGAGAAGAGATGTGGTGGCTATGCTCATCCATAAGTAGTTAAGTTACAATGAGTCCAAAATGGATTTTATTAGAAAGCATCAATGAGAAAACCCTAACACTAGAAAATGAAACACCAAAAGGTTTTTCGGCCCCACTGTGGTTAGTTGATATAGAGGGAGCATATAAAGAGATGGGGGGTTATGGAGAGAGGGAGAGATATAGAGGTGGTTAGGGAAAGGAGTACAGAGAGGGGGGGGGTTATAGATATAAAGGGAAGGTAGGGTTTAGTGATTATGGGACAAACACAGAGAGAGAGAGAAATGGGGAAGAGTAGCAAGAGAGGGAGTGAGAGGGGGGGATAAAAGAGAGAGAGAGATAGGGGAGGGAGAGAGAGTGGAGGATGGTTAGGAATATATGGAGAGAGGTGGGTTGGGGGGATAGGGAGAGATAGGGGGTGAGAGAGAGAGAGAGAGAGAAGGGATGCGAGGGGGTTGAGAGAGAGGGGGGATTAGGGATATAGGGAGAATGGGGGGGGTTGAGAGATGACGTTGTGGTTAGAGAGAGGGAGGGGGGTTAGGGAAAGGTGGGGTTGGAGAAAGGGAGATAGTGAGAGAGAAAGAGGGGGGGAGGAGGTTAAGGGAGAGAGTGAGAGAGATGGGGTTGAGGAGGGTTAGGGAGAGAGGGGGAGAAGGTAGTTTAGGTGGGAAGGAAGAGAGATCGGGGTCGGATAGAGAGAGATGGTATGCAATGGGGTTGAGAGAGATAAGGAGATATGGGAGGAGGCTTGGAGAGATAAGGGGGTTGTGTGGAGAAGAAGAGAGGGAGGTTAAAAAGACGGTAGAGATATGAGATGTGAGGGGTAGTTGAGAGAGAGAGATGGGTTGGTTAGGGCTAGCGTGATTGGGAGAGGGTGGAGTTATCAATAGAGACAGTGATGGGAATATTGAGAGAGGAGGGGGGTAGGGAGAGAGAGAGATATTAAGGGTGAGTTAGGGATATGAGTATAGAGAGAGAATGGGGGTTATAGAGATAGATGGAATGTAGGGTTAGGGATCAGGTGGACAAGGAGAGAGAGAGAGAGAGAGAGAGAGAGAGAGAGAGAGGATCTGGTTAGGTTTTAGGGTAACAAAGAGGGTATGTAGAGAGATGGTGGGTTAGGATTTATGGTATAGGGAGAGATGTGGGTTGATTGAGAGAGGGTGGGTAGGGTAATAGAGATGGAGGGTGGGGTTAGGGAAATGAGGAGAGGGAGAGGGGGTGTTCGATTAGAGAGAGGGAGGGGGGTTCAGAGAGAGAGTTGGGGTTTGGCTTAGAGAAAGTGAAGGGGTTTATGGAAAGGCATGGGGTTGGAGAGAGAGAGAGGGAGAGTGGGGGGAGGGTTCGCGAGAGAGGGACAAGGGGAAGTTGGGTAGAGAGGAAGAAAGATGGGTTTCATAGAGAGAGATGAGAACCAATGGGGGTGGGGTTATAGAGATGGAGGTGGGTTTAAGGGGAGATAGGGAGAGGGAAAGAGGGGGGTTTGGGTGTAGAGGAAGAGAGGGGGGGTGGAGATACAAATATATGAGATATAGGGAGTGGGGAGAGAGAGAGGGGTTAGGGTTTAGAACTATGTGTGCAGATTCCAAATATCTATATTTTGAATAAATATGTTATTGGTTTCTATTTTTTATTCATTTTTATTTGCACTCATTTCAGATTTATATGAAACATGGGTTGATAATTTTATTATTATCAAAATTAGGTTATGATTTCAAATTTTGTGGATTTGTAAATGCATGTCCAAAAGTTGAGTGGTGAGGAGCTCCTGTAATGATTATTTTTAATGAAAATTAGATTATCATTTTTGTAAAGCACCTTTGTGGATTGATTTAATACTTAGGTGGGAAATTCCTAACCCATTAGTGCTATCAAGAGAAAATTTGGAAAGAAGAACCATTATTACCACAATGGTAATTTCCCTCTTTTAAGTCAGCTCTCAGGACCAAGGGAGGGTTCCCTATAAGTTGATTGGATTTCATGTTTGAGGACATATTAGGAAGGGATATGAAATTTTTTATGTGATGGGATATGAATTTGTTACGTTAATCTCCAAATGAGCATTCAATTGATTAAATACTTAGACGTTTTTCTCAATGATACATCAATGAAATAAAACTCTGCATATCAATAGTACTTAGTAAAATATAGCAATGGATAAAAAAAACATGTGAATTAAAAATAATTTAAACCAATGACTTCATTACCATAATAGTAACCATTCACCAAGTAGAAATTAGAAAAAAATGTTGTTATTAGATATTCGTGAGTTAGGCCTTGAATGAGGCCTTTCTTGGGAGAAATTCTTTGAAACGAGGTGTCACCTAAGCCTAATTAAAACCCTACTTTTAGAAGTGATGAAAATAATTTCACTAAGTGTGGCAATACGGTATTAGTCTTAATTATAATGCCAATTACCTTGAGACAATTAAACATACAATATTTACTCATTAATCCACGATCCAAGAAAATGACAAGATCAAGAGCATGTGCATTGGAAGATATATGATATGGATCTTACACAAAGGTAACCTCCATATTCTTTTAGTAAATAGTCATGTGAGATATATCATTAGGATTTTAACCATAAACCAAAAGAGTTCCCAATATTAAAGTGTTAATTGTCTAGTAATATGTTCAATTTCATTTTTTTTTTACCAAACTAAGAACCTTACTTTATCTCGATGTTCATAAATCATTCAATAGGATAATGAATTCATAATTTTTCTAGCATTCAGAAATTTCAGATTAGTGAACAATTAAATGTGTTTGATTGATTATTAACAATAGTCTAATTTCCAAAATTAATAGGTTTATGTGGTACAACATTTCCAAACAAGAAAAAAACAAAAAGTGATCATTTTTGGATTTCAACCCAACAATTGTGTGCATAAATTTTTGCTTATAAAATTTGAAAATGTATGCTAGATATGGATTAAAATAATTTTCAAAATCTATAATCCGATGGGGTATAGAATAGACAATGATTGGGTGTATTGCTAAGGCACTCCCTGCTTAAGGTCACCGGTTCAAAACTAAGTGGGTACGGACCTATAAATTTTTTTTAGAATGAGTAATTAATGTTATTCTATTTTCCAGAAATCAAAATTTGTAAATTTTAGCCGATTGAAACTACTAAATTTGACAAATAAATCAAAATATATTACCCATAAATTTTAGTAGTTAAATCTAACTTGAAACCCTTGAAAAATATCAAGTTTTTAGGGTTGTTATTTCAAGAAATAAATTGCAGAAAATTAAAATAATTTAACAAAAAATATAACCAAACAAATATAACCCAAATAAACTTTATAAACTAATCCTAAAATTTCATAAAATATTTTTGTATTTTTATTTATTATATTTAATCTACCACATAAACTACAAATTATTCTAGACAGAAAAGAAAAATATATATTTTTGGATTAAGATCTACCCTATTAAGCAATGAAACCAAGAATTTTTGGTGTTTTTTCAATGAAGAATTTAGAGAGATTGACTACTTCCTTCAAAACATTGGGCTATGGGGTCTTGGGATGAAACCTTCAAGTGTCCTTGTATGTAAATGCTTGGTTGAAATATCTTAATAAAACAGGAAAAAATCACATTGCAATCTATTGAAGCTCCATGCAAACTTTTACCAAAGAAAAGTGGCTTTTATGACACACAACTTCAACCCATGCCCTAGTTTCTACCCTATCTTGTGCCACTTTCATTTGCGGTCCTTACAAAGGTATCCAAACCACAAACAAACAACAAAACTAAACCAAAAAACAACAAAGTTATTCCACTTGAGTAAATTTTCCCTTGTATTGAATTAGGAACACAAGTCTTACAATGATAAAAATAACATGTTACCTCAATAAGATCACCAATTTGTGCTGACCATACAAGACAAATCCCAATAGGAAAATCCTTTGGATGCAAAATGGTAGTATTAATCTCCAATTATCAACAACAAATGACAATAAGAAGTGAGCTATCTTATATTGGAGAAAAGATCAACTTCCTCTACAATAAAATAATAATAGATATGATTAAACCATTGATCTATCCCAAGGACTCTCGAAGATAGAGTAAAAAATACATAAAACAATTCCCATTCCTCAAAAAAATCCTCAAAGAGAGAAGGAAACCCAATTTAAGTCATGGTCAACAAATGAGCAAATGGTACAATACAAGGCCCAAAAGAGAGGGGACTCTAAGAGAAATGGTCCATAATCCAACTCAGAGTAACAACCCTTGAAGTGTGCTAGGAACATCACCAAATGTATCACTTTGAGTATAGGTGCCTAATGATTATCCAACATACCATCAAGTCATAGCACATGTATAAATAAAATCTCTCTAGTGTAATAAATTTAACCATCATCAAAACTTAGAAGAATGTTAATCTAATATCACAACAATACACAAGATATAAGTTACAAAAACACATTTCCTAACAACTCAATGATAATAATTTGTTTAACTCATCTAGAGTCTAACATTAGTGTGACCCTCAGAATGATTTTACATTTTACATGTGGGAGTCATAAGCCAACTTGCATAACTTAGCTACCTAATTCAAGTGAGAGTACATGAGGTGAAGTACATACATAGGGAAGAAATGGAGTCTTTGTGAAATAACCACAATATCAATACAAGTGTGTTGGTCTATACTTAACTTTCAAGAGTTAGTACTTTTTAGATATTTCTTCCATATTTGTGCCAAGGAAGTGTTGTCATGGGTCATCCATCCTTGCGCCTTGATATTGCGATCCCTTTATCTTATTTTTCCTTTGATATTCCATTCATTACATTTCATTTAACCCTTTAATTGGATTAATCCCTTTTTCTTTAGACGTGGCTTTGATAACTTGGAACAAGGGAACTTGGATTTTATGATGGGGAGTGTCTACCATGATTTTTTCTATTTTCTGTTTTGATTTAATTCATGAACAAATCCTTTTTTAGAGAGTAGAAGAATTTTTTGTCTTAATTTGAGGCATTCATACATTGGAATAGTAACCAAACCATATGTTACTACTAATAGCATATCATTCACAAAGGAGAATAATGAAGGAGTGGGTGAATTGGTCAGTGAAATGAAAAATATCTAGATAAAATTTATGACATGGATGAAAATGACTTGACTTAATTCACCTAGGTACAAATAAACCTTTGTACTAGCACACTTATCAATATAAAAGAAGAACACTAAGGTTTGACAAAAAGATGAGCAATCGTTTAAGTATATGGGTAATTATAGAAGCATACATGTAACATCTCATTGTAATATCCCAAGAAAATATTACTTTTTTATGTTTATTTCTTTATAAGAAGCTAATTCATTTTGTGAGGTGTTGAGAAAATGAACTCTGGAGCACCTAGATTGTTTATTTGGGTGTTGAGCAAGTGAGCTTTGAATATCGCCTAAAACATTTTAATATTGTTTATTAAAAGATGTTGACCAAGTGAGCTCTGGAGCATCTGGACTATTTGTACTAGTTGACAGGGTAACAATCAAGCATTAACACTCATACATCTTATGCAAGTCATAGATAAGGTAACACTCAAGCGTTTAACCAGGATCAAACCCCGTAGAACCAACTCACACATGCATTCCCTTCAACAGATAGACAGGGTCACGCTCAAGCGTTTGACCAGGAATCAAACCCCGTGGAACCAACTCACAATATGAGCAAGAATCAAAAGATTTTCTACAACGTAGAATAATTAAACCAAAAGGAGTAGGTATGAGATCGAATCCCTTAGAAATTAACACTCTCACAGTCATAAAAAATGACAAACCTAGATCCTTCACACCCAAATGGATACATCAAAATCATAAACGAAACACATCAATCAATATAGCTATTACATAGAAAATCCCAACAACATAGGATAGACACCCTGAGCAAAAAGGGCCATGAATATGTTACAAATAAATACGAATTGCGGAGAAACTAAAAAAAGAACTTAAAACCATTTTAAATCTAGAGAACATAAACATGAGAGATTCTTCATCCACAACATAAGTACATAGACTAGAGAAATTTTAAACTCCCTGAAGGGATTAATACATTTATTAAAAACCGTAGGTAATGACCCGAGATAGAAACATTGCTATGATATCTCAATTGTCCGAGTTACACAGGAAAAACCCCAGAAGGGACGAGCTACAGACATAAAATGAACAACATAGTAAAACCATTCCAGGATGAACCATGGATCGCTAAAGAATCCCTTGTCTCTCCATTATCAGCGCATCCCAACCAACAGTATGAAAACCAGACCACAAAAAAGAACCAAAACATCTTCAAGTCATTTCCACATAGAGGAAAGTGAATCCATTAGAATCCATGAGCTTACCCGGAACATTGCAGTCAACTAGCATTACAAGCGTAGCAGCCCCAAGTGATATTACGCTCGTATAATTTACCTTGCACACATAAATTAAGGAAAAAGTTTAGCTTAGGTATATATATGCACATTTATAAACATATATATAGAAATGATAAATAAAAAGGGAACAAATAGCATTCTACAGAGCCATACTTGAACATGAGCGATTTTTACGTAGACACCCCTTTTCGAAACCCACAAGATTTATCCACAGACCAAGAGCATAGCTCTGGTCCCATATAATTTTCTCCCAAGATAGCGCAGAGAGGAAGCCCTCGGCTTCCCTCTCCTACAACGAAATCGCAAAAGACAAAATGGAACATCCAACAGAGAACAAAAAGAGTAATACCCTACCTCCTGCATAACTTAAATTCCATACCAGCATGGAGCCTTCACATATGTATCATGTATTCCCATCACATGAGTTGTGCATTGAATGCTAACCTACATATCCACTATCATTTTGGATGCATTTGAATGTTGCATGAGTTCAACGTTAATACTAAAGGTGCATGGGTTCATGGTATCCATCTCACATAGTTCCATGAGTAAAACGCTTACCAAACCCTTCGCTATGTATGACCATAGCACAATTTACCATATTTCCTTACCCTTTAAATTGAATATTGGAAAAGCTTAAATCCTTATAGCGTTGGTGAACTTAGGACCTTTTAGAAGTCAACCTTATACCTTAAGCCATAGCATAGGTCAATCAAACACCTGCATATATAAAATAAGAGATAATGTTAGCTTGTAAAAGCGAAGTAAACTCAGGCAGTGATGGGTCCGAAATATATCCACAAAGAAAACAACCATCATCAAAATATTCTCCACATATGACAAACAATGTAAAACAATCATTTGAAAACTTACAGTAAAAGAAGACTCCATCATCATTATGAGTTAGATCAAGATCAAATCGAGTTACGACATATAATTATTATAGTGAGATAGTTAGACTCCTTTAGATGATATGTCAGGTTATTATAAAAAACAATCATATGCAGACCATTCGAAATCAAGCAAAATACAACAATCCAAAACACTACATTGAGAATAACCGAGTAGCAGACCATTGGAGAAGCAAACAAGTGAGAATACCAATATTTAGGCAGCGTTGAAGTTAATTTATATAATTATTTATTTTACGACAGATTAGACCCTTATACATATATATATTTTTTTAAAGGTGTATTTTTTAGGGACATTTCAAGTGGTATCAGAGCCCATATTCAAATACTCGAGGCTTATGAGCTTAACTACTTAACTACTGCAAATTTTTGAATTTGTAAAACTAATAAATCTTGTTTTCCTGCACATTTGAATATTTTTCAGAACGTGCAAACATCATGAATGCTGAAAGAAACAAAAATCAACATAGAAACTTGAACTCAACACCTCGAGAAGAGGAACTGATAGTATAGCTAAATGACAGTCTTAGGACATTCAAATCATCTGAACTATTGAAAACAATACAAATCCTGCAAGCAGAGTTTTGAAGTTTCAAAGATGATAACTTAAATGAGAGACGAGAACAACATGAGGTGAATGAATCACTACTGCAAACATTAAACAGAAAGAGAAACCATAGACGAACAACACACTCAGTAAATAGATCTATGGGTAAACAACACCATACAAAGAGGACCAGTAGTCCAGAAATTAAGAAACATGAGGAGTTTCCACAACATTCCAACTCATCCAATACCTTGGGCCATGACTGTGGGGATTCTTATTGTTGGAGCCAAGGTCGCAGCTATGGTAAAAGATGCGAATTTTGAGGAAAAAGCACAAGTATGGAAGAGAAAGTGCTAAGTTTTGAATAAGCACCAATTTTGGGGATAGAAGAAGACGATGCGCAGTACGGTGCTAGATGGAGGAGCTCAGCATATATTACGGACCGGAAATCGCGGAGCTCGCGCGCACGTCAGAAGGGAATGAAGGTAGCAGAGTGGAAAGCCCAGCTACCCTAATTAATGAAGCAATGGAGTAGAGGGATCAGCTACCCTCATTTAAGGCTAAGTACAGAAGTTATGGTTGCTCGGATCAAGGAGGAGCAACGGACCAAAGCATTGAAGGCGAAGGACGAGGCACCCATACCCGTAAGCTGCGCCGGAATTCATGGAGCCTGCAGGAAGCGGCGACATGACTGCAAGCGGCGCCTACAGTACACCTAGCCATGTGCGTGGTTAGGGTTTTTGGGGATTACTGCTGGGAAAGGCCCACAGTTTTGTAAAGGTGCGACCGCCATGGCCACCTATATATATGTATAATTGTAATGCGTAGATGTTAGCCAGCGAGTTAGTTGGTTAGTTAGTTAGCTAAGCGTCTGAGTGAGCTAGCTAAGATAGTAGACACTGGATGTAAGAAGGATTGATCGAGTGGATCATCCTCTGTTATGATCTTGTTGACTATTTTCTACCGTGTTGCTAGAAAACAGGAGCTAGAGCTGGTTAGCAGTGAAGCTAATCCTTGAGTTGCAGACAGTCAGAGTCGACGTCTGAACTATTGTAATCTCTGAAGAGGAAGAGAATAGATCGAGAGAAGGGCTCCCAGCTGTGTGCGTGGAGTTTCCTGGAAAGATCTAAGGCTGCAGCTGTGTGCGCAGCATATTGTATAAGTCTATCATTTTCTGGTTAATATAAGATACTCCCATGGGCGTAGTTTTCCCCGTGGAGGTGGACTTCATATTTCTCGTTGTTGCGATGTTGTGAATGAAGTGATTGCCTGTTTTAAGTCTACTAACAGCAAATACAGAAATAGTGCATTATCTTTATGAGTGTGTTGAGTAAGTTCTTAAAGCTTTCTTGGGAAGTTATAGTCGTTAAGGGTCGAAGGAATCGGTGAGATACGTCGCCGTAGCGACAGGAGAACGTGTTGCTGCGACGGGCGCACTAGCTAAGCGACGTATAGAATATCGGCGCAGAGGATAATAGGTCCTAGCGCAGGAGTGGAAGTACCGCGCAGTTCAGCTGCCAAGCAGGAGCCTGAGCGCAGTTGCGCTCGTAAGTCTGGAAGGGTCAGACATTCACCTTTGAAGAATCGCCAAGAAGGAAAGAACAGTCTCCGCGTCGCCTAGGTTAAGGAAACCTGATTCCTTAGCCCCTCCATAGCCACTTCGGGTGAGACCTCGAGCTGCCGTGCAGCTCGTTGCCGAGAGGGCCAGTGCGCCAAGGGGTTTTGTTGCTGTGCTTCATTAAAACCCGGGTCTGTCCAAAAAGCAGCCAACAAATGGTTCCGTTGCCGCGTGAATGAGACTTGTTATTTCAGCGACACGCGAGATTGAGGTGAAACCCAGAGAAAGAAGGAGCCAACAAATGGTTCCGTTGCCTTATGACTTCTTCATCACGTCACTTCCGCTGCTTTGAACCCTGTTGTTGAGCCAACAAATGGTTCCGTTGCCACGTGACTGAAACTTTCTATTTTTGCGACGTAGAAGATTGTTGCTGAGCCAACAAATGGTTCTGTTGCCTTGAGTGTGCTCACCTAACAAATGTGTTACTGGAATCCTACAGCTACAGAAATTCAGGAGTGGTTCGATTTAAAGGCTAAAGAGTTCGCTGAACAAGAAAATAGAAGCTCTAGACTCCAGCCAGAAGAATGGTTGCAGAAGTATATCTATACTGACCTTCACGAAATTTTCTTTGTCACATTTGCACTTGAGTTGCATGCTTGGATAGCCAAGTTAGCACATACTAGACCCACTGTGTATATTGATCGACCAGTTGCTTGGACGCCTGAGCTAGTCAGTATTCTGAAGCGGGTAGATAATTCTGTGTCCTGCGCAGTAGACTTTTGGTTGAATAGTCTGCTGGAAGGTTTCATCACTGAGTTTGCAGTGGATACAAGAAAGAGTTTCAGTGAAGCTGAGAGAAGTTTCTTTCAGGCACAAAGAGGTAAGTTCCTGAATTCTTTGAACTTATCGATTAAAATGCTTCTGTATGAAAAAGCAAAACTATGTATAGCTTCAGATGAATAGCATAGACAAGTAATGTCCGTAGACTCTGATAGTGATCCTGAAGTTATTGGTTGCACTCGTAGTGGAAAACGGTATAAAGTAGGCCTTGACCAACATTCTTTTGAGTCGAGCCCAGAAGACAGTCAAGTTCCTAGAGCAAGTCACATAGAAAGACAAGGGAGTGTTCATATCCCTTATCACCCTTTTACACCGCAGAAGCCAAACAAAGCTCAGTATAATCCCGCAGAAACACCTTCTAGTATCCCACACGGTACTTCTAGTACCTCTGTACCACCTTTGTTCAATCAGCCCAGAAGAACTGCTACAGCACCTACACCTCAACCTAGCACAAGAAAGATGGGTGATGACATGAAACTACCAACTTTTAGAGGAACAGGGATAGAAGACCCTGAGCAACACTGGTTCCTATGTGAATCCATTTGGACAATTAAGCAAATTAATGATGATGCTGTTAAACTGCTTCAGTTAGCAACCACACTAAGAGAAAGAGCCTTAACTTGGTTCATGAAATACTCAGCAGCATAGAATAGGACGCTTGCTGATGTAAGAAATGCAATGATTAGAGAATTTAAGAAACCTAAATCAGAATCACAGTGTATAACAGAGCTCAAAGACATCAAGCAGTTACCTACAGAGTCAGTATGGGACTTTGACCAAAAGTTCAAAGCCCTGATAGATCAAGTAAGCTTTGAGTTTGCACCACAACAGCATAAGGAATGGTTCATTGCTGCACTGCTTCCACACATTAGACTTCCTCTTATGCAACAAAATCTCACTACTCAGGAACAAGCTCTAGAGATGGCTATGAAACTAGAAGCTTCACCAATTGCTGGAACAAGCAACGATGTTGCGCAGTTGCAGAACCAATTAGAAAACTTAACCTTGCAAGTGCATGATATTAAGAAAGGCAAGGATGCTAAGGAGGAGATATGGTGTACAAAATGTAAAGCGCAAGGTCATTCAAAGGACCATTGCCCTTTTTTCATAGAGTATATTGCAACTGGAGCACCTAATCCTTTACCACAGCCACAGGGGCCTTGGTGTGAAATCTGTAGAACTAGAGGTCATAGACCACAAGAATGTCACTTACTTCAGAAATATGTACAAACTCCAAAGAATCTATATTGTAATTTCTGTAAATCAGTAGGCCATGATGAAAACAATTGCAGAGCATATGACCTTATGATGGAAAGGAAACATGATGTTTATAGAGTACAGTCAGAAGTACAAGGACCCACAACAAGTCCACAGTATGACCAAACTCGCGACGGCCGAACAGGAAATTACAGAGGCCGCGGACGTACAACAAATTTTGGCCGCGGAAGAGGCCAGATCACTTGTTATAATTGTGGAGCGCAAGGTCATTTTGCAAGAGACTGCCAAAATCCTACAACCCTTTGCAGATATTGCAAATCTTATGATCATATCATTGAAGAATGCCCTCAATTGCTGACTAAAATGCAAGCAAAGACGCCACAGGTCAACCAGAATATTCAATTGATTGGAGCAGAAGAAAGGAAACCAGAACGTACAGTTAATATTGTGACGCGCAGTGGAACAACCACTGGTGCGCCAGAGTCGGGAACTGCAAAGCAAGCGACGCAATGGGTGCGCCGCGCTAATATTAAACCAACCCCACTTAATCTGCAGAAGCAAAAAGAAGCATTCAAGCAAGCCCAAGAGTATTTCTCAGACACTAGAGCTTCAAGTTCTGTTACAACTCCGCATAATGATATTAGATCGCAAGTGCTAAGACAAGACAACCTGGTACAAGAACAGGCCACTACATCCGGAAGGCCCGATGAAGAAGATGCACTAGGTACTGTCCATAATTTTCTAAGGAACTGCTTAAAGTTGTTGCGAAATGAAAAAGCAACTATGGAACTTCAACACCTATTGGAAAAATGTCAACAATCTGCTTCGACGAACACGCCGCAGCGTGCTGTTCACCAGATTGGGAGTCACATTAGAACTGGAAAAGAGATGAGGCTCACAGCGCAGATTGGAGCATTTGAGATGGACGAAGTCATTCTAGATTTGGTCTCAGAAGTTAATGTTCTCACCATGCAGACATGGGAACAGATGGGAAGTCCTCAACTTTCAAGATCCCCCATCCAGCTAAGACTCACGAACCAGCAACGAGTCTCTCCATTGGGCAGATTACCCAATGTACCTATTGATATCGAGGGAGTAAGAAGTTCTGCAGACTTTGAAGTAATCAAAATTCTGGATGATAGTAGACCTTACCCAGCACTTTTAGGTATAGACTGGGCATTCGATAATTTGGCTGTCATTAATTTGAAGAAAAGACAGATGACCTTCGAGGACGACCAGATTAGGGTCATTGCACCGCTTGATCCTATTCAAGGACCAAGGTATATAGAACCCATTCGGGCAGAAGAAGAAGCGCGCCACATGGAAAGTTTGTATCAGATGACTTTGTCAATCCCACAGCAGATGCCCATATCAGCTGGCGATGCGATAGTTCGTGCACATCAGACTCAGATGCAGGATTGGAAAACTGGCAAAATCGCTTACATGAGGTTTCTACAAGACGTTGCGCCATGATGACTAAATACATTCGATGGATTGGTACAGAATTGACCGACACTCCAATTTTTGATGGGTTAACCATCGTAAGTGAATTCATACAGGCATATGAACAACAACTTCCAGAACAGCAGCGCATACAGGCATTAGATGTATCACTGCGCGCTACACCCGCAAGATGGTGGGGTGCGCATAAAGAGAATATTCACACATGGCAAGACTGTCGCAGATTGATACTGCGCAGATTCCAGGACAATACAGCAGAAGTGACGCGCAAATACGAGGGACAGAGTGACCCCAAGTCACACATTGAAGCATGTATTCAGCAATGGTCAGATATTCCGGACGATGAGTGGGTTCACCTATTCGTCCACACATTGGACACAGTTCCAAGGAACTGGTACACTGAAACAGAATTGCGCAGAGGCACTCTTACTTGGCCTCTAATGATGGAAAGTTTTCAACTTCCCTTCAGCTTTGAGTCAGAGCATCCAAGTATTGATCAAGCTCTGAAGTGTATTAAAAAGAAGGTATTTGAACCATGTCTATTACCAGAATATTCCCAACCGGATTGGGCTGTTCAGATAGAACATGCCCTGGAATGCTATAATTTCACCGCTGAAGAAGAGGAGGATGATCCTCGCAACATCAATATCCCAGAATCAGAAGGGACGCGCAATGTTGAAGGTCCTCAGCTTGATATCCCTGCCATTACAGAACACATCAAGCTTAAAAAGGTTAACATTGGTACAGAAGCCGAACCCAAGTTTGCTTCTATTGGAGACTATTGGGATGATGAAACTGTTGGGCATATTTCAGATTTATTACGTGACTACCAGGATATCTTTCCTACCAAGTTTAAAGAAATGAAAGGCATCCTAGCTGACTTAGGAGTGATGCGCATACCTCTGAAACCAGATGCCAAGCCAGTAAAGCAGCGCCCATACAGGTTGAACCCGCGCTATAAAGAAAAAGTCAAAGAAGAAATTGACAAGATGCTCGCAGCAGGTATTATTGAGCCAGTAGAAGAAAGCGATTGGATTATCCCTATGGTTGTACAAGAGAAGAAGACAAAAGGTGAAATAAGAATTTGCGTGGACTTGCGCAAACTCAATGACGCATCAGCGCATGATCCATTTCCTACGCCCTTTACAGATGAAGTGCTTGATAATGTTGGAGGACAAGAGGCTTACTCCTTCACTGATGGATTTTCGGGATACCATCAGATCAGAATCCATCCAGATGACCGCCATAAGACTACTTTTGCGACTGAATGGGGATCATTCCAGTATACGATAATGCCCTTTGGTCTTAAAAATGCTCCTGCTATCTTCTCCAGAGTCGTTGTTGCTGTTTTTAAAGAATTCATCCATAAGTTTTTAGAAGTCTATTTTGATGACTGGATTGTGTTTGGTTTACTAAAGAACCATATAGCGAACCTGCGAATGATGTTAGAAAAATGTAGACAACATCAGATTTCCCTTAACTTGAAAAAATGTATCTTCTGTACTCCTTTTGGTATTTTGTTGGGTCATATTGTATGCAGACAAGGACTCCTGATGGATCCTGCGAAGGTTGCCATCATTGCTAATCTACCTGCGCCCAACTCAGTCAAGCAATTGCGCACTACATTGGGACATACTGGATACTACAGAAAATTTATCAAAGGTTATGCAAAGATCACAGCACCTATGGAACGATTGCTGAAAAAGGATTCGAAATTCCAATGGACAGAAGAATGCCAACAGAGCTTGGACACAATTAAAGACAAGATGATCACTGCGCCAATTCTAGTTTTCCCAGACTGGAATAAACCTTTTCATGTTCATGTCGATGCTTCTTCCATAGCATTGGGGATCGTACTTACACAATCAGGAGAAGGAGGAATCGATCACCCCATTGCTTACTCTAGCCGGAAGTTGTCCACAGCCGAGAAGAACTACACTACTACAGAGAGAGAAGGACTAGCTATGGTGTACGCCCTACAGAAGTTTAGGCACTACTTACTGGGCGCACATTTTAAAATGTATACTGACCATTCTGCATTGAAATACTTGGTCAATAAGCCAGTGTTAGGGGGAAGAATTTGCAGATGGCTACTGCTCTTTCAAGAATATGATTTTGAGGTTATTGTAAAGCCAGGAAGATTGAATGCAGGACCTGACCATTTATCTAGGATAGAGTCAGGAGAAGAACCTACAAGTCTGGAGGAAAATCTTCCTGACGAGCAGTTGTTCTCTATTCAAGCAGCAGATGAATATTATTCTGATATCCTTGAGTTTCTTACCACCGGACAAGCGCCAGTTGAGTTTACAGTCCAGCAGAAGAAACAACTTGTCGTTAAAGCCGCAGACTTCACTTTGATAGCAGGCCAGCTTTATAAGTTGGGCCCCAATGAAGTCTTGCGCAGATGTATCTTACCAAATGAAAAGAACTCTATCATCGCAGAAGCGCACTCAGGCACCGCAGGAGGCCATTTCGCAGGAAAGCCGACTGCTCAGAAGATATTAGCCGCAGGTCTTTGGTGGCCGACATTGCATAAGGATACTAAGGAATTCTGCAAATGTTGCGATGTGTGCCAGCAAACAGGAAAGCCTTCAAGAAGAGATGAGATGCCGCTAAGACCTCAGATAACACTGCGCGCTTTTGATAAATGGGCCATTGATTTTGTAGGTACTATCAACCCACCAGGAAAGAGAACCGGCGCAAGACACAGCATCACAGCTACTGAATACCTCACCAGATGGGCTGAGGCTAAGCCAGTGAAGAATTGCGACGCTGCCACGGCCGCGCAGTTCATTTTTGAGAATATTATCACTAGATTTGGATGTCCACTGATTCTAATGAGTGATCAGGGTACACATTTCCTCAATGAGACTATATAAGCCCTTACTGAAGAATTCCAAATTAGTCACCATAAGAGTACACCCTACCACCCTCAGGCTAATGGTACGGTGGAGGCATTCAATAAAATTCTTGAGAATGCCCTAACGAAGATCTGTAATCAACAAAGAGATGATTGGGACCTTAGTGTCACAGCTGTATTATGGGCTTACAGAACCACCTGCAAGAAACTAACAGGCCACACACCTTTCAGTTTGGTGTATGGACAAGAAGCAGTTATGCCTATGGAATACATTATTCCCAGTCTCAGAATTGCGCAAATTACAGAAATGACAGATCCTGATACTATGAGCGCAAGACTTTCACAACTGCTTGCCCTAGAAGAAGACCGACTTTTAGCCGGATTTCATCAACAGGTACAGAAGGCAAGACAGAAAGCTTGGCATGACAGGCACATTAAGAATAAACACTTTGCAGAAGGAGACTTGGTACTCCTCTATGATAGTAAATTCATCAAGTTTCCAGGCAAGTTTCGTGTACACTGGTTAGGCCCTTTTCAGGTGATAAAAATAACAGAAGGAGGAGCAGTTCAACTTGCGAAGCTGAATGGAGAAGTACTGCCTACAAAGATCAACGGGAGTCGGCTCAAGCTTTACCGCGACGACCACTCCGCCCTGTCGACTTAAATGGCTGCTCAAAGAAATGCAGATGCCCAGTGTAGTTGAAAGAGGCATCGCATCCAGTCTACACGGAAGTCGCGAGAACCTCAGTCTCTGGCTTCCCGCGCAGTTCCTTGAAACATCCGCGCACGTCTATAAAGTTTGGGAGAGCGAGCTTATCGTTGCGCTCTTGCGAAGTTTTCCCCGGACCGTTGAACCGTCACTCTTGCGAAGTCCCTGTGTCAACTTGCCGCTTGAAGAATTTTTGTTGTGGACCCCTATAGGCACAGTTTCCTAAGCTGAAATGACCCGCCGAAAAATTTGAATTACAGCAGTTATGTAGCCGCGTCCGAGAAATAAATGAAGGATAAGCCCGCCATTTAAGTATAGCCGCTCTGACAAGATTTGGCTTGATCTCCGTAAGATTTGCATTTAACTCATGAGCCGAAAGCGTTAGCCTCTCCCAGAAGCCTGTCAGAGCCCGTCCATCACAATAAATGCACCGCAACCGCGAAGTGGATCGTAGGGTTGTCAACTCATGCATAACCGCCTATAGCTTGTAACCCCACTTGCCCGCATTTACTATCACCTTTGGCTATAAATACTCCACACTTGTATAATTTCGGGTTATTTTTCTCGAACTGCAGAGTCTTGTTTCAGAATCTAAGCCATTGTTTTCAGAGCCGAGTTGTGCAGAGTGCTTCCCTTGTTGTCAGTGTTCATATCCCACGCCAGTCCGCTGTTTCCGTCCAAGTTCTTGTTACCTATACCCGTTCACGACGGAGAACCTGTCGACTG
Organism: Larix kaempferi; assembly: GCA_027924585.1. Taxonomy (NCBI): domain Eukaryota; kingdom Viridiplantae; phylum Streptophyta; class Pinopsida; order Pinales; family Pinaceae; genus Larix; species Larix kaempferi. Next base: position 424,793 of record BSBM01000153.1, read on the forward strand.
AAGAAGTTGTTCGTCAATTCTTGCGCCAAGGCCTAGATTTTGGCATGGCTACCCCCGTGACTGCTTCGACTTATGTACACCCTGGTTATCAGGACCCTAGACAATCTCCGGCCACACGAGCATCTCAGCCACAGCCAGAAGAGCCCGTTCCAGAGACATTGGCCACTATGGTGAATTATATTCCACCGCGTCCAGAAGATGCACCAGAGGTGCATATTCCGAAGAATGCAAAGTATCCGCTTCCGTTACCTCCACTACCGGTTAGCATGCGAATAGAAGGGTCCTTGCTCGGACACCTTCCACTGGTCAAGTTCTCTGATTTCAACCTGGGAGACTATAAAACATATCCTCAATTCCAGCTAGACCGATATCTGACGGTAGTGCATAATCCCAGCAGAAAGGTTGACGAATTCATCCCGAAGGGATTTGCAGCAAATCTTGAGCACCCTGGACTCCTGAACCTGTTAAAGCTACCGCATTTTGGGCGTAGCAATGAGGTGAACGCAGTTGTTAAAACACTGCTATCATGCGTTCATGGAGGTTACCTTTGGCTAGGGAGGCCAATCGATTTAAATGTCGATTTGATTCATCGCATCACTGGCCTGTCTAAGGTTGGTAAGGATCCCAATATCCATTTTATGGGAAAGGAGAAGGATAGAAAACTAGCTGCAAAGCTGGTCCAGAAATACAACCTTACAAGAGGAGGTCGGGCTTATGACCTCACAATAGTAGAAGACGAAGCACTCAGATTTACAGGAAGTTTGCTCGCAGGCAGACTTCTCACGAAGTGCAGACCGAAGGAAGTTACTGGAGCTGTCATGGAACTCGCCATCGCAGCTGCGGAGGGGGAGTAGTACAACTGGTGCCTCTTCCTCCTTAATTCTTTTTTGGACGACTGCCGGAACGTTCAGGATAACCCCGGTCAGTCATTCCATTTTTCTTGGCTTTTAATTTTGTGTGCTCTCGTCGGGTGGAAGGAGCCCCCGAACACTCAGTTCCTTCCGCGCCGCGCAGGATAACCCGACGGAATTCGCTATGTAAACCTTTGGGAATCTCCTAATCCCGCAAAGCGCAAGATGAACCGCGCTGTATTTTGTGAATACTACTATCTCCTCAGAGATACCATTCAGGAAATGCCAAGGCTGAGTGAGGAGACAGCGAAGATGTATGAAGGAAAGTTGGCCTTTACTGCCGACTTACATCAACTTTACCTCCGTCCCTGCGGCATTCAAGAGGAATGGGCCGTAGGCCTTTACAGGATGACCACCGAAGATGTCGAAGAAACTATCAAGTCTTGGTCAGACGAATGGAGAGAAGCCGCCGACATCGCATCCGCGATGCCACCCGCCGCTGCGCACGAGAAGGATAAGGGCAAGGAAGCCCCTGAGCAAAGAAGTGATGAAGGCCCGACAGAGCCAGCAAGCAAGAAACAAAAGGTGTCGCATCCCTCTGAGGCCATTCCCTCGGGGATCGACCAGTATTTGAAAGAGCAATTTCGCGAGCTGCGGAACACGCACGCTCACATCAGAAGTGCTCTAGACCTCCAGTTTGTGGAAATAAAAGGTCTCGTAGGAAGGATTGCGCAGACCCATGCGCCAGCATCTACTTCGCAGGCGCCACAAGAAACCCCAAGTACAGAGCGAGTTGAAGAACTCATAGAAAGGCATACTATCGTGCATATTCCACCTACGAGCATGACACTTCCAGATCTGCTAGCTGCACTACAGGTAAGCGCCGTTGGACCTGTTGAAATAAATTTGTCTCTAATTCCTATAGAGACTCTACAGCTAGTGCATGAGAAAGTTTCTCTTGAGTTGAGAGCTAGAGAGCTCTCTACCTTCCAGGAAAATCAATGACTGCAATCACAGGAGATAGAGCTGAAGGCAAGCCATAAGAATATCTCCGAGAAACTTGCACTTTATGAGGCGCAAGACATTGGCATCAGAAACGTAGTGGATGAGATTGCCCATGAATTGCCAGCTTGTGAAATTCAACCAGACCTCCCTCTGGTTGAGAAAGTTCAAATTATTGGAGGAAGGGTGAAAACCCTGGAGCATGAAATAGTTGCTATGGATGAGGGCCATAGAACCCAGATTGCCGAGCTGGAAGCTCGTGTTGCCGCGCAGTTTACAGATGATGCGCAGGAACAATTTGAAGCACTGAGCAGAGCTTCCACACAAATGAAGGACAAAATACAGGAAGCCGAGAACTTGATGACCCAAGTTATGGAAGCTTGGACGGAGCTTGAGAAGCTCCCTTTTAAAGTTGGTCTTTTGGAACAGGTACAAGCCGCAGAACAGTCCCTAACTGTTCTGACCGAAGAAACTAAGGCCTTAACAGGCTTACCAAAAATGAAGAAAATGAGTGAAGTGCGCAGAATGCAACAACAACTCCACAAGCTCAGAACTGAAGATGAGAAGCTCACCAACAGCATTCAGCCATTTATGGATGAGTATGCTGACATTGTTGGCCAAGTCGAGGCAAAAATCAAAGAGATTGCTGAATCTCAAGAGGTGATTGATGCCATCACTAAAGAAGAAGCCACTGCAGAAATGGTCCAGACAGCTGTGGAGTGTGTCGATGAATTGGACTCCGCTATTGCGCAGTGGAAGAAAGCATTTGCGCAGACCCAAGCAAAAGCAGATGCGCAAGTAAAGCGCCCACACGCTAGTGCGAGTGGCTCGAGGGCGAGCCACAAGTAAGTGTTAGGGGCCTGTTGGAGCCAAGGTCGCAGCTATGGTAAAAGCTGCAAATTTTGAGTAAAAAGCACAAGTATGGAAGAGAAAGTGCTAAGTTTTGAATAAGCACCAATTTTGGGGACAGAAGAAGACGATGCGCAGTACGGTGCCAGATGGAGGAGCTCAGCATAGATTACGGACCGGAAATCGTGGAGCTCGCGCGCACGTCAGAAGGGAATTAAGGTAGCAGAGTGGAAAGCCCAGCTACCCTAATTAATGAAGCAACGGAGTAGAGGGCTCAGCTACCCTCATTTAAGGCTAAGTACAGAAGTTATGGTTGCTCGGATCAAGGAGGAGCAACGGACCAAAGCATTGAAGGCGAAGGACGAGGCACCCATACCCGAAAGCTGCGCCGGAATTCATGGAGCCTGCAGGAAGCGGCGACATGACTGCAAGCGGCGCCTACAGTACACCTAGCCATGTGCGTGGTTAGGGTTTTTGGGGATTACTGCTGGGAAAGTCCCATAGTTTTGTAAAGGTGCGACCGCCATGGCCACCTATATATATGTATAATTGTAATGGGTAGATGTTAGCCAGCGAGTTAGTTGGTTAGTTAGTTAGCTAAGCGTCTGAGTGAGCTAGCTAAGATAGTAGACACTGGATGTAAGAAGGATTGATCGAGTGGATCATCCTCTGTTATGATCTTGTTGACTGTTTTCTACCGTGTTGCTAGAAAACGGGAGCTAGAGCTGGTTAGCAGTGAAGCTAATCCTTGAGTTGCAGACAGTCAGAGTCGACGTCTGAACTATTGTAATCTCTGAAGAGGAAGAGAATAGATCGAGAGAAGGGCTCCCAGCTGTGTGCATGGAGTTTCCTGGAAATATCTAAGGCTGCAGCTGTGTGCACAGCATATTGTATAAGTCTATCATTTTCTGGTTAATATAAGATACTCCCGTGGGCGTAGTTTTCCCCGTGGAGGTGGACTTCATATTTCTCGTTGTTGCGATGTTGTGAATGAAGTGATTGCCTGTTTTAAGTCTACTAACAGCAAATACAGAAATAGTGAATTATCTTTATGAGTGTGTTGAGTAAGTTCTTAAAGCTTTCTTGGGAAGTTATAATCGTTAAGGGTCGAAGGAATCGGTGAGATATGTCGCCGTAGCGACAGGAGAACGTGTTGCTGCGACGGACGCACTAGCTAAGCGACGTATAGAATATCAGCGCAGAGGATAATAGGTCCTAGCGCAGGAGTGGAAGTACCGCGCAGTTCAGCTGCCAAGCAGGAGCCTGAGCGCAGTTGCGCTCGTAAGTCTGGAAGGGTCAGACATTCACCTTTGAGGAATCCCCAAGAAGGAAAGAACAGTCTCTGCGTCGCCTAGGTTAAGGAAACCTGATTCCTTAGCCCCCCCATAGCCACTTCGGGTGAGACCTCGAGCTGGTGCGTAGCTCATTGCCGAGAGGGCCAGTGCGCCAAGGGGTTTTGTTGCTGCGTTTCATTAAAACCCGGGTCTGTCCAAAAAGCAGCCAACAAATGGTTCCGTTGCCGCGTGAATGAGACTTGTTATTTCAGCGACACACGAGATTGAGGCGAAACCCAGAGAAAGAAGGAGCCAACAAATGGTTCCGTTGCCTTATGAATTCTTCATCACGTCACTTCCGCTGCTTTGAACCCTGTTGTTGAGCCAACAAATGGTTCCGTTGCCACGTGACTGAAACTTGCTATTTTTGCGACGTAGAAGATTGTTGCTGAGCCAACAAATGGTTCTGTTGCCTTGAGACTTGCTCACCTAACAAATGTGTTACTGGAATCCTACAGCTACAGAAATTCAGGAGTGGTTCGATTTAAAGGCTAAAGAGTTCGTTGAACAAGAAAATAGAAGCTCTAGACTCCAGACAGAAGAATGGTTGCAGAAGTATATCTATACTGACCTTCACGAAATTTTCTTTGTCACATTTGCACTTGAGTTGCATGCTTGGATAGCCAAGTTAGCACATACTAGACCCACTGTGTATATTGATCGACCAGTTGCTTGGACGCCTGAGCTAGTCAGTATTCTGAAGCGGGTAGATAATTCTGTGTCCTGCGCAGTAGACTTTTGGTTGAATAGTCTGCTGAAAGGTTTCATCACTGAGTTTGCAGTGGATACAAGAAAGAGTTTCAATGAAGCTGAGAGAAGTTTCTTTCAGGCACAAAGAGGTAAGTTCCTGAATTCTTTGAACTTATCGATTAAAATGCTTCTGTATGAAAAAGCAAAACTATGTATAGCTTCAGATGAATAGCATAGACAAGTAATGTCCGTAGACTCTGATAGTGATCCTGAAGTTATTGGTTGCACTCGTAGTGGAAAACGGTATAAAGTAGGCCTTGACCAACATTCTTTTGAGTCGAGCCCAGAAGACAGTCAAGTTCCTAGAGCAAGTCACATAGAAAGACAAGGGAGTGTTCATATCCCTTATCACCCTTTTACACCGCAGAAGCCAAACAAAGCTCAGTATAATCCCGCAGAAACACCTTCTAGTAGCCCACACGGTACTTCTAGTACCTCTGTACCACCTTTGTTCAATCAGCCCAGAAGAACTGCTACAGCACCTACACCTCAACCTAGCACAAGAAAGATGGGTGATGACATGAAACTACCAACTTTTAGAGGAACAGGGATAGAAGACCCTGAGCAACACTGGTTCCTATGTGAATCCATTTGGACAATTAAGCAAATTAATGATGATGCTGTTAAACTGCTTCAGTTAGCAACCACACTAAGAGAAAGAGCCTTAACTTGGTTCATGAAATACTCAGCAGCACAGAATAGGACGCTTGCTGATGTAAGAAATGCAATGATTAGAGAATTTAAGAAACCTAAATCAGAATCACAGTGTATAACAGAGCTCAAAGACATCAAGCAGTTACCTACAGAGTTAGTATGGGACTTTGACCAAAAGTTCAAAGCCCTGATAGATCAAGTAAGCTTTGAGTTTGCACCACAACAACATAAGGAATGGTTCATTGCTGCACTGCTTCCACACATTAGACTTCCTCTTATGCAACAAAATCTCACTACTCAGGAACAAGCTCTAGAGATGGCTATGAAACTAGAAGCTTCACCAATTACTGGAACAAGCAACGATGTTGCGCAGTTGCAGAACCAATTAGCAAACTTAACCTTGCAAGTGCATGATATTAAGAAAGGCAAGGATGCTAAGGAGGAGATATGGTGTACAAAATGTAAAGCGCAAGGTCATTCAAAGGACCATTGCCCTGTTTTCATAGAGTATATTGCAACTTGAGCACCTAATCCTTTACCACAGCCACAGGGGCCTTGGTGTGAAATATGTAGAACTAGAGGTCATAGACCACAAGAATGTCACTTACTTTAGAAATATGTACAAACTCCAAAGAATCTATATTGTAATTTCTGTAAATCAGTAGGCCATGATGAAAACAATTGCAGAGCATATGACCTTATGATGGAAAGGAAACATGATGTTTATAGAGTACAGTCAGAAGTACAAGGACCCACAGCAGGTCCACAGTATGACCAAACTCGCGACGGCCGAACAGGAAATTACAGAGGCCGCGGAAGAGGCCAGATAACTTGTTATAATTGTGGAGCGCAAGGTCATTTTGCAAGAGACTGCCAAAATCCTACAACCCTTTGCAGATATTGCAAATCTTATGATCATATCATTGAAGAATGCCCTCAATTGCTGACTAAAATGCAAGCAAAGACGCCACAGGTCAACCAGAATATTCAATTGATTGGAGCAGAAGAAAGGAAACCAGAACGTACAGTTAATATTGTGACGCGCAGTGGAACAACCACTGGTGCGCCAGAGTCGGGAACTGCAAAGCAAGCGACGCAATGGGTGCGCCGCGCTAATATTAAACCAACCCTACTTAACCTGCAAAAGCAAAAAGAAGCATTCAAGCAAGCCCAAGAGTATTTCTCAGACACCAGAGCTTCAAGTTCTGTTACAACTCCGCATAATGATATTAGATCGCAAGTGCTAAGAGAAGACAACCTGGTACAAGAACAGGCCACTACATCCGGAAGGCCCGATGAAGAAGATGCACTAGGTACTGTCCATAATTTTCTAAGGAACTGCTTAAAGTTGTTGCGAAATGAAAAAGCAACTATGGAACTTCAACACCTATTGGACAAATGTCAACAATCTGCTTCGACGAACACGCCGCAGCGTGCTGTTCACCAGATTGGGAGTCACATTAGAACTGGAAAAGAGATGAGGCTCACAGCACAGATTGGAGCATTTGAGATGGACGAAGTCATTCTAGATTTGGGCTCAGAAGTTAATGTTCTCACCATGCAGACATGGGAACAGATGGGAAGTCCTCAACTTTCAAGATCCCCCATCCAGCTAAGACTCGCGAACCAGCAACGAGTCTCTCCATTGGGAAGATTACCCAATGTACCTATTGATATCGAGGGAGTAAGAAGTTTTGCAGACTTTGAAGTAATCAAAATTCTGGATGATAGTAGACCTTACCCAGCACTTTTAGGTATAGACTGGGCATTCGATAATTTGGCTGTCATTAATTTGAAGAAAAGACAGATGACCTTCGAGGACGACCAGATTAGGGTCATTGCACCGCTTGATCCTATTCAAGGACCAAGGTATATAGAACCCATTCAGGCAGAAGAAGAAGCGCGCCACATGGGAAGTTTGTATCAGATGACTGCTAGTCAGAGTGACTATGTCAATCCCACAGCAGATGGCCATATCAGCTGGCGATGCGATAGTTCGTGCACATCAGACTCAGATGCAGGATTGGAAAACTGGCAAAATCGCTTACATGAGGTTTCTACAAGACATTGCGCCATGATGACTAAATCCATTCGATGGATTGGTACAGAATTGACCGACACTCCAATTTTTGATGGGTTAACCAGCGTAAGTGAATTCATACAGGCATATGAACAACAACTTCCAGAACAGCAGCGCATACAGGCATTAGATGTATCACTGCGCGCTACACCCGCAAGATGGTGGGGTGCGCATAAAGAGAATATTCACACATGGCAAGACTGTCGCAGATTGATACTGGGCAAATTCCAGGACAATACAACAGAAGTGTCGCGCAAATACGAGGGACAGAGTGACCCCAGGTCACACATTGAAGCATGTATTCAGCAATGGTCAGATATTCCGGACGATGAGTGGGTTCACCTATTCGTCCACACATTGGACACAGTTCCAAGGAACTGGTACACTGAAACAGAATTGCGCAGAGGCACTCTTTCTTGGCCTCTAATGATGGAAAGTTTTCAACTTACCTTCAGCTTTGAGTCAGAGCATCCAAGTATTGATCAAGCTCTGAAGTGTATTAAAAAGAAGGTATTTGAACCATGTCTATTACCAGAATATTCCCAACCGGATTGGGTTGTTCAGATAGAACATGCCCTGGAATGCTATAATTTCACCGCTGAAGAAGAGGAGGATGATCCTCGCAACATCAATATCCCAGAATCAGAAGGGACGCGCAATGTTGAAGGTCCTCAGCTTGATATCCCTGCCATTACAGAACACATCAAGCTTAAAAAGGTTAACATTGGTACAGAAGCCGAACCCAAGTTTGCTTCTATTGGAGACTATTGGGATGATGAAACTGTTGGGCATATTTCAGATTTATTACGTGACTACCAGGATATCTTTCCTACCAAGTTTACAGAAATGAAAGGCATCCTAGGAGACTTAGGAGTGATGCGCATACCTCTGAAACCAGATGCCAAGCTAGTAAAGCAGCGCCCATACAGGTTGAACCCGCGCTATAAAGAAAAAGTCAAAGAAGAAATTGACAAGATGCTCGCAGCAGGTATTATTGAGCCAGTAGAAGAAAGCGATTGGATTAGCCCTATGGTTGTACAAGAGAAGAAGACAAAAGGTGAAATAAGAATTTGCATGGACTTGCGCAAACTCAATGACGCATCAGCGCATGATCCATTTCCTACGCCCTTTACGGATGAAGTGATTGATAATGTTGGAGGACAAGAGGCTTACTCCTTCACTGATGGATTTTCGGGATACCATCAGATCAGAATCCATTCAGACGACCGCCATAAGACTACTTTTGCGACTGAATGGGGATCATTCCAGTATACGGTAATTCCCTTTGGTATTAAAAATGCTCCTGCTATCTTCTCCAGAGTCGTTGTTGCTGTTTTTAAAGAATTCATCCATAAGTTTTTAGAAGTCTATTTTGATGACTGGACTGTGTTTGGTTTACTAAAGAACCATATAGCGAACCTGCGAATGATGTTAGAAAAATGTAGACAGCATCAGATTTCCCTTAACTTGAAAAAATGTATCTTCTGTACTCCTTTTGGTATTTTGTTGGGTCATATTGTATGCAGACAAGGACTCCTGATGGATCCTGCGAAGGTTGCCATCATTGCTAATCTACCTGCGCCCAACTCAGTCAAGCAATTGCGCACTACATTGGGACATACTGGATACTACAGAAAATTTATCAAAGGTTATGCAAAGATCACAGCACCTATGGAATGATTGCTGAAAAAGGATTCGAAATTCCAATGGACAGAAGAATGCCAACAGAGCTTGGACACAATTAAAGACAAGATGATCACTGCGCGAATTCTAGTTTTCCCAGACTGGAATAAACCTTTTCATTTTCATGTCGATGCTTCTTCCATAGCATTGGGGATCGTACTTACACAACCAGGAGAAGGAGGAATCGATCACCCCATTGCTTACTCTAGCCGGAAGTTGCCCACAGCCGAGAAGAACTACACTACTACAGAGAGAGAAGGACTAGCTATGGTGTACGCCCTACAGAAGTTTAGGCACTACTTACTGGGCGCACATTTTAAAATGTATACTGACCATTCTGCTTTGAAATACTTGGTCAATAAGCCAGTGTTAGGGGGAAGAATTTGCAGATGGCTACTGCTCTTTCAAGAATATGATTTTGAGGTTATTGTAAAGCCAGGAAGATTGAATGCAGGACCTGACCATTTATCTAGGATAGAGTCAGGAGAAGAACCTACAAGTCTGGAGGACAATCTTCCTGACGCGCAGTTGTTCTCTATTCAAGCAGCAGATGAATATTATTCTGATATCCTTGAGTTTCTTACCACCGGACAAGCGCCAGTTGAGTTTACAGTCCAGCAGAAGAAACAACTTGTCGTTAAAGCCGCAGACTTCACTTTGATAGCAGGCCAGCTTTATAAGTTGGGCCCCGATGAAGTCTTGCGCAGATGTATCTTACCACATGAAAAGAACTCTATCATCGCAGAAGCGCACTCAGGCACCGCAGGAGGCCATTTCGCAGGAAAGCCGACTGCTCAGAAGATCTTAGCCGCAGGTCTTTGGTGGCCGACATTGCATAAGGATACTAAGGAATTCTGCAAATGTTGCGATGTGTGCCAGCGAACAGGAAAACCTTCAAGAAGAGATGATATGCCGCTAAGACCTCAGATAACATTGCGCGCTTTTGATAAATGGGCCATTGATTTTGTAGGTACTATCAACCCACCAGGAAAGAGAACCGGTGCAAGACACATCATCACAGCTACTGAATACCTCACCAGATGGGCTGAGGCTAAGCCAGTGAAGAATTGCGACGCTGCCACGGCCGCGCAGTTCATTTTTGAGAATATTATCACTAGATTTGGATGTCCACTGATTCTAATGAGTGATCAGGGTACACATTTCCTCAATGAGACTATAGAAGCCCTTACTGAAGAATTCCAAATTAGTCACCATAAGAGTACACCCTACCACCCTCAGGCTAATGGTACGGTGGAGGCATTCAATAAAATTCTTGAGAATGCCCTAACGAAGATCTGTAATCAACAAAGAGATGATTGGGACCTTAGAGTCACAGCTGTATTATGGGCTTACAGAACCACCTGCAAGAAACTAACAGACCACACACCTTTCAGTTTGGTGTATGGACAAGAAGCAGTTATGCCTATGGAATACATTATTCCCAGTCTCAGAATTGCGCAAATTACAGAAATGACAGATCCTGATACTATGAGCGCAAGACTTTCACAACTGCTTGCCCTAGAAGAAGACCGACTTTTAGCCGTATTTCATCAACAGGTACAGAAGGCAAGACAGAAAGCTTGGCATGACAGGCACATTAAGAATAAACACTTTGCAGAAGGAGACTTGGTACTCCTCTATGATAGTTAATTCATCAAGTTTCCAGGCAAGTTTCGTGTACACTGGTTAGGCCCTTTTCAGGTGATAAAAATAACAAAAGGAGGAGCAGTTCAACTTGCGAAGCTGAATGGAGAAGTACTGCCTACAAAGATCAACGGGAGTCGTCTCAAGCTTTACCGCGACGGCCACTCCGCCCTTTCGACTTAAATGGCTGCTCAAAGAAATGCAGATGCCCAGTGTAGTTGAAAGAGGCATCGCATCCAGTCTACACGGAAGTCGCGAGAACCTCAGTCTCTGGCTTCCCGCGCAGTTCCTTGAACATCCGCGCATGTCTATAAAGTTTGGGAGAGCGAGCTTATCTTTGCGCTCTTGCGAAGTTTTCCCCGGACCGTTGAACCGTCGCTCTTGCGAAGTCCCTGTGTCAACTTGCCGCTTGAAGAATTTTTGTTGTGGACCCCTATAGGCACAGTTTCCTAAGCTGAAATGACCCGCCGAAAAATTTGAATTACAGCAGTTATGTAGCCGCGTCCGAGAAATAAATGAAGGATAAGCCCGCCATTTAAGTATAGCCGCTCTGACAAGATTTGGCTTGATCTCCGTAAGATTTGCATTTAACTCATGAGCCGAAAGCGTTAGCCTCTCCCGGAAGCCTGTCAGAGCCCGTCCATCACAATAAATGCACCGCAACCGCGAAGTGGATCGTAGGGTTGTCAACTCATGCATAACCGCCTATAGCTTGTAACCCCACTTGCCCGCATTTACTATCACCTTTGGCTATAAATACTCCACACTTGTATAATTTCGGGTTATTTTTCTAGAACTGCAGAGTCTTGTTTCAGAATCTAAGCCATTGTTTTCAGAGCCGAGTTGTGCAGAGTGCTTCCCTTGTTGTCAGTGTTCATATCCCACGCCAGTCCGCTGTTTCCGTCCAAGTTCTTGTTACCTATACCCATTCACGACGGAGAACCTGTCGACTGAAGAAGTTGTTCGTCAATTCTTGCGTCGAGGCCTAGATTTCGGCATGGCTACCCCCGTGACTGCTTCGACTTATGTACACCCTGGTTATCAGGACCCTAGACAATCTCCGGCCACACGAGCATCTCAGACACAGCTAGAAGAGCCCGTTCCAGAGCCGTTGGCCACTATGGTGAATTATATTCCACCGCGTCCAGAAGATGCACTAGAGGTGCATATTCCGAAGAATGCAAAGTATCCGCTTTCGTTACCTCGACTACCGGTTAGCGTGCGAATAGAAGGGTCCTTGCTCGGACACCTTCCACTGGTCAAGTTCTCTGATTTCAACCTGGGAGACTATAAAACATATCCTCAGTTCCAGCTAGACCGATATCTGACGGTAGTGCATAATCCCAGCAGAAAGGTTGACGAATTCATCCCGAAGGGATTTGCAGCAAATCTTGAGCGCCCTGGACTCCTGAACCTGTTAAAGCTACCGCATTTTGGGCGTAGCAATGAGGTGAACGCAGTTGTTAAAACACTTCTATCCTGCGTTCATGGAGGTTACCTTTGGCTGGGGAGGCCAATCGATTTAAATGTCGATTTGATTCATTGCATTACTGTCCTGTCTAAGGTTGGTAAGGATCCCAATATCCATTTTATGGGAAAGGAGAAGGATAGAAAACTGGCTGCAAAGCTGGTCCAGAAATACAACCTTACAAGAGGAGGTCAGGCTTATGACCTCACAATAGTAGAAGACGAAGCACTCAGATTTACAGGAAGTTTGCTCGCAGGCAGACTTCTCACGAAGTGCAGACCAAAGGAAGTTACTGGAGCTGTTGTGGAGCTCGCCATCGCAGCTGCGGAGGGGGAGCAGTACAACTGGTGCCTCTTCATCCTTAATTCTTTTTTGGACGACTGCCGGAACGTTCAGGATAACCCCGGTCAGTCATTCCATTTTTCTTGGCTTTTAATTTTGTGTGCTCTCGTCGGGTGGAAGGAGCCCCCGAACACTCAGTTCCTTCCGCGCCGCGTAGGAGAACCCGACGGAATTCGCTATGTAAACCTTTGGGAATCTCCTAATCCCGCAAAGCACAAGATGAACCGCGCTGTATTTTGTGAATACTACTATCTCCTCAGAGATACCATTCAGGAAATGCCAAGGCTGAGTGAGGAGACGTCGAAGATGTACGAAGGAAAGTTGGCCTTTACTGCCGACTTACATCAACTTTACCTCCGTCCCTGCGGCATTCAAGAGGAATGGACCGTAGGCCTTTACAGGATGACCACCGAAGATGTCGAAGAAACTATCAAGTCTTGGTCAGACGAATGGAGAGAAGCCGCCGACATCGCATCCGCGATGCCACCCGCCGCTGCGCACGAGAAGGATAAGGGCAAGGAAGCCCCTGAGCAAAGAAGTGATGAAGGCTCGACAGAGCCAGCAAGCAAGAAACAAAAGGTGTCGCATCCCTCTGAGGCCATTCCCTCGGGGATCGACCAGTATTTGAAAGAGCAATTTCGCGAGCTGCGGAACATGCACGCTCACATCAGAAGTGCTCTAGACCTCCAGTTTGTGGAAATAAAAGGTCTCGCAGGAAGGATTGCGCAGACCCATGCGCCAGCATCTACTTCGCAGGCGCCACAAGAAACCCCAAGTACAGAGCGAGTTGAAGAACTCATAGAAAGGCATACTATCGTGCATATTCCACCTACGAGCATGACACTTCCAGATCCGCTAGCTGCACTACAGGTAAGCGCCGTTGGACCTGTTGAAATAAATTTGTCTCTAATTCCTATAGAGACTCTACAGCTATTGCATGAGAAAGTTTCTCTTGAGTTGAGAGCTAGAGAGCTCTCTACCTTCCAGGAAAATCAACGACTGCAATCAAAGGAGATAGAGCTGAAGACAAGCCATAAGAATATCTCCGAGAAACTTGCACTTTATGAGGCGCAAGACATTGGCATCAGAAACGTAGTGGATGAGATTGCCCATGAATTGCCAGCTTGTGAAATTCAACCAGACCTCCCTCTGGTTGATAAAGTTCAAATTATTGGAGGAAGGGTGAAAACCTTGGAGCATGAAATAGTTGCTATGGCTGAGGGCCATAGAACCCAGATTGCCGAGCTGGAAGCTCGTGTTTCCGCGCAGTTTACAGATGATGCGCAGGAACAATTTGAAGCACTGAGCAGAGCTTCCACACAAATGAAGGACAGAATACAGGAAGCCGAGAACTTGATGAGCCAAGCTATGGAAGCTTGGACGGAGCTTGAGAAGCTCCCTTTTAAAGTTGGTCTTTTGGAACAGGTACAAGCCGCAGAACAGTCCCTAACTGTTCTGACCGAAGAAACTAAGGCCTTAACAGGCTTACCAAAAATGAAGAAAATGAGTGAAGTGCGCAGAATGCAACAACAACTCCACAAGCTCAGAATTGAAGATGAGAATCTCACCAACAGCATTCAACCATTTATGGATGAGTATGCTGACATTGTTGGCCAAGTCGAGGCAAAAATCAAAGAGATTGCTGAATCTCAAGAGGTGATTGATGCCATCACTAAAGAAGAAGCCACTGCAGAAATGGTCCAGACAGCTGTGGAGTGTGTCGATGAATTGGACTCCGCTATTGCGCAGTGGAAGAAAGCATTTGCGCAGACCCAAGCAAAAGCAGATGCGCAAGTAAAGCGCCCACACGCTAGTGCGAGTGGCTCGAGGGCGAGCCACAAGTAAGTGTTAGGGGCCTGTTGGAGCCAAGGTCGCAGCTATGGTAAAAGCTGCGAATTTTGAGGAAAAAACACAAGTATGGAAGAGAAAGTGCTAAGTTTTGAATAAGCACCAATTTTGGGGACAGAAGAAGACGATGCGCAGTACGGTTCCAGATGGAGGAGCTCAGCATAGATTACGGACCGGAAATCGCGGAGCTCACGCGCACGTCAGAAGGGAATGAAGGTAGCAGAGTGGAAAGCCCAGCTACCCTAATTAATGAAGCAATGGAGTAGAGGGATCAGCTACCCTCATTTAAGGCTAAGTACAGAAGTTATGGTTGCTCGGATCAAGGAGGAGCAACGGACCAAAGAATTGAAGGCGAAGGACGAGGCACCCATACTCGTAAGCTGCGCCGAAATTCATGGAGCCTGCAGGAAGCGGCGACATGACTGCAAGCGGTGCCTACAGTACACCTAGCCATGTGCGTGGTTAGGGTTTTTGGGGATTACTGCTGGGAAAGGCCCATAGTTTTGTAAAGGTGCGACCGCCATGGCCACCTATATATATGTATAATTGTAATGGGTAGATGTTAGCCAGCGAGTTAGTTGGTTAGTTAGTTAGCTAAGCGTCTGAGTGAGCTAGCTAAGATAGTAGACACTGGATGTAAGAAGGATTGATCGAGTGGATCATCCTCTGTTATGATCTTGTTGACTGTTTTCTACCGTGTTGCTAGAAAACATGAGCTAGAGCTGGTTAGCAGTGAAGCTAATCCTTGAGTTGCAGACAGTCAGAGTCGACGTCTGAACTATTGTAATCTCTGAAGAGGAAGAGAATAGATCGAGAGAAGGGCTCCCAGCTGTGTGCGTGGAGTTTTCTGGAAAGATCTAAGGCTGCAGCTGTGTGCGCAGCATATTGTATAAGTCTATCATTTTCTGGTTAATATAAGATACTCCCGTGGGCGTAGTTTTCCCCGTGGAGGTGGACTTCATATTTCTCGTTGTTGCGATGTTGTGAATGAAGTGATTGCCTGTTTTAAGTCTACTAACAGCAAATACAGAAATAGTGCATTATCTTTATGAGTGTGTTGAGTAAGTTCTTAAAGCTTTCTTGGGAAGTTATAGTCGTTAAGGGTCGAAGGAATCGGTGAGATACGTCGCCGTAGCGACAGGAGAACGTGTTGCTGCGACGGGCGCACTAGCTAAGCGACGTATAGAATATCGGCGCAAAGGATAATAGGTCCTAGCGCAGGAGTGGAAGTACCGCGCAGTTCAGCTGCCAAGCAGGAGCCTGAGCGCAGTTGCGCTCGTAAGTATGGAAGGGTCAGACATTCACCTTTGAGGAATCGCCAAGAAGGAAAGAACAGTCTCCGCGTCGCCTAGGTTAAGGAAACCTGATTCCTTAGCCCCCCCATAGCCACTTCGGGTGAGACCTCGAGCTGCTGCGCAGCTCGTTGCCGAGAGGGCCAGTGCGCCAAGGGGTTTTGTTGCTGCGCTTCATTAAAACCCGGGTCTGTCCAAAAAGTAGCCAACACTTCTGATTCTGATTTATCATCCCCTCGTAAGAAGAAACACAAGAGAGATGACAGTTTACAGGGAGAGTTCAGGAAGATCAAGGCTCCAACTTTTGAAGGAGACTTAGATTCGGGAGAGAAAGATGAAGAATGGCCTTTAGGTATGAACAAATACTATTCGGTACATAAGCATTCTAGCCAAATGAAGGCTCGTTTGGCCATCTACAGCTTGAATGGAAAATCTTCCCGACGGTGGAAATATTTGCGACACACTAAGAAACTGAGTAGGACAAGACTCGGGTGGACAACCTTTAGAAAATTGTTTCAGGAGAAATACATGTCATAAATATTTTTCGATAAGAAAATAAAGGAATTCCACGAACTACAACTAAACTCCCTTACCATGGATGCTTTGATCAACATATTTCTTGAACTATTACACTATGTAACCTACGTAAGGGATGGGAAGGTAAAAATACAACAGTTCTTAGGATGCCTTCCTACTTTCTACAGAGATAAGATTGAATTTGATACACCCAAGACATTGGAGGTAGCCTTACACAAGGATATACTCTGCTACGAACACATACAACAATGAACTGAGAACATAAACAAGAATAAAGAGAATATTAGATCCTCTTTCAACAACAAAAGACAGGGATTTAGACCAGCTCCTTACCGAAAGAAGAACAGTAGTTTTCCAGCTAACCGAAATTTCAAGAAATTCAGGACACAGTCAAATATGCCATCACAGAGTGTTAAGAAGACAACAATGGATAGAGGATCTATATCAGCCATGATACCAAGAAAATGATGGGGATTTCAAGGACCCCATTACTACAAATATTTCCCGAATAAAACCACTATAGTTCTAAATAATTTATAGGAGGAAGCAACCGTGGAAGACATGGAAAGAACACCCAGGATATGTTTTTCTCTAGAAGGTAGACATGAAGACCATCAATATACCATGGTAAAAATAGAAGGTAAAATCTCAACTACACCTATTTCCATTTTACTTGATCCAGGAACTTGTCGTATTTATGCTTCCCCTAAATTTGTTGAAAATTGCAAATTAAACAAAGAGAAACATAGTAAGCCATGGATGGTACAATTAACCACGGTACAAAGAGAAAAATTTCAGAACTTATTAAAAGTTGCAAGATTGACATGAATGGTTTTCAAACCGAGGAAGATTTAAACATTTTACCCTTAGGTGCTTACGACAAACTGATAGGAATGGATTCGCTAGAACAACACCACGTCATGCTTGATTGTCTAAACAAAACTTTCATATGCACAGATAAACAAGGAAATTAGAGAAAGGTACAAGGTATACCTAAGAAGGTATCTATTAGAGAGATATTATCCTTACAAGTCAAAAAGTGTGTAAGGAAGGGATGCAAACTTTATGCAGTCAACATTCAGAACTTGGAAAATGAAAAGGAACATAAAATTGAAGACTTTCATGTCCTAGTGGAGTTTAGAGATGTATTTCGAGAAGAGATACTAGGGTTACTGTTAATGTAATTGTAACTTCGGAAGATATTCACTTGTATATTTTATGTTTTATTTATATTTTATTATTGTACCTCTGATGAAGATGTTTATTCCTCCGGTCGGGAGAGTCATTATTGTACTTGAGTCATGTCAAGTCAGTGAGGTTAACCCTCCATTGTATGTCAGGGAGTTAGACCCCAGAGTCGAGTCTTTTATGGGTTATTAGACTCTCTTATAGAAGTCGTCCGAGTCAGGTACAACTAGGGGTCGACCTGTTTGGTGAAAAGTTCAAGTGAAAGTAAAAGTATAAATAGAGAGGGTGCTCCTCTCTATTTTCTCATTCACTCACTCATCAAGTTCGCATTAGTGAGGAGAAGGACAAGTTCGCACAAGTAGAGAAGAGAGACGCTGGTGAAGACCATTTCTACTTTTGGGGTTTATATTTCTATTGTTGTATTGTTACTCATTCTATCTCTGAGGAAGTTGCGGGGCTTTCTACTTTATGGTTTCCTCGAGGAAAAACTTTGTGTCTCATGTCTCTTTTGTTTAAATGCTGTGCTTGTTATTCTCTCAGATAAGATCCTAGATAATCTTGAATTAAATTATGAAAATCTAACATGGTTTCAAAGCTAACCTGAGAAGAAGACACCGTGCAACTGCAAAAGCTAGGGCTTCTTAATTTTTTGGTTTCTATCCATAGATCATCAACAGAAGGAGGCTAGGCTAACTTGCCTAAGGAAGGCACATCTTTCTGTCAAAACATAAATTGATTCTGAGCATTTTTCAATTTTTTGCCTATGAAAAATTTAATGGTTGCATACCTTGAGATAACTAGCTTCATACTTAATACTCACAAAAACACATCAACATTTGACAATTGAATGTACCCACTTAAAGATACCAATTGAGACACTTTGTGTGCCTACTCCTGCAAATCAAAGGGGTTTGGAAATTGAGATCCATTAGGATAGAGTAGACTTGGAAATTGTCATTCCTCCAGAAGGGGCTACATAATTCATCGTCTATGAAACATACTATAAGATCGACAAGCAGAAATAAACCATATAACGAACCTTGATTTGCATGGTTTCTCTAAAGCGCTTGAACGGTTTTGTCCAAGGTAGGGAGATACTTCTTTTAAAAAACAACAAAAATATATTCAAGTCTTCACCAAAATATCCATTTTGGTTATACCCAACAATCATAGAGTTCCATGAAACCATATGTTTTTGACACATTTTTCCAGATGCTTGGCATGCAATGTCTAAATCCCCACATTTGGGTACATATCTATAATTGCATTACCAAAAAAAACCATCAGATTCCAACCCAATTCTAGTTATAGAGTGATGGATTTCCTTATCTTGTTGTGACACTGCTAACCTGCACACACCTCCTTAACACAAGTAAAGATGAATTTATTTATATGCACACCTGCTACATGCATTCAATAATAGAAAGTAAGGGTTTCCTCAAACAAGCCATATCGCACATATCTGACAATCATGGTATTCCACAAGGACAAATTTTGTACTTGTGTTTCGTCAAAGAGGAGGTTGTCATGTTCCCACAAAATTGAGCATTGGAAAAAGTTCCTAACCCAACCAATCTCTTGGGTTGAGGAGGCAGTTGCATAACCATGGGGTTAAATTTTGTATTCCAGGCTATTAATTAATTAGGAGTGTACATTTAAATTTATCCATAGTTTGCTACCTACTTGGAATAAATAATTATGGAGCATTTAATATTATTGGTGCAATTTTTATTTTTATTTTTTATGCTGAATAAATGGATAAATTGTCCCACCAATTCGAATTAGTGGATAAGGTTGGAGGAATTGATTGGAGTAGAAGTCAAGTAAGCACTAGAGTCCAAAAATGATGCCAAAAATGAGAAAAGAGGAATATTTCAGGAAAAGCAGCATAAATCCAAAAAGCAAGATAAAATAGGAAAAGAAGGAAAGTATGAAAAGTAGGAAAGTTGGAAAACGAAGGAAAGTCAGAAAAGAGGAAAAAGAAGGAAATCCAAAGCAAGCAAAGCAAGGAAGGGAAGCAAGATTTCCTCATCCTCTCAAGGAATGCACGTTCCTCAAGGAGAATTTCTCACCAAGGCATGAAACATCTATAAATAATTCTATGAGAACCACATTCACATATTTTGTTAGTTTGAGAAATTTTATGAATGCATTTGTGCATTTGAGACTTGGGAGGTGTGCCCCTAGTCAAGCTTGGGAGGTGTGCCCTAGTTTTCTGTGAGAGGATGATGGTATTCATACATTATCACTAAGTGTATTTTCAGGTACTGAAGCTGATCAGGTCGAATATAAAGTTCAGAATCATCATCACCAAGTTCATAGATCGAATCCTCCCTCCTTCTTGAAGTTCTGCAGCTAGTTTCTTATGTACAAGAAGAGAGATCCTTCTATCACTTTCTGAGGGGAATAATGGCCTATTCTATGATTTAATAACAAATTATGTAATTTTATTATATTATTTTATTCAATAAAAATGACAGAACTCTAATTTCTTCTCCAATTTGTGCACCCCTTCTAGATTTAGCTAGAATTTAACTAGCTTTCAGTGTTTGATTCATAATTCAATGAGAATAAATCCAAATGAAGTCATTCATGTTCCTAGATTTATATAAAATGTCATATGTCATGATCTAACCTCTGTTTCAGAAATTTGATTTCCTTTGATCACTGTTTGGGAATCCATAAGTCAAACTAGTTGAGTTGTCCCGAATTGCCATTTTACTAGTTTTGTTATAAGACTTGTTAAGATCTACATAAAAATTAATGAGATGATATTTAATGATGCAATTACTGTAAATGAATTTTAATTAACCTCTCCGATGTCTGCAATAACCTTCTCCATACTTCAGTTAAATATCTCACCCATACCAGTCTGTATATGCTGAGTAGCCCAGGAGCGTTGGAGTAAATTGCATCTTGATGATATTGAAACATCAATGGTATCAGTACATTGTGAATAGGTATCATACCACATCAGAACCATTCATTCTCCCATAGCCTCTGATCTTTCCCATTGCCAACAATACTAGCTCCCTTAGCCTTTGTTTTGATCCAATTTCAGAAGTCTAGATTTTTTGTATCACTTGTATAAGTTGGTACATTATATAGGTGAGCATCCTCAAGAATAATACAGTGGGCATACATGCTCATAATCTTGGAAGATAAGAAGAGAGTTTGCTCAATTTGAGTTAGTATGATTTGGGCATGAACTTGCTTCCCCCTTCCTATAGTTTTCAACTGTCCATAGGATTCCAAAAGAGAATCAACAAGTTAGAGTCCACTAAGATTGAAATTCCATGTTCATTTCAGAGTGTGCTCAATCCTTCATGTGGGTAAATGGGAAAACAACTTTAGGTTGACCAGTATGAAGAACAATGTAACTCTTAAAATTTGAAAATTAATAAAAAAGAAAAACCAAATGAAGTAAAATTAGAGATGAAACAAACCAATTAAAGAATAATCATTAGTTAAAAAGGGAAAAATGGGTTTGTTATAGTTGCAAGACAAGGTGATTTGGTACATTCGCACAAACTCTACTAATATAAGCCAAATCAATGAAGGATGAACCTATTTACATAAACATGCCCTTTTATCACTTCAATTATTCAATACCTATTTACCATCCATCCATATTATGTGTGCACATAAAAGACAGGGTAAGGACCTTAAAAAAGGATTCATACTTGACATCATGTGATTCTCCTATGATAGCAACAATGCCCTATTATCCCAATGGAGTTGAAGGGTATTTGATATAGCAAAGTCAAACCCAATTGCAAGCACTTTTAGCATAATTATTTGCTTCTTTGAAGTCACACATATGAAGCAACTAAAAATTAAAACCCATGAAGTTTTTCAGAACTTGGAAGGGGATTTGTTTAATTTGAAGGAGGTCAATCAAGTTAAGGTCGGCCTGATCAACTACTTGTGGGCTTCCACAAGTCTCTTTGTTAATAGTCCGATAAATACCACTGTACTTGCAGTGATATTGTTGTTTCTAAAATTTCCAAGGGTAAAGGCTTTTCCCTATGGAGAAATGCTCACAGCTTGGTTCCATTGGCTCACAAGTTCCCATAGTTTATTAGATGATATTCTAGTTATTATTATTGAATTATAATTATGACTATTTTTTAGATAAATATTTGTTTTTAAAGTACAATTACGACTACTATTTTTAGATATATAGTTGTTTTTTTAAGACCAAACAACAATTATGACTATTTTGTTAGTCTTATATTTGATGTATTTTCCTCTATTCATATTAAATAGGAAAATTTAGTTGTATATCACTCTTCAAAATTTTCAAGACCAATGTTCTTACTTCTTTGGTGATAAAAACCACTTTATGTAGTAATGGGTGCAATTCCTTTAGAAATTCTTGGCACAATTCCAGGCATAACCCTCGGCTCTAAACATGGTGCTATGCCTGGCTCTATTCTGGAAGCTATGTTTGGCGCTCTTCTGGAAGCTATGCTTGGCCTTATTTTGGAATCTATGCCAGACGTTATCTGGAAGCTATTATGGACGATATTCTAGACGTTAATTAACATCCAAAATAGCGTCTACTTTTAAAAAAGACACAAAAAACGCCATGAAAAGTGCCAACTTTGTCCAAAAAATGATGAAAAATACACTAAAAGTGTTAGTGGGCGCCAAAAAAGGAGCTAAAAGAGACTCTAATCACAGGGTTTTGTTGTAGTGATTATATCTCCCAAGGAAACAACAAAGCATTATTATCACCTAAAAATACAATTACTTAAAACATATTTAAGTAATAGTGATCTGCATCGCAGTTGGCAAGTCATCGTTGATGCAACTTCAACAAGTTTCGACTTCGACTTGACACGTTTCCAGTCCGAAAGGTTATCTCCGACATGTTCTGAATTCAACACAACTTTGAGGAGTCTCGACTTCGACACACCTCAACACATTTGCACCTTCGACATGTTCAGGAACCTCACAGTTCGCGACATCGACAAGCAGTGTCAACATGCGACCAACGACTGTCAAACTTCGACAGACTGTCTCTCTTGTTGGTCACCCTATATGCTAATCAATTACAACTAACACACAGGATGCTCATTATAAATTGTCAACCCAGGTAGGTCTTTTTATTTCAAAAGTAATTAGCACAATCTATGCATAAACATTCAAGTAGCTGATTGAATAAATGGAGATAAATTATCCTACCTATTTGCTCAGTCAAACTCATCTCATGGCTAAAACTAATCTAATTTATCCATCTAAGAATTCAAAGTACATTTAGCTTCCTACAATCACTCCAGCAATCACTGATCTAAGAAGAATTAAGCTAGACTTACTTTTGCAAGAAGTTAAATCCTAATGATATCAGACTATAATGCACAAACCATAACCTGTCTAAAATTATCTAATCTGCAAATCATAAATCACAGTAAGAAATCAAAACCAAGTGCAATCATAATCTGACTAATTCAATAAACTTCAAGAAGGATAAATAATAGAAATAAACTAGAGTTGAGCTCGATTGTAATAGCTAACTAGCACACTTGCATAAAAGGAACTAACCTACAGAGTCAACTGTCACACCACGCAGTTACAACTATTCAGAATGAAACCATTAACTACCAAAGGAAAATGCGATTATCAATTACTACTGTTGCAGCTTCTTTGTAAAACGTATCTACTGTAAATCCACACCACACAACAAAAATAAACTAAAGTACCTACTTAACTCGGCAATCTCTGTGCGAAGGAGGGCCCTGGCCTTCTAACAGAGATGCTGTGAACTACTACAAATTAAAACACAAAGATATGAAGAACTCTGCTCCTTTTATTAAAAATAGTAATTCACAGTACTCTGTTACAGCTCGTACAATTGATAATCAACCAACCTTAGGCTTGTTGTAGGTACAACAGATCCCATGCTTCATTCGAACATGGGAGCCCCAATTTTTGTAAATACAAAGGTATTCGGGTAATTTTCTTGATTAAAATGAGATTCTTAAACCTTGTTTGTTATGATCTCATACCTTTGTTTTTGGTTTGTGTAATTATCATTTTCCCTTTGAAAAATTTCTTATTTTTTATTGTTTTCTTGACTTGAGGAAAGGCTTCATTTTTTCCAAAATGTTATGTTCTTCCTGCAAACTTGAAAACCCGAAACCCGCAACCTCGCAATTGCGGCTTGCAGGAATCGATTGTTCTTTCTTTTCGAAATTTTGTCGACCCGCAACCCACAACCCGAAATTGCGGATTGCGGGAAGACTTTGTTAAGATTTTTTGGAGAATTTTGATTCCGCAACCCGAAACCCACAATTGCGGATTTCGAATTGCGGAAAGTTGTTTTTTTTAATAAATTGCATTGTATGTTTCCACAACCCGCAACCTAAAATTTCGGATTGCGGGATGCGGAAAAGTTATTTTAATTTTAAACGTTGTTTTTGTTTTTGAAACCCACAACCCGCAATTTTGAGTTGCGTATTTTGGAAACACTTTTGTCCGTTGTATTGCAATTTGTAAACCCACAACATGCAACCCGCAAATTGCGGATTGCGGGAATTTTGAATAAAGTTTCAAAATAAAACTCGTGACCCAATCCCGCATCCCGCAGGGGTAATCTCAGTTGTTCGTTTCTTTTAAAACTACGGTTCATATTTGATCCGACCAAAAATCGATAAATATATGATTTTTTCTATTTTTCTTTATCATTTTCTTTGTCGGAATTTACTTTGCTACGTAGATTTTGCTATGAATTTCTTACCAGGGGTCATTCTCACGAATTTTTAGTTATTTTCAGGTTGGTTTGTTGTCATTTTTTCATTTTCTATTTATAGTTTTCCTGTTTATGATTTAGTTTTGATTATTTATCATAATTTCCAAGCTTTGCCAAGATGTCACGGAACACTTAGTCTAAAACAGTTCACAAGGATTTAGTGACCAAAGACCCCAATTTCGGTATCTTCTCGGATACCAGTGAGAGTGTTACTGAATATTATCAAATGGATTGGTCAAAAATTTATTCAATCATTGATAATGATAACCTTTCAGACATTAAGGAAGACCAACTTGCATATGAGAAAATTAGGGCTTCTCAATTGAATGCCATTGTTTCCCGACCTGCTATCCTACCTTACACAGACGCGGTAAAATGGATAGTAGACAATGCTAACCCTAAGGACCGGTCATTCAATGACAGTACGGGGTCACAATTGACAACCTTCCACCTTGAAGTATTTATCAGAGCTTTTGCTCTTAAACCGGTTGTGCAAACCCTTAGCCCTGAATTCATAAAATCCTCCAAAACTAGGTATAATTTCGACGAAATGATGAATTCATGGATGATTAAACCTAGCATCTTTGTGCCGAAGGCGGATAACCTCTACCTTATTTCCTGGTTTAGGGAGCCTTATTATTTATGGTAGCCATGCTCTGCAGGTTCTTTGGTCTCCCAAATTGTTCAGTCTTCAAAGCTGAATGGGCTCCAATAGATCATCATGTCTTAACAACGTGTGAATCCTTTCCTTGGGCATCTATCCTGTTATTAGAACTTAAAACGGCTATCCAAGACTATCAAAAGGAACCTGCCCTGAGAAAGACACACTTCTTCTTGGCAGCCTTCATTCTTGATGTTTTTTGCTCTGAGTTCCAATATCCTCACTTGGGATGGAATTGGACCCCTTCAGACCCACCAGTTCATATTTATCACTCATCACTATGGCAAACCAATTTTGTGCCATTACTTTATGACATTTGTGACCACTTCATGGGCACCATTTATTTCAAGATATTCAAACAAGAGGCACCTGCCTTTTCAGCTGATGCTAGGGCCTTCATCAACACAATTAGTGATTGGTATGTCCATGAATCCTATTCATATATCAGAGTCTGGAGAAGTGACACTATTCATCTTCTGCCCAGAATAGTGCTTGACAGATTGGTCATTCAAGAAGTCTCCTATCAGACTGTTACTAATGGTGTTTACAGAAAACTCACTGGTCCCAAAAAGAAAGGTTGGCCAAAATTTTCTTTGAACCTTGAGCCATTAGTCATCCCAATCTCGAATTGGGATGTAGTGCTTGGCGACCAGGTGGCTCCTTTAAAATTGGGTTTTGCTCCCAAAAGGAAGCATGATCCTAAGAAATTCATTGATGCAAATTTTAAACAATATCATATGAAGATGTACTATGTCCATGAAGAAGTCCCAAATGATTCTACCTATCAAGGGGTGAATACATTTTCTGAAGTCCTGGCTAGGGCCAAGAGCTTAGATGAACAACATCAGATTATGCAATATCAGAGAGAAATTAAAGCTAAAGTTTTGAGCTATAGAATGATGGAAATGAATCTTCTTGAGCAAATGAGAAAGGATAGAACAGAAAAGGAGAACCAATAGGATAATTCCCCTCTAGTGCTTACTTACTCAGATGGGAATAAAGGTAAAGCCCCCATGGAGAATCCTCCTCAGGTAAAAACAACTGAACAAGTAAAATCCTTGTTGTAAACCTCTCATCATTTCCAGTAGGAGTTAGCACAAATCACTTCAGTGATTGATACTCAAATGATTGAACCTCCTAAGCTTACTGTGGATATTCAAGTGACTGCTGCAGCTATACAAGTATCTGATGATCTAATAATAGCTGAGACCAAACCAGCTAAGAGATAGAAAATCCTGATCCCTACATCACAGGTTCCCACTGTTCATATCATTGACAGTGATGTTGATGATGGACCACATCCTCCAGTGTCAGTGACTCAAGAAGTGACTCAGGAAGTAACTTAAGAAGTGACTGAAGATTCACAAGCAATTATAGATTTGTTGGACTCTATTGAGATGGATCACTCTTTTTTTGATCAACAGGTACTGGAGGTTACTACTGCTCCTGATATTACAACCTCAACACTTTTATTGTCATCTATTCAATATATTTCTGCTTTGTCTCTAGGGGTAATGCCACCATTTTCCATATCACAATTGTTTCATACTTTGACTTCCAAAGCCACTCCATTTTCAGATGGCCCAGTTCCATTTTCCATTCCCTCATTTATTATTGCAGAAGTCCAGTCTTCGACCGTCCCTCTGCAATTATCCATATCTTATTTATCATTACCCACCGTGGATGAGCCACCCTCAATTCCCTCTTAATCATTACCTGCTACTGATGATCATGTTCCACTTTCTGAAGCCTTCACTTCAATCCCTTCTCCAACCCATGTTCCATCAGTTCCTCAGATTGTCTCTACCCCTCTGACTACTCCTCAAGTTACCATGTTTATACCTAGTCCCACTGCCACTCAAACATCTTCATTAATTTCAACAGAGAATGTCATTTCCATTTCTTCGGAAATAATAACAGAATATGAAGATGATGTTGTAGTTCCTCTTGGACATTATTTTTACATTAAAGAGAATAAAGCAGTGATAAAGAGAGGTAAGAAGAGAAGAAGAGATCAAGGTGGGTTAGAAGTATCTGTTCCAAATCAGATAATATGGGCTCAACAAACAAATGATCCCCAGACAAGAGCAATTGAGATAGCTGTAGCCTTAGGGGCATTTGCTGGTGCAAACCTTGATTTGGTCCAGGTACTGAATAGGGAAATTGATCAGAAGAAGGGAGAATTGGAAAGGATTCAAGAAGAGTTAGTAAATACCAAGGAAGAACATGAGATTTATGTTGCTGATCTCAGGAGGATATGGGGAGATATGTTAGAGGATTTGGAGCGAAGTAATACCTCTCTTCAGGATGAACTTCATAATGTACAAGTTGAGAACTCTGCCAATACACAAAAGATAGCCTTACTGGAAAATCAATCTGAGGATGCAACTACAAGTGCATCCTCCTCTAATTTCTCTAAGTTTTCACCCCAGGAATTTAAGGATTTGGCCTCTCAGGTCAATGAGGAACATCATAAATTACTGGAGCAACTGTTTTACACCCTGGATGAGATTAGGGAGATGCATATCACTTTTGGTAATATGTATGGTGTCCTTGAAGGGAAGAAAGCTAAAAGGCTGGAAGATTCTAAGAAAAGTGAAAACATTGTTGAATGACATGGGTATATCACGAACATACAAGAAGACATCCCCATCCTCAAAAGTTTTCAGTTCAAGAAAATCAGAGCTGCATTAAACACTTGGCTTGATATTAATGAGTCAGTTGAAGACATTATCAAGAAAGCACAGGCTATGTGTGGTAGGCGATGGTATGCAACGGATAATATCATGGAAAGTCTACAGTTCCCTGCTATGGGGCTCATTGAAGATGCTTTCCCACCTAAGTTGAAGGTTGAGAAAGTTGAACGCAGGTGTGAGGGAGCCAAACATAAAATTCAGTGCCTTGAGGAGGTCAAGATCGATGATGTGGAGAAATTAATCACGAAACCGGTCACCTTGGAAGGAAAAATCCATGTTTTTATCCGCATTTGGAATAAGTTAGCTAAAAATGAAATGGAAACATTCATGTGTAATGCCCAGTTGGGGCTTGAGTCAGCTAACTATCTGAATGTGGATGAGTTGTTAGAGATTTGGGACAAATGGCAAGTATTTCTAGGCCATTAGTTTAGTTTTGATTTTGTAATCCCGGTTTGTGGGAATTTACTCTTTGTATGTTAAATTTTCAGAATTTACTTCAATCTGATCTAGGATATTAACTGAGAGAACAACATGTACAACAAATCTACAGCATATCAATCATGGACACAATAATGCAATCACACAAGAGACACAGAGTTTACTTGGGGAAAACCATAAAGGTGAAAAACCCCAATAACTTCCTCAGAGATAGATAGAGCAATGATACAACCAGAATACAAGATATAGTCTTCTCCTAGCAGCAGAGCCTCCTCCTCCACAAGTGCGCCACTCTCCCAAGTGTGAGTGAGATAATAGAATGTGTAAAATGAGAGAGACACACTCTCTATTTATACACTAACTTGACTTGACCTTTACTCAACTAGGTCGGCCTCAGCTTAACCACTTAACATAATGCTGAATGGGCCGACCCCCACTAGGGTGGTCTAATAACCCTTTGACCCACATGGATGACCCCCAATAGGGTGGTCTAATAACCCTTTGACCCACATGACTTATATAGGGCCGACCCCAACAAGGTGGTCTAATAACCCATCAAGTATAAGTTACGACACTTACAATATAAATGACGACACTTCCGTATAGAGGAATAATAACATCTCTATAGGAATACAACCACTTCCGTATAGAGGAATAATAACATCTCTATAGGAATACAATATACATATATGTGAAATACATTCTGAAGTTACATATACATCAACATTGTATTATTTTGTAAACTCTTATTTAAAGAGGTGATCTCTCATTGAGAGGGGATGATGGCATTTGGAGAAGAAATCAACAGGAGAGGCTGGATATACTCTGTGTCATACAAGGCTTGTAATTTCTTACAAACTTTCATTAATACAATGAACTTATTCCCAGATTTTCTTTTGTATATTAATCAAGTTTATTTGATGAATGTTGATTTCATTCTAGATTGCTTATCTAATGTTGTTTAAGTCTTTTGCAAATTATTAAGTACAGTGATATTTAGTTCTGGTCTATCTTTGCTAATGATTTATGTGTTCATGAGGTTTTAAAAGAGTTTATTCAATTAAAACTTTTATTGATTTCTGCAAATGGTTTTCTTAGTAAAATATAATTGATGTTGATTTTTCAATTAACATATCAGTTACAGGTCAAATCTTGAATGCATTTAACCCTCAATTTGCTTTTGGTTAATTTTCATTGATTAATGGTAATTTGGGCAAATAAGTAATAAATCTTTTAACATTTATGTTAAGTTGATGAACAATACTTATTTATTTCCACATCAAGCCAACCTACACTTATCTCAGACAACTTCTTAGAGTAGATATAAATTAGTTTAGATTCTTTTAAGTAAATTTGTGTTTATAGACTTCTCACACTTTATTTTTCTTCATTGGAAAAATGATCCCTTGGATCAAAACTCACCAACTCATAGAGTGCCAGCGGAGGCTGAATGTCCATGGGAGATTACTATACCAAACAGGCTGGGGATAGAACTGTACTTGCATAGGACCTTTTGAAGCCTTTTAGTTTGGGTTTTCCCCCTCTGTTGAGAGCTAAGGAACCCATTCCAACACCTCGCACACCCTGCACATTCGAGGCCTAAACAAGGCTCTGAAAGCCTTCCCATATTTATACATGCATAATACAATCCTGATCCACTAAATTCGCACAACCATGAAGATATCTGATCTTCAGGCTACTGAGTCACAACAGAACAGTTACAACCATAAATAGACTTGAATGAAGCTGTTGGATGTGAAGGACGTTGTTACTCTAGCTGTCAATGGATCAATGGACTAACTGGACTGGAAGTTCTCTATCTTCCTCTCATTCACTATTTACAAAACTGTGGAGTAATGAACAACCAAAGTTCTCTATCTGTTGCAGCGATGCTCTATTGCAACGAAGTCTTGTTACAACTACCACGTGGAGAGATGATCACACTGTTTCTATTAATGTGTGGAATCAGAATCATGGAGTAATAGCTGGAACCAAACGTACCTTCCTTTCATGGACTTAGTGGGCTGATACACTTGTGTCTCTCAATGCTTTGAGCTTATCTTAATAAAATCGACACAAGTTAGCATAAATCAAAGAATAGAATTCATAACCATAAAAATCTTAGGCATTAATAAAGTAGGCAATAATAAATCATACTTGTTAGGATTCATGCTCAACTTTGAGGAAATACATATATCTGGTTTCTGGGAATAAGGAAAAACAGAGCAAAAAGAGGTAATAGGTGTGGTAAAAAAGGGACAATTTCAGGACCCAACATCTCTGTCTTCCAGTCGACTGTAACGGTTGAACTGTTGAACCGTTCTAACTTCTTCTTTGTAACTGAACATAACGGGAAGGAACCCAAGTGTCTCATAAATCTAGATAAGCATGTATAATATTGTAACATACATGAATTTATCTGTTTACATCTAATAGAGAAGAACAGTTCGCATTCCTGCAGATTGTCTGCACATATTGTGTTTATCTGTGTAGTTTAATCCAGCTTTGCTCATTCTGCTTATTCTTATAGCTTATGCCATAACATAGCCAACTCATTCAATCAAACTGTTGTCCCCCTCATGCTTCTTGGACATGACCCGGATCATTGGTATCAGAGCAGACTCAAATCATAGCACTCAGTTTCTTTCTTAAGTTATGCATATAAACTTCTCTCAAAGATACTTGACTTATGCCGGTTCAAACTTGCTCGCAATCTCAGCTATCCAAGTAGACACTACCTTCAGAAATGACAAAAGAAACAGATGATAGACATGCAGCCGCTGAGAAAACACAGCTTATTGAGCAAGATCTAGCTCAACAACAGACTAAAATGTTCGCCCAGTTCAACGAAATTCTCATGCGATTTACTTCGACATCCAGAGGATTTTTGACGAGAAATCACCCCAATAAAATCAACCCCTTCAAAGTGCAAATAAATTTGGACATACCGAATATTGAAGGTAATATTGATGTGGAATCCCTCGACAATTGGAATCCTATTACATTGTAAATCAACTCTCCAAAGCTGAAAAAGTCACCATTGAATCCTTAAATATGTCAAGCTCCGTGCACTACTGGTGGAAGAACCTCTCGACAAAGATGGATAAAAACGGATACCCCATCGACACATGGGATAAATTTGTCGAACACATCTGAAAGGAATTTTACCCGCCCAAATACCTCGAGCAACAATACAAGAAGTGGCAGCAGCTAAGCACCAGCTAAGGCAATGGAAAGACCAATTAGTACAGAGTTACACCGACGAGTTCTAACGACTCATGGCAAGACTTGGCATCTAAAAAGAAGAGAAATTGCTTGTTCTGAAGTACATTAGTGGATTGTCCTAGTACATCCAGCAGGAGATGGAATTTTTGACTGTCAATATGCTTGCAGATGATTTCCACTACGCCAGCAAACTGGAAACCAAGCAGAAAGGAAAAGCATGTTTTGCAACAAAGCCAACATCAGGATGACCACCTACAAGAAGGAACAAGTTGACTTCAACAAGTCAAAATCTTCTCAGTCAAAACCGCCAAAGCCAGACAATAGTAAGAAGCCTTTTCACAAGAGGGAATGTAGCAAAAAACTGCCTATCGGAAAATGGTGCGATTACCACCACTCATCTTGGCATGATACATCTGAATGAAAAGCTCGAAAGACATTTTTGGAAAAAGTGTCGACCTCTGATGCATTCGACAAGACGGTGGAAGAATCTGATCCAGATGTAATGACCCTTTTGACCTCGGCCACTCCAGCAGCCTCGTCTATCATCGACGAGGAGGAACGAGAGTTCCCTTTCCATACACGGATATGTGTCCAGAGAAACCCATTAAATCTGATTGTGGATAACAGGAGCTAGAAGAACTTCGTTTTTGAAGATCTCGTGAAGAAACTAGGTCTTGTTACCACTTCGCATGCTCACCTTACAACATTGGTTGGATGAAGGATGGACAAGAACAACGGATGACTTGACAATGTAAACTTGCCTACTTCATAAATCCTTTTGAAGATGAAGTACTCTGTGACGTGGCACAAATCTTCGTAGCCGACGCCCTGTTTGGGAAACCTTACCTCTGGGATAGACATGGAAGTTATCAGTCACGACCTCAAAAGGTGATTCTCAAAATCCAAAATCGATGGTTCAACATACTAGAGCGTCAACCTACACCGACGGTTTCATTGATATCTTCCAAACAGACAAAGAATCTCATCAATCATGCTCAGAATTTTGCATTAATCATGATCAAGTCACAACATTCTCAGAAGACTGCAACAATGATTCGAGTCACCGACCAATGCAGCTCTTGACAAAAGCAACAAGTCGATCATATTCTTCATGAGTACCAGAACCTCTTTCAAGATCCAGATGGAGTAGCTCAACACTGTCAGGTAAAACACTCCATTGAACTTGTTCCTGGTTCTTCTTTTCCTAACGCATATGTTTACAGAAGATCCATTCTAAAAAATGAAGAGATTCGTAGACAGATCCAAGAATTAATCGACAAAAGTCATATCCGACCCAGCTCCTCTCCTTGTGGAAGTATGGTCATCCTAGTTCCGAAGAAAGATTAGACTTGGCGCATGTGCATCGACTACAAAGCTATCAACAAAATATTAGTGAAGAATCGGTACCCTCTACAATGGATAGACGAGCTCATCGACTGTCTGAAAGGTGATAAATTCTTTACTAAGCTCGACCTCAAGTCGGGATACCATCAGATTCCAATCGATCCCTTAGATGCGTGGGAAACTACTTTCAAAACCAATGAAGTATTGTTTGAATGGTTAGTCATGCCTTTCGGCTTAACCAACGCACCTGCGACCTTCATGCGACATATGGATAACCTTCTTTGACCTTTCATTGACAAATGGGTTATTGTATATCTCGACGATATACTGATTTTCAGTCAATCATGGGTAGAACATGTCAAACATTTTCAACAATTCCTCGACACTGTCCAACAAAATCGGCTTTATCTAAACATGGACAAGTGCTCTTTTGCGATGACCAACATCAAATATTTGGGGTATGTAATTGACTCTGCAAGAATTCACGTCAACCCAGAAAAAGTACAAATCCTCAAAGATTGGCCCATTCCTAGAAGCATTCAAGAACTAAGAAGCTTTCTTGGTTTGGAGAATTTCTATCGACGATTCATACTCAGCTTCAGTCACATAGCATATCCCTTGAATCAGTTGACGAAGGGAAATGGGAAAACTGTCTTCCAGTGGACAACAACACAACAAGCAACTTTTGAACATCTCAAACACAAGCTCTGCACTACACCAGTACTTGTGTTACCTGATTTTCATTAGCTCTTTGAGATTGAGACAGACGCATCGGACTATGCTGTAATGTCCCTTTCTAGTAATTTTATTAAAATGGCAAAATTTTCACTTTTTTCCCTAGTTCGACCTTTGACTAGTTTTGATGTCTAGGTCTCCAATTTCATCCAAATGCTCCCAAATATTTTGAGGAGGTGTATGAATGATATTAATACTTTATTATGATGTTCAGGGATGATTTAAGACCATTAAAACACTTTTGCAAACTCCTTTAAGATTCTGGTCAATGTATGGTATTTTACTAGCAATTTCTCTTTTACTAGTGTTGGTCCCTTGGACTCCAAATGACTCCAAATTCTCCCAAATTGCTACAGGAGGTACTTGGATAATATTAAGACATATTTATAATTTTTATGGATTCTCTGGAGTGTTCATATGACTTCTTCAACTCCTCTTTCAAATCTGGTCAAGATAGATATTTTTACTAGTAAATTGTGGTTCAAATCCCCTAGGGGTAGATGATGAAAATTATTTTCCAAATGCACTCAATCCAACTCGAATTTTTGAATGGAAGCAGGGGACATATAAATCACATCAACATTAACTCATATGAATCACCATTCAACTTTTAATGTCTTCTATAACGCCCTTAAATCAGATGCAAAAAGACTAGTTTCAACCTTGGGGGAAATGACATTAAATATTCTTCAAATGGTATGAAACTGATCAAAATGACTCCAAATGCTTAAGTACTGAACATGAAACTTGTGAATATATTAAATTAAATTCCATGAATCATAAATACATCATAGGAATGATCTTTCATTCGAATACATCAATACATCATTGCTACACATCAAGGTAGTGGGGAAATGACACCATTCTTTCATTAAAAATCCGATTTATACATTTCCACTTAGAATTTAGACCTGAAAATTTCTGAAGATGAAGAAAAAAGTATTTAATTCATATTACAAAATAAATTGGGCATTAGAATCTCCCCCAAAGAGTACAATAGCTCACCAAAAACGCCCTCCCTCAAGGATCAAGAATATGCAATGAAAACTGGAAATGGTTGAAGGAGTGAACTGCACTAGAAGAAACCATGAGCTGCCTTGTAGCTTACACCTGAAAATAAAGACTCCATTAAATCTCCATGAAGGACCTGAATGGCCTTTCCAAACACCAACTTGGATGGGAATCTTTCACCCTCGAAATTGGCTAAGGCAAGAAACTAGTCATCTAGTAGCTCCTCTCTCACAAATGCAATTGCAAATTATAAAAATGATCAAAATATGGTTTCATTCTTTGTTATTGACATTTATAAAGTTTCCAAGATCTTTATGGGTCTAATTCCTTCTAAGAGATGCATTCCAACTCAAGTTGGGAAGAGATTCCAAAGAATGCCACTTGTACAACAATTCGTAGTCTCCCACTTCCACCAAATCACATGTGGAAGCATCTTAGCTTCCCTAACTCCCTTGAGTGCCCTCTTGGAGGCTATTTTTATCGCTGACATGTCATATATGTTAGATGTCAGCCTTCAGGTCTGATTTGTGTCATAGGTGTCATAGGATCTTCATCATTGTTGTCATAGAGCTAGGGAATCTAGTCCAAGTGTCTCACTAGCTCCAAAATGCCTCTTCCTCTTCCATGCGAGTTACTCTTCCACTCCAATTTGACCTTAATTGATTCATTCCAAATATAATGACCTTCCAACTCATCCCAAGACCCTTGGGCTTCTTATGGATTCGAATTGACAAGAGGAGGATGCCATGTGGCATATAAAATCTAGCTTGTGTGGGTCCCACTTCTCCATGTGTCTTCATGATCAAATGCCACTTTGATTTTCACTTGTATATATTTATTTATCTC
This sequence comes from Larix kaempferi, assembly GCA_027924585.1. Classification (NCBI taxonomy): domain Eukaryota; kingdom Viridiplantae; phylum Streptophyta; class Pinopsida; order Pinales; family Pinaceae; genus Larix; species Larix kaempferi. Next base: position 460,025 of record BSBM01000153.1, read on the forward strand.
CTTATTAAATATTTATTCTATTCTAATTTCCACAAATAATTTATTATCCCCCTTATTCCAAATCCCAAAGCTTCCACCCCTAACCTAGGAAACTAGTAATTTTCCTCTTTGGCAATTATTTGACCCTTAGCATCAATTTGACAAATTCTCATGAATATGACCAATGGGATTAGGACATTGTGAACCAATGCAAAATTTGGGACATGAAAAATCCTCCCTTCCCAATATTGCTTTTCCTCAAGCAATTTCAAACATGGGTGTTGAAGAACCTGCTTTCTGTATAATTGTTTGAAGTTGCCACTGAGTTGCCCAACTTTGAGTCTTTGAGATTCCATGAAGATTTTAGAGAGGAACCACCATGCTTGCTGTTGCACTACTCTGATTAAACTCACTTTATTAAGTGGGGAATCCATTCCCCATACTACTTGTTTCCCCCAAAAATTGAAATCAATGAGACTAAGAATTATCCCAGGGTCACATTGCTTGTATTGCACTCCAACAATTAGAAGTGCTTTCCAATTCATAGTTCCTGGATCCAATTTTATTGTATGCATTCTTCCCAACATCATGAGCACAAAATATATATCATCAAAGTACATAACAACATAATGAAAATGATCATCAAGAAGATGCTTCATCAAAGAATAGTGAAAGTGCTTATACCTCCAAGCAAGTAGACCACCATTTTCCAAGTGCATACAAGCATCAAGTAACCAATAAAATCTGCTCCAATGACATAGGTGAGGATACCATGTCCTATAATGCTGCTCCAAAAGGATGTGATATGCATCAAAATATTCATCCATGTATTCTTTCATCCAAGAAGTGAATGAAGAATCTCCACTAAAATCTGAACCAAATGATGAGCAGAAAAAAACAAGGATACTTCAAATGACTCAAAGAAGTATCACACATACATCCATGAATGTGATAATCATGAATATATAACAAAGTATGTTGTTTCCAACAAAAATGTTCTCCAATCATAAATCTATTCACCCAAGTGTTGGATGAAGTTCCTCCAACAACAAATGAACCAAGTGTTGAGCAATAAAAACCATGAGTCTTCAAGTGACTCAAATGCATATCATAGGTGCATCCATGTAGATGTGCATCATAATAAAGTAAAAAAGGATGCTGCTGCAAATGTGAATAAGAATTTGCTTCAACCATGTCATCATAAGAAGTAAATCTAGGAGTTCCATACTCCTCATGTGGCACCATAAAAAAGAACCCTTTCACCCATACTTCGTTCAGACTAATGCTGCAAAACATGTAATTGTAGGATGTAGGAGAATGAACTAACTCACCCAAATGATAAAAAAGGTGCAAAAGTTCCATCATGGGAAGGATCCATACGGGTAGTATCATGCAAATCCTTCAAAAGTGGGAAACCTTTGTTGTAGATTAGTTCCAATGCAGAGGAATCATGCTCTTCTTTAAAAATTGCATAACCTTCATCAAGAGACAATTCAAGTTCCTCTTCCACCACATCAAGTGTTTGTATCTCTTCAAGTTCATCTTCAAACACATCAAGCACATTCAAATTTCCACATTTCTCATGATCCACCATGTCATGAGAATCCTCCAAACAATCTACCATTTGACAGTCTGAAACGTAGGAGGAAAAACAAGTATCTTGCAACTTTTCAAGAAGTTGCTCATTTTGAATTGTGAGTTTATGATTATCCTCATTATTCTTCAAGTATGCATCATGTAACAATTCATTAAGCTCAAACAAATGGTTTCTATCAAAAAGAAAAGACATGAAATTACCTTTGATGTGGCACATTGCTCTTTGAATCTTCTCCATGTCTTCAAGGAAGGATGTTTCCTCCAATGAAGTAGCTCTCCAACAAGAATTTGACACCAATTCTTGAGTTTCATGGAGAATGCTGAGGGACTCTTGGATCTTCTTTTCATTCATCTTTAAGGACCCTTCAAGAAAATGAAGCTCTTGTAAATAAACCTCCTCATCTTCTTCCTTCTTACTTGGACCAAATTCATGAAGCTCAAGTGGTGATGGGGAAGTTGATCTTGTTTTTTCTTCAACTGCTACAAGGTCTTCATTTTCATGTTTAAGGGAATTTTGGCTTGCAACAATACTGTCAAAAGTGATATCTATGTCACCAACATATATTTGTGAGTACCCATCAGTAGGTACTCCTTCATAGTTCAAGCATCCATCAGTAGATGCTCCTTGATTCATGTCCAAGGTAGAATGTGTCTCGAAATGATCTTCAATAGTTTCAATAGGATATTTTTGAAGTTCATGGGATGTATCTTCATCTTTCTCCTTCAAGAAATATGATGTACTTTTCCCTTTGTTTTCCTTAGGATAAATATATTTGGAATCTCTTTTTGAAGAGTACCCAAGAAGTATCTTCCAGATGGAAATACCTGCATTCCTTGAAACTTCAGATTTTTCATTGCTCTTTTCACTCACACACATATGATTTTCTCTCCAAGGTATTTTACAAGAAGGGAATAAACCTTTCTTCACTAACTCCACATCTTCATTTTTGGGTCTATTTCCAAACAACCCATCAACATAGTCTTCAAAAGGCATGGCATTTTGTGTATCTTCCTTCGAAGCAAGATATTCTTGATATCTTTTATATTGTTGGAGCAAGGTTTTATATGTTGCTCTCCATATTTGTAACTCACTCATAGGATTATCCTCTGGTGGTGTGTCATACTCATATTTATCATACATATGGTCATAACAATAATCTTCATTCCTCCAATTGTAAGAACTGTTGCATGATGGCACCTCTTCCTCAACCCATTCACATTCTGCTTCATATTATTCATAATCATCTGCATATTCCTCATAATAATTGTACTCATAGGATTCATCATAATAGTAAGGCATGGATGAAAATTATTCTTCAATGTATGTATTAATCCATAGGTGCAAGGAATATGCTCTGATACCATTGTAATGTCCCTTTCCAATAATTTTATTAAAATGACAAATTTTTCACTTTTTTCCCTAGTTCGACCTTTGACTAGTTTTGATGTCTAGGTCTCCAATTTGATCCAAATGCTCCCAAATATTCTGAGGAGGTGTATGACTGATATTACTACTTGATTATGATGTTCAAGGATGATTTAATACCATTAAAAAAATTCTTCAAACTCCTTTAATATTCTGGTCAATGTATGGTATTTTACTAGCAATTTCTCTTTGACTAGTGTTGGTCCCTTTGACTCCAAATGACACCAAATTATCCCAAATTGCTACAAGAGGTAATTGGATGATATTAAGACATATTTATAATTTTTATGTATTATTTGGAGTGTTCATATGACTTCTGAAAATCCTCTTTCAAATCTGGTCGAGATAGAGATTTTTACTAGTAAATTGTGGTTCAAATCCCCTGGGGGTAGATGATGAAAATGACTTTCCAAATGCACTCAATACAACTCGAATTTCTGAATGGAAGAGGGGGACATATAAAGGAAATAAACATTAAATCATATACATCACCATTAAACTTTTAATGTCTGTTATAACTCCCTTAAATCAGATGCAAAAAGACTAGTTTCAACCATGGGGGAAATGGAATTAAATATTTTTCAAATGGTATTAAGTTGATCAAAATGACTCCAAATGCTTAAGTACTGAACATGAAACTTGTGTAGATCATAAATGAAAGTCCATGAATCATAAATACATCATAGGAATGATATTTCATTCGAATACATCAATACATCATTGCTACACATCAAGGTAGTGGGGAAATGACACCATTCTTTCATTAAAAATCCGATTTATACATTTCCACTTAGAATTTCGACCTGAAACTTTCTGAAGATGAATAAAAGAGTATTTAAATCATATTAAAAAATAAATGGGGCATTATAATCTCCCCCAAATAGTACAATAGCTCACCAAAAACGCCCTCCCTCAAGGGTCAAGAATATGCAATGAAAATTGGAAATGGTTGAAGGAGTGAGATGCAATAGAAGAAACCATGAGATTCCCTGTATCTTACACCTACAAATAAAGACTCCATTAAAGCGCCATGAAAGACGTGGATGGCCTTTCCAAACACCAACTTGGATGGGAATTTTTAACCCTCGAAATTGGCTAAGGCAAGAAACTAGTCATCTACTAGCTCCTCTCTCACAAATGCAATTGCAAATTCTAAAAATGATCAAAATATAGTTTCATTCTTTGTTATTGACATTTATAAAGTTTCCAAGCTCTCTATGGGTCGAATTACTTCCAAGAGATGCATTCCAACTCAAGTTGGGAAGAGATTCCAAAGAATGCCACTTGTACAACAATTCCTAGTCTTCCACTTCCACCAAATCACATGTGTAAGCATATTAGCTTCCCTAACTTCCTTGAGTGCCCTCTTGGAGGCTATTTTTAAGAATTTTATAAAATTGACCAATTTTTCACTTTTTCCCTATTTCGACCTTTGACTAGTTTTGATGTCTAGGTCTCCAAATTGACCCAAATGCTCCCAAATATTCTGTGAGGGTATATGAATGATATTAAGACTTGAATATGAGGTTCAGGGATGATTTATGACCCTCCAAATACTTCTGCAAACTTGTTTAATATTTTGGACAAAGTATGGGATTTAACTAGCAATTTGGGGATCAAATCCCCCCAGGGTAAGTATTGAAAATGGCTCTCCAAATGCCTCCAAACCCATTCGAAATTCAAAACAGAGGTAGGGGATGTCCGAGGGACATTAATAAGGTCTCATGTGCACCATTTATAAGTTATTAAGTCTATTCTAATCTTCTCCCAAACAACAACAAAAATCATTAATTTGACCCTTGGGGAAATGGCACCAAATCTCTTCCAAATGAAAATAAACTGAGTGAAATGACTTCAAATGCTTAAGTGCTGAACATGAAACTTGTAATAATCATCAATGGATGTCCATTCATCATAAATATATCAGATAAATATTCTTTCATTCAAAATCATTAGCATTACAATGGCATAGATCAATATAGTGGGGAAATGGTCATTGTTTGCTCATTAATCATCACTTTTACATACAACCACTTGGTATTTCGACTTGATACTTTCTAAATATGAATAAAAGAGTATATTAAGCTTATTACAATTAGAAATGGATCAGGAGAATCTCTCCCAAAGAGTACAAGATCTCACAAAAAATGCCCTCCCTCAAGGAGCAAGAATATGCAATGAAAACTGGAAATGGTTGAGTGAATGAGCTGCAATAGAATAAGCCATGAGATACCTTGTAGCTTACACTTTCAAATAAATACTCCATTAAATATCCATGAAAGACCTGAATGGCCTTTCCAAACACCAACTTGGATGGGAATCTTTCACCCTTGAAATTGGCTAAGGCAAGAAACTAGTCATCTACTAGCTCCTCTCTCACAAATGCATTTGCAAATTCTAAAAATGATCAAAATATGGTTTCATTATTTGTTATTGACATTTATAAATTTTCCAAGCTCTCTATGGGTCAAATTCCTTCCAAGAGATGCATTCCAACTCAAGTTGGGAAGAGCTTCCAAATAATGCCATTTGTACAACAATTCATAGTCTCCCACTTCCACCAAATCACATGTGGAAGCATCTTAGCTGCCATAACTCCCTTGAGCACCTTCTTGGAGGCTATGTTTATCCCTGACATGTCATATATGTCAGATGTCAGCCTCCAGGTCTGATTTGTGTCATAGGATCTTCATCATTGTTGTCATAGAGCTAGGGAATCTAGTGCAAGTGTCTCACTGGCTCCAAAATGCCTCTTCCTCTTCCATGGGAGTTAATCTTCCAATCCATTCAACCTTAATTGATTCATGCCAAATATATTGAACTTACAACTCATCCCAAGACCCTTGGGCTTCTTATGGATTCGAATTGACAAGAGGAGGATGCCATGTGGCATAGAAAATCTAGCTTGTGTGGGTTCCACTTCCTCCATGTGTATTCATGATCAAATGCCACTTTGATTTTCACTTGTATATATTTATTTATCTCTTTTATTAAATATTTATGCTATTCTAATGTCCACACATCATTTATTATCCCCCTTATTCCAAATCCCAAAGCTTCCACCCCCAACCAAGGAAACTAGTAATTTTCCTCTTTGGCAATTATTTGACCCTTAGCATCAATTTGAAAAATTCTCATGAATATGACCAATGGGATTATGCCATTGTGACCCAATGCAAAATTTGGGACATGAAATATGCTTTGGGCATAGTGATCACTCAATCTGGTCACCCAGTCGCTTTTCATTCCGAGACTTTTAACGACACAGTTAGAAGATACTCGATGTACAAAAAAGAACTGTACGCCATTGTGCAAGATCTCAAGCAATGGAGGCATTACATCCTTGGAAAGGAAACGGTCATTCTCACCGATCATAAGCCTCTACAGTTCGCTCTGACACAATCAAATTTTCAGACAAACCAACAACTCAAGTGGATTAATTACCTACAACAATTCCAGTTGGTGATTAAGTATCGGAAAGGTAAAGCTAACGCCACCACCGATTGCATCAGTCGACCACCCATTACTCTCCTTTTGACAGTGATGAGTATGCAGGGATACAACACGACCACTTTCCCACAGTTGTATGAGGACGACAACAACTTCTCAGCAGTCTATCGACAGTTACAGACTAACAAGTCATCAACCTCAGACTCCGACTATTTCCTGAGAGACACCTTGCTATACAAGCTTAGATAGCTTTGTGTACCGACATGTGAGCACCGACATCATCTCATTTGGGACGCGTACTACAGCAAGACTGCAGGACACTTTGGAGTAGCAAAAACATTTGCTATTCTGCATAAGTATTTCTTTTGGCCTACACTTAAATCCGACGTGTTGTACGTACAACGGATCCCATGATTCACTATGATCATGGGAGCCCCAATTTTGTAAATACAAAGGTATTTAGGTAAGTTTTTAAACTTGGTTTGCTATGGTATCATGCTTTTTGTTTTTGGTTTGTTTTAATTGTCATCTTTTCCTTTGAAAATTTCTAAGTTTTTGGTTGTTTTCTTGATTTGCAAAATGCCTTAGATTCTTTGAATTTCCTTTTTCTTACTGCAAATCCCGAAATCCTGAAACCTGCAATCCTGCAATTTGTGGATTGAGGAAATCATTTGTTATTTCTTTTGGAATTTTGTCAACTCGAAACCCACAACCCGAAATTGCGGGTTGCGGAAAGACTGTGTAAATATTTTAGAAATCCCGATTCCGCAACCCGAAACTCGAAACCCAAAATTCTGAGTTTCGGATTGCGGAAAATCATTATCCCAATAAATCGCGTTGTGTGTTTCCGAAACCCGCAACCTGCAAATTGGGGATTGCAGGTTGCGGAAAAAAGTTATTTTAATTTTAAAACATTGTTTTTCGTTTCCGAAACCCGAAACCCAAAATTTCGGGTTGCGGATTTCGGAAACACGTTTGTTTATTTTTGCACAATTTGTAAACCCAAAACCCGCAACCTAGAATTTTGGATTGCGGATTTCGTGAATTTCGAATAGAGTTTGAATTTAAAGCTTATGAACCTGATCCCGCATCCCACAGGGAATAATCCTTGCCGTTTGTTTCTTTTAAACCTACGGTCCAGATTTGATCCGATAAAAAATGATAAATATACGATTGTTCTTATTTTTCATTATCATTTTTACAGTCGGAAATTCACTCTGCTACGTGGATTTTACTGTCAATTTCTTACCCCGGTCATCCTCACGGTTTTACAGTTATTTTCAGGTTGGTTGTTTGTTAATTTCGTATTTGCTATTACAGTTTTCATGTTTATGGTTTGGTTTTGATTTTTTTTTGTTTTATTAATTTATCAGAATTTCCAAGCTTTGCCAAAATGTCTCGCAGTACTCGGTCTAAGACACTTCACATAGATTTACTGACCAAAGACCCCAATTTTGGCATCTTCTTAGACACCAGTGAAAGGGTCACTAAAACCTATCAAATGGATTGGGCCAAAATCTATGCAATATTTGATAATGATGAACTTTCCGATATCAAAGAAGACCGACCTACGTATGAGAAAATTAGGGCTTCTCAATTCCATGCCATTGTTGCTCACCCTGTTGTCCTACCTTATACAGAACCCGTTAAATGGATTGTGGAAAATGATAACCCTAAGGACCGGTCATTTAATGATAGTGCAGGGTCACAATTGGAAACCTTCCGTCCTGAAGTTTTTTATCAGAGCTTTTTCTCTCAAACCGGCTGTACAAATCCTTAGCCCTGATTTCATTCAATCCTCCAAGACCAGATACAATTTCGATGAAATTATGAAAGCATGGATGGTTAAACCTAACATCTTTGTGCTGAAGTCTAATAACCTTTATCCAATTGCTTGGTTCAAGGAACCTTACTCTTTACTCGCAACCATGCTTTGTAGGCTCTTTGGCCTTCCCAATTGTTCAGTCTTTAAAGCCGAATGGGCTCCCATAGCTCACCATGTGTTAACAACAGGAGAATATTTCCCTTGGGAATCTATCCTGTCTTGAGAACTTAAAACAACAATTCAAGATTATTAGAAGGCACATGCCTTAAGAAAGCCACATTTTTACTTGTCGGCTTTCATCCTTGATATCTTCTGCTCTGAGTTTCAATATTCTAACTTGGGGTGGAATTGGATCCCTGAAGCTCCACCAGTTCATATATATCATCATGCACTACGGGAAAGTAATTATGTGCCCCTGCTCTATGACATTTGTGACCATTTCATGGGCACTATTTATTTCAAATTATTCAAATAGGAAGCTCCCGCATTTTCAGCTGATTCTAGGACCTTCATCAACACGATTGGTGATTGGTATGTTTATGAGTCCTTTTCATACATCAGATTCTGGGAAGTGACGTTGTTCACCTTCTTCCGAGAATAGTGCCCAACAGGTTGGTCATTCAAGAGATTTCCTATCAGACTGTCACTGATGGTGTCTACAAGAAGCTCACTGGTCCCAAAAAGAGGGGTTGGCCTAAATTCTCTTTAAATCTTGGACCATTAGTTATCCCCACCTCAACCTAGGCTACAGTGCTTGGTGATCAGATGGCTCCTTTGAATTTGGGTAAATCCCCCAAAAGAAAGCATGATCCTAAGAAGTTCCTTGATGCACATTTCAAGTAGTATCATATGAAAATGGACTATGTCCATGAAAAACTCCCAGATGAATCCATCTACCAAGGAGTGAATTTTTTCTCTGAAGTCTTGGCAAGGGCCAAGAGCTTAGATGAGCAACAACAGATTATGGCATATCAGAAAGAAATCAAAACTAAAGTCTACAGGAAAAGGGCATTGAAGATGAATCTTATTGAGAAAATGAGAAGAGATAAAGAACAAAAGCAGGCCTAGCAGGCTAATGCCCCTCTAATGCTGACTTATCCAGATGGGGACAAAGGTAAAACCCCCATGGAGGAACCTCCTCAAGTAAAAACAACTGAACAGATCAAAGCCTTGTTGCATACCTCCCATCATTTCCAGAAGGAGTTAGTACAACTCACTTCAGTAATTGATACTCAAATGACTGAACCTCCCAAGCTCACTATGGATGTTCAAGTGACTGCTACAGCTTTGCAGGTAGTTGATGATTTTCCAATGGCTGAGGTTAACCCTTCCAAGAGACAGAAAGTTCATGTTTTTACATCAAAGGTCCCTACTGTTGATCTCATTGACAGTGATGTTGAAGATGAGCCACATCCTGCAGTTCAAGTGACTGAAGAAGTTACTGAAAAAAGTGACTGACAAGGTTACTGAAGAAATCATTGAAGAAATGATTGAAAACCCACAGGCAGTCACAGACTTGTTGGATACTATTGAAATGGATCACTCTGATCCTGATCCACAAGTATTGCAACTCACCACTGCACATGATGCTCTAATTTCATCTCTGTTACTTTCTTCCATTCAGGATCTTTCTACTTTTCCTACAGGGGTGATGCCACCATTCTCCATTTTCTAATTGTTTCATACTCTGACTTACAGAGCCACCCCTCTTCCAGATAACTCTGTCCCTTTTTCCATTCCCACATCTGTTTTTGCAGAAGTCTAGTCTTCGACTGTCCCCCTGCAATTACCCATATTCACTTCATCATTAACCACTGAGAATGAGCCACCCCCAACTCCTTCTCCATTATCACCATCTGCTAATGATGATCAAGTTCCACTTTCTAAAGCTTTCACTTCAATCCCTTCTCCAACTCCTGTCCCATCACTTCCTCATACTGTTTCTACCCCTATGGCTACTCCTAAAGTTACCATGCCTATACCTAATCTCATGGCCACTCAAAATGCTTCATTGATTTCAACAGAGAATGTAATATCAATTACTTCTAAAATAATAATTGAATATGAAGATGATGTGGTAGTTCCTCTGGGACATTATTTATACAACAAGGAAAACAAAGCAGTGGTGAAGAGGGGTAAGAAGAGGAGCAGGGATCAAGGTGAATTGGAAGTATCTGTCTGTAATCATATAGTATGGACTCAACAAGCAAATGACCCCCAGATAGGAGCTATTGAAACAACCATATCCTTAGGAGCATTTTCTAGTGCAAACCTTGATTCAGTCCAGACACTGAATAAGGAGATTGATCAAAAGAAGGAAGAATTGGAGAGCTTGGCAGAAGAATTGGTAAAGACCAAGGAGGAACATGAAATTTATGTTGCTGATCTCAGGAGACTATGGGAAGACGGGTTAGAAGAGATGGAGTGAAGTAATACATCTCTGTAGGATGAGCTCCGTAATGTACAAGATGAAAACTCTGCAAATACTCAAAAAATTTCCTTACTGCAAAAGCAATGTGAGGATGCAACTGCAAGTGCAGCCTCTTCTACTTTCTGTAAGATGTCATTCCATGAATTTAAATATTTATCCCTTCAAGTCAATGAAGAGTATCATAAGTTATTGGAGAAGCTGTTTTGCACCCTGGATGAGATCAGGGAGACTCATATCACTTTTGGTAAGATGTATAGTTCCCTTGAAGAGAAGAAAGCCAAAAGGATGGAAGCTTCTAAGTAAAATGAAAACATTAGTGAGTGGCAGAGATATATCAAAGACACAACAAAAGGCTTCCCCATTCTTAACAACTTTCAATTTAAGAAGATCAGAGGTGCATTGAACACTTGGCTTGAACTTAATGAGCCAGCTGAGGATATTCTCAAGAAAGCACAAGCTATGTGTAGCAGGTGATGGTATGCAACAGATAATGTCATGGAAAGTCTCTAGTTTCCTGCCATGGAACTCATCGAAGATGCTTTCCCGCCGAAGTTGAAGTTTGAGGAAATTGAGTGCAAATGTGAAGAATCCCAACAACAAATTCAGCTCCTCGAAGAGGTCAAGATTGATGATGTGGAGTGATTGATCAGGAAACCGGTCTCCCTGGAACGTAAAATCCAAGTCTTTATCCGCATTTGGCATAAGTTAGCAAAGAATGAAATGGAAAGATTCGAATGCAATGCCCAGCTGGGGCTTGAGCCAACTAGTTATCCGATTGTGGATGAGTTGTTAGAGATTTGGGACAAATGGCAAGTTTTTCTAGGCCATTAGTTTATCTTTGATTTTGTAATCCCAGTTTGTGGGAATTTACTGTTTGTATTATTATTTTGTAAACTCTTATTTAAAGAGATGTTTCCTCGTAGAGAGGGGATGATGGAATTTGGAGACAAAATCTGCAGGAGAGGCTGGAGATGCTCTGTTTTGATACAAGCTTGTAATTTCTTACAGACTGTCATTAAATACAGTAAAGTTATTTTTTCAGATCCACTTTTGCCTATTTGTCAAGTTTATTTGATAAATGTGATTTTCCTCCAAGTTTCTTATCTGATGCTGTTTTAATCTTTGCAATTTATTAAACATATTGATCTGCGGTTTTGGTTTATCATTGCTCATGATCCATGTGTTTATAAAGGTTTTAAAGAGTTTATTCTATTAAAACTTTTATCGATTTCTGCAAATGGTTCCTTCAGTAAGTTATAAATGGTGTTAATTTTTCAATTAACATATCAGCTACAGATCAAATCTTGAATGCATAACAATCTTCAATTTTCCATAAGTTAATTTTCATTAATTAATTGTAACTTGAACATTTAAGTCATTGATCCTTTTCACATTTCTGTTTAATTGGTGAATGATCTTATCTATTTACATATCAAGCTGATCAGCATTTATCTCAGACACCTTCTTAGGATAGATCTAACTTAATCTAGTTTCTTTTATATAGATTAGTGTTTAAAAACCTCTTACACTTAGACTTATTCGTTAGAAAACTGATCCATTTGGATCAAAACCTATCAACTCATAGAGTGCTAGCGGAGGCCCAATATCCATGGGAGATTACTATACCAAACAGGATGGGGATAGAACTATCCTTGCATAGGATCTTTTGAAGCCTTTCAGTCTGGGTTTTCCCCCTCTGTTGAGAGCTTAGGAACCCATTCCATCATCTTGCACACCCTGCATATCCGAGGCCTCAATAAATGGTGCTAGAAGGAGGGCTAGTAGTAAACTATGCCTAAACAGAACACTTAGAATCCTCCTACAACAAGAATACCGATTGTCACCCGTAGCCACACACAAGCATCTACTTCTGTCGAGCAACCGGTGCAACAACCCAATACTATCCATGTCACCCATACAACTCACTGAGATCCTAGAACATGAGATATTATCATTATATCACCCACAAGAGGACCTATCTCACTTGAAAAAATACTCAAACGTTCTAATGATAGTGATGCTAGGTTACAGTAGAGGATTGCTGAAGAAAGAAATCAAGGATTAGCATCAATTCACCAAGAAAACAAACATTCAAGATAATCAAAATTCGACTGATCCCACTCAGCAAAATACTTCATAACACCAACAACAACTCCTTGAATTTGATCTTCATTTATTATTCACTGAAACAAAACAAGCTTCACACACAACTGCTTCAGGTGGAACACCACCCTCTCCTCCTTCATCATCATCTTCCTCATCTGAAAGTGAACATTCCTCTAGGTCTTTTTGGATATTCCTATACTCCATCCTAGTCCTACTAGCATTATCCATTTTTTCATTTTCAGTCATGCATGCATTTTGCATGCAGTCATGATTTTGCATGCATGCATGCATCCCAGTCATCAGTCCCAACACCTATCCCTCAGTTAGCTAGCCCCAGGAGCTTCTTTCATATCAGTTTTAGCCCTCCTAGTGCTTAGTGCTCCCTTCTTCCTTGATTTAAGGAAGCCACTTGTGAAATTGTAGCTAGGGTTTTATCCCTAGCTTGTGCAAATGAGCACTTACTAAGGAGAATGGACTCCTTAGTAGCAGTTCAGTAAATGTAAATTAAAATGCTAAAACAGAAATATAAATTACTCTAAACATGTGCATGAAACATAACAAATAAGATGTAAAGAATGGCTTTTGTATTAATTTTACCTCCAATGTGAAGGTTGGTGAAGCTCTTGCAATGTCCAAGAGGGTTGCTCCAAGCTACAAATTGCTCCTTCTCTTTCTCCAATGGTGGGAATGGGCCAAAAGGGGCTCTCAAGGTGAAAGTAGCTCAAGGGTGAGCTAGGGTTTCAAGAGAGATTTTGGCAGAGTAAGGGTGCTTATGATTGTGGATGTGGAATAAGGGGTCTCCATCACCTATTTATAGTTTTTTGGTGGTGGAGTGCTGGCCCATGGTTTTGGGAACCATATGGTTTAGGGCAGCTGTATAGGGTTTTTTCCTCCTTTTCCTCATTATTTTATATTTTTTATTCCCTTTTTAGAGGGATTTTGCTATTTTAGAGGAATTTTGGATATTTTTGGAGGAAAAAGGGGTTTTTTAGCCTTTTTGAGGCTTTTTTTATGGTTTTGTGGCCTTTTGGAGGCATTTTAGGCCATTTGGAGGCTTTTTAGTAGGATTTTTAAGGGAAATATGGTAGGAAAATGGACAAATGAGCCATGTAATGGGGTAGATGAGGTAGTGAACACTTTTGGGTGTTAACAGATTGCCCCCTGATGTGTGAGGGCAGGAGCTCATCGTATGACCGATGGACATCATAAGTCATATATGGTTTTCCTGGGGTATGGAGAAGAGAAGAAACAAACTGAAGCTCGGAACAATGATCCCGAACAAACTGCAAGAACTAAAAGTACATAACCTCAATAATGGATGAGGAACCATCTGATCATATGGACGAGGCGGGCATTCCCATGCTCGTATCAAGATATAACATAATAATAACAATGGGGTCCAAAAAATGGGGACCTGACATATACATGACCTCAAATACTGAATGAGGAAGAATCTCAATATATGGACGAGGCGGGCATACCCATGCTCGTGTCAAGATATATAAAAAATAACTAGGAGGCCCGAAAATGGGGACCTGTAAGATAAATAGAGAACCACTGTGTACATCATAAGGGTCTATAGAGGACACAAATCTGGGACATACTGCTGGGCTGAAGTACTGATACACTGGAACAATCAACAGTGCTACTGAGTGTGGTACCAGAGGAACTGATGAGTTGCTAGATCAGAGTGACAAGGGGTACACTCGTAATGGTACATTGAACTGGAACTGATCTGGGACTGAACTGGGTACTCAAGGAAGCATATAACTGGATGACTTCCAAATACAATCGCCAACACAGCTTGGACATCCACGGGAACATATAACTGGGTGTTCCGAAGTGACTCACCAATGTGCTAGAGTCGGGGGAAATCCGGGGTCTTCGACAAATAATGGAAGGGATGTGAATCTTGTGCGATTCTCAACGATGCGATCAAGGTACTAAAGTCGAGCATGTGAGAAACAACCATTCGGAGAGGCAATGATGACTCCTCCCAAAATGGTCCATAGGCACTCACCACAGATGGTGATGGGTCCAAGGCGCAGGGGCCTCTGGGTCTATCCTCTGGAATAGAGGGGCTATTGTTGACAGAGGGAAACCTGCAACTGTCAAGGCAATGATGTTTCCTTGACAGGAGCGTGAGGCGGAGATCTAAAATGTGATAGTACTGATGGCAGGACTGACAAACTGGGGGAAAAACTGGGCAAGTAGAGTGGGTGGACTCAAACTTCCTTTGTTCAGAGTATGATGGTGGGGATGATCGGGCAACATATGAAACTGACTGATGGGAAAGGGATCATAGCTGTATTGGATCTGGGAGGGGGACTGGGCTGAGGGAGACTCAGGCTGGGGTAAAATGGCAGGAGACTGCAGAATACTCTGAACAAAGGCGACCTGATTGGGGGTGCTGCCGAGATGATCGATCAAAGTGCCAGGAGGCACGTGGGGGGGACTTCTTCATGGGTTAAGGAACTAGAAGAAGTGTGTGTAAAACGGTACTGTCGTGTGGATTTATACGAGCCCGGGACATTTCATGCTCGTGATTGCTTTCAATTTTAAGGAGTCTGAAAGCGATAAGAAGACTCTGAAATGATGGAATGGTACTGTCGTGTGGATTTTACGAGCCCAGGACAGTTCATGCTCGTGGTTGCTTTCAATTTTAGAGAGTCTGAAAGCGATAAGAAGACTCTGAAATGATGGAATGGTACTGTCGTGTGGATTTTACAAGCCCAGGACAGTTCATGCTCGTGGTTCCTTTCAATTTTAGAGAGTCTGAAAGCGATAAGAAGACTCCAGGGGGTTGCTTTTTCGTGTGTCAGTCTCCAAGGCCCAAAGAATCATAAAAGGATGCAATGAAGAACTCTTCTAGCCGGTGTGACTAGAGTATTCCTTTTTCGTAACTAGTCTACCAGGTCCGGAAAAGGGTTAAACTTATACCAGATAGACGCCTTTTCAGGTACTTTAACGAGCATGAAAGGAAGCAAGATTGCTCGGCGATCTTTTCATTGTTTTAGGAGTCAGAAAAGAGCTTAACGGAAACTCCCTAAGTGCCTTTTTCGTAAAGGACTTGTCCGGCCCGAAAAAGGGATAAAATTATACCGAACAAAAGAAATGGCCAGGCAAGGAGGAAGTGTTCAATCAAGGAACAGAGATGATGACCAAGAACGAGGGTAAGGGGGGAACACTGGTGTACCTCCTTGCGGGGTGAATGAAATGGTGGAAAAATAATGAAACATTTGCAGTATGACAGGAGTGAATGGATCATGTAAAAGTGTGGAACAATTCGATGGCGGTCGATGTGGCATGCAAACCGAGGCAACAAGGTGTCGGGACATAATGTTGAAACTGTACCGAGTGAGAGCGAGAAATGATCTCAAGCATCATCACGAGCTCGGAAAGATGAATCCGACGATATAAAATGTGTCAAAATGAATAACGGCCAATGTGGCATGCAAACCGAGGTGACGGGGGCGTTTTGGAAAAAAGACCCGAAAAATATGGGGGTGAGAGCGAGAAATGATCTCAAGCATCATCACGAGCTCAGAAAAATGAATCCGATGATATAAAATATATAAAAAATGGGATACGGTCGATGTGGTACGCAAACCGGGGCGACAAGGTGTCGGGACACAATGTGGATATTGGTCCTGGTGAGAGCGAGAAATGATCTCAAGCATCATCACGAGCGCAGAAATATGAATCCAGCGGTGCAAATGGTGCAAAAAACGGAGGTCATAAGGACTCTGGAATGGTCAAAGGAAAGAACTATGTATATCAAATCAAATCAAATCGACAAGTGATATGTGACCTCAAAAATGGTTGAGATCACAACTGTGAAAGAGTGAGCAAGGTTAATGACCTGCCCCCATGCTATGTGCATGGGGTTTGTGATTATGGAGCACATATGTGTGGGTTTGAACAATGGGATCATTAACGTGCTGAGATAGATGTGATGGGGAAGGTTCAAAATGATTGATCATGCCCCCTATCCCAGGGTCGAGGGAATCTATTATGCCCCTTGACTTAGAGGTGTCAAGGTGGTGCTCTATGATGGCGGGGTCAAGACCGGGCATCTCGATATAGGACCAGGCAAAGACATCACGGAATTCTTGGAAGAGTTTCTTGTACTCCTCAATATCATGCTCACTACAGGAGGCTCCTAAAGTTATGAGTTCAGGTGTACCTTCTGGGGCAGCGATATCAATTTGGATGACGGGTGAAATATTGGCCATGTTACCCTCCTCAAAGGCATCTGGAGCAGGAATAGGATCCTTAAACCAGTCGACCTTAGTAGGAAGGAAATCTTTGGATTCAACCGCAAATTGGGTAGCGGTGCTAGAGGAAGATGCTTCTGGGAGGAAATACGAATGATGGTGCATGTCATTCGAGGAATACTCCGGGGCAGTGAGTGCCTCAAGAATCTCCTCATCAGTACGGAAAGTGTGGGCCGTCAAATCGATTGACGAGGGAATGGTAGTTGAAGAGATCATGTAAATGGTGTTGATCTCCCCGTATGAGGGTGGGATCGGGGGGTGAATCTCTTCAATGGTGGGTGGTGCCGTCTCAAGATCCAGATTGTTCATCTCATAGAGAGCTGCTCTGTAATCGGGGAGATCGGGACAGTGATGTGAGTAATTCCCGTAAATACCGCATATGGCACAGGGGTGGTTAGTGTGCAGTGATTTGTCGTGAGGCTTAAGGGTGGGATCTAGTTTGACAACCGGGAAACTGGGGTCATCGTCAAGCATCTACATGTGTGCCTGTAATGCAGGTAATTGTGGACATTGGTGAGTCGCATGGCCTAACTCATCGCACAATGAGCATTTGGGAGGAGCACGAAACACGGGGGGGTTTTTGAATGTCTTGGGAGGTGGTACAGCAGTGTAAGGTTGGGGTCCTCTGCCCCCAATGGGTTTGGTAGGAGGAGGGGGATTCGTGGAGGACGAAGGGGTAGAGACACCGGGGGGTGGCTGAGTGGTAGTAGCCATGGGTTGCACCGGTTGGAGGACGACGCTTGGTGTCGGCGGGGGAACGGGAGGCGAGAGATACCAGACGGGTAATCCCAAGGTTAGCCCAGGGAGGCTAAGGGTAGCCATAACCGGGGTGCTTACTACTCCCGATGGAGGGACTAGGAAGGGGATTGTGTGGATAGGTGTAACACCAATGTGGCTAGGTACCAGTGGTGGTTTAGGCAACAAGGGTGGTTGATTGTTAGGTGTTTGGTTATCGTGGGACAGGGTACATAAGTCAGACACTTCGGGTGTAGATGACGGGGGAGGAATGGACTGGAAGGTGGATGTCATCGGAGGGTCTGAGTAAACTCTGGGTCCCAAGGAGGAAACAAACGAGGTAGTGGCACCATTCACAAATTGTTCAACCATGGGGAGAACATTTTCGGGTGTAGCGGGGGCATTTGGATCATAGTAAGTAAGTTGGTCGATCTTGACCACGTGTCCATCATGGGGGAACATCATGGTACGAAAGACAGAGGAAGCGATCGCCCGCATACCATACATGTAGCTGCGACCAAGTAAGAGGTTGTAATCAAGCTGGGCGTTGATGACCTCGATATCGATGAGGACGGTTTTACCACCTAACTGGACAGGGACATGGGCTAGGAGACCTTGGGGCGGTTTTGTTGGCCCTGGTTGCGCTGGTTGTTCTGGTTTTGCTACTGATTTTGTTGGGCGTACACTTGCCCTTGGGCAGCAGGTGGGTTTTGAGGTTATGCAGGTGCGAGAGCAGGCTGCGGTGGATGATATGTAGGTGGAGGCTACGCAGGTGCGACACCTTGAGGAGGTTGCTGATATGTTTGCGGAGCAGGTTGTGGATTTGCTGCAGGGGCTACCTGTGGCGGGTAATAAGCGGGTTGGGCCTGAGAAGGCGCAGGAGCTGGGGCAGCCTGCTGGTGGTAATAAGTGGGTTGGGCCTGAGAAGGTGCAGGGGCTGGTGTAGCCTGCTGGTGGTAATAGGGTTGAGGTACGACCGTGGGGGGGTAAGAGGGGGCCGCATGCCCAAAGCACTGAGGTGGACAGGTGGGTCCATGGGAATGATGGTGATGTGTCATAGGAGCATACGAGTTGGTAGCCCCAGACTGTGAGGTAGTCCACGAAAGGTCGAGGCATGAGGTAGGATGTGCTATGGAAAAGGGTTGGGGATGCGAAAAAACACGACCGATGATGCCGTCTGCAGCATGGGATGCCCCCGGCACATCGTGCTGGGAGGACTCACCGCGAGGGGCGTCAGGTATAATGGTATAGAGATAACCCGAATGGGCGTAAATGAGGTCGAACTGCTGTGCCTTAAGGATGGCCTCTTCTTCAAACTGGGGTCTTTCTGATGCCACATCCTTAGCAATGACAGGGAGAAGGGACTTGAGGAACCAATCTAGGAAGATACGGTCGTCCAATTTGATCTTGCATAAGCTACGGCGTCGACGCCACTCATGAATGTGGTCCGTGATGTGGGTGGCCGTTTTTTGTCTACAAGATAGGAGGATCTCAACTCTCGCGTCATAGTGGACAGGTAACTGGAAGAACTGTAGGAAGGTTGAGGCAAGGGAAGCAAAGGTGGCATGGGTCCCATGGGGTTGCTCAATATACCACTTGGCTTCAGAGCCAGTGAAGGTGCGTTGTAACAGACGGAGGCGAATAGACTCATCCACTATGGAGTTGGAGGAACACCATAGATGGAAGGACATGATATGGTTTTGTGGGTCCTCACCTTTTTTTCCCTTGAACTTAGGGATGTCATAGGGGAGCTTGGTGGGCATGTGAGGCCATGCAGGGTCATGTCGGATAGGATCGTTGGTCAATCTGGCTAAGTCGGGCAGGTTGAGGCTAGCCATGAATGGCAACGTGGAAGAAGGATGTGACACAGTAGTGGGTTGGACCAAGTTAGGGCCAATGCCCCCAAGTGGAGGGACATGGTTTGGGATGTTTCCCACAAGTGGGGGAACTAAGGTGGTATAGGATGGTCCTGCACCACCATGGGTAGTGTGAGGCACTGATGGAGTGGGGATAGGTATTCCAGCTGCGTGAATAGGTGCCGTGAGGAGAACGATAGATGTGGGCCCCATTGAGGGCATACCCACAGCGGGAGTGGTAACTGGTGTAGTGGTGGATGGGCCACCAATAGTCCCTACCAAGAAAGGGGTGGAAGTAGTACCAGCCATGGGGCTAGTAGGGGCAGTATAAATGGGGTTCTCAGACTCTTCTTCAGAATCAGAGGCAAAGTAAGGGGCGTCAATATCTGGTGACGGAGTCCTATGCCGTTGACAAATGGAGTCAAGTGACAAGGCTCTAGATCTATGATAAGTGGTATCAAGTGATGATGATCGAAATCTAGGATGGGTGGTGTCAAGTGAACCGTGCTATGGGGGCTCACCCCTGAGGCGCCGAGAATGTCTTGGGGACTCAATGGTGACAGATGGTGTCAAATCGCTGGGGATTGTGGTGAGTGAAAAAACAACTCAAAAATTCTAATGCAACCGAGTGTGCAGAAGGAGAGCTCAAAAAACAAGGCACTCAGGCCAACAACCAACTCAAAACACCTATTGTAACAGCTGTGCTACAATAAGTGGAGTACCAACAAAATGGTCAGAATACCAACAAGCAGCAGGTTTCCTAAAAATAAAAAATGGTGGACTCACTAGACCAAAAGGAGGTAAGGGAGCATGCAAACACCTAACTAAAAAGTATTCTGACTCAACTAGACATATCCTCTGCAAGGTGATGAAATCCAAGTCAGAAAATATGAATAGGAAAGCCAAGTGGCTAGGATGTCCCCCTACCGGGAGAGACACCGGGTAGTCAATCCTAGAAGAATGGCAACTAAGATACGTCGTTCATGACACGTCCAGAAAGGTGAATCTGCTGTTTGGTCCTTTTACCGCAATACCCCTATACAGGGATATCCCGAGAACTGCGAAAGGTAGCCCTTCGGTTACTGAATGGAATGCGGTATTCCACTCAGGCCTCCGGAACCAGTCTCGCGACTTCAACCCTCCTAGGGGAGAGGCCCTCTGGTAAACTGGTTGTGACCGTGCCAAAAAGTACTAGGGGATTTTGGTTCCCTAATTGGACAACAACTATGTCTCAAGTGTAAGTAACCGAGGGGTGTTATTGGAAGCCTATCCCCCTGATCCTACCTAACTACAAAGATTCTTTTGTGTTCCCCAAGTGGGGTTAGAATATTGGTTGAGTTAAGTAGTTTTTAAGGCTCACTTGAATTATGTGACAGAGTGTGTGCTCGTGAGGTGATGAACCCAAAATAAAAGTGCCACAAGGGGGGCAATTTTCTAAATAACAATACTGAAGTTTAACATGCAAAATTTTTTGAATTAAAATACTAAAATTTTAAAAAGATTCTGTAAAGGGTACAGAAATTATGTTGCAGAAAAGGCTGTAGGGAAGGATGGCTGCAGGTAGGACAGATGGTTGTGCAGATGCAGAAAATATTGCAGCAAAGGGGGCTCGGTTCAAAACTGGAAAAAATGCAGAAATCAGACCGCGGGTCTGTGGCGAAACTGAGCAGTCGGACCGCGGGTTTGAGGGAAATAGGCGCGGACAGGACGGGTTTTTGGCAGACAGACGCAGTCGGGACGCAACAAAGGGGCTGAAATATGTAATCAGGACGCGGGAAAAACGCCGAAAGGCGCCGACGGGTTGCGGGAAACTGGCCGAATGCCATAGGCGGGACGCAGGAAAAACACCGAAAGGCGCCGGCGGGTTGCGGGAAACTGGCCGAATGCCGCAGGCGGGACGCAGGAAAAACGCCAAAAGGCGCCGGCGGGTTGCGGTAAACTGGCCGAAAGCCGCAGGCGGGACGCAGAAAAGAGGGTAATAGCCGTAGTCAGACCGTCCCAAACAGGCTAATAGCCGCGGCCGGATCACAGGTAACAGACTGAAAACGAACGACAGGTCGCCGGAAACAGTCTGAGAGCCACGGTCGGGTCGCAGGTAAGTTCCTGAAAGACGTGGTCGGAATGCGACTGTGGGGGGAAAAAAACGCGGTATACGGCGGCCGAAAGGGACAGCTGAAGAGAAAAAATATTTAAAAATCGTAACCAGAAATTCAAACCTAGGGGAGTTGCCAAAACTGTAGCTAGGGTTTTACCCCTAGCTTGTGCAAATAAGCACCTACTAAGGAGAATGGACTCCTTAGTAGCAGTTCAGTAAATGTAAATTAAAATGCTAAAATAGAAATATAAATTACTCTAAACATGTGCATGAAACATAACAAATAAGATGTAAAGAATGACTTTTGTATTAATTTTACCTCCAATGTCAAGGTTGGTGAAGCTCTTGCAATGTCCAAGAGGGTTGCTCCAAGCTCCAACTTGCCCCTTCTCTTTCTCCAATGGTGGGAATGGGCCAAAAGGGGCTCTCAAGGTGAAAGTAGCTCAAGGGTGAGCTAGGGTTTCAAGAGAGATTTTGGCGGAGTAAGGGTGCTTATGATTGTGGATGTGGAATAAGGGGTCTCCATCACCTATTTATAGTTTTTTGGTGGTGGAGTACTGGCCCATAGTTTTGGGAACCATATGGTTTAGGGCAGCTGTATAGGGTTTTTTCCTCCTTTTCCTCATTATTTTATATTTTTTATTCCCTTTTTAGAGGGATTTTGCTATTTTAGAGGATTTTTGGAGGAAAAAGAGGTTTTTTAGCCTTTTTGAGGCTTTTTTGATGGTTTTGTGGCCTTTTGGAGGCTTTTTAGTAGGATTTTTAGGGTTTTTAAGGGAAATATGGTAGGAAAATGGACAAATGAGCCATGTAATGGGGTAGATGAGGTAGTGAACACTTTTTGGGTGTTAACAGAAAGGCGCCCTCTCTCACCTACAACTCAGTTGCACTTCAGTTAGTTGAGTTATCTTTAGAGCTTTCCTTGATTTAAGGCTAGACTGACTCTCAACTGACTGTATCACTTTGATGGACCTCCAGTGAGACTAGACTACCTATTCTGACTCTAGTTAGCTCCTCATGCGCCCTCCACTGAGCCTCCTTCATTCAGTTAGTGCCTCCATGTGCCAGTTACACCTACCACACTTAGTTAGACTCAGTTTGACATCTGGCTGACAGTTACTTGTGCATTGATGACTCCACTGATGATGATGAGGACTCCTAGTTGTGCTCTGATGACACTCCATTGATCTGATGATCACTCCATGAAGGATAATTCAAATTGCCACCTTGGCATTCGAATCCTCTCACCATTATATTATTTATTTGTCCATATTGTGATTAATGAATTAGTGTGTGATGTTATTATGATTCTATCTGAGTTCTACTGTATCATAATTCTGTTGCTCCTTTACATTGCATTGACCACTCTTCTTCTATTTTCCTGCTTAATATTAATCTTTCTTGTGAGGTATACATCAGCTCTTAGATCTACTGTGAGGATTATCACATGGTATCAGAGCCTGTTGAGAGTATTGTCTATCTCCATTCCTGAGAGTTTTTTGTAGGTTATTATCAAGATTTCGAGTGCAGCAATTTCTGCACTTTTGCAGCAGTAGCAGTTGCAAGCATTTTCTATTGTTTTTTGCAAGTCTTCTGAAAAAGCTTCCATGAATTCAGAAGGAATTATTTCTCTTTCTCCATTCAACTATGATGAATGGAAACCACAGATGATATCACATTTGAAGAGAAATGGTTTCTTTGATTATTGTCTTGAAAGAGAGTTCGAATCCTCTGAAGAAGAGAATGACTAGTTAAATGAAGGTGACAGATCCTCTGGAGCCATGATGCTTGCTATGTCTCGATGCATGGTACACCACTTCTTTTCTGTTGAATCTCCAAAAGAGCTATGGGCCCATCTGGATGAAATTTTTGGAAAACAAAATGAAGGGATTGGTCTAAACCATTTCAAGAGCAAGCCCACTGATGCATTCGCTCTCCTTGATGGTCTCTCTGATCATGAATCAATATCAAACATATCTCATATTGAAGTTGTCCACAAAGAAGAAGAACTTGCAGATTCTACACTCTTGCTCCAAATTTCTTCTATTTCAAATTCTATGCCAGTTCACACTCTAGAAACTGCATAGGTTCTTAAATCCTCTTTTGCACAAGAGTCTGTTGGTTTGCATCATGATCTATTGAATGTTTCGGAGGTCAAATCAGCAATTGGAGGTAATGCATTTGCTCTCCTTGATCACTCACCTCTTATGTACTACTATATGATCATTTGTACATGCTCTCATAAGTTTATTGAAGATGCAGGCCATTTCCATTCGCTTGGGATAACTTCTCATGCATTTTATGGTTTAGATATCACCTTGTTACAACGTAATCTTCCACCTTGTGAGCATCAGCATTCTTTGGCCTGTAGGATCCATTTCACTGACTCAGATCCACTTTATATCCTTCAGACACTATTTTTCCCTATTTTTCCTCTTACCCGCTTGTTGCATCATTATAGAAAGCGTACCCGCGAGTTGCATCACTATAGCCCGCGAGTATCAAGTAAAATGGTAAAAATCACTAGTTTATTACTTTTTACTCCCACAAAGCGGTTATTGGGTGACCTTTGACCCTCCATCTGCCCAAGAAACGTCTCGATGTGTCCTTTCACCTACCTTTGAGAGGACTATATATTGAGCACATATGGATTATGGACGGGAGGAGAAAGAAGAGCAAGAGAACTCTAGTGGATTTTTTTCCCTATCTTGAGTCTACACTCATTGATCCTTGTAATTGTGAACCCTTTATGTTCACCTTCCAAACTCCTTTCATAGTTTGAGTTTTCCATTCATGGAGGATTGAAGTGGTGGAGGCACAAGTGGATTGATCCAGATCGTGGTTCAGATTGGTTGCCGGCAAGAGGACATATTACATTGTACTTCTTCTTGTTTATTAATAGAAATACTCATATTCTCATCCATTATGCTGTGAATGTTGTTTATTATACATTGGGTTGCATTTGCTTATAATATCATGGACCATTGCTATTGATGATGTTAATATTTTTTATATATTATATGTACTTGTTGTATATTGGATGTCAAGACTAATTTGCATATTCAAGTGCATGGATTGAAAGCTCCAATGGGGATCTACATCAAACGTTTGGATCGAGGTTGGTTACATTCTCCATTATCTTAGCATTTTCATTTATAATAGCATAATTATGAGAATTGAGTTAATTTCTGGTAGTCAACTGTCTGTTGTGGTTTACCCCAAGCCAAAGTGAGTTTTCTCCAACAGATAGCTGGCTTGGGGTAGACCACAACAGACAGTTGACTACCAAAAATTAACTCAATTCTCAGAATTATGCTATTATAAATGACAATGCTAAGATAATGGAGAATGTAACCAACCTCGATCCAAACGTTTGATGTAGATCCCCGTTGGAGCTTTCAATCCATGCACTTGAATCTGCAAATTAGTCTTGACAACCAATATACAACAAGTACATATAATATATAAACAATATTAACATCATCAATAGCAATGGTCCATGACATTATAAGCAAATGCAACCCAATGTATAATAAAAAACATTCACAACATAATGGACGAGAATATGAGTATTTCTATTAATAAACAAGAAGAAGTACAATGTAATACGACCTCTTGCCAGCAACCAATCTGAACCACGATCTGGATCAATCCACTTGTGCCTCCACCACTTCAATCCTCCATGAATGACAAACTCAAACTATGAAAGGAGTTTGGAAGGTGAACATAAAGGGTTCACAACTACAAGGATCAATGAGTGCAGACTCAAGATAGGGCAAAAATCCACTAGAGTTCTCTTGCTCTTCTTTATCCTCCCGTCCATAAGCCATATGTGCTAAATATATAGTCCTCTAAAAGGTAGGTGAAAGGACACATCGATACATTTCTTGGACAGATGGAGGGTCAAAGGTCACCCAATAACCGCTTTGTGGGAGTAAAAAGTAATAAACTAGTGATTTTTACCATTTTACTTGATACCCGCGGGCTATATCTTGGATGCTTGTGCAGGGAGTGAGATTTTTTCATTCATGGATGGCTTCTCAGGTTATAATCAAATTCAAATCAAACCCATGGACCAACATAAGACGACATTCATTTTTCCATGGGGAACGTTTGCATATCGGAAAATGCCCTTCGGCCTTAAAAATGCTAGAGCTACTTTTCAGCGAGCCATGACCTACGCCTTTCATGATCTTAAGAAGATTATGGAGGTTTTCTTGGATGATCTTGTTGGCCATTCTCGCAAGAGAGCGGACCACCCCAAGAACCTTCGTATGATTCTTGAATGAGGTATACACTACAAAATTCAATTGAATCCCAATAAATTCATCTTCGTTGTTAGGACTGGTTGCCTTCTAGGCTTCATAGTTTTGAAAGAGGGTATTAGAGTCGATCCTCTCAAAGTTGAGGCAATACTTCAGTTGCCTCCTCTGTGTAATTTGTTACAACTTCAAAGCCTCCAAGGGAGAGCTACTTTTCTGAGTCGATTTGTAGTCAATTATGCTCATATTACCAAAGGTTTCGCGCGCTTAGTGAAGAAAGACACACCTTTTATCCGGGATGACCGAGCCCAACAGTCTTTCGACGCCCTTAAGAAAGCTTTGGTATCGGCCCCTGTGCTTAGTCCACCAGACTTCGCACGAGATTTTATCCTTTATGCGGTCGTGTCTCAAGAGACGATTGGCATGGTCTTGGTTCAGTTGGATGATGCGCTCATTGATCATGTTATCTATTATCTCAGTCGAAATCTAGTAGACGCTGAACTAAGATATACTCACGTAGAAAAGCTGGCGCTTGCGACTGTCCATGCATTCCAGCGGTTATGACGTTACATTTTGCTTAGAACAACCACAGTTGTAGCTCACATCAATCCATTTCAGTTCGTGCTATCACGACGCCTTATCGGGGGGGAGTATAATAAATGGATTGTGATTCTTCAAGAGTTCGATCTCGATTTTGCTTCGAAAAAATCGGTCAAATCGTTGGTGTTTGCTGAGCTTATGTTGGACCTTCCAAGACTTGATGAGGATTTCATTCATGAATATTCCTTTATGGATGAACACGTATTTCTTATCTCGTCCGAGGACCCTTGGTATGGGGATGTCATCATATATCTCCAAACTTTGAAGTTTCCTCTGCATTATTCATGAGATGAGCGACGGCGTGTGAAACATCATGCTAAATATTATACTATCATCGGTGACACTTTGTATCGCCGAGGAAAGGATTCCATTTTATGTCGTTTCTTAACTCACGAAGAAGCGGAGCGGGTTATTAATGATTTCCATGCAGGGGCGTGTGGCGGTCACTTATTCGGGCTTGCTACAACCCAGCGTATTATGTGAGCCGGTTATTTTTGGCCTACCATCTTTAAATATTGTGTTAACACTGTGAAGAGATATCACCATTTCCAAGTGTTTTCTCGGAACATACGCTCGCATCTAGTGCCCCTTCATCTGGTCATCACCGTCGGTCCCTTCACTAAGTGGGGGGGTGGATTTCCTGGATTGCAAACCAGCTTCGGCTGGGAGGCATCACCATATCATAGTGGCCGTGGATTATTTTTCCAAGTGGGATGAGGTCATGCTTACCGTAAAAGCCGACGGTGCTACTGCAGCCCATTTCGTGTTCAACCATATTATCACTCGGTTCGGTATCCCGAAAGATATTGTCACTGACCATGGTAGTCACTTTCAAAACAAGATGATGGAGGATTTGTCTCTCAATCTTGGGTTTCGTCAGGAACACTCGTCTTCCTACTATCCCCAAGTGAATGGTCAAGATGAAGCAATCAATAAGTCTTTGAATACCATTCTCCAACGTACCATCCAACAAAGCAAGAACAATTGGCACATCATGTTATATCCTGCTTTGTGGGTGTATCGAACCGCAGTCAAGACTGCCACCGGATTCTCACCATTCCAGCTAGTTCACGATGTGGAGTCACTTTTACCGATTGAATGAGAAATCCCTTCGCTTAAGCTAGCCATAGAGCTCCTCCCTGATAAAACAGGTATTGAGCAATGTTTAATCCACCTTGAGCAACTTGACTATTCTATTGAAGAAAAAAGAGCTTTCATCAGATTGCGTAAAGAGTAAAAAGATGTTTTTTCCTGGACCTATGATGAAGTGAAAACCTTTGATACTAGCATTATGCATCATAACACACCCATGAAGCTAGAGGTGAAACCTTACCAATAGAAACTAAGGAAGATGCATCCTAGTTTGGAACCCTCTATGAAGAAAGAACTTGAGAAGTTGTTGACAGCTAGAATCATATTCCCTGTCAGACACACACAATGGATAGCAAATTTAGTGCCTGTCCGAAAAAAGAATGGAGAAATCAGACTTTGTGTCGATTTCAGATATCTGAACAAAGCTTCCGAACAGGATAACTACCTTGTGTTGGTGTTTATTCTGATCTAGAGGTTTTCCAATGAAGACCCAGGTACTTCGCGGTGCAAGATACCAACAAAACCCTATTCACCGGCCCTTTCAAAAACAGTTTGTAAGCAGCCTGAGGTCTCACCCGAGGCGAAGTTGAGGGGGCGGCTCCAGAAGCAACTTTCCACAACCTTGTGATGTGAGTGTTTAAACTGGTTAATGCGTAGCGCGGTGACAGACTACACGAAATCTCCTACCTCGCATCGAGTACCGTGGCAAGCAGGAATTCTTGCGCAACTAACGCATCCATGGAATGCGCAGTGGTGTTACTTCCAGCCTACGATGACAAGCTATCAACAGCTTATCGCGCAACAATTCTAATGGAGTGGCATGTCAACTAGACCATGCGATGACTACAATACTTGATCTCTTCCACTCATCCTTACTACTTTGTGTTTACTTGTTTCAACAATAATTAGACTGATTAATGCTATTACTTGTGCAAATAAGTGAAATGTGTAATGTTGCGCGCTCTGATATCACGATCCAATCTTAACAATTACTCTATGACTAGTTAACAGGTTCATGCATCCAATTACTTATAGACACTGATCATTAACATTCATTCATGTGAGCTACTTGACATCTTATTCCATCCCTTCCACGGCGAATATAGATAAAAGTAAACATACATTAGATAACTGTAACTGCAAGCATTCATACACAGTAATTGCATAACACAAGATTTAACGTGGTTCACTCCCCCGGATGGGAAGCTACGTCCACAAGAACTGTTGTTTTATTATCTTAGGAAAGGGTGCAACAGTTTTTCGTCTATGCACTCAGCTTCAGACGTTCTTCCTCAAAATCAGGTCTCTACGCACTCAGTTACAGAGCCTTTACAATAGCTTTTTGCTCAAAGATTCTAACAATGTTCAATAATACCCAAAGACAAAAAGTAACCCTTTCCCATACAAAAATGCCTTATTTATAGATCATGCCCATAGGTCATGTCTCTACATTATGAAGGAAAAACCGTTAGGTTTACAAAACTCTCACAGTTTTCCCAAAACCGGATTGCTGGTGTCTAGTAGCATATCTTCTATCACGCGCGCGCCAACGGGCTGCTTCCACCGAGATGTTCCTTCTTTCACGGCCTTAGATGACTGGTTCAAGTAGTAGTTCTCTATTTGTGTGATCAGTCACCTACCTCCCGATCTGCACCTACCCACCGCTTGGTAGTTATCGAGCCTTTTTGCCAAAAATAGATCTCCGATGACCTAACCGGGATCTGTGTCATCTTCTGTCCAACGCTCTGCTTAGCTGGATCTCCATTAACGTGGCACGTTGCAGCGCTGTACTCCTCGCAGCATCGTCTTCACGGTTCCTCCGACACTGTGCTGCATGCAACTTCGTAGCATATCAAAACTGTGTTGCACTTAGCTTCGCAGCATCCAAAAATTGATTTCCACAAAAAGTCTTCATCCATATTGCGCTCCGCTTCGAAGTTCCCAAAACTTGATGTTCTAAAAAATGACCCCCTTGGGTTAGGCCCAACAGGACCCTAACACTTACATGTGGCTCTCCCCCAATCCACTTGAAACTTCTTCAAGGTGTTCCGCTGATTGTGTGGTGATCTTCGCGGCGAATTCATTGAATGTGTCAATCAGCTTTTCTACCGCGGTCTTCGTATCTTACTCTATTTTCCCGACTGTTTCCAGCATCTCATGTGTTATCTCATGGCCAATCTGGCCTTCCACCTGCTCGTGGTTCTGGTGCAGCTCCTTTAACTTTTCTCCGATCTCCTGCGAGATCATGTCGGCCTCTTCTAACAATGGCTACGACTTATCGCCCATTTATGTCTCTTTCTCATGTAAGGCTTGCACTTCCTTCTTGAGGGTGTTGATTTCTCTGTATTTTATCAGCTTATCTCTTGCTGGTAGCGCCTTAAATTCTTCACCCATCTTTTCCAATTCTGATTTCTTTTTTTTCACTTCCCTCTTTACCTCCAGCAACTGTTGCTCTTCCTCGAGGGCATTAAATTCCTTCGACGCTGCGTCCAATAGACTCTGGCACTTAGCCACTTCGGAAACAATATTTTGTGTTGCGGTCTTCAGTATTGTCTGTCTTAATTTTTGTTCATCTGGTGGTTTCTGTGGATTGATCTTTGCCTTCAAGGCAGTAATTTTAGACTCATGGAGAATCTCCATGTCTTCTTTCTCCGTCTTAAGACTAGTTACTAGATCGCCAATCTTGACAATAGTATCTGCTGGTTCTAGTTGCACTTCAAATTCATATATGTTATCTAGAACTGCAAATATCATGGACTCCAATCTCAGTCGACGATCCTGTTCATCTTGCAATTGCATAGTTTTCCACAAGCTATCTTCCTCTAGCTTCCTATTGGCTACTTGCAGATCAGCCTATCCTTTCAGCGCATCTATGGTTCTGTCATGCATTTCTTCACAAACTTGCATCTGCAAGTAATGTAGGCCTGGCAATGGTATCTTTGCAAGATCAAGTTCCACACGCTCTACATTCTTCGTATCTAGCATTACTTGATCAGGTAATGGAAACCTTATAGATAATGGTTGTAGATGGACAACATAGGACCTCGCGGGAACGATGATTTGCTGCTGCGAAGTCCCTGCCAACTCCAGTTCAACCTTTGATTCCCGTGGAAAGGGTAATCTTTTGCTTACTTCATCAAATTTTTGGGAAATTCCTTGCAGTGTAGTCAGGTTCTGGTCAAAACTGTCCTGCATTGCCTTTTCCTTGTTAAATTTTCTGAATTTACTTCAATATGATCTAGGATCTTAACTGAGAGAACAACATGTACAGCATATCTACATCATATCAATCATGGAGACAATAATGCAAGCACACAAGAGACACAAAGATTTACTTGGGGAAAACCATAAAGGTGAAAAACCCCAATAACTTCCTCAGAGATAGATAGAGCAATGATACAACCAACCAAGAGATAGACATAACCTAGCAGCAGATCCTCCTCCTCCATAAGTGCGCCTCTCCTCCTTGAGAGCATGTGTGAGAAGTGAGTGAGTAAATAGAGTGCCTCCCGCACTCTATTTATACTTGACTTGACTTGCCTTTTTACCTAACTCATGTAGGCTCGAACTTAACCACATAACATAATGCTGAGTGGGCCGACCCCCAATAGGGTGGTCTAATAACCCTTTGACCCACATGGCCGACCCCCAATAGGGTGGTCTAATAACCCTTTGACCCACATGACTTATACAGGGCCGACCCCAAATAAGGTGGTCTAATAACCCATCAAGTATAAGTTACGACACTTACAATATAAATGACGACACTTCCTTATAGAGGAATAACACATCTCTTATAAGGGTACAATAAATATATATATAATACACAGATGAAATACATTCCGAAGTTACATATACATCAACACTCCCTCTTAACTAGGAAGGTATTTCTCAGCACAGTTCTTCTAGCACAAGTCATCTTCTCTGGATCATCGTCACTGGATAATCGTCATCGAGTCATCATCATCGTCACTGCTGCTGCTATCTCAATCAATCTCTGGATCTACTCGTCATAGGAAGTTCTACAGAGCCAGTCCTTTTTCATACTGGATGTAGGCCCACCACCTGCAGGTCTTCGTCATCGTTGGCCATACTGTGGAATCATCAGGACTTTTACGTGCGTCACAAAACCTCGAAAGAGCATCCCAGGCTGTTACGAGCACACAGCTCTACCTATAGGATCTCCCAGGGCAATGAATTACATGTGACCTCACCACAAAACCTCGCAAGAGCATCCCAGGCTGTTACGAGCACACAGCTCTACCTATAGGATCTCCCAGGGCAACGAATTACATGTGGTCATGGCAAAACCTCGCAAGAGCATCCCAGGACTGATTACGGGCACACAGCCCAACCTATCGGATCTCCCAGGGAAACGAATTACATGCCATAGGACAAAACCTCGTAAGAGCATCTGCCAGATATCCCAGGGCAACGAATTACATGCCATAGGCAAAACCTCGCAAGACTATCTGCAGATCTCCCAGGGCAACGAATTACATGTCCTCCCAGAGCAAAACCTCGAAAGAGCATTTGCCAGATGTCCCAGGGAAACGAATTACATGCCATAGGCAAAACCTCGCAAGACCATCTGCAAATCTCCCAGGGCAACGAATTACATGCTCATCTGCACAACCTGATCCATGGCCACAGAGTATCAACCTGATACTCACCATACATCATCCTGATGTATCCATGATCATCCTGATCATCATCACTGCAACGTCCTACTGCATGTCATCTGGAGCAACATCCTGAAGCTCGTCATCTATGATCATCCTGATCATCATCACTACAACGTCCTGCTGCATGTCATCTGGAGCAACATCCTGAAGCTCGTCATCTATGATCATCCTGATCATCATCACTGCAACGTCCTGCTGCATGTCATCTGGAGCAACATCCTGAAGCTCATCATCTATGATCATCCTGATCATCATCACTGCAACGTCCTGCTGCATGTCATCTGGAGCAACATCCTGAAGCTCGTCATCTATGATCATCCTGATCATCACTGCAACATCCTGCTGCATGTCATCTGGAGCAACTTCCTGAAGCTCGTCATCTACGATCATCCTGATCATCAATGCAACATCCTGCTGCATACCAAGTATCTACCTGATACATATCATCATACATGATCCTCCTGATCATCAATGCAACATCCTGCTGCATGCCAAGTATCTACCTGATACATATCATCATACATGATCCTCCTGATCATCAATGTATCCACCTGATACAAATACAAAACATATGATATATATCACCATACATGATCCACCTGATCATACAATGTATCCACCTGATACATATACATATACATGGTCCAAGCATCCAACATGATGCATATAAAATACATGCACATGATCCAACTGATCATATCCAGCATCCAACATGATGCGTACATACATACATAAAATGATCCAACTGATCATATCAAGCAGAAACTAGAACATCATCCTGATGTTCATCATCCAGCGCTTGCATCCACAGCCATGTGAAGGATCCTCCTTCCAACATGCTTGGAATGGCTTCAGCAAATGTGTCCATCACTTCTTCCTCGAAGTATCCTCGATCTGAAGCACGCCAAGCCTCTCTCTGAAGTACTCGAACTTCACCCTGGATAGTGGCTTCGTCAGCACATCTGCAATCTGCTCGTCCGTCGCAACATACAAGAGCTTCACAGCTCCTCTCTGCACCATATCCCTGATATAGTGATATTTGATCTCTATGTGTTTCGACCTGTCATGAAACACTAGGTTCTCTGACAGCTTCACACAACTCTAGTTATCACAGAAGATACCAGTAGCATCCAACAGGAGATCGAATAACTCAGACAGTAGCTTCCGTAGCCATACTGCCTCACAACTATACTCAGTGCTACGCAGGACTGCTTCCTGCTAAACCAAGAGATCACACCTGATCCCATACTGAAGCAGCACCCAGATGTGCTCTTCCTATCTGCAGCACTTCCAACCCAATTTGAATCAACATAACCCTGTAGGTTAAACTTTTGATTCGCTTCATACCTGAGCCCATAATCCACTGTACCCTTCAGGTACCTCAAAACATGCTTTACAGCAACCAGGTGAACACTCCTCGGATCCGTCAGGAACTGGTTCAATGTGTTCACAGCAAAGCAAATGTCTGGTCTCGTGTTCGTCAGGTACATCAAGGACCCAATCATCTGACGATACAAAGAGACATCAACCGACTCAGATGAAGCATCACATAGAGGCTTCAGATTCGATGCCATAGGTGTGGCCATGGCCTTGCAATCCATCATCCCGAATCTCTTCAGGATCTCTACTGCATACTTCCCTTGTCCAAGGAAGATTCCTTCTACATTCTGCCACACCTCCATGTCAAAAACAAATAGTGCATCATCCCCAAGTTCGTCATCTCGAACTTGGTAGTAAGCTTCCGCTGCGTGTCGGCAATCAATCTATTTTCACCTGTAACAAACATGTTATCTGTGTACAAAAGTAGTATCACTGAATTGCCTTCCTCAACCTTGTAGTAAAGGTTGGAATCCACATTATTCTTGGTAAGGCCCAAACTGGATAGAAAGCTGTCTATCCTACCATACCAAGTTCTTCACACATATATGACTACACCATGCTTTCTTGAAATCCATCTGGTGTATCTTCTATTTCATCACTTTTATATTTCTCAATGCTGCCATCTGCAACATGCTTGATCTGATAGTTCCATTTGGAAGTCATAACGAACTTCCCTTCACGTCTTGGGACTACATCCCAAACATCATTCTTCATGATCGACGGATCATGGCATTCCATCCCAGATCCTGAGAACTTCAATATCTTCAATATCTTCAATAGATATCTTTGTTGCTGGAACAAATGTTGTAGTTCTTCTTTTGTAGGAGATGGCATATGATCTTTCCTACACAACAAGTTAAATTGCATGATTAGAAAACATCTCATAGTTTTCAGAACAAATTTTTACACATAAAGAAATATGTCATACAGTCATGCAATTATCTTAGCCAATGCTTCAATACAACATTTATCCATATCCAGTAACTTTCTAGATGCCTTCCAATCTCTACCAGAACATTGTTAAGAGTGTGCACAACTCTCAACATGTCAGCAAAGAGGTTTCATTCTAGATAAGTAGCAATGGAATGTTGTACAGTGCCAGAGGCCACTTACCCATGCATATTAGGAGTATACTGTTCATCAATGCAATTATTCTAATATGCATAATACACAACCTAATTCTAGGAACATCAGTATATACATTTTTGAACAATATTATTTAAGAAATGACAATTCAAATACTTATCTTTGTTTGTTCATTGGGTGGACTCCCTCTGAGTCTTCGCTTCCTTGCAGGAGCTGCTGGAGTCCTAATTTGAAGTAGCTTCTTCTACACCTTTCTGTTGTGGGATGTAGAGAGATGGTCAACTCCCTCTGAATATCTGCATCCTTGTATAAACCACTAGAGTGTACTCCCTCTTGATCTTTGCTTCCTGGATTACCTGTTCTTGAACTCATATTCATCCTTGGTTCCTATGCATGCTTATTAGTATCATGATTGAGTTATCCTTGTGATATTATATAAAATCATACATTCATTAGTATACTATTAAAACACAATAATCTCAAGCATGTATAATCAGGATCATTTCAAACAGAAAATAATAAGCATTAGCATTCAAGGATTCTTATGGTTAGTCAAATCATAAGAAGCATAACATGTCTAAACCTATAATTACTCAAACCTATGACTCTTCAGGTTAGTTGAATCATCAATCAAGATAAGAGATATAATATGCATAAAACCTGTGATTATTCAAACCTATACCTTCATGATTCTTCTGGTTAGTCATATCATCAATTATGGTAAGAAATATAATATGCATACAGCCATGACTTATTCAAACCTATGACTTCATGAATAATCATTATCAAACAACACAACAGTATAAGATCCTAACACAAGGTAGGATTATATCTTGATATAGGAAAAACATACCTGGATTAGTATGCTAGTTAGTTATGTCTAACATACTCACATGATGTCTTCTTGATCTTCTTCAATGACTTGTGCTAGTAACCTATATATCTCATAGGTTAGCCATTATAAAACCAAGTTATACATACCTTGTAAATGGATCTTCTGTGAGATCCATGAAAATGGATGAATCTTTGTCCTCATGTTATCATGACCATATGTTCTTGGACTAGAACATGATTTGTCTTTCTTGGTGTACCTTTCATGTTAGTAGACAATATAAACCTCATACAACACCATAATGCATTAGTACAATCATAAGTGTCAACACCCTAATCAATGAATATTTTCTATTGTGCATTCATAGTTTTATTAAGGTGATATGACAAGTCTAAAATCAAGATTGTACTAACCGTAATAACATGAAGACAAACATACCATAAAATTAATCATGGACAAATATCGAAACATACCTCGATGAGTCATACCTGTCGAGATCGCTTGTAATCTTCTTATGTAAGGACTTAGCCTCATCTCCCTCTGAAACAGGAACTTCTTCACTCATGCAGATGATCAATCCATCTTCTTCTAGGATTAACCCAATCCATTTGATTTGCAAGAACTGGACCTTGAGCTGGATATGGGTTTGTCAGAGAAACCCCAAAAATTCAAACTTTGAATTTCAAACTTCTGACAGGATAGAAATATGCGCCTTGATGAGCTGATCAAACTAGTATATTCAGAATTTGAAAACTGCAAAGTTTCACTCCTCAATTTTGCTTTTGAAACTTCTGGATTCACTGGACGTGACCCTGAACTGGGGTTTGATGAAACCCACTCTTCCGCCCAATCAAAATGTTTGATCCAAATCTCTAAGCTTCTATTTTTCTGAGGAGCTTCCAGCCGTGGTCACAGATTTCAAAAATTCCCATTTTTACAGAAGCCCTAATTTTTCACTTTTCTGATCAAAGTCCCGAACTAGGGTCTAATCAAGCCCGGCCTTCTGCCCAACCAAAAATTCTGATCTTGGTCTCTAAATTTCTATTTTGATGAGTAGCATCCATCCGTGGTCTCCGATTACAAAAATTCCAACTTTTTCCAAAGCCCTAAATTCCGGAAGCCATGAATGAAGGTACTCAAAAATAATTCTGTTTTGACATAAATATGTACCTGATTGTTTCTGATGTAACTCCAAAATTTTTGATCTACAGGGTCTGAAAAAGTTTTCTGAAATAGCCTGACCTGTTAGCTTTCCATCCTGACAGGTCTGACCTCAATTGGATGTTCTGAGAGAGAGTTATGCCAAATGTCGCAACGTGACCTGTTTTGGGAAAATACAGGAGAGCGAACTTGTACGGCGTGCCACGTGTCACTGTTTGACCTTCGGCCTCTGAAAAAGTTTTCTGAGATAGCTCGACCTGTTATCTTTCCATCCTGACAGGTCTGACCTCAATTAGATTCTCTGAGAGAGAGTTATGCCAAGTGTCGCAACGTGACCTGTTTATGGGATAAAACAGTAGAGCGAACTTGTACGGCGTGCCACGTGTCACTGGTTCCACTTCGGCCTCTAAAAACGTTTTCTGAGATAGTACAGTCTGTGTACTACCTGTCACTTTTCACTAAATTTCATTTGGATCTTCCTAGCCCAAGTTATGACCTTTTTCCCAAGGTCACCTGATTTTGACTCAGATCTGGAAGAGGCAGAAACCCTATATTGCACAGATCATAAATCACAAAGTACAACGAATTAGAGGTTGTCCTTTGGACACAAGGTACCTTGAGATCTTAGCTTCGGCCTGTAACAATTTCAGATCCGAAAACTTCTCCAAAATGGATTTATAGCGAAAGTGCTACAATGACTGGTTTTTGCTATATCAAGCCCTAGCATCGTAAGTGCAACAAGTGTCATACATGCCATATCATGCCTTCTTTCAGGCTAGCTCTGATTCCATGTTAAATTTTCTGAATTTACTTCAATATGATCTAGGATCTTAACTGAGAGAACAACATGTACAGCATATCTACATCATATCAATCATGGAGACAATAATGCAAGCACACAAGAGACACAAAGATTTACTTGGGGAAAACCATAAAGGTGAAAAACCCCAATAACTTCCTCAGAGATAGATAGAGCAATGATACAACCAACCAAGAGATAGACATAACCTAGCAGCAGATCCTCCTCCTCCATAAGTGCGCCTCTCCTCCTTGAGAGCATGTGTGAGAAGTGAGTGAGTAAATAGAGTGCCTCCCGCACTCTATTTATACTTGACTTGACTTGCCTTTTTACCTAACTCATGTAGGCTCGAACTTAACCACATAACATAATGCTGAGTGGGCCGACCCCCAATAGGGTGGTCTAATAACCCTTTGACCCACATGGCCGACCCCCAATAGGGTGGTCTAATAACCCTTTGACCCACATGACTTATACAGGGCCGACCCCAAATAAGGTGGTCTAATAACCCATCAAGTATAAGTTACGACACTTACAATATAAATGACGACACTTCCTTATAGAGGAATAACACATCTCTTATAAGGGTACAATAAATATATATATAATACACAGATGAAATACATTCCGAAGTTACATATACATCAACATTCCTTCTTCTCCTTGTCGGTCGAGAGCTCTTCCATTTGTTCAGTGACCTTCACGGCGATCATTAGGTAGTCATCCTCGCGAAGCACTGTGTCCAATTGGTCTTTACTTAATTTCTGCTTCTTTCTTGTTTCCTTGCGCACTAATGGACTTCCAGTGTCCTTCCTTTTTGCTGACTCTTTTTCTTCTACTATGGGACACGGGATATGGTTGTCCTCGCCATAATCACTTGGGACGTCCACGACCTCAACTCGGAATTCGGCTGGCCATTCCTTCATGATATTCTCAATATATTCCTCGTACATGTGGTAGTTTCCAGGGTACCAGTCTGGATTCTTCGTCTATGCCTTAGCTGAAATTGAGATGCATTTCATCGCAGCATAAAAGTTCACAATGCATATACATTTTCTTGTTACTTGCTTTGGTATTCGAGGCGTAAGCATAATGGCCCCACGCAGCTAGTCATAATATGTGTAAAATACCAGTGTTGTCTCGTGCTGCCTTTCGGGATTCAAATTTACCCAAAGGTTTTGATAGCAAGCACCTCTGCAGTCCGAAGTGTTCATGCTCACTCCAACGTATTGCTTCGGTTCCTTCCATCCTAGGAAGGCGATCAGTACTATTAGATAGGTGAAATGGAAATATCCACCATTGATTTGAGTGTCATTCAGTTCCTCTATGAACTCATTCAGTAGGTATTGACACCAATTAAATTCTTCCCCTTCGGCGGCTGGAGCACTGAGTAGTACTGCGCATGCAGAGACTTCTAATGGTATGCACTTTCTGAGAATTTTGCCCGCTAATAGCTGCGTGACAAAAATTATTGCTTGGTCATTTATGTCATCCATCTGGAAGCCTCGCTTCCCTTTGACAACAGACTGCGTTTGCTTCATTAACACGGCTACCTCTTTATCCTTGTTTTTTCCCTGAAAAAATTTCCTTGGGTATGCTCCTCTTGTGCTAAACCCAGTTATCCGATCGATTAAGTCAATCGTTAGCTCGATATTCTGGTCAAGCCATAAATATCCCTGGTGGATGTGTGCCATCAGAGTTCACACCACCGCATTGAGATCTGGTGATCTGTCAAAATGTGGGAGCCTGAGCAGGTTGAGTAGCCCCGACTTGGCTACTCCGGACAACCAGCTTTCTGTGACCAAAGTGAGGTCACCTTTTACATTCTTCTTCCAGCACATGTATTTGTCTGGCTGGAACTGTGGGAACCTCGGGTCACTGGGCTTCTCCTTCTGCATTGCAATAAGATCATAGTCCTCCCATTTACATTTGGGAATCTTACCTAATATATTTTTGTCCACCTCGACATGCTTTGATATCGGCGAGAGTGGTATCTCATACTTTGGACTCTTCAGTAGTCTAATGGCCGTTGCATCCGGTGCATGCGGCGAGATATAGTCTAGGGTCATAGTTAAAGGTATCTCCTTATTAGCAATGGGCTTATTTGGCCCCACCGAACTTGTCTTCGGTAGTATTGATCTTGGCCTGGATTTTTTCCTTTGCCTTGCTTGAGGGCCAGTGTCTTGGTGATCTTCTTGGACCTTGTTCTAGTTCAGTGACGACTTTCTTGTTTGGGGTTCTCATTAACCTGTCAATCCCTCCGTATTGGAACAACCTGACAACTTCTTTGACCGTGAACTCCTTGTCAACAAAGGATCTCTGTGTCATTCACTTGCACGACGAGACACTACTCGTCTAACTAGTGGATAACTTACAGAACTAACTCAGAAAACAATGTGTGCAAGAATTTCTAAGTGCTTTGGTAACACCCGCGAGTCTAACTACTGAGTTATTTATAACCACAGCTGATCCCCCTCTGTCCCCATTAACGGTTAGATAAACATTAAATGTAGTATTTGTTGGCCAATTCCAATAGATGCTTCGGTCAATTCCCTCATTAAGTCATTCAAAACGGCTATTTGTGCTTTAAATTCCCGAGCGGTCGGTAGGAAAGTACTGCATAACGGCTATATTTCCGACCGACACCGTAACGGCTATTTTCTGGAGCCTTTCGTCGAACTTCGCGGCAGGTAATCTTTGGTCCTGCGCAGTTACTTCGCGGTGTCTAATTTATTTTCTCTTCAGGGTTTCCTTTTGAATGTCGCAATAATGCATTGTGTATTTTATTTTCTTATCATTTTTTTTAAACACGCGCAACGTCGACAGTGCTGTGT
Organism: Larix kaempferi; assembly: GCA_027924585.1. Lineage (NCBI taxonomy): Eukaryota > Viridiplantae > Streptophyta > Pinopsida > Pinales > Pinaceae > Larix > Larix kaempferi. The sequence goes on from BSBM01000153.1 coordinate 500,532, forward strand.
GGTACATAGACCTTTCTTAGTAAACTACATGTACAAACTTTCAGTAATTTCTAGTGCCCAATTTCAACTGTTCTTGACACTTAGAATTTTTCCCTTCTTCTTGATCATACAGGATGTTGCGAAGCAGGACTATCGCGGTAAAGCTTTAGTCTGCTTCCATTTATCAGATTGGGCAATGTATCATCGGCTAAGGTAGCTAACTGGACAACACCACCATTAGTAACATTTATAACAGTATATGGGCCAAGCCAATGGATTTCAAACTTTCCACGAAACCTCATGAATTTACTATCGTACAGGAGGACTAGATCACCTACCTGAAAAGACTTATTCTTAATGTGGCGATCGTGCCATGCTTTTTCTTGTTCTTTCTGTACTTGCTGGTGGAAACCTGTGATGAAGCGATCTTCTTCCAACCCAACCAAGTGTAACAACCTCTCTTCCAGTGTTGCGCGATATGCCATCCCTGTAAATGCAGCTATTCTCAAAGTGGGAATAATATATTCCATTGGCATTATTGCTTCCTTCCCATAAGCCAATCTGAAAGGTGTATGTCCAGTTAATTTCTTGCATGTCGTTCTATATGCCCATAAAACAGCTGGAATGTGTAGGTCCCAATCATCACGGTTTACATTGAATATCTTAGTTAATGCATTCTCCAATACTTTAATGAATGCTTCAATAGTTCCATTCGCCTACGGATGATAAGGCGTACTGCGCTGATGATGGATGTAGAACTCTTCGGTCAAAGCTTCAATGGTTCTGTTCAGAAAATGAGTGCCTTAATCACTCATCAAAATCTTTGGACATCCAAACCATGTAAGGATGTTTTCAAAAATGAACTGCGCGGCTGTAGTTGCACTACAGTCTTTGACTAGCTTCGCTTTTTCCCATCTGGTGAGGTAGTCAGTTGCAGTAATAATGTACCTCGCACTAGTTCTTTTCCCCGGTGGACTAATAGGTCCCACAAAATTGATTGCCCATTTGTCGAATGCCTGTAAAGTCAGCTGAGGTTTCAATGGCATTTCATCTCTTCGTGATGGATTCCCTATCCTCTGACAGACATCACAATTCTGGCAATGTTCCTTGGAGTCCTTATGAATTGTAGGCCACCATAGTCTTGTGCGCAATATCTTCTCCATAGTAGCCCTTCCTACATAATGACCTCCTGGGACTCCTGAATGTGCATTAACTAATATCAATGGATTCTCATGTTCCAATACACATCTTCGCAGTACTTCATTAGGTCCTAACTTGTAGAGTTGTCCTGCGATAATGGTGAAGTCTGCGGCTCGTACTACCAGCTGCTTCTTTTGCTGCGTAGTGAAGTTGGTAGGTGCAAACCGTGTAGTTAGAAAGTCAATAATGTCTTGATAATACTCATCGGTGACCTGTATAGAGAACAACTGCGCATCAGGCAAGTTGTCTTCAAGGTTTGTAGGCTCTTCTCCTGACTCAATCCTGGACAGATAATCAGGTCCTAAGTTTAACCTGTCTGGCTTAACGACTATTTCAAAATCATACTCTTGGAAGAGTAGTAGCCATCTGCATATCCGCCCCCCTAACACTGGCTTATTGACCAGGTATTTCAATGCAGAGTGGTTAGTAAACATAGAGAAGTGTGCACCAAGAAAATAGTGTCCGAACTTCTGCAATGCATATACCATTGCAAGTCCTTCTCTTTCAGTAGTGGTATAATTCTTCTCAGCAGATGACAGTTTTCTGCTCGAAAATGCAATGGGATGGTCTATGCCTCCTTATCCTAGTTGAACAAGAACAACACCCAATGTTATACATGAAGCATCAACATGGACGTGAAATGACTTTTCCCAGTCTGGAAAAACTAAGATCGACGCAGTGACCATTTTCTCTTTCAATGTGTCAAATCCTTTCTCACAGTACTCATTCCAAATGAACGGTGCATCTTTCTTTAAAATCTTCTCCATTGCTGCGGTTATTTGCGCATATCCTTTTATGAATTTTCTGAGGTAACCGGTATGCCCTAGTGTAGTGCGCAATTGTTTAACTAAATTAGGTGTAGGAAAATTTACAATAACTGCGATCTTTGCTGGATCGACCATCAAGGCCTGTTTACAGACTATGTGCCCCAATAGAATCCCATAAGGAACAAAAAAAATACATTTCTTCAGATTCAAAGAAATCTGATGCTATTTGCATGTTTCCAGCATCATCCTGAGGTTCGCGGCATGGTTCTTCAGCAGCCCAAAAATGGTCCAATCATCAAAGTAAACCTCTAAAAATTTATGTATGGATTCTTTAAATGTTGCGATCACCACTCTAGAAAATATGGCTGGTGCGTTCTTCAGGCCAAAAGGCATCACTGTATATTGGAACGATCCCCATTTTGTAGCAAAAGTTGTCTTGTGCCTATCGGCTGGATCAATTCTTATCTGATGGTATCCAGAAAATCCATCAGTAAAAGAGTATGCCTCATTCCCTCCAACGTTATCAAGTACTTCGTCCGTAAAAGGAGTAGGAAATGGGTCATGCATCGAAGCATCAGTCAACTTTCTGAGATCAACACAGATCCTGATCTAACCCTTTTCTTTCTTGTCTTGGACAACCATCGGGCTTATCCACTTAGATTCTTCAATGGGCTCAATGATCCATGCATCGAGCATCTTATCGAGTTCTGCCTTAACTCATTCTTTGTAGCACGAATTCAATCTATATGGCCTTTTCTTTATAGGTTTCACGCCAGGCTTAAGAGGAATTCTCATCACTCCTAAGTCTCCCAGAATTCCTTTCATCTCTATGAACTTGGTCGGGAATACTTCCTGATATTCCTGTAATATACCCGCAATCTACACAACTGTATCATCATCCCAGTAGTCTCCTATTGCTGCGAACTTCGGTTCTTCACTGGTGTCAATGTTCACTTTCTTTGTTTTAACCGGTCCACTCATATCTGGAATTTCCAATGGAGGTCCTTCTACCTCGCGCATTCCTTCTGATTCTGGGATCCTTATGTTGCACGGGTCCTCCTCGTCGATGTCTTCCTTATCTCCAACTTCTTCAGCTACATTGTAACATTCCAAGGCTTGCTCTACTTGCTCTGTCCAATCTGGTTGTAGACTAGCAAGTACATTGTTTGCTTCAAAAAACTCTTCTAGTGTTATGTTTTCCTCTGTGCAATCTAGTCTAAATATCTTTCCTTTGATAAGCTGCAGCGCATCATTGATAGTAGGATGGTCATCATCAAAGCTAAAGTCCTTCTGGAAGCTTGCAGTGAGAACAGACCAATACGTGGTTCCTCTACACAACTCCTCTTATAGATACCATTTCTTTGGAATATGTTCCTCCAGCGTATGCAAAAAGAGATGTACCCATTCTGTTTGTGATCTTTCTTCCCAAGCTTTTACACAGGTCGCAATATGATCCTTTGGATCCGTTTGGCCATTATATTTCTCAAACGGTAGTGTAACCTTATCAGTGAATCTGATCTGTAGTTTTATTCTGCATTGGTCCCAAGTTGTTAATGTCTTTTTATGCATAGCCCACCATCTGGCAGGTATTTCTCGCAGTGCCATGTCTAATGCTGAGACACAATGTTCATCTACAACTGCTGCAGTGTACTCTTTGATAAATGAATAGAGGTTAGCTATACCATCATAAGTGGGGATTGGACTTACCTGCTTTCCAATCCAACGGAGTGACTTTGTAATTGTCGTGCATCTCCTGGCAGATACTTCATACATTCTATGTTTCCAGTTTTCTAATGCTGCCTCAGAGTCTAAGATGCAAGAACTATCACAACGCCAGTTGAGCATTCCATCAGCAGTAGGATGAGTATAATCCATAGCATTTTTTGTCATCTTATAGATACGGTCGAGATCTTGATCTCTGTACTCTTCTTGAATTGGTTCAACATATCGCTCCCCTTGTGAAGGATCTAGTGGTGCGACAACCCTTATGTCATTGCCTTCAAATATCATTTTCATTGTCTTCAGATTTATGATGGTGGAGTTCGTCATTGCCCAATCGATACCCAGTAACACCGGCTAAGGATTCCTATCATACACAATTTCAATTACTTCAAACTTTGCATAACTTCGCACTCCATCAATGTCGACAATGGTATTGGGTAACCTCCCCAACGGTATAAAAATGCCTTGATTATCCATTCTTAACTGTATAGGTGACAACTGTAACTTTGGTTTTCCCATCTCCTACCATGTCTTCTTCATCAAGACATTTACTTCGGAACCGAGATCAAGAATGATCTCGTCCATGTCGTAGTCTCCAATCTGTGTAGTGAACCACATTTCCCTCCTGGTTCTTTTGGGACTCCTAATGTTATGAACTGTGCCATGGGAAGTCTCCCTCTTACTATGTGATTCATACTAATTCAGCAGTTTTTCAAATTCCACAAGAGTGTCTGCGCTCTTTAATAGTTCTATGCAGCTCCGCAGGAACTGTGCAACAAAAGTGCTTGTATCTGGTACAGAGCGCGTCTGATCATATGCCAGTGGCATGTATTCTATTTGCGGTACTTCACTGCGCAACAGTATTCTTGGTGAGGTAGGTGGTGGTTGTTTGAACGTGTCCCGCGCTTCTTGAAATATTTCTTTATTCTTCTGTAATTTAAAAGGAGGTGCCTTTCCAGGAGCTTTTCTAATCCATATTGTTTCTCTAGGGGTCTTTTTAGTATTAGTTGTTTCAGAAGTTGAGGCTTCTGTGGTTATGTCTTTTCCTGTATCCGCGCCACTGTGCGTCATTGCATTTATACTTGGATCTGTAGGTCTGTTTTTTGTTGCAATCAATTGAATGTTAGGGTTTGGATTTTTTGTCCTTCTCCACTTCTGCATTTCTACCTCAAGCACAAGGAAGTCTTCAATGACATGCTCAAATGATTTACAATAGTTGCATGTTGTGCATGGATTAGTACAATCTCTAGATACGTTACCTGTCTGGCCACAATTATAGCAGATTACCTAGCCTTGGCCTCTTCCTTGAGCTTGGCTAGAACTTCTTCCTCTGTCGCGGTATCCACCTCCTCAGCCTCTATATCACCCTGATCGTAGTGGGTGTTCTCCTGTTTAGGCAGGTTTTCTTCTTGAATGTGGTACATACCAACACCTCGCATTGCATCCATATCTCGCTTTCTTTCATTCATTAGCTCATAAGCGTGACGGTTAGACTCATCATGTCCAACTAACTTACAGATATAACAGTATAAGTTTTTAGGTGTTTTGACATATTTCTATATAAGGTAACAATCCTCAGGCCGGTGTCCTCTGGTTCTACAAATTTCACACCACGACGCCTGGTTCTGATTCATATTCATTGGGTTTGGTGCACCACTGTTAAGATAATCTTGAAATAGAGGGCAGTGTTCTCTGGTGTGGCCTTCTCCTTTGCATCCTATGCACCAAACTTCATGTCTTTGTTCATGTCTCTGTTCCTTTCCATTCTTCATACCTTGCAATTCTAATGTCAAGGTAGCTAACTGGTTTTGGATCTGTAGCATCCCAGAACTACTCTCTCCGATTGGTGAAGCTTCTAGCTTCATCACGATCTCCAAGGCCTATGCCTACAACACAACTTTCTGTTGCATCAGTGGTTGTCTGATATGGGGAAACAGCGCAACAATGAACCATTCTTGGTGTTGTTGCAGAGCTATAACAAAGTTCACTTGGTCCAGTAATGTTTTAAATTTTTGGTTGAATTCCCAGACGGATTCAGTAGGTTTCTGCTTGATTTCTTTTAATTATGTTATGCACTGTGATTCTGATTTGGGTTTCTTAAACTCTGCTGCGATCGTGGTCTTGATATCTGCTAGTGTTATCGGTTGTGCTTGAGAATACTTCATAAACCAATGCAATGCTCTATCTCTAAAAGTAGTGATGAGATGTGCTCTCTTTATAGCATCATCTGTAACTTGCTTGACACTCCAAACGGCTTCACATAGAAACCAGTGCTAATCAGGGTCTTCTAGACCCGTTCCTTTGAATATCGGCAGTTTTATATCGTTATCAGTCATCCTCCTTCCAGGTTGTGTATGGTTCTGCGATAGGTTCCCAGCGATAACAGTAGATGTAGGCTGCTGGGTCGTGCCAGGTATGGTATTCTGTGGAATGGTCTGAGTATTGGCTCCTATGGTGCTACTAGTATTGATGTTCTGTGGGGTGGGCTGCGCGATGCTCATAGCTGGTGGGTTCTGGACTGATGGATTCCGAGGTATAATACACTGGATGGTGGTTGATAATTGAGTGATCTGATTATTAAGGGCACACGGGATTTCTGTATTTATATGGTTTTTAGATCCTCCGGGATTCTTTTCACTAGTAAGCTTAATCTCTTTCCACTTCTCAAAGTATGGTTTTTCTTCATCAGAATCAATATATGTATTTTCTACCATGACATATTCATAATTACTACTGCATTCTTAAAACACCTTTCTCAACTAAAAGAATTTTAATGTATAGACTAAGATTGTTCAGGAACTTACTTCAGTGTATCTACAGCAAACTCAGTTACAAATCCTTCTAGTATGCAATCAACCCAGAAGCCAACTGCTCACGATAGTGGGTTGTCTATTGCTTTGAGCTGTCAAGTAAGCTCTGGACTCCACTCTGTAGGTACTCCTCCTTGAGAACAATTCTTTCTTTCTGCAAGTCGCGATATCCACTCGTGGAGCTCGTTTGGAAATGACGCCCAGAATATCTTGTGGATATCCCTCCACAAGTATCTGTTCAACCACTCTACGTCAGATAGACGCGGGTGTCTGTTTTCTTTCTTTGAAAAATCTCTTTCGATCTTATCAGACCAAGCCCACATCTCTTTCTTTTCTGGATCCCAATTGTCTGAACCCAATGGGAGCTTGTATTTTTCTTCGCACATAAATTTTTTCAAATGCACTATCGCATCACTGAGTCTTAGCATGGCAATGGAACCATTTTTTGGTGTTTATTCTGATCTAGAGTTTTTCCAATGTAGACCCAAATACTTCATGGTGCAAGATACCAACAAAACCCCTATTCACTGGCCCTTTCGGCAACAGATTGCAAGCAGCCTGAGGTCTCACCTGAGGTGAAGTTGAGGGGGTGACTGCAGAAGCAGGTTTCCACAACCTTGTGATGCGAGTGTTTAAACTGGTTAATGCGCAGCGCGGTGACAAACTGTGCGCTGCGGTCAATGACTGCGCAGAATCTCCTACCTCACGTCGAGTATTGCGACAAGCAAGAATGCTTTCACAACCAGCGCATCCACGGACTGTGCAGTGGGGTTACTTCCAGCCTACGACGACAAGCTATCAACAGCTTATTGCTCAGCACTTCTAATGGAATGGCATGTCAACTAGACCACGCGATGACTACAATACTTGATCACTTCCACTCATCCTTACTACTTTGTCTTTACTCATTTCAACAATACTTAGACTGATTAACGCTATTACTTATGCAAATAAGTGAAATGTGTAATGTTGCGCGCTCTAATATCACGATCCAATCTTAACAATTACTCTGTGACTAGTTAACAGGTTCATGTATCCAATTACTTAGAGACAATGATCATTAATATTCATTCAGGTGAGCTACTTAACATCTTATTCCATCCCTTCCGCACGAATACAGATAAAAGTAAACATACATCAGATAACTGTAACTTCAAGCATTCATACACAATAATTGCATAACACAAGATTTAACGTGGTTCACTCCCCTGTATGGGAAGCTACATCCACAAGAACTGTTGTTTTATTATCTTAGGAAAGGGTACAACAGTTCTTCGTCTGCGCACTCAGCTGCAGACGTTCTTCTTCCTCAAAATTAAGTCTCTACGCACTCAACTGCAGAGCCTTTACAATAGCGTTTTGCTCAGAGATTCTAACAATGTTCAATAATACCCAAATACAAAAAGTAACCCTTTTCCATAAAAAAAATGCCTTATTTATAGATCATGCCCATAGGTCATGTCTTTACATTATGAAGGAAAAACCCTTGGTTTACAAAACTGTCATGGTTTTCCCAAAACCGGACTGCTGGTGTCTCATAGCGTATCTTCTGTCACGTGCGTGCCAATGGGATGCTTCCGCTGAGTTGTTCCTTCTTTCACGGCCTTAGATGACTAGTTCAAGTAGTAGTTCTTTGTTTGTGTGATCAGTCACCTACCTCCTAATCTGCACCTACCCACCGCTTGGTATTTATCGATCCTTTTGCCAAAAATAGATCTCTGATGACCTAACCGCAATCTGTGACGTCTTTTGTCCAACGCTCTGCTTAGCTGGATCTCTGTCGATCTGGCACGTCGCGGTGCTGTACTCCTCCCAGCACCGTCTTTGTAGTTCTTCCGACACTGTGCTTCGCAGCTTCCAAAAACTGACTTCCACAAAAAGTCTCCATCCATACTGCGCTCAGCTTCGCAGTTCCCAAAACTTGATGTGCTAAAAAATGACCCCTTGGGTCAAGCCCAACACCCTGTCCCTCCCATGGAACATATTCTGCAAAAGGTAGCAGGGTCATAAATGTTCTCTCTCCTGGATGGTTTTTCAGGTTACAACCAAGTCATGGTTTCCCCTGATGACCAACTGAAAACAACCTTCAGAACCCCCTGGGGTACCTTCGCTTATAGGCGAATGCCCTTTGGATTGATAAATGCAGGGGCCACATTTCAGAGTTCTATAGACATAGCTTTTAGAGGTTTAATGCACAATTTTGTCGTAGTATATCTTAATGACATTACTATATATTTGAATAAACGACATGAACATTTATCTACTTTGAAACAAGTAAAGTTTTTGAACGCTGCAGGAGGTACGTAATATCCCTAAACCCCAAGAAGTCTATATTTGTAGTGACAGAAGGTAAGCTTCTAGGTTTCATTGTTTCCAAGGAAGGTATGATTATTGATCCCGAACGCACTGCTGCTATTTAAAATATCGGTTTGCCTGGCTCGTGCAAAGCCATGCGGTCATTCCTTGGGAAGATCAATTTTGTACGTAGGTTTGTTCCCAATTTTGCATAGACTGTTAAGCCTTTACAGCAATTAGTTAAGAAATATGTACAGTTTAGTTGGTCACAAGAACAGAAAGATGCATTTGTTGAAATTCACAGGGCCATTGCAGAAGATCCCGCTCTGATGTCCGCCGATTTTAACAAGGATTTTATTTTATATACTTTCGCTACTGATTTTTCTTATGCAGATGTTTTGACACAGAAGCATGACAGTGATACTGAGATTCCAATTTCCTTCATGAGCTCAAAATTTAAGGGAGCTGAACTTAATTACTCCCAAATTGATAAGCAAGATTATGCAGTTTACAAGTCTGTGAAACATTACAGGCCCTACTTGTTGAAATCTAGAACGAAGGTAATTGTGCCATATACGGCTATAAGAAATGTGTTGGTCCAGAAAGAACTGGGCGAAAAGAGGTCCCATTGGATGAATGCTTTGTAGGAATACGATCTAGAAATCAGACCGGCGAAAATTGTAAAAGGGCAAGGTTTGTGCCTACTTACCGCTTAGTCAAATGACCCTATATAGCAACAGACTGAGTGGGAGCAGGAGAAAGATCTTCCTACAGTTTTTGTTAATGCAATAGATACTTCGACATCTGAATGGTATGACCATATCAAATTTTTTTTGAACAATGGATTTGCTCCCAAAACCTTAGACTTCAAAAAACGTAGAGCTTTGAGGTTAAAGTTTGCTCCTTATCAATTCATTAATGGAGTTCTGTTTAGAAAAAATTATGATGAAGTCTTTCTTAGATGCTTGGAGAAAACTGAAACTGATGACATCCTTTTTCAATGTCATGCAGGACCTGCTGGAGGCCATTTTTCAGGAGAAACCACAACACACAAGATTCTCAGGGATGGATATTATTGTCCTACTATGTTTAAATATTCTTATGCCTATGTCAGGAGGTGTGAACCATGTCAAAAGTGTGCAGGGAATTTCAAAAAACCTGCTTTTCCTCTGCAACCAGTAACAATTCAGTTTCCATTTCAGCAATGGGGATTGGACTTTGTTGGTCCCATTAATCCTACCTCCTCCCTTCAACACAAGTATATCCTTACATAAACTTACTACTTTACTAGATGGGTAGAGGCAATTCCCCTTAGGCAGTGCAACGCAAACCAAGTAATCTATTCCCTTGACAACCAAATAGTTACAAGGTTTGGTGCGCCCGAGTATTTTGTCTTTGATAATGCATCCTATTTTTCCTCAATCGACTTGACACAGTATGCGCTTGAAAAAAGGATTAAATTAAAATTTTCTGCCAATTATTACCCATAGGGTAATGGGCTTGTTGAATCTTCTAACAAGAACCTGTTAAATATTCTCAAGAAGACAGTAGCCACTCATCACAACGATTGGCACACACAGCACTATAATGCTCTTTGGGCAGATCGAATCACCCCAAAGGAAGCTATTGGAAACTCTCCCTATTGTTTGTTCTATGGCAATGAGGCCATCCTTCCATCCAACCTTATCATTCCCTCATTACAATTGGCCCAATCTATTCAAGAAGACGATTCTTCTCCTCTTCAACAGAGAATTGATACCTTTCTTAAGTTGGAGGAAGACAGGGAAGTGGCTAAAAATAAATTATATCATCATCAACAAATGGTTAAGAGATAGTTTGATGAAAAATCCTCTTCTGACAGGGAATTTTCAGTAGGAGATTTGGTATTGAGATGGGATAAACAACATAAGGATAAAAATCAATATACCAAATTCCAACGCCTTTGGATTGGACCTTTCATTATTACAGAAAAGATTGGTCCAAGTATAGTTCGCTTACAGACACTGGAGGGAGTCATTGACACCTATTCAGTAAATGTTTCACTACTCAAGAAGTACTTTGTCTGAACAGTCTGATGCACTCTGTACATAGGTTTGGTGTGTTTCCAATTTCTTTATTTGATTGTTGTTCTTTTATTTTGATTTCTCCTTTAATAAACCCCACACATTTGGTTATGGTTGATGGTCATTTTGTATCAAGGACAGTCTGAGCTGAAGTTTTGGAACACTTTGTCAATCTTAGTTTTTCTAAACCTATGCCAGAATTGGTTTTATTAAAAAAAAAAGTAGACAGTCATTAATTGAAGAACTTTGATTGATACCTTTCCACCTTGGTCATTATCTTATACATGCTTCATTTGTTTAATTGAGATTTTGGAAAGTGATTGAGTTTTTGTCTTATATTTCATATGTGTATTACATCATATCCCAATAACCTGGTCAACCTTTATATGCTTTGGATCCTATCACAGTCACCTTGAAAATAATATCACTTAATAATTGTGGATTGTAGGATGGGGGGTCTTATTACAAGCCAACCCATTAGGTTCATAGATGTGAGTGGAATGACATCTTCACACCAAGCCACCAAACTTGGGAGATGAATTTCAGTTAACTGAAATATGGAAGATCCTATTACAGGTCGGTCCATTCATGATCTGCAATGCATCAATGAGTAACGCCATTATTATATGGTCACCAAGCCATGGTGGTGTCCTGCAGTTCACACCCTAATAAACTATCTGCTTTATTTTCTTTATAAGATAATGTTGTACATAAGGACAGGGGGGTCTTATCACAAGCCATCCTTGTCATGATCATGGGTTTGATTTTGGACTGAAATTATCATTATATGGTCACCAAGCCATGATAATTGCTTTCAGTATCACAACTGGAAGAGAAGGAGTCTCATTACTGAGCTAGCTTGTTCAGTTCCCAGATCAGGTTTGTGAATGGAACTGCCATAATCTGATCACCAAGTCAGGGCAGTGGTCTTATCCCAACAAGGTCTTATGTTCAGCTTTCTATTTTCAATAAAGAAAAAAGGAAAGAAGAAAAGCAAAAATAAGAAAATCAATTGATTATTAATTATGCATCTCTATGTGAATAAAACAATTAATAAGTCAAGATGGTTTATGATTTGGATATCCAGAGTATTATGAAGCTTGTCCCTAGGTTCATCTAAAGCTGTCTTCCTGTGATTACATATTGGAAAAATATTTCCTGTTGTTTCCTAAATATTTTTATCAGATTTGCATTATCTTTAATTTGATCATGGATCGGAGTATATCAATCTTGTGTTTAATTCTGCTTATTGATTGCCCTTTTTATAAGGATTTTCTAAGAAATTCAGGTTGAAAATCAGAGGGCTGACATACTTTCTTTGACTAAAATATTTGTCTGCAGAGATAACTGGTTCTTCCCATCCAGTCGCCATTTGTTGTAGGTACAACAGATCCCATGATTTACTATGATCATGGGAGCCCCATTTTTGTAAATACAAAGGTATTTAGGTAAGTTTTTAAACTTGGTTTGCTATGGTATCATGCCTTTTGTTTTTGGTTTGTTTTAATTATCATCTTTTCCTTTGAAAATTTCTAAGTTTCTGGTTGTTTTCTTGATTTGCAAAAATCCTTAGATTCTTTGAATTGTCTTTTTCTTACTACAAATCCCGAAACCCGCAATCTCGCAATTTGCGGATTGCGAAAATCGTTTGTTATTTCTTTTGGAATTTCGTCAACCCGAAACCCGCAACCCAAAAGTGCAGGTTGCGGAAAGATTGTGTAAATATTTTAGAAATCCCAATTCCGCAACCCGAAACCCGAAATTCTGGATTTCAGATTGCGGAAACTCGTTATGCCAATAAATTGCGTTGTGTGTTTCCGAAACCCGCAACCCACAAATTGCGGATTGTGGAAAAAGTTATTTTAATTTTAAACATCGTTTTCGTTTCCGAAACCCGAAACCCAAAATTTCGAGTTGCGGATTTCGGAAACACATTTGTTTATTTTTGCGCAATTTGTAAACCCGAAACCCGCAACCCGAAATTTCAGATTGTGGATTTCGGGAATTTTGAATAAAGTTTGAATTTAAAACTTATGAACCTGATCCCGCATACCGCATGGGCTAATCCCAGCTGTTCATTTCTTTTAAACCTACGATCCAGATTTGATCCAATAAAAAATGATAAATATACGATTTTTCTTATTTTTCATTATCATTTTTACTATCGGAAATTCACTCTGCTACGTGGATTTTACTATCGATTTCTTACCTGGTCATCCTCACGGTTTAACAGTTATTTTAAGGTTGGTTGTTTGTTAATTTCGTATTTGCTATTACGGTTTTTCTGTTTATGGTTTGGTTTTGATTTTTTTTGTTTTATTTATTTATGAGAATTTCCAAGCTTTGCCAAAATGTTTCGCAGTACTTGGTCTAAGACACTTCACAGAGATTTACTGACCAAAGACCCCAATTTTGGCATCTTATCAGACACCAGTGAAAGGGTCACTAAAACCTATCAAATGGATTGGTCCAAAATATATGCAATATTTGATAATGATGACCTTTTTGTTATTAAAGAAGACTGACCCATGTATGAGAAAATTAGGGCTTCTCAAATCCATGCCATTGTTGCTCGCCCTGCTGTCCTACCTTATACAAACCCTGTTAAATGGATTGTGGAAAACGCTAACCCTAAGGGCCGATCGTTTAATGATAGTGCAGGGTCACAATTGGCAAACTTCCATCCTGAAGTTTTTTATTAGAGCTTTTTCTCTCAAGCCAGCTGTACAAATCCTTAGCCCTGATTTCATTCAATCCTCCAAGACCAGATACAATTTCGATGAAATGATGAAATCATGGATGGTTAAACCTAGTAGCTTTGTGCTGAAGGCTGATAACCTTTATCCAATTTCTTTGTTCAAGGAACCTTACTCTTTACTCACAGCCATGCTTTACAGGCTCTTTGGCCTTCCCAATTGTTCAGTCTTTAAAGCCGAATGGGCTCCCATAGCTCACCATGTGTTAACAAGAGTAGAATCTTTCCCTTGGGCATCTATCCTGTCTTCAGAACTTAAAACAGTAATTCAAGATTATCAGAAGGCTTCTGCCTTGAGAAAGCCACATTTTTACCTGTCGGATTTCATCCTTGATGTCTTCTGCTTTGAGTTTCAATATCCTAACTTGGGGTGGAATTGGACCCTTGAAACTCCACCAGTTCATATATATCATTCTGCACTATGGGAAAGTAATTATGTGCCCCTGCTCTATGACATTTGTGACCATTCATGGGCACTATTTATTTCAAATTATTCAAACAGAAAGCTCCCGCCTTTTTAGCTGATGCCAAGACCTTCATCAACACGATTGGTGATTGGTATGTTTATGAGTCCTTTTCATACATCAGAGTCTGGGGAAAGTGACGTTCTTCACCTTCTGCCATAATAGTAACCCAATAGGTTGGTCATTCAAGAGGTTTCCTATCAGACTGTCATTGATGGTGTCTACAAGAAGCTCACTGGTCCCAAAAAGAGGGGTTGGCCTAAATTCTCTTTAAATCTTGGCCCATTAGTTATCCCCACCTAAACCTGGGCTACAGTGCTTAGTGATCAGATGGCTCCTTTGAAGTTGGGTAAAGCCCCCAAAAGATGTTCGGGTACACAGGGTGCTCCCAAAAGACCAAGCACCTAGAGTAACAACCACTTCACACAAAATAGATCACAGATCGATACACCGATGTTTTGATGTGGTTTAAACCTCATGAGGGAAACACTCCAAGGCCCCAGCCAAATAGCTTCTACGGGACAATTTATTATGCAAAGAAAGAAAGTTACAAATGAGATTCTCATAATCGATCACTTTTCCAATGACCCTCCATGCTCTTTAAATAGAGATCATGGACCAATCGGGTGTTAAGCCACGGATCAAGGGTAGGTATGATCTAAGAGAAGTTGAGCCATCGGATCACTCTATGTCGGGACATATTGTGACCGTCGGATTAAGTATTTACAAATGCATACTAATGCATACTAAAGAAACACACTTTTCCTAACGGATATATTACACAAGTTGATCTTAACTAACTCCTAAGTGTCTAAATATCGTAACATACCCCCTTAAGAACAACTTGGGATAGGATTGAAGGATTTACAAACGTGACACTATTAGGAGAAGGAAGGAGGCACTAGAGCCTATCCCCCCTTAATGACAAGTTCCTGAACTCCTAACATAGATCGACAGTTTAGAAAACTCACTTCTCTAAGAGACTTGGTGAAGATTCTGCAACTTGATCATCTGTAGGACAAAGAGTACTTCAAGAACACGATCATGAACAAGATTTCTGACGAAGTGCATATGAAGCTCAATGTGTTTGCTGCGTTGATGTAGGATTGGATCTTTGGAAAGCTTGATGGCACTTTTATTTTCGCACCAAAGTGGAGTAGGCTGTTGCTGCTCGAATCCAAACTCTGAAAGGATATGTTGAAGCCATAAAGCTTCCTGACTGGCATTAACTGCGGCTCGATATTCTGCTTCTGCTGAAGAAAGAGCAAGAGCTTGTTGTTTCTTACAAGCCCAAGTGATAGGTCTAGATCCCAGACTGAAAATATAACCTGCAGTAGACTTTCAATCATCAGGATCCAGACTGAAAACATAACCTGCCCATCTGAATCAGTGAAACCACCAACAAGGTTTCCCCCCTGTACTATAATGAATCCCAAACTGAATTGTTCCTCAAATATATCGAAGTATTCTTTTACGTGCTTTCCAGTGACTTTCATGAGGTATCTGCATATAATGGGAAACAACGACCAACGGCAAAGGAAAGGTCCGGACGGGAATGAGTCAAGTATAAGAGACTACCAACAAGCTGACATTACAAGGTGGCATCAACTTCAGGTGAAGTACAAGTGGCAGAAATTTTGACTCTAAAACTGAAGGGAGAAGAGGCTAGTGTACAATCATCCATGTGAAAGCGACAAAGAAGGTCACAGGCATATACTTAGACTGAGAAAGAAATATTCCTTCTTTGGTTTGCAGGACTTGGAGACCAAGAAAATATGCAAATGTCCTAAGTCTGACATTTCAAAATTTTGCTTAAGACTGGATTTCATATGGGTTATAAGCTTAGGGTCACTACCAGTAAGAATAAGGTCATCAACATAGAACAAGTATGATGAGATGGTTTCCTACTATCTTGGTATAGACATTGGGGTCAGAATGGCATCTAGAAAAACTAGTGTCAAGGAGAAAGCTATCCATTTTGGCATACCAAGCTCTATGAGATTGCTTAAGGCCATATAAGGATTTCTTAAGGCGACAGACAAGGATAGAGTTATTCTGAACATATCCAGGAGGTTGTTCCATGTAAATTTCCCCCTGTAAATCACCATGTAAGAAGGCAGACTTGACATCCATTTGATGGACTTCCCAGTAATGTAAGGCTGCAAGGGAAAGAACAAGGTAGATGGAGTTCATTTTTGCGATAGGAGCAAAGGTTTCATTGTAGTCAATCCCTTCAACTTGGGAAAACCTTTGGCAACTAACCTTGCCTTAAGTCTTTCAACACTTCCATCCGATGCATACTTAGTTCTGTAGACCCATTTACATCTAACAAGTTTTCTTCCTTTTGGAAGAGGTACAAGATCCCAAGTATCATTCACCATTAAGGAACGATATTCTTCATCCATAGCTGCATCCCAATCTGGATTTCCTGAAGCTTCTACAAAGGTTTCTAGATCATGATTCTCAGAAACTTGAGCCAAAAGAGAAGAGGCTCGCTAAAACTGAGAACGTGTTCGACGTTGATCTCTAGGATCACCGGCAAGATCACCAGCTGCTTCACATGTTGAACGGACCCACCGAGGAAGCACTTGTGCTGGTGCAACTGGAGGAACATGAGCAGGTGGAGGTGGATTTTCATCCTCACTGTCATCATCAGAAACTGGAGTTGGAAACCTGTCAAGGAAGTTCGCGGGCCAAGATATTTTCAGCTCGCGGGCCAAGATATTTTCATCAAATTTAACATCTCTTCTAAACTCGCGGGCCAAGATATTTTCATCAAATTTAACATCTCTTCTAATGATTACATCATGAGAATGTGGTTGAAGAAGTCTATAACCTTTTACATCTTTAGAATATCCAGCAAATATGCACTTTTCACTTTTAGGCTGCAATGCTTTCCGTTTTTCATCCGGAATGTGAGCCCATGCTTCACTACCAAACGAATGGAAGTGACTTACATCTGGTTTAATTTTACTCCATGCTTCTTCCAGTGTGATACCTTGTAATGCTTTAGTGGGGGTGCAACTAACTATGTAATTTGCACTATTAATGGCTTCAGCCCAAAAATTGAAGACTTAGTCCCTTAGATTGGATCATACAATTAGCCATTTCTTTTAAAGTGCGGTTCTTCCATTCAGCTACACCATTTTGGTGTGGTGTATATGGAACAATGTGTTGTTGTTGGATTCCTTGTTCAGTGCAGAAAGTAGTGAACTTTTTGTTAACATATTCTCCTCCATTGTCAGATCTTAACTTAATAATTTGATGACCAGATTGTATTTCAACAAGGGCCTTGTAGGCCAAGAACATGTTAAATACTTCGCTCTTAAGTTTTAGGAAATAAACCCAAGTGCGTCTGGTGTAATCATCAATGAAAGTTAAGAAATATTTGAAACCAGAAAAGGAAGCAGATGGAAGAGGACCACACAAGTCACTATGCACAAGCTCCAAGGGAACCGAGGCGTGCCAAGAGGCACGTTTGTCAAAACTATCCCGATGATGTTTTCTGAGTACACAACCGGAACAAACACCATCCCTGCAAGATACCATCGGAAGACTTGTCACCATATTGTCTTTACATAGTTGTTGCAATGACTGATAATTTAAGTGACCAAATCGCTCATGCCAAAGTTTGCTCAAGTTATCACTATGAACAACAAAAACTGAAGGAAAAGGTGATGACCCAAAGTTGTTAAATTTGTACAACCTGGTAATATCATCAACAATTTCGGTAGCTAGGACCTGTTGAGGATCTTTAAAATCCTTGATTACAACTTGGTGACATGTAAACGTCACAGTTTTACCTTCACCAGAATGAGTGATCTGATAGATTGATAACAAATTGCAGGAAATTCTTGGAACACATAGTACATCACTTAAATGACCATTATCTACTAGAACTGTTCCAGCTCCTACAACACTTAGAGATCTATCATCACCAACAAATATTTGTTTGGTGTTACATTCATGCAGAGTAGAAAAGATGGCTTGATCCTTAGCCATATGATAAGATGCTCCAGAATCAATGAGCCATTCATTTGAAGTAAAAGAAGAAGATGCATTATAAGAATAACCAAAGGCACAAAGTGCATGTCCATGAGAGGTAGATTCTGAAGGCGAATCTAGGCTGATGTGGTGCTTCTTCATTGCTGCTTCCAAGGCTGCCATCTTCATGATTATCTTTCCCACAATAGTTGCAATGATGCTCAGTCTTCTTGCCTTTTGGCTTGGATCCTTTGTCATTTTTTAAAGAAGGAGATGACTGAGAGGGTTTGGGACCCTTGTTTGACTTATTATTGCAAAAATTTTGTTTCTTGGGAGCCTTGGACTTTTCTTTCTGTTGGGACAATAAGGCTTTCCCAGATGTATCTGCATTGTTGATTATTCAAGATGGATGAGTTTATCTTGCTCTCTAATCAAGGAATCACAAAAGGATTCAAGACTAGGTTCTTGATAGCTAGATGCATTCAAGGATTCTTTCATGGAGTAAAATGTAGATACAAAAACAGAATATGCAGGTCCAAGTTTTGAAAGAATATGATAAATGCATTGTTTGTCTTCCCTCTTAATATTACATTCTGCACATAAGAGTTTAAGAGTTTTGTGTTGGGCCCAAGATTGGGGCAAAGTTTTGGTAACATTTTTGATAGGCAGGAAAAGCATAGCTGAGCACAGCTCAGAAAAAGATATAATTTTGTCTAAGTATTGAGGGTGCTACGAAGTTGTGCGCAGCATCCAAGTTTTTACCATGCTGCGAAGTTGTGCACATCATCCAAGATTTGGCAATACCGCGAAGACCAGTGCTGCGAGGGAGCAGCGCTACGAAGTAGTCAGGCCACGTGGAGCCAGCAAAGCGGAGTGCTGGACAAGGATCAGGTATAGGTACCGGATGGACTAGTAATGGTCTAATTTTGGAAAGATGCTCCAGGAGTGCCGAGTGGCAGGCACGAGCAAATTAGGAAGGCGGCCAATGCACGAGTTTGTTAAGAAAATGATAGCTCAGGGAAAGCGATGTCTTGGCGTGCCTAGTGGGAGAGACCATTAGAGATGAACGGTTCAGTGAAAGCGACTTGTTGGCATGTGTGCGATAGGAAGGCTGATAGCGACATAATGAAGACGTGGAGAACCGCCACGATGAAGCAGACGCCACTAGAAGCTAGCAAGTCGGTTTAGGGAAACCGACATAGTTTTGTAAACCCTAAGGGTTTTTGGGTTTAGGTCTTTGGCATTGTAAATACATGACCTTCGGGCATGGTCTATTTAAGAAGACAATTTTGTATGGGATGGGGTTCTTGGTTCTGGGTTCTGAGTTCTGGGGTTCTCAAGTTCTCTCGTCGTTGTTGAAGAGTTGAGTGGTTGTATTGGAAAATATCTTTGAGTTGAGAAGATTGTAAAGGATCTGTAGTTGTGTGTACAGAGACCTATCTGAGAGAAAGAAGAGTCTGTGGTTGAGTGCGCAGACTAAGAACGGTTGTCCCCATCCCCTTTAAAGATATATATTATCAACCGTTCTTGTGGACGTAGCTTCCCATCCGGGGAAGTGAACCACGTTAAATATTGTGTTGTGCGATTGTGTTTTATGGATGAATGCTTATATGTTTTTTCTGTAAATGAATGTCTAGATGTTTCCTTGCATACTGTTATGAGAGAGCTTTTGTATGCATTTGCCATCAGAAGAAGTATGGAGATTATATGTTAAGTTCTGCATGAATAGATGAATGGTGAACATATAGCTTGTGTTTGAAAACAGTGAATCAGTTGGTTGGTTAAGCGTTAAGAGGCCACTTAAGTACTTTCTTATATTCAGTAGAATAAATGCATAATAGTTAGATTGTATCAGTGGAATATGCTCAAATCGTAACCATATTAAGTTCATGAACGAATGGTAGATGGATAATCGGTTTAGTGGTTGAATGAGTGGATGAGTGATACTCAATCCAGTGCCTTAAGCGTTTTCAAGGTAGTTTGAGTATAAAGTTGAACTGCATTGTTCGTAGTTTCAGTAGAAGTCCCGCGGTAGAAGGATTTAGAAGTACGGACCGCAGTGTTTCCCATCACCGCGCAGTAATTGCCCACAGCATATATCTCGTTGTGTGCCGTGCAGTCTTGTCTCGTAACGCACCTTCCTTATCCCGTGCTGCGCAGTCCGTCCATCCAAATAAGTCATCACATACTGTGGAAACCTGATTCTGCAGTACCCCATAGATACACCTCGGGTGAGACCTCAACCTGCTCGCAGGTTGTTGCCGAAAGGGACGGTGCGAAGGGGTTTTGTTGGTCAAAGGGAAACCGCAAAGAACTTGGGTCTTATTGGAAACCTATGGGTCAGTGTGAAGCCAACAAATGGTTCTCTTGATGCGCTAGAATCTATGATGATTTACAATCATGATGTGTGCTAAAGAACATCAGTTCCCGGAAGGCTCTGAATATTGGCACCCTGAAAAGACAGAAATCCAAGCTTGGTTTGACAAAACTGTAAGAGACTTCACAAGACAAGATAATAGACATCTGTGTCTATCTGACGAACAATGGATGAATAGATATCTGTGCAAAGATATCCATGATATTTTCTGGGAATCATTTCCAAACGAGTTATACCAGTGGATCTTGAGACTCTCAGAGAAGAAAACCTGTTTTCAAGAACAATTTTTTACAGAGTGGACTCCAGAGATCATAACACGGCTCAAAACAATAGACAGTCCATTAGCAAGAGCAGTTGATTTTTGGGTTGATCATATGCTTGAAGGCTTCGTAACAGAATTTGTTGCAGACACATTGAAATCCTACAACCAGGCGGAAGCATATTTTTTCGAAGGATTCCAAGGTAAGTACCTGAACAATCTTAGTCTATACATTAAGATTTTGTTAGCTAAGAAAAGTGTTTTAAGAATGCAGTAATATTTTCAAGTTTTTCATGGTAAACAGTATATATAGTGATTCTAATGAAGATACCCATAATCTAAGAAGTGGCAAGAGATACAAATTTAATCATAATCTTGGAGGCGCTGCGCTCCACATAGACACTGAGACCCCCTGTGACCTTAACAACGAGGTTCTACCACCATTCACCCCTTAGAATCCGTCGGTTGCAGAAACTGTGCAACCCTCACATCATAGCCCGCCCGTTACACAGCCCACCCCACAGCATATTCTGATATCCTCATTTAATTTCACTGCACAAAGCCCCTCACAGTAGCTGCGCGCTTATCTGGGTGCTCCACCACCTAATATGACAATGGAAAACACTAATATGAAGCTGTCGATATTCAAAGGAATTGGTCTAGAAGACCCTAACCAGCATTGGTTTCTTTGTGAATCCGTATGGAGTGTAAGAAAAATCTAGGACGATGCTGTGAAGCGAGCACAGCTCATCACCACCTTCAGAGATAGAGCTTTACATTGGTTTATGAAGTACTCTCAAACACAGCCCAGAACCCTCGCAGAAATTAAAGCTGCGCTGGTGGCAGAGTTCAAGAAACCCAAATCTGAATCTTAGTGTATAATCGAGTTGAAAGAAATAAAGCAGAAACCGACTAAAACGGTTTGGGATTTTGATAAGAAGTTTAAGACCTTACTGGACCAAGTGAGCTTTGTCATATCTCCAGAAAAACACAAGGAATGATTCATTGCTGCGATGTTGCCCCACATTAGATTACCATTGATGCAGCAGAAGGTTGCATCGCAGGCAGAGGCCTTGGAAATCGCAATGAAGCTGGAAGCTTCGCCGATTTGTGAGACTAGTTCTGGGATGTCTCAGATCCAGAACCAGCTGACCACCCTGACACTAGAATTGCAAAGCATGAAGAATGGTAAAGAACAAAGGTATGAACCTAGACATGAGCTCTGGTGTACGAGTTGTAAAGGAGAAGGCCATGACCGCGAGCACTGCCCTTTATTCCGAGACTATCTTAACAGTGGTGCACCCAACCCATTAAATCAGAATCAGGCCCCATGGTGTGAAATTTGTAGAAGCACAGGACATAGACCTGAAGACTGTTATCTCATACATAAATATGTGAAAACACTTAAGAATTTATACTGCACTTTCTGTAAATCAATTGGACATGATGAATCTAACTGTCGTGCATATGAGATAATGAATGAGAGAAAATGAGATATGGACGCAATGAGAGGCACTGGCATGTACCGCGTACAAGAAGAAAACCAGCCCAAGCAAGAGAACACACAATATGACCAAGGAGGATACAGAGGTCATGGTGGTGGATACCGCAACAGAGGAAGAAATATAAGCCCGACACAGAGAAGAGTCCGTGGCTAGGTCATTTGTTATAATTGTGGCTAGCCAAGTCACGTATCTAGAGATTGTGTTAACCCATGCACCACATGCAACTATTGTAAATCATTTGAGCATGTTATTGAAGACTGCCCAGTATTAGAGGTAGAAATGCAAAAAAGAAGACGAACAGAGGCTCCGAATCTAAACGTCCAGTGGATCGCAACAGAGAATAGACCAGTAGATCCGAGCATCAATGTGGTCACGCACAGTGGCGCTGAGACAGGCCACAACAGAGGAGCGGAAGCTTCAACATCAAGGGAGGCTCATATGAAGCAGGACCCCCTTGAAACAGTATGGATATGGAAAGCTCTGGGAAAAATGCCTGCTGTCGACCTACGTAAAAACAAAGAGGTCTTTATTGACGCGCGGGATACTTTTAAAGAATCGGCACCCAAATCGCAGAGGATCCCATTGTGCAGTGAAACACCGCATGTTGAAGACATGCCAGCCCTTTATGATAAAACAAATACTACGACGGATGTCGGCACTTCTGTTGCGCAATTCTTGCGAAGCTGCATGAAGTTACTAAAAAGTGAGAATGCCATAGTAGAGCTGCAGAAGCTCATAAACCAGTATGAACCTCAGATTGCAACAGAAACTTCTGATAGCGCAGTACATCATATAAGGAAACAAAAAAGAACAGGCCGAGAAATGAGGCTTACCGAGCAAATAGGAGATTTTGAAATGGATGAAGTCATCCTTGATTTGGGATCATAAGTGAATGTCTTGTCTAAGCAGACATGGCAACAGATGGGCCGACCAAAGTTATTATGGTCACCTATCTAGTTAAGAATGGCTAATCAAGAGAAAGTCATACCTTTTGGCCATTTAGCTGATGTAGTAGTTGGCATCGACGGAGTACAGAGTCATGCAGACAATGAAGTTATTGAAATTGGGGATGATAGTCAACCTTTTCCTGCACTGTTAGGAATTGACTGGGCCATGGATAACCTGGCTATCATAAACTTGAAGACAAAGAAGATGATCTTTGAAGGAAAGCATCTTAGGGTCATCGCACCATTGGATCCTATAGATGGTGACAGATACAGTGAGCCGATTCAGGAGGAATCTAAGGCTCAAGACTTAGATCGACTATACCAGCTGATTGCGAACAAGGAAGACTACATTAATCCTACTACGGATGGTACACTCAGCTAGAGATGTGACAGTTCTTGTATCTCTGACTTAGAGACAGGACTGGAAAATTGGAAAAGCTGCATGCATGAAGTATCAGCAAGAAGGTGCGCCCAGGTTACGAAATCATTGCGCTGGATCGGGAAGGAGGTAATTCCTATTCCCACATATGATGGATCTCCTAATGTTTATACTTTTATCCAGGACTATACTGCAGCTATTGCAGATGACCATAGATTACTAGCATTAGATATCGCACTGCGTGACACACCTACCAGATGGTGGAATGCACACAAGCAGACATTGACCACTTGGGATCAATGCAGGGTTAAGATGCAGATCCGGTTTGCTGAAAGGGTTACTTTACCCTTTGAAAATTTTAATTGACAGACAGATCCTAGCCAACATATTAAAGTCTGTTCACAGGCATAGGTGGAAAGACCACATACAAAATGGGTACATCTATTTGTACATAAACTGGACAATGGCATTCCAAAGAAATGGTACCTAGATCTGGAGTTGCGCAGGGAAACCATTGTTTGGGAGATGCTCACTACGAACTTCCAGAAGGAATTCAGTTTTGAATACGACAACCCATTGATCCATGATGCGTTACAGCTAATTAATGAACGCATATTCCGGGAAGACTATCCTCACAGAAATATGACATTGGAGGAATTCTTCGAGGTAGAGCATGTTCCTGCGCACCTACAGTCAGAATGGATGGAACAGGAAGAACATCCCATCGAATGTTACAAGCTAGCTGAAGAAACCGAGGATAGAAATGATGATGATGAGGATGATCCACGCAACATAGACATACTAGAATCGGAGGGCGCGCGTGACGTAGAAGGACCTCCGTTGGAAATCCCAGATATGACTGGACCAGTTAAGACACAGAAGGTGAACATTGGCACAAGCGAAGAGCCGAAGTTCGCATCAATAGGAGACTATTGGGACGATCAGACTGTTGCAGAGATCGCAGACACCTTACATGAATATCAGGGACTGTTTCCGACAAAATTTATAGAGATGAAAGGAATTTTGGGAGACCTAGGGGTCATGAAAATACCTTTGAAGCCAGGCGCCAAGCCTGTGAAGTAGAGGCCATACAGATTAAATCCGCGATACAAAGAAAAATTCTGCGCAGAATTGGATAAGATGCTAGAGGCAGGAATCATTGAACCCGTTGAAGAATCCGAATGGATTAGCCCCATGGTCATTCAAGACAAGAAAACAAAAGGTGAGATCAGGATTTGTGTGGATCTCAGAAAGCTGAACGATGCTTCCATGCATGACCCATTCCCCACTCCTTTCACGGATGAGGTGCTTGATAATGTTGGAGGGAATGAGGCCTATTATTTATTGATGGTTTTTCTGGATATCATCATATAAGGATTGATCCTGCAAACAGGCATAAGACGAATTTTGCTATAGAATGGGGGTCATTCAAGTACACAGTAATGCCTTTTGGCTTGAAGAATGCACCTGCCATATTCTCCAGAGTCGTCGTCGCAGCATTCAAAGATTTTATGCATAAGTTTCTGGAAGCCTATTTTGATGATTGGACTGTGTTTGGACTACTGAAGAACCATTGCGCGAACCTCAGAATGATGCTTGAAAAGTGTCGACATCATCAAATATCCTTGAATTTCAAGAAGTGTATTGTCTGTGTGCCTTATGGAATTCTACTTGGCCACATTGTCTCTAAGCAAGGATTGATGGTGGATCCTACGAATATTACAGTCATTGCAAACTTGCCAACACCAAATTCAGTCAAGATGTTGCTCTCTACCTTAGGTCATACCGGATATTACAGGAAATTTATAAAGGGTTAAGGGAAGATAACCGCAACAATGAAAAATCTACTAAATAAAGACGCACCGTTCATTTGGAACGTGGAATGCGAACAGGGTTTTGATACACTAAAGGAAAAGGTGGTGACTGCGCCGATTCTAGTCTTTCCATACTGGAGGAAGCCATTCCATGTCCATGTTGACGCATCATGCATTTCCTTGGGAATCATATTAGCTCATCCAGGAGAGGGAGGTATTGACCACCCTATTGCATTTTCAAGCAGGAATCTCTCAACAGCAGAAAAGAACTATACTACTACCGAGAGGGAAGGCCTTGCGATGGTATATGCCCTATAGAAATTCATACATTACTTTCTTGGTGTGCACTTCCTGATGTTCACTGACCATTCTGCGTTGAAAAACTTGGTCAATAATTTACTTCAATTTACTTCAATCTGATCTAGGATCTTAACTGAGAGAACAACATGTACAACAAATCTACAGCATATCAATCATGGACACAATAATGCAAGCACACAAGAGACACAGAGTTTACTTGGGGAAAACCATAAAAGTGAAAAACTCCAATAACTTCCTCAGAGATAGATAGAGCAATGATACAACCAAAATACAAGAGATAGTCTTCTCCTAGCAGCAGAGCCTCCTCCTCCACAAGTGCGCCACTCTCCCAAGTGTGAGTGAGAGCATAGAATGTGTAAAATGAGAGAGACACACTCTCTATTTATACACTAACTTGACTTGACCTTTACTCAACTAGGTCGGCCTCAACTTAACCACTTAACATAAAGCTGACTGGGCCGACCCCCACTAGGGTGGTCTAATAACCCTTTGACCCACATGGCTTATACAGGGCCGACCCCAACAAGGTGGTCTAATAACCCATCAAGTATAAGTTACGACACTTACAATATAAATGACGACACTTCCGTATAGAGGAATAATAACATCTCTATAGGAATACAATAGACATACATGTGAAATACATTCCGAAGTTACATATACATCAACACTCCCTCTTAACTAGGAAGGCGTTTCTCGACACAGGTATTCTAGCACAAGTCTTCTTCTTTGGATCAACGTCACTGGATAATCGTCATCGAGACATCATCAGCGTCACTGTTGCTGCTATCTCAATCAATCTCTGAATCTACTCGTCATAGGAAGTTCTACAGAGCCAGTCCTTTTTCATACTGGATGTAGGCCCACCACCTGCAGGTCTTCGTCATCACTGGCCATACTGTGGAATCCTCGGGACTTATTTCGTACGTCACAAAACATCGAAAGAGCATCCCAGGCTGTTACGAGCACACGGCTCTACCTTTAGGATCTCCCATGGCCATATTATATGTGACCTCACCACAAAACCTCACAAGAGCATCCCAGGCTATTACGAGCACACAGCTCTACCTATAGGATCTTCCAGGGAAAGATTATATGTGGTCACCACAAAACCTCACAAGAGCATCCCAGGTTGTTACGAGCACACAACTCTACCTATAGGATCTCCCGGGGACAAATTATATGTGGTCATGGCAAAACCTCACAAGAGCATCCCAGGACTTATTACGGGCACACAGCCCAACCTATCGGATCTCCCAGGGACATATTATATGCCATAGGACAAAACCTCGAAAGAACATCTGCCAGATATCCCAGGGCCATATTATATGCCATAGGAAAAACCTCGAAAGACTATCTGCAGATATCCCAGGTCCAAATTATATGTCCTCCCAGATCAAAACCTCGAAAGAGCATTTTCCAGATATCCCAGGGCCAAATTATATGCCATAGGCAAAACCTTGAAAGACTATCTGCAAATATCCCAGGGCCAAATTATATGCTCATCTGCACAACCTGATCCACGGCCATAGAGTATCAACCTAATACTCACCATACATCATCCCGATGTATACATGATCATCCTGATCATCATCACTGCAACATCCTGCTGCATGTCATCTGGAGCAACATCCTGAAGCTCGTCATCCATGATCATCCTGATCATACAACGCATCTACCTGATGCATACCAAGTATCTACCTGATACATACAATGTATCCACTTGATACATATACAGATACATGGTCCAAGCATCCAACATGATTCATATACAAAATACATACAAATGATCCAACCGATCATATCCAGCATCCAACATGATGCGTACATACATATACATATAAATGATCCAACTGATCATATCCATCATCCAACATGATGCGCACATATAAATAGTAGTAACTGGAGCATCGTCCTGATGCTCATCATCCAGCGCTTACATCCACAGCCATGTGAAGGATCCTCCTTCCAACATGCTTGGAATGGCCTCTACAAATGTGTCCATCACTTCTTCCTCGAAGTGTCATCAATCCGAAGAACACCAATCCTCTCTCTGAAGTAGTCGAACTTCACTCTGGCTAGTGGTTTCGTCAGCACATCTGCAATCTGCTCATCTGTCGCAATGTACAGGAGCTTCATAGCTCCTCTCTGCACCATATCCCTCATATAGTGATATTTGATCTCTATGTGTTTCGACCTATCATGAAACACTGGGTTCTCGGACAGCTTCACACAACTCTGGTTATCACAAAAGATACCAGTAGCATCCAATGGGAGATCAAATAACTTAGACAGTAGCTTCCATAGCCATACTGCCTCACAACTAGCTGAACAGGCTGCAACATACTCTGCTTCAGCTGTACTCAGTGCTACGCAGGACTGCTTCCTACTAAACCAAGAGATCACACCTGATCCCATACTGAAGCAACATCCAGATGTGCTCTTCCTATCTGCAGCACTTCCAACCCAATCTGAATCAACATAACCCTGCAGGTTAAACTTTTGATTCGCATCATACTTGAGCCCATAATCAACCGTACCCTTCAGGTACCTCAGAATATGCTTTACAGCAACCAGGTGAACATCTCTCGGATCCGTCAGGAACTGGCTCAATGTGTTCATCGCAAAGAAAATATCTGGTCTCATGTTCGTCAAGTACATAGAGGACCCAATCATCTGACGATACATCGTGACATCAACCAGATCATATGAAGCATCACACAGAAGCTTCAGGTTCGATGCCATAGGTGTGGCCATATCCTTGCAGTCTATCATCCCGAACCTCTTCAGGATTTCTACTGCATACTTCCCTTGTCCAAGGGAGATTCCATCTACACTCTGTCACACCTCCAGGCCAAGAAAAAATAGTGCATCATCTCCAAGTTCTTCATATCGAATTCGGCAGCAAGCTTCCTCTGTGTGTCGGAAATCAATCTATCCTCACCTGTTACAAACAGGTCATCCACATAGTAGTATCACTGGATTGCCTTCCTCAACCTTGTAGTAAAGGTTGGAATCCGCTTTATTCTTGGTAAATCCCAAACTGGATAGAAAGTTGTCTATCCTACCATACTAAGTTCTGCACATATATGACTCCATGTCATGTGTCTCAGAACCAAGTGGCTGCACCACATACACTTCTTCTACAACTACACCATTCAAGAAAGTGTATCTTCCTCTTCATCACTACAACATGCTTGATCTTGTAGATCCTCTTGGAAGTCACTACAGACTCCCCTTCAGGTCTTGGGACTGCATCTCAAACATCTTTGTGATCAACTGGTACTCCTTGATCATGGCATTCTTCCCAGATCTTGGGAACTTCAATATCTTCAATATCTTCAATATTTTCAATAGATAACTTTGTTGCTGAACAAATGTTGTAGTCCTTCTTTTGTAGGTGATGGTATACGATCTTTCCTACACAACAAGTTAAATTGCGTGATTAGAAAACATCTCATAGTTTTCAGAACAAATTCTTACACATAAAGAAATATGTCATACAGTCATGCAATTATCTTAGCCAATGCTTCAATACAACATTTATCCATATTCTGTAACTTTCTAGATGCCTTCCAATCTCTACCAGAACATTGTTAAGAGTGTGCACAACTCCTAACATGTCAGCAAAGAGGTTTCATTCTAGATAAGTAGCAATGGAATGTTGTACAGTGCCATAGGCCACTTACCCATGTATATTAGTAGTATACTGTTCATCAATGCAACTATTCTAATATGCATAATACACAACCTAATTCTCGGAACATAAGAATATACATCATTGAATAACATTATGTAAGAAATGACAATTCAAATACTTATCTTTGTTTGGTTGTTGGGTGGACTCCCTCTAAATCTTTGCAACTCCATTCTAATGTGGATTGTGAGAAGTGGTCAACTCCCTCTAAATATCTGCATCCTTGCATAAACTACTGAAGTGTGCTCCTTTGCTTTCTTGCAGGAACAACTGGAGTGTGCCCCCTCTTGATCTTTGCTTCCTGGATTACCTGTCCTTGAATTTACATCCATCTTTAATCACTATGCATGCTTATTAGTATCATCATTGTGTTATCCTTGAGGTCTCATACATAATCACACATTTACTAGTATAATCTTAATACTATCAAAAGACAATAATCTTAAACATGTATAGTCATGATCATTCACAGATAATAAACATTAGTATTCAAGGTTTCAGGGAAGTCTTATTTTACTCATGCATATTCTTATTTGATCATAGGACTCTTCTGGTTAGTTAAATCATTAATCAAGATAAGAGATATAATATGCATAAAACCTATGATTACTCAAACCCATACCTTCATGATTCTTTTGGTTAGTCATATCATCAATTATGGTAAGAAACATAATATGCATACAACCATGACTATTCAAACCTATGACTTCATGAATAATCATTATCAACAACACAACAATATAAGATCCTAACACAAGGTAGGATTCTAGCTTGATATAGGAAAAACATACCTGGATTAGCATGCTAGCTAGTTATGTCTAACATACCCGCATAATGTCTTCTAGTTATCTTCAATGACTTGTGTTAGTAACCTGCATGTCTCATAAGTTATCCATTGTAGAACCAAGTTATACATACCTCGTAAGTAGATTTTATAAGTGATCCATGAGAATGGATGAATCTTTGTCTTCATGTCACCATGATCATATGTTCTTGAAGTAGAACATGATTTGTCTTTCTTGGTGTACCTTTTATGTTAGTAGACAACATAAACCTCATATAACACCATAATGCATTAGTACAATCATAAGTGTCAACACCCTAACCAATGAATATCTTCTATCATGCATTCATAATTTTGTTAAGGTGATACGACAAATCTCAAATCAAGATTGTACTAACCATAATAATCATGAAGACAAACATACCATAAACTTAAACATGAACAAATCTTGAAACATACCTCGATGAGTCATACCTGTCGAGATCGCTTGTAATCTTCTTATGTAAGGCCTTAGCCTCATCTCCCTCTGAAATAGGAACTTCTTCACTTATGCAGGTGACCAATCCAACTTCTTCTAGGATTAACCCAATCCACTTGATTTGCAAGAACTGGACCTGGAGTTGGATTAGGGTTTGTCAGAGAAACCCCAAAAAATCAAACTTTGAATTTCAAACTTCCGAAAGGATAGAAATATGCGCCTTGATGAGCTGATCAAGCTGGTATATTCAGAATTTGAAAACTGCAAAGTTTCACTCCTCAATTTTGCCTTTGAAACTTCTGGATTCACTAGACGTGACCCCGAACTGGGGTTTGATGAAACCTACTCTTCTACCCAATCAAAAGGTTTGATCCAAATCTCTAAGCTTCTATTTTTACGAGGAGCTTCCAGCCGTGGTCACAGATTTCAAAAATTCCCATTTTTGCGGAAGCCCTAATTTTCCACTTTTCTGATCAAAGTCCCGAACTAGTGTCTGATCAAGCCCGGCCTTCTGCCCAACCAAAAATTCTGATCTTGGTCTCTAAATTTTGATTTTGATGATTAGCATTCAGCCATGGTCTTCGATTACAAAAATTCCAACTTTATCCGAAACCCTAAATTCCGGAAGCCATGAATGAAGGTGCTAAAAAATAATTCTGTTTTGATAGAAATATGTACCTGATTGTTTCTGGTGTAACTCTGAACTTTTCGATCCACAGGGTCTGAAACATTTTCTTGAGATAGGCCAACCTGTCATCTTTCCATCCCAATAGGTCTGACCTCAATTGGATTCTCTGAGAGATATTTATGCCAAGTGTCGTAACGTGACCTGTTTATGGGATAAAACAGGAGAGCGAACTTGTACGGCGTGCCACGTGTCATTGGTTCAACTTCGGCCTCTGAAAACGTTTCTTGAGATAGTACAGTCTGTGTACTACCTATCACTTTTTACAAAATTTCATTTGGAGCTTCCTAGCCCAAGTTATGACCTTTTTCCCAAGGTCACCTAATTTTGACTCAAATCTGGAAGAGGCAGAAAACCTATATTGTACAAATCATAAATCACAAAGTACAGCGAATTAGAGGTTGTCCTTTGGACACAAGGTCATGGAGATCTTATTTTCGACCTGTAAAGGTTTCAGACCCGAAAAATTCGTCAAAACCGATTTATAGCGAAAGTGCTACGATGACTGGTTTTTGCTATATCAAGCCCTAGCATCGTAAGTGCAACAAGTGTCATACATGCCATATCATGCCTTCTTTCAGGCTAGCTCTGATACCATGTTAAATTTTCAGAATTTACTTCAATCTGATCTAGGATCCTAACTAAGAGAACAACATGTACAGAAAATCTACAACATATCAATCATGGACACAATAATGCAAGCACACAAGAGACACAGAGTTTACTTGGGGAAAACCATAAAGGTGAAAAACCCCAATAACTTCCTCAGAGATAGATAGAGCAATGATACAACCAAAATAAAAGAGATAGTCTTCTCCTAGAAGCAGATCCTCCTCCTCCACAAGTGCGCCACTCTCCCAAGTGTGAGTGAGAGAATAGAATGTGTAAAATGAAAGAGACACACTCTCTATTTATACACTAACTTGACTTGACCTTTACTCAACTAGGTTGGCCTCAACTTAACCACTTAACATAAAGCTGACTGGGCAGACCCCCACTAGGGTGGTCTAATAACCCTTTGACCCACATGATCGACCCCCAATAGGGTGGTCTAGTAACCCTTTGACCCACATGGCTTATACATGGCCGACCCCAACAAGGTGGTCTAATAACCCATCAAGTATAAGTTACGACACTTACAATATAAATGACGACACTTCCGTATAGAGGAATAATAACATCTCTATAGGAATACAATATACATATATGTGAAATACATTCTGAAGTTACATATACATCAACAAACCTCAGAATGATGCTTGAAAAGTGTCGACATCATCAAATATACTTGAATTTAAAGAAGTGTATTTTCTGTGTGCCTTATGGAATTCTACTTGGCCACATTGTCTCTAAGCAAGGATTGATGGTGGATCCTACGAAGATTGCAGTCATTGCAAACTTGACAACACCAAATTCAGTCAAGATGTTGCGCTCTACCTTAGGTCATACTGGACATTACAGGAAATTTATAAAGGTTTACGGGCAGATAACCGCAGCAATGGAAAAGATGCTAAAGAAAGAGGCACCGTTCATTTGGAACGCGGAATGCGAACAGGGTTTTGATACACTAAAGGAAAAGGTGGTGACTGCGCCGATTCTAGTCTTTCCAGACTGGACGAAGCCATTCCATGTCCATGTTGACGCATCATGCATTGCCCTGGGAATCGTATTAGCTCAGCTGGGAGAGGGAGGTATTGACCACCCTATTGCATTTTCAAGCAGGAAGCTCTCAACAGCATAAAAGAACTATACTACTACCGAGAGGGAAAGCCTTGCGATGGTATATGCCCTACAGAAATTCAGACATTACTTTCTTGGTGCGCACTTCCTGATGTTCACTGACCATTCTGCATTGAAAAACTTGGTCAATAAGCCAGTGTTAGGGGGACGCATATGCAGATGGCTATTGTTGTTCTAGGAATATGACTTTGAGATTAATGTTAATCCAGGTAGACTGAACTTGGGACCTGATCATCTGTCAAGGATTGATTTAGGAGAAGAGGCAATGAACATTGAAGACAATCTGCCTGATGCGCAACTATTTTCTATATAGGTTGTCAATGATTATTATAAGGATATCATTGATTTTCTGACAACAGGGCTGGCACCACAAGAATTATCTGTCCAGTAGAAGAAGCATCTAGTGGTGCACGCCGCAGACTTCACTATAATTGCAGTTCAGTTATACAAAATCAGACTAGATGAATTCCTACGCAAATGCATACTAGATCATGAGAAACCATTTATTATAGTGGACGCGCATTCAGGGATCGCGGGAGGTCACTATGCAGGAAGGGATACCACACAGAAGATATTGCGCGCAGGGCTATGGTGGCCCACGATCCACAAAGATGCCAAAGAACACTGCAAGAACTATGATGTCTGTCAAAGGACATGGAAACCTTCGCGAAGAGATGAGATTCCATTGAACCCACAGTTGACCTTGCAGGCGTTTGAAAAATTAGCAATTGATTTTGTGGGTCCTATAAACCCACTAGGAAAAAGAACTGGTCCGAGTTTTATTATTACTACTACTGATTACCTCACCAGATGGGCGGAAGCAAAGCCAGTAAAGGACTGCAGCGCCAGTACTGTTGCGTATTTCATTTTTGAAGAAATGTTGTCAAGATTCGGTTGTCCAAAGATTTTGATGAGTGACCAAGGTACTCACTTTTTGAACAAGACCATTGAGGCACTTACAAAGGAATTCCACATTCGTCATCAACGCAGTACCCCATATCATCCACAGGAGAATGGCACTGTTGAGGCTTTTAATAAAATACTGGAGAATGCACTCACTAAGGTCTGCAATGTAAATAGAGATGATTGGGATCTGTGCATCTCATCTGTGTTATGGGCATATAGGACTACATGCAAGAAATTGACAGGACATACGCCTTTCAGTTGGCTTATGAGCAGGAGGATATAATGCCAATGGAATATATTGTCCCTAGTTTGAGGATTACTGCGTTTACAAGGATGGCAGATAGCGAAGCTTTGGAAGAAATATTGCTACACTTACTTGGCTTGGAGGAAGATCGCTTCATCACCGGCTTCCACCAGCAAGCTCAGAAGGACCGCAAGAAATCCTGGCATGATCGCCATATAAAGAATAAGTGCTTTCAGGTAGGTGACCTAGTCCTCCTGTGTGATAGCAAAATCATGAAGTTCCCTGGTAAATTTAAGATGCATTGGCTTGGACCATATACTGTGATACATGTTACTAACACTGGTGCAATCCAGTTAGCCAATTTAGCTGGAAATACCCTACCAACTTTGATAAATGGAAACAGACTAAAGCTGTATCATGATAGTCCTGCTTCGCAGAACCTTGGATGACAAGCAGAGGAAGAGATTTCTAAGTGTCAAGTACAGTTGAAATTGGACACTACAAATGTAAAGGAGTTTGTACATGTATGATAAGAAGGACGATGTATGCACCGCGCAACACTGCTGAAGCTGCGCAGGAAAAAAAAAAAATTGAAAACCGCGCAGTTGAAAAATTTTGGCACTGCAAAGTGACTGCACAGGATCGAAGATGGCTTGCTGTGCAGCTCGACGCAAGACTCAGAAAAATAGTCATTACACTGCTTTTTGAGAAAAATAGCCATTATATGACCATTGCAATGAACCGCTTAAGCATTTAACAAAAAGATAGTCGTTCTGAACACGCTGACGATGGAAGGGACTGAAGGATTCGCTCAAATTCGCCAACGGACACTACATTAAATGCCCATCTAGCCATTGGAAGGAACGGGGAGGAATCAGTTGCGCCTATAAATAACGCTGCATAAGGACTCGCAGGTGTTACCAGACACTTAGAATTTTCATGCATTCCATACTGTGTTAGCAATCCCTAGCCATACTTCTGAATATTTGCCTAATTTCGCCACTAAATGTACAAGCCACCATACAGAGAAGAAGAGCTTACACTTCAAGAAGCAATCCAAGTCTTTCAGCATGGGGAAATTGCAGAGTTAATGAAAACCATTGCCAAGAAGACTATACTCGAACCCGGTCAAGCATCCATAAGATCACCTCGCCATAATCCAATCATGCAAAACAAAGGGAAAGACATAACTGGACCACGAAGCAAGACTCTTAATACAAGCCAGACGGCGCTAAGATCGCCAGTCTTTCAAAAGGAACCCTTGAAGTTGACACCAGAGTATATATCACCACGAGCGCTAGATGCCCCAGTCTTTAAATGACCAAGAATGCTAGATATGAAATCCCATTGTCGCCGATTTCAAAACATGTAGAGGTTGCCAAGAACCTGCTCGGAAAGATACCAGACTGTAAATGGGAAGACTACGACCTCCTAGGCGTACAAAAGGAAGAGCCCCACGATCCAAAGTTCCCACAATTCCATCTGGACCAGTATATGTGCTGGAAGAAGGATGCCAAGGGAATTTTTAACTTGGTTTCCGAAAGCTGGCTGACACTAGTCGTTCAGTTAGGATTGCTGAACTTGTTAAGGTTGCCACATTTTGATCGTTCACTAGAAGTGAATGCGGTGGTTCGCACTTTGATGGTGCAAATCCATCAGGGTTACCTATGTCTCGACAGAAATGTCGATGTGAACATTGACCTAATCCACCGCACCACAGGGATGAGCAAGCGCGGCAAGGATCCCAAGCAGTTCTTCCAAGGGAAGAGCAAGGAAAAATACATTGTCGCAAAGATGAAGAAAACCCATGATTTAGTGAAAGGGAAAAGATGTTTCCCCACAGAAGAAATTGAAGACAGAGCGACAAAATATGTCAACCAGTTGCTTGCAGAAAAGATCCTGAGAACAACCAGGCCCGCAGAGGTGCCTGCAGGCCTAATACTACTCGGTGCTGCAGTGGCTGAAGGGACACAATTCAATTAGTGTCAGTACCTTCTAAATGAGTTCTTGGATGAACTCAATGATACACAGGAGAATGGAGGACAGTTCCATTTCACATGGTTGATAGTCCTCATTGCCTTTGTCGGCTGGAAAGAGCCAAAGGACTATGTTGGCATCATTACAGAAAGCAATGATCCCAGAGGATTCTGCTATGCCAACCTTTGGGAAAATGTTAACGCAGAGCAACAGCAGAAGTATTCTATCAGTACTACACTCAGTTGTGCGAGGCGATTACCTGGACATCGCGCATCACAAAGCAGGTAACGTCGAAGTACATTCGCGTTCTTGATTTCATGGAGGACATGCGATATATCTTTATTTCACCCAAAGCAAGAATGAAGAAGCCAGAATGGCATGCGGGTAACTACCATATGTACGAGGAAGACATTGAAATCCTCATGAAGGACTGGTCGGTTGAGTTCCGTGTCGAAGTCATGGATGTTGAGACAGATTCTAAAGAAGACGAGCCAATCCCGCTGTCGTGCCCGATTGTTGAAGAAAAAGGAAAGCGGAAAGAGCCTGAGACACCGTAGAATCCTAAGGCGCGGAAGAAGATGAAGGCCACAAAGACTCAATCTGAGATAGTGCTGAACAAAGATGACTTTGATATGATTGCAGAAAAGGTCTCAGAACAGATGGAGGAGATCATGGCTGACAAAGACAAAAAGGATAAAGCCATCCATGATGACCTACAAAAGACTAGGATCGCACTGCAAGGTCTTATGAAGAAAATGGACGATATCCAAAAGAGCCTAACCTTGCCGCGCGACGCAGGAGCTGAAGGGAGGTTGGCAGGAACCTCACAGCAAACACCACTGCAGCTAGCAATAATGTTTCCTTCGAAGACCAGGGTTGTGCATTTGGACCCATTGGATATTTCATTACCAATGACATAATAGATCATCTTGGACACAAAGGGTGTCGAGCGGGTAGAGCTCGACTTGGCCAAGATCCCTTTGTCAGGATTACACTTTTTGCACATGCAGATAGTGGAGGAGATGCATGAACGAATAGTAGAGTCCATGAAATCACAAGTGGAGCTGCATGCAGCAAATAGGCAGCTCAAAGACTCTTGGTCATGCGCAGAAATGCAACTACGTGATGAACAGGACCGTCGGCAACAATTGGAGACTACCATATCTACTGTCGCACAAGATATGAAAGATCTAGAGCTCCAAGATGATCCCGCGGACACAGTTCTGAGGATCGGAGACAAGGTGAGATCTTTGAAGACGGAGATGCAGGATAAGGACATCCTCTATGAGGCTGATATTGCCGCATTGAAGGAAAAGCTGAATACACAGATGCCATTAACTGAGCAGCAGTTAAGAGAGCAAGCAATGAGTGCCTTCGCGTAGAGTATAACAAGTGAGATGGATAAGTGCCAAGATCTCTTGGAGAAGGTTTCAAAGGCATGCACTGCCCTTGAAGAGGATCAAGGGCTACTGTAGTTAAAGACCGCGGTAAAAGAAAAGCAGACCGCGGTGGAATAGTTGGACGCAGAGGTCAAGGCTCTGCCACCCAGGGAGAGGCTGCCAAGGTATAAGGATATATGAGGATTGAAGAAGGAAGTCCAGGCATTAAGAGAAAAAGATACTGACATGGATAATCAGTCGCAGCAACTCCTGGAGGATGCCACAGCGGTGTCACAGCAGATAGAAGACAAGCTGAAGGAACTGCGTGACAACCAGGAGCAGGTACAAGGACAGATTGGAGAAGAGATAACTCTAGCACTGCTTGAGATAGTAAAACAAGTTGAACAAGATACCAAAGAAGTAGTGGAATAGTTGTTCGGACACCTATAATGAGTTCACGGCCAAATTAGCTCCACCGATCGTGGAACAGAGCGAGAAGGCCGAAGCAGGAAGTGGCTCAGGGACGAGCCACATGTAAGTGTTAGGGGCATGTTGGGCCCAAGATTGGGGCAAAGTTTTGGTAACATTTTTTATAAGCAGGAAACGTTGAGCTGAGCGCAGCTCAGAAAAAGATATAATTTTGTCTAAGTGTTGAGGGTGCTGCGAAGTTGTGTGTAGCATCCAAGTTTTGACCATGCTGCGAAGTTGTGCACAACATCCAAGTTTTGGCAGTACCATGAAGACCAGTGCTGCGAGGGAGCAGCGCTGCGAAGTAGTCAGGCCACGTGGAGCCAGCAAAGCGGAGTGCTGGATGAGGATCAGGTACAGGTACCGGATGGACCAGTAGTGGTATAATTTTGGAAAGTTTCTCCAAGAGTGCCGAGTGGCGGGCATAAGCAAATCAGGAAGGTGGCCAATGCACGAGTTTGTTAAGAAAAGGACATCTCAGGGAAATCGATGTCTTGGCGTGCCTAGTGGGCGAGACCATTAGAGATGAACGGTTCAGTGAAAGCGACCTATTGGCATGCATGCGACAGGAAGTCCGATAATGATAGAATGAAGATGTGGAGAACCGCCACAATGAAGCAGACGCCACCAGAAGCCAGCAAGTCGGTTTAGGGAAACCGGCACAGCTTGGTAAACCCTAAGGGTTTTTGGGTTTAGGTCTTCGGCATTGTAAAGACATGACCTTCGGGCATGGTCTATTTAAGAAGACAATTTTGTATGGGATGGGGTTCTGGGCTCTGAGTTCTGGGGTTCTCAGGTTCTCTCGTTGTTGTTGAAGAGTTGAGTGGTTGTATTGTAAAATCTCTTTGAGTTGAGAATATTATAAAGGCTCTGCGGTTGTGTACGTAGAGACCTATCTGAGAGAAAGGAGAGTCTATGGCTGAGTGTGTAGACTAAGAACGGTTGTCCCCATCCCATTTAAAGATATATATTATCAACTGTTCTTGTGGATGTAGCTTCCCATCCGGGGGAGTGAACCACGTTAAATATTGTGTTGTGCGATTGTGTTTTATGGATGAATGCTTATCTGTGTTTTCTGTAAATGAATGTCTAGATGTTTCCTTGCATACTGTTATGAGAGAGCTTTTGTATGCATTTTCCATTAGAGGAAGTATGGAGATGATATGTTAAGTTCTGCATGAATAGATGAATGGTGAACATTTAGCTTGTGTTTGAAAACAGTGAATCAGTTAGTTTGTTAAGCGTTAAGAGGTCACTTAAGTACTTTCTTGTATGCAGTAGAATAAATGCATAACAGTTAGATTGTATCAATGGAATATGCTCAAATCATAACCATACTAAGTTCATGAACGAATGGTAGACGGATAATCGGTTAAGTGGTTGAATGAGTGGATGAGTGATACTCAATTCAGTGCCTTAAGTGCTTTCAAGGTAGTTCGAGTATAAAGTTGAACTGCATCGTTCGCAGTTTCAGTAGAAGTCCCGTGGTAGAAGGATTTAGAAGTACGGACTGCGGTGTTTCCCATCACCGTGCAGTAATTTCCCGCAGCGTATATCTCGTTGCACACCGCACAGTCTTGTCTCGCAGCGCACATTCCTTATCCCGCGCTACGCAGTCTGTCCATCCAAATAACTCATCACATACTGTGGAAACTTGATTCCACAGTACTGCATAGATACACCTCGGGTGAGACCTCAACCTTCTCGTAGGTTGTTGCCGAAA
This sequence comes from Larix kaempferi, assembly GCA_027924585.1. Lineage (NCBI taxonomy): Eukaryota > Viridiplantae > Streptophyta > Pinopsida > Pinales > Pinaceae > Larix > Larix kaempferi. Next base: position 540,254 of record BSBM01000153.1, read on the forward strand.
GGGTCGGTGCGAAGGGGTTTTGTTGGTCAAAGGGAAACCGCAAAGAACCTGGGTCTTATTGGAAACCTCTAGGTCAGTGTGAAGCCAACATTTTGTACTTATATAAATAATCTTGAATGCATGAAAAATCACTTAGATTTAAAGAAATCAACTCATTTTTGAGTTGATGACCTTGAATTTCATTGTGTTTACCAAACACAGATTCCAACTTGTCCCAAGCAACATCGGGTTCATCAATTCCAGATATGTGGAATCGCAAATCAGTAGAGATTGACATCCCAATCAATCCACGAGCTTTGTCACATCTATTTGCCCATTTTATTTTCTTATCATTATCAGTGGGTTCTATTTCTTTCCCTGAGGTAATTCTGAAAAGTCCCCTACTTCGTAGAACATCCTCCATACGAGATTTCCATGAGAAATAGTTGGAACTGGTAAGTAGAATATCACAAGGGGCAGCCATATTTGTAAATTAATGGTTGTAAAAGCATAAACCAATAGTCTGGATGCGAAGAGCTTGAAAAAATAGGCAGTGCAAAAAAAAAACGGCACTGAAAACTGACTTCGGATGATGAAGTTATGCTTGAACAAAGAAAATGCTGAAGATGTCCCCAATAGTGACGTGGCACATAGAGAATGATCAGCTAAAAAAAGGACCCCCCTCTTCCCAAGATGAACTTTTGACAATCACTTTACAAGAAAGTTGCTTTAAGTGAATCACTTCTTATAAAATAAGTGATTTCACTTTTACAGTGATACTTTAATAGTGCAGCAATAAAAAGGAACTTAAGTGACTCACTTTGTATTTGTATTTTTTTATTATGTAAGTGAGATGCACTTTTACAATAAAGTAATTTGAAAATAGAAATTGCATGCACTTTTCCTTTTAAAAGTAACTTCCTAAGACTTGAAATCAAGATCTATTAAGGAATAAAGCAACTTTGAACCAAGTGAGCTAGATTAAAAGGTATGTAAAATATGGGAATGAGGAAGGGTTTTTTTTTTTGAACTCTTCTTGCTCGGTTTCCGTGCTTTCCTTTTTTCCCTGCAAATCACACCACAAACCGAAACAAAAAAACTTTTCCACACTTCTGGGGTTAGATCTCGTTAGCTTGCTCGAAAAGTATACGTTTTCTCTCTAATGCTGACTTATCCAGATGGGGACAAAGGTAAAACCCCCATGGAGGAACCTCCTCAAGTAAAAATGTTGGTTGGATTAATTGTCTAATTAATTAAACAATTGAAACTACTAGAACAAAAATTACCAACCCGAGGAAGTCTTTTATTTCAAAGCTATTGTGCAAAATCTGTGCAAGCACAATTTCTACTTGACACTATTTATCTATTGGTATGAAATCGAAACTCTTTGTAAACTAGATCACACATTCTTGAAAATAAATCAAACCCTAATCCTATTCATAAAACTAAAATGTAAATCTAACTTAAAACAAAATCAACTCTTTATGAAGCAAGGTCTAATTGCATGAATCTAAAAGAAGTGCTATGTTGGCCAACGATCTATCAAACGAATTAACAAGAAAAAAACTATGATAAATCTAATGAATGAAAGCATGAACTATGATAAATCTAATGAATGAAAGCATACAACTATGATAAATCTAATGAATGAAAGCATGAACAGAATAATAAGTAATTCTACATGATAACACACCTACAATCAACACTACCAGCATCTGCTCAGGGAAGAGGGCCCTTCCTCCATTGAGCAGAGCTAGGTCTCCACAATGAAAGTCTACAACTCCAGAATTAAGAAATTTCCAGCATGTATTATCATAACGAAAGTGTTACAATAGAGTCTAGATCAAATCCTACAGCATAACATTACTTGCCCTTCTCTCCTCAATACATCAGAATGATTATATATTTATACATAAAATCCTCTCAGGAGAATGAAAAACCGAATCCCCAACTTGTGATCTGTTTCAACCAATTGCTAATTTGTAAAACCGGCCGCAATAGTAAATCTGAGAATTACACATTTAGAGAACCAGCTGTATAACTCAAACCATAGCTTTGTTTGGAGATTTCCTCATGATTCAAGTAATTGAGGTCATTACGCACAAAACCCATGTCGCATATTTTCGAGATTCTTATCCATCTGCCCGCAAATCGCGATCCAAATCAATGTGTTCCTATATGGCATGCGTTTTTTGTTAAAGCCATTTTATCATGAGCTGGAGGCTGCCATGTTGGACTTGAGTACGAATTGAAATCACAAATCCACATAATCAATCCTAGGAATGAAACCATTTTGTGAATCTTCATGCGGACATGTGCTAGCATCCAAACTGTAGAGGCTTGAACCATGGCTGCTACTGCTGCTAATATGCTCACTCCATAAACCATCATTAGTAAAATTATGCATAATAGTTTTCAATTCATAAAAAATAAAGGAAAATAATCATGATTAACCACTAAAGCATCAATGAGATTAATATGGCATTTCTCGAGCAGTTACAGCAAATGGATGGAAAATGGAATGATAAATGGGTGATAATAGGAAGAAGATGGATGAAATAGGTGTCGATAAGTAATGAAAATAGGGACAAATCCGTGACCCAACATATCCTCCAAGCTGAACTTGTTGCATGTCCTCATGCAACCCAATAACTTTGTAGCATCCAAACTAGAAGGACTCATTTGACTGTTGCTTTCATTTTACCATGCATATTGACTAAAGCCAGAAGATTTGCAGCCAGGAGAGTTGTAGCCGAAAAATTGGCAAGTTTAACAGCGTCGTAGCTCGTAGATAGGACAAATATGGTAGAGTCGCAGCTAGTAGATAGGATAAATCTGGCGGAGTCGCAGCTGGTGTATAAGACAAATCTAGCGGTGTTGTAGCCACTTAGCGGAGAGTTTAGCAGAAAATTTGGCGGTGTTGCAGCCACTTAGCGGAGAGTTTTGCAGAAAATTTGGCGGTGTTGCAGCCACTTGGTGGAGAGTTTAGCAGAAGATTTGGCGGCTTTGCAGCCACTTAGCGAAGAGTTTACCATAAAATTTGGTGGAAATGGAGAGTTTGGCAGAGTTGCAGCTAATGTTTCAGCAAACTTCCTGATCTAATATCTCATAAAATACAATCTGGGTTTGGCTGAAATTTTGCAAGCAAATTACTACAAGTCTAATGCATCTCCACACCAAAAATGAAAGATATCCACATCACGGATTTCGAGAAAAATGCAAATTGGCTGTAGGTGATGATGGCCATTTTTTCGCAATCTGTGAAGTATTTTTACCTGAAAATTGGTGAGTATCTTCCTCTTAACATAATGCTTCTACTCCCCAAAGTTCAAATTCATCTGATGCACGGATATCGAGATATAGGAAGAATGGCTGTAGGCGATGATGGCCATTTTCTCAAAAACCGTGCATTAGATTGGGCTGAAACTTACTAGATCTGTTCTTCTTGATGTTATGCACTTGCTGTCCAAAAATCATGATAATCCAATTTACCAATTGCAAGATATGCTTACTTCAATTTCTGCACTTTTGTAGACAAACATTCATGAATAAAGATGTGAGCTTGAATTTAAGTTGTCATTATTAGCCTGATATATGAGATCCATGCAATGTATCTTATTCTCCCCCAAACTGAGGGTACATCATGTCCTCATGCTGACCTAGAACCAAATAATTTTTGTTGCTGGAATCCTAGCAATCTTGGGCATAGCTGCTCATTGAATTAATGGGAGAAAATTTCACACATAAACAAAATTGATTCCAAACTTGTCCATTGTACTGAGAAATGACAGACCAATCAGAAAATCCAAAACCACAATCCACTTCCAAATGATAAAACACAGCCTTGGCACTAATATTTGAAATAAATCAATATAAAGTAGCAACAGTATTATGCCCATCCTAGCAACTTCTTTCTCCCTTGCTTCTCCATCATGTAGGCCGCATTACTGTGCAAATCATAATTGAAGCTCTCGTAAGAGAACTTGCTGTAGCATCAGAGAGTAGGCCATCCTTCCAAAATAGTGATGTTGAGTAATACCCAACTATATTTACTAAAAAGCTGCTAAAATGTAACCAATGTTGTAGATGGAGTTCAAGATGTATTGTAAAAGAATGGCAGTGCTGATATCAAATACAATACATGACATAACCATTTTTTTCAAATTTGGAAATCTAAAGAGTGATGGCAATATATCCCTTTTGGTTAGTTGGTAAATTATTTTTCTCTACTGCTAGTCCATGATCAAAAAAAGAAATTATAGTGATGATAACATGGTATTCAGTGGTTGTATTGAAGCTACCACAAGTGGTACCATTGTTCAATGCTACTCAAATTTTCTCCCCCAAACTGAAGATTTTACATGCCCTCAAGTAAAAGAAGCATTGTTTATAGAACTGAAACTTGATAGACTTGTGGTGGCATCTTTTAACAAGAGCAAGAGCATGATTAATATAAACATACTTCCTTCAAGGTTGCAAGCAATCCCAAAAACAAATAGTGTCCAAGTAATGATGTATTCATCCATGGTCACAACAATACAAAGAAGTGTCCAAGATCATCATTTGAAATTCCATAGTTGACCCATTATCCATTGTTCTTGTAGGGGTTGTGAATTGGTTATCCCTTCCTACAATTTTCAATCCTTACAAGTTCAAACTTAATGGGAAACAAACCCAAATAATGCCAAACATTGTTCAAAATTTGTCATAGACTTCCTTCTAAGACTGTAGTAGCATTCTGAGTATTTAGTGGAGATTTTTGAACCCATGCTATCCATTCTGCACATTGTTATTTCTTGTATCTGATGCTCTTGGCTGCACTTTTTCTTATGACAACTTCTGAATCTTTTGTCACAAGAGCCCCCATATACCATAATGAGTGAGAAGCTAATTATTGAATTTTTTTCATTTTTCAGATACCAAGAGAGTTGCATACTTGCTGAAGATGGTTGCATCAATAAAAATCAGAACTAATAAATGGATAATCCAAGCTTAAAATGGCCGTGATTTTTAATAAGCAAGGATCATATTTGTTTGGGCAATGAGCATGTATGTCTATATTCCAATCAACAAAACCCAAGCATTTAAGTTTTGTGAAAGCATATGCAAATTAAATCTGATTGTGTATCAACTCAAGTATCAAGATGCCAAGTTTAACTTTTCAACAGTTGTGTGGAAGTGAATTAAAACCATGAATCCAATAAACTAAATGCAGAGCATGCCTTCATTTCACACTAATTTTTCAATAAACTTTTTGATCAATCTCTTACTATTGGTTCTTGTGTGGCAGCAGAGCATCTTTTCTCATTGCTGGCTCTTGTGGGTAGCCATCTCTTTTTCTTCCAGTAATCTGTGGGCTGTTACATGTGTTGAATGGGATGCTCCTAATAGCAACATATCTTTTCTACCTACTGCTAGTTCTTGTGTGGCAGTAGCAAGGCATATTCTCATGCTTTGGATGTTATGGATGGGGAGGAATTAGATGTTGGGTAGGACTTGAATTGGGTGTGCATGAATTGGAATGATGAAGTGTTAGAATTTAGTGGTAAAGGATGGGAATGGATGGACAGAAAATGCTATATAGAAATGGAGATGGATAATGCTTAGTGGTTCTTCATGAAATTTTCCTAAATATTTAATAAATAAATAAACTCATGCTATTTTACCTCAAGTTTTACCTCCATGGAATCCTTGGTTGTCATGAATGTACTGATGCTGGAGCAATGTAGGCCAATATGATGCTGAGACAGATGTATATGAGAGTTGAAACTGAATGAGGCTGAATCTGATATGAAATGATGTTGTGTTGGCTGCATGTAAGACTGCTGGAAATCTTCATCTTCACCCCTCCTAATGGTACAGACCTATCCACATGAATTGGTTTTGCTGAAGTCGAATGTGGAAAGGTCTCATTGGATTACCAACTATTGATGATTGTTGTTAACCAATGTGAGACTTTCCACCAATAATGACAGTGGGAGCCAAGGTACCCTTGATGCACCCTGTCAGGTGTGAATAAATTTGTTGTTGATGAACCCCCTGTAGGATCTAACAGTCATGAGGCATTGGTGTATCCTCACTGCTGTTAGCGAGAAAGTTTGTCATTGAGGCATACAAACTTCAAGGCATCAATAAATCTCTTATCTTGAACTTAGAAAATGTGTTGATGTCAATGAGTCAAGATTGTTGGAAGGGAGGCCTTAAGGAATCCCCCATCAATCCAACATGAGCATAGGATAAATTATTTGAAGAACTAGAGATGAAAGATTTTCACTAGCAAGTAGGCTTTATTGGCAAAATGAAAAGGATAGGGGGTAACCCAGCATGTGATAGAGCTGAGAGACATTATTCATGGGTTAGGTGTGAGTGGAGTGGATAGTATGGGAGTGATTAAATGGAGCAGAAGGTCATGGAAGTGATGGAATGGTGGAGGCAAGAAGGAAATGTATGGGCATAACATGGAGTTGGTGAATGAGCATGATGGACGAAAGGTATTTTGGGAGGCTTCTTCAGTAGCAATTCATGTAGCAATGGAAATTGACTTAAGAAACATTGGTATTCATATGGTTTGCACATCAGTCTCTCCATTTTTATTATGTGTTCAATCCATTTACAAATTGATAAAAAGTCTTCAAGAGTCACTCGTGCATGTATTGACCTTCTTCTTCCAAGGACCTACAAAAACCTAGCACTTGTCTGCAATAAAACATGAGATGATGGAAGAAGAGAGATGATTGGTCTCTCTTCACCCAACACTTATGAAAAAACAACAAGAAATTACTTATAAAACAAATCCAAAGAAAAATGAACGAAACAAAATCCACTTTATACCTACGGGAGAGCGATGGCCATCTAGACTCACCAACGGTATTCTGATCATAACTTCTTCGTTCCTTGTTCGATTTGAGTGATTCAAAATCCAAATGAAATTAAATTCATAGGTCTATGTCCATTAGAAATAGGTTTTAAAAATTCTATGTGATGATATTCCAATTTGCTCAGTAACACCCTGCATGACAAGGTGTTTTTCGAATTCTGGACTAGACCAACAGTCACGATTTTAGGCATAACGTTTTCGTTTGATAACAGATTGACATGATTCCAATTGGAGATGAAATTAGATTCATGCATGTATCTCCAATAGAAATAGGTTTTGAATCCAATAAGAGTGCATGAGTCGAACAATATAGGAAACTGAGTTTTAAAAATGTTGATTTGTGATAGGTAGTCGGTATTTTGGTCATAAAATTTGTGTACGATATAGAAATTGAGTAATTCAAATTGTTTTGTAAACTATATTCATAGGGGATTATACCAATGAAACAATTTTTCAATACCTATCCAATAAGGCATTCAAAAAGTGACTATCCCATCTCTGTTCCTCAGCTACCTGCTTGACACCCCGTTAGTATTTTGACCATAAATTTTTTGTTTGATGCCCAATCTCAAAAATTCAAATTGGTTTGGAAACTAGATTCAAAGGGATACTTAGTATTTAAACATGTTTTAAAAATAAGTCCATTTGGTCTCCCAAAAATGGACTGTCCCGATTGTGTTTCAGTAAACATTTCAAGTCAAAATGCCACAAAAATCCAATAAATGAAATTTGACTCCCAAAAAGTGACCAGAATAGGTGTGAATGTTTTTAATGATGTAAATTTAAATAGAATACACACCCATACCAAAAATAAATAAATAAAATCAAGCATTGAGTACCTAGAATGACTTACACAATGTGTTGCAGCACCAACTGCAACTTTTAAAAATGATATACTATTTGAAATAAATTATGTGTACCATGATGATCACATAAGTCTCAAGCTTGAGAGGTTCCATAATCATTTGGATCATTTTCCCATGGAGTCTTCATTCACTAATGCTTCCTTCCTCTCACCAACTTCTTGAAAAAGAGAGATTAGTAATATGGATGGCTCTTACTGCACCATGTGTCCAAGAGTTCTTATTCAAAACAAAATGATACTATCTATGCATCCTAGATCTAAGTGAAAAATTGAATGGGATCTTATCAATTTTATTTATTTACAATGTCCTACACTACTTGGAAATAACAAATTCTTATCAATTGTAGGATAACTTCCAATGGAGCCACTTTCGAAGAAATGACTCAAGTATTCTCATACTCCCAACAGAAAATATAACTTTATGAATGCTAGGATATGTGAGATCAACTTCCCTTGAAATGATGGTGCCAAGAATTGGTGAAGTATGGAATGATGCTGCAGACCAATGACAGACTGAAACCAAGCTTCAATATAGTCTTTGTTTCGTTGATTTCTCATGGCTGTTACACCATGAAGCTCCTTATTAAACTGATCTTCCTGAATGCATAAGAGATTCAGATCTAACGATGTGAAGGATGCTTCAATCTTTGGTTCAAATGTCTGTTCTTCATCAAATTTGCTAATATTGTTAACTTGTTGATGATGACAAGAAATTTCACTTCCAAGTATTGGATTTAAAACATGTTCAGGCCTCGTATGGATTTGTTGCAACAGTGCACATTCTTTTTGCAGTGGTGTAGGTGAGGTAGAACATGAGGGAAATGTAGGAAAATTTTGCAGTTCAACATTGTAAGCATACTGTACTGCTTTATTGTGGTTAGCGTGGAGGGTGGATTGGACAGAAAATTGTGTTGGATACCAAGGATTTTGATGAGAATATAGATGTGGTTGATGTAGAGGATTGGTTTGTGAGGTTGATATTGAAGGACCAAGTTACGTTGCAGCATGCGAGAGAGTGGCCATGTGATCATAAGATAGGCCATTCCAACCTTGTGGATAAGGTAGGTAAGAGTTAAATTGAGGCTGCAACTGCTGCCATGGTGGAGGAGTATTCAATGATTGAGTATGAGAGTAATGAAATAGAGAGATAGAGTTTTGAACCATACATGTAGGCCACGGTTGCCATGATTGTTGCAACGAGTTGGATGCAACTCCCAAATCTCTTCGATATGTTTCTTTCATCCTTGGTGAGGAGGGACAACGATTTGTGGAATGTTTCAAGTCACATAGGCCACAAATTGTGAGAATATCCAAAGGACAATCTATTGCAAGATGTTTCTTCTGTCGAGCACCCTATATGCAGATAAATTATTACCAACACACAGAGCATACGAGATTTATTGTCAACCCGAGAAAGTATTTTTATTTCAAAGGATAAATGCACAGTCTATGCTTAAACACCAAATCACTATAATTGAATACTGTTATACTCTAACAACTATGTTCATCCCAAGGAGCTGTGTAATCCCAGTTGTTGTCTAATTACTATTCTACCATGCATCAACAAGAAATCAAATAAGCTTCAAAGGCAATTGCAGATACAAAGAAATCCTATTCACATCCTAGAACAAATAACTCACTTCTTCAATCTGATCACTCTTGAAAACCATAAGCAGAAACTGAATATTAATCTAGAAATTCAATTGCAAGGGATTAAGTTCAGCTGTTCTAAGAAATTGAATTGCAGGAATGAAAATCAACAATCATACAGGAAAGATAAATTGTAAAAGGGCTCATGGGATCACAACTTAACTGTAAGATGAACAAGGCTGTGTACAACTGCCAAATGAAACGCATAAAGAAAGCCCTACTCAGTCGACTGTTACTCTGCACCATTTACCAATCTCAAGGAAATATAATCTTAACTATACTGAAAATCCACGTCACACTTACTACTGCTGCGTACAAGGAAAATATCATAAATAAAACATCACACAACAACAAATTCGAAATCCTATTTTAACTCAGCAATCTCTGTGGAAGACGGGCCCAGCCTTCACACAGAGACGCTGGCTGAACAACGCAAATTCCTTTAACTCAAAAGTAACTCCTTATATTAACAGAAGAATGATTACACAGTTGCCTTGGCTACTAATACAATGAATTAATTATCTGTTGTTCAACCCCCTGGGTCGAGGCAGCTCCCCATATTTATACATACAAATCATAACATCCAATCCTAATAATGGGCAGCCATGAAGATCTCTGATCTTCAGGCACCCTAAATAACTATATGTTACAATACGTGGCAGAATAAAGACATAAAAATATGAGAAAGCTGTCATTTGACCCAAGAGTGGCGATCCTTCCAGATCACAACTAGACTCGAGCAGCAACATACTCAAGATAGCGCATTCTGTTACAGCTGCCCTGTCATAGCTCCACCTAGGATGTTGTATTGGAACCATGTGCCTTAATTGATGATTCGAGCCCCGAGGATCCCTTTGTAAGCAACGAACATCCCTTCTTTCAAGAATTGTTTAGCCCCACCTTCCTGCAGTCCATTTATCTCAACTACCTTCATAAATCATAACATGTTAGCACAATTGAGATATACACAGCTTTAATTATCACAATCATAAGCATTAATAAAATAAAGCAATGATCAGTCATACCTTGGCAGTTTGGGGGAATAAAATGAGAATAACAGGTCTGATTATCATGATAAATGGTGTAGGATAGGAGAAGAAAAGGTGATCAAGGATGATTAGAAGGGGCCAATTCTGAACTCAACATCTTCTGGCACCGACGACAAACTATTTCTTCAAATTCCTCATGCTTTTCCTTAACCTGCAAAACACCAAATTGTGAATTTAGTGAACCATTGATATCAGCATTAGAATTTTCAAATAAATAACTAATTTTAGCTCCCATAACTCTTGTCCTTGTAGCAAATTTCAAAGATTGAAAATAAGTATTACTAGAATTCTTACCAGTCTTGAAGTTTCCTCTTGAATACCTTCTACATAACTCACAAATATCATCATATGCTAACTGAAATACATCACTTGTTCCCATCACATTTAATATTTCTAATGATTCAGCTTGGATTCCTTTAAGTAGGAGTGTTTCAAGGTCTCTTTCCCAGTTTCCTTTGTTTGGATCTATGAAGATTGTATTGAAAGCATTCCATGTAATCCTCCAAAATCTCTCCTTCCGCTTGTGTCATTCCGAAGATATCTTCATTGACCCTGCAATAATCTTGGTACCTTTTCAAGAATACATGTTTCGTGTCTTCCCAAGTTTGTATACAATTCCCACCGAGGCTCATGAACCATCGAAGGGTTGTTCCTTTTAGAGTAAGGGGAAAAACATTCAACTTTTGATCATTAGAACAATAACCATATCCTCTACAAAGTACTTCAAATTGAAATAAAAATACATGAGGTTCTTCATTTTCCAAATCGTGAAAATTTGGTAGAACATGTAGGGGAATGCTTTTCGTTGGTGTCACTCCTCCTGAATCTCTGATGGGAAATTCGAAGGTAACAACTTCTGCATCTTTATTATCTTCCATCTCTTCATTAAATTCTTCATGTGCTATCTTGAGGCTCCTCCTTCGAATGTTCTTGTCAATGGGTTAGTATAATGGGTGGTGCTTACAACACCACTAAAGGGAATGATACGATTTATGCTCCAAAAATTAAAAATGAAATGAAGCTAAGTGCAAAAAAATAAAATCCACACTCAAAGAAAATTCAATAAACTGAAGAGTAATCATACAACCTACGTGCTCTACTTTAACAATGCATCTACAAAACAATGTCAGATGTACTTTTGCACTATTGATAACTTCCTCGGCAACGACACCAAAATGTTGGTTGGATTAATTGTCTAATTAATTAAACTACTGAAACTACCAGAACATAAATTATCAACCTGAGGAAGTCTTTTATTTCAAAGCTATTGTGCAAAATCTATGCAAGCACAATTTCTACCTGACACTGTTTATCTATTGGTATGAAATCGAAACTCTTTGTAAACTAGATCACACATTCTTGAAAATAAATCAAACCCTAATCCTATTCATAAAACCAAAATGTAAATCTAACTTAAAACAAAATCAACTCTTTATGAAGCAAGATCTAATTGCATGAATCTAAAATAAGCGCTATGTTGTCCAACGATCTATCAAACGAATTAACAAGAAAACAACTATGATAAATCTAATGAATGAAAGCATGAACTACGATAAATCTAATAAATGAAAGCATACAACTATGATAAATCTAATGAATGAAAGCATGAACTAAATAATAATAAATTCTACATGTTAACACACCTACAATCAACACTACCAGAATCTGCTCAGGGAAGAGGGCCCTTCCTCCATTGAGCAGAGCTAGGTCTCCACAATGAAAGTCTACAAGTCCATAATTAAGAAACTGCCAGGATGTATTATCATAATGAAAGTGTTGCAATAGACTCTGGATCAAATCCTATAGCATAACATTACTTGCTCTTCTCTCTTCAATACATCATAATGATTACATATCTATACATAAAATCCTCTCAGGAGAATGAGAAACCGAATCCCCAACTTGTGAGTTGTTTCAACCAATTGCTAATTTGTAAAACCAATTACAACAGTAAATCTGAGAATTACATGTTTAGAGAGCCAGTTGTATAGATCAAATCGTAGCTTTGTTTGGATATTTTCTCAAGATTCAAGTAATTGAGGCCGTTACACACAAAACCCATGTCCCATATTTTCAAGATTCTTATCCATATGCCCGCAAATCGCGATGCAAATCAATGTGTTCTTATATGGCATGCGTTTTTTGTTAAGGCCATTTGATCATGAGCTGGAGGCTGCAATGTTGGACTTGAGTACGAATTGAAATCACAAATCCACATAATCAATCTTAGGAATGAAACCATGTTGTGAATCTTCATGCGAACGTGTGCTAGCATCCCAACTTTAGAGGCTTGAACCATGGCTGCTACTGCTGCTAATATGCTCACTCCATAAACCATCATCAGTAAAATTATGCATAATAGTATTCAATTCATCAAAAATAAAGGAAAATAATCATGATTAACCACTAAAGCATCAATGAGATTAATATGGCATTTCTCGAGCAATTACAGCAAATGGATGGAAAATGGAATGATAAATGGGTGATAATAGGAAGAAGATGGATGAAATAGGTGCCGATAAGTAATGAAAATATGGACAAATACGTGACCCAACAAAAAAAAAACTGAACAGATCAAAGCCTTGTTGCAGACCTCCCATCATTTCCTGAAGGAGTTAGTACAACTCACTTCAGTAATTGATACTCAAATGACTGAACCTCCCAAGCTGACTATGGATGTTCAAGTGACTGCTACAACTTTGCAGGTAGTTGATGATTTGACAATGGTTGAGGTTAACCCAACCAAGAGACAGAAATTTCAATTTTCTACATCAAAGGTCCCTACTGTTGATCTCATTGAAAGTGATGTTTAAGATGAGCCACATCCTGTAGTTCAAGTGACTGAAGAAGTTACTGAAAAAGTGACTGGCAAGGTCACTGAAGAAGTGATTGACAACCCATAGGCAGTCACAGACTTGTTGGATACTATTGAAATGGATCACTCTGATCCTGATCCACAAGTATTGCAACTCACCACTGCACATGATGCTCTAACTTCATCTCTGTTACTTTCTTCCATTTAGGATCTTTCTACTTTTCCTACAGGGGTGATGCCACCATTCTCCATTTCCCAATTGTTTCATACTCTGACTTACAGAGCCACTCCTCTTCCAGATAACTCTGTCCATTTTTCCATTCCCACATCTATTTTCGCAGAAGTCCAGTTTTGGACTGTCCCCCTACAATTACCCATATTCACTTCATCATTACCCACTAAGAATGAGCCACCCCCAACTCCTTCTCCATTATCACCATCTGCTAATGATGATCAAGTTCCACTTTCTAAAGCTTTCAGTTCAATCCCTTCTCCAACTCTTGTCCCATCAGTTCCTCAGACTGTTTCTACCCCTATGGATAATCCTCAAGTTACCATGCCTATACCCAATCCCATGGCCACTCAAACTCCTTCATTGATTTCAACAAAGAATGTAATCTCAATTACTTCTGAAATAATAACTGAATATGAAGATGATGTGGTAGTCCCTCTGGGACATTATTTCTACAACAAGGAAAACAAAGCAGTGGTGAAGAGGGGTAAGAAGAGGAGCAGGGATCAAGGTGAATTGGAAGCATCTGTCCCTAATCAAATAGTATGGACTCAACAAGAAAATGACCCCCAGACAGGAGCAATTGAAATGGCCACAGCCTTAGGAGCATTTGTTGGTGCAAACCTTGATTTGGTCCAGACACTGAATAAGGAGATTGATCAGAAGAAGGAAGAATTGGAGAGGTTGGAAAAAGAATTGGTGAAGACCAAGGAGGAACATGAAATTTATGTTGTTGATCCCAGGAGACTATGGGAAGACAAGTTAGAAGAGTTGGAGCGAAGCAATACCTCTTTGCAGGATGAGCTCCGTAATGTACAAGATGAAAACTCTGCCAATACTCAGAAAATTGCCTTATTGCAAAAGCAATGTGAGGATGCAACTGCAACTGCAGCCTCTTCTACTTTCTGTAAGATGTCATCCTAGGAATTTAAAGATTTTTCCCTTCAGGTCAATGAAGAGTATCATAAGTTGATGGAGAAGCTGTTTTGCACCTTGGATGAGATCAGGGAGACTCATATCACTTTTGGTAAGATGTATAGTGCCCTTGAAGAGAAAAAATCCAAAAGGCTGGAAGCTTCTAAGGAAAATGAAAACATTAGTGAGTGGAAAAGATATATAAAAGACACACCAGAAGGCTTCCCCATTCTTAACAGCTTTCAATTTAAGAAGACCAGAGGTACATTGAACACTTGGCTCGAACTTAATGAGTCAGTTGAGGATATTCTCAAGAAAGCACAAGCTATGTGTAGCAGGCGATGGTATGCAACAGATAATGTCATGGAAAGTCTTCAGTTACCTACCATGGAACTCATCGAAGATGCTTTCCCACCAAAGTTGAAGGTTGAGGAAATTGAGCGCAAATGTGAAGAAGCCCAACAGCAAATTCAGCTCCTCAAAGAGGTCAAGATTGATGATGTGGAGCGATTGCTCAGGAAACCGCTCTCCCTGGATCGTAAAATCCAAGTCTTTATCCGCATTTGGCATAAGTTAGCAAAGAATGAAATGGAAACATTCGAATGCAATGCCCAGCTAGGGCTTGAATCAACTAATTATCCGATTGTGGATGAGTTGTTAGAGATTTGGGACAAATGGCAAGTTTTTCTAGGCCATTAGTTTATCTTTGATTTTGTAATCCCGGTTTGTGGGAATTTACTATTTGTATTATTATTTTGTAAACTCTTATTTAAAGAGATAATTCCTCGTAGAGAGGGGATGATGGAATTTGGAGACAAAATCTGCAGGAGAGGCTGGAGATGCTTTGTTTTGATACAAGCTTGTAATTTCTTACATACTGTCATTAAATACAGTAAAGTTATTTTTTCATATCCACTTTTGTCTATTTGTCAAGTTTATTTGATAAATGTGATTTTCCTCCAAGTTTCTTATCTGATGTTGTTTTAATCTTTGCAATTTATTAAACATACTGATCTGCGGTTTTGATTTATCATTGCTCATGATCCATGTGTTTATAAACGTTTTAAATATTTTATTCTATTAAAACTTTTATCGATTTCTACAAATGGTTCTTTCAGTAAGTTATAAATGGTGTTAATTTTTCAATTAACATATCAACTACAGATCAAATCTTGAATGCATAACAATCTTCAATTTGCCATTAGTTAATTCTAACTTGAACAGTTAAGTCATTGATCCTTTTCAAATTTTGTTTTAATTGGTGAATGATCTTATCTATTTACATATCAAGCTGATCTGCACTTATCTCAGACACCTTCTTAGGACAGATCTAACTTAGTCTAGTTTCTTTTAAATAGATTAGTGTTTAGAGACCTCTTACACTTAGACTTATTCGTTAGAAAACTGATCCATTTGGATCAAAACCTATCAACTCATAGAGTGCCAGCGGAGGCTCAATATCCGTGGGGGATTACTATACCAAACAGGCTGGGGATAGAACTATCCTTGTGTAGGATCTTTTGAAGCCTTTCAGTCTGGGTTTTCCCCCTCTATTGAGAGCTTAGGAACCCATTCCATCATCTTGCACACCCTGCACATCCGAGGCCTCAACACGACTTCAACAAGTGCATTCGATCATGCGTGGTTTGTGTCATTGCTAAGCCACCTAATCGACGACAGGGATTGTATACACCTCTACCAGTTCCTAGTCGACCATGGGAATCTATTTCTATGGACTACTTAACGGGTTATCCTACTACCATACATCAACATGACACGATCTTAGTAGTAGTCGACCAATTTTCCAAGATGGCCATTCTCATACCATGTAAGAAGACCACGACAACGCAAAAAACCGCTCAGCTCTTCTTTACACATGTTTGGAAACACTTTGGTTTACCCACAACCATTATTTCCGACCGGGATGCCATATTTGTCAGCATCTTTTGGAACACCCTCTGGCAACTTCTAGACAGTACACGACTCTCATTGTCGACAGCTTTCCATCCTCAGACCGATGGATAGACATAAGTTGTGAATCACTTGGTAGTACAACTGCTTCGCATGTACAATCACCAGCATCGACGCACATGGGATGAAAGTCTTCCATAAATCCAGCACAACTACAATCGTGCTCAGCATAGCTCTACATGCAAGAGTCCATTTGAGATCTGTAGCTCTACATAGCTCTACATAGCACATTGAAAGGTAGTTCTGGAATTTTTCAGACCAAATGGAATCTTCCTATAAGCGAAAGTCCCCCAAGGGCATATAAAAGTGATTTTGTGTTGATCTTCTAGCCGGATTTGAATTTGACTATATCTGGAGAAATTGTCCATGAAAGAGAATATCTCATTACCAGCAAATTCGTCGATGATCTGATCAATGAATGGAGTCGGATAATTATCCTTAGGATAGGTTAAGTTAAGATCCCAAAATTCAGTACAAACTCAAATGTTTCCTTGTTTCTTGTCAACGGGTACTAGTTCAAACACCCATTCAGTCAACGGGAAAAGATAGATGAAGTTTGCATGGAGTAACTTTTCTACTTCTACTTTGATAGCAATAGCCTTTATCATATTGACCGATCTTAGCTTATGTCGGACAGATTTGACATGAGGGTATGTCTTAATCTCATGTTTCACAATATATGGGTCGATTCTCAACATTTCTTCGTAAGACTAGGAAAAACAAAATCTATATTCTTTAAACAGTGTTGTATATGTTTCAATCTCATCAAGGGAACAATCAACACCACTAAACACATTTTCAATGATGCCTGGGATCTTGGATATATTGATGGGAATGGTGTTAAAGATATTTTCCATATTCCCCTCATCATAAACTTGGGAAGCTACAAGAGGGCTCCCATTCCACTCCATGGGAACTAGTTTGATAGTTTCATCAATGTCAATTCTTAACTCACTTTTAGTTGGAAGAAATGATGCACACTAGTGCATATCCCTCCAAGGCCTATCCCCTAATCACATTTCCTCAATAATAGCTTCGTCAAATGGAAAAAATATATCTAAGGGGTCGTGACAAGGAAAAGATCTAACAGCCCAAACGAGTATCAAATACTGGTCATCAGCTTCCAAAATGGAATGTATACCAACATGGTATGCTTCATTTGAGATGGTGTCTTGATAAGCTATATCAATCGTAGACAAGATTTGATTCATCTGACTACACCCAGCTTCATTTGAAGATGTTGGCAACTTACAAGGATATTTAAAGTAAGAGGTCTTAAATTGAGACACCTTGGGTATGGAAGTCATGGAAATGGTATAAATTGTGTGTATCGAAGATGCATTAGTATGCAGGTCAAGTGGGGGTAAGTTAAATATTCCCATTAATGTAGGATACATCACCACACCAATGTTTTCACAATACTTCATGGAATGGATTGCTAGGGGGATATTGGAACCATTTTGTTGGTTAGATCAATTTGTACAAAATGATAATTAGTCGATTGTAACAATATTTCCAATGAGGAAACTTGATGATATGGAATATTGACGACACTACTGCCATCATCTCTTCATTGTAACTTCTCCCTAGCAACATATTATAGTCAAGTAGAGTGTCAACAACCTCTACTTCCACTTTGACTATGTTTCCCCTCATATCTATTGGAAGAGTTGGGATTATTCCGTTAAATTCGAACAAATGGCCATCGAAATCATTGAACATAGTGACAAGAGAAACTCCCTCAAGTGACTCGATATCCTTCCAGCATGATAAAGAAATCACACATGTGGAGGAACCCTCATCAATAATAGTACAATGTATATTGGAATTACTAGATGAAACTTGGATCTGGAAAGTTGCATGATGGCGTAGGAGAGTCTTCAAATTTTCACAATCAAAAGATATGAACCTGACTATCCGCAGGATCGAATGCTCCTAAAGCTGAGAGAAATTTCCTTTGTTGGGTTGGGAAACTCTGCAGAAATTTGAGAGTGAACATTGCACAAGGACCTTGTGTTGGATCCTCCACTATGCTATAGTTTTTGGAATCACGTGCATTAGGATTGTACATGGCCTTATTCAAAACACCTTTCAATATTTTAGGAATGGTGTCATTAACTGGATTCTCTATTTGTAATGGGGAAGATACATCAAAGTCGAAGGTTTCCTTTTCTTTTGGATCTAGATGTAGCTATATCATAAGTTTTACTTCTAGTATGGAGATTAACGTCGTGCTCACACATGAAAACTTGACTTTGGCCTATATTTATCCCTTGAGAGGAGCACTCTAATTGCCCCCTTGCGAGGGTGTAGGGTTTGGTTGAGTTATAGCAATCATTTGTTGCTACAGTTGTGGAAATGGATTAGCCAATACAACAGGTTGGGCAGTACCTTCCTATTATGCCAACTATTTTTGAACCATTTCCATTTTAGGGAATTTATAGGTTAAATGATCTTCCTTGCATAACAAGCAAGAGAATTTCATTTTACCCTTTTCCTTTTTTGCACCAACAACATTATTATTTGCATTTGTATTCCCCTTGTTCCATGTTTTCTTATTCTTAATTTTCTTCTCTCTAAGTTGTTGGTTTCCATTGGAATCAGTTGTCTGTACTGCCAAAACATTCAAAAGAGGGTTGGGTTTCGGGTTTTGTGTGTTTTTCTAGGATGTTGACGGTGAGTTTTGACCAATAAGGTTTGTACCCTAGCTAGATGATGCATTGTATACTCTTTAGTTTGAACCCCTAAAGGAGCCACATCTTTGAGTCACAATACAAGGTTGTAACGACTTAATAAACAAATTGTTAAAAATTCATTAGGAATCTGAATTTTAATCAAGTTGTGTCTCCTTCACCATTCATGAATATGGTCAGAGATATGAGTATATTTATCCTAGTGGAATGAAGTCAACAGTTCAGTGTCAGCCTCATAATGAACTTGTAACTAAAAGTGATTAAGGAACGTCATTGCAACTGAGTTAAATGTCTGGAAAGAAGCACGTGGAAACTCAATATACCATTTTTCCGCCATCCTTGTTAGATTCTATAAGAAAATCCTTGTTCTAATGGATTCATCGATCAGATAATTAGAAGAACAGTAGAGATGAAAGGTCATCACATGCTTTGTTGGATCTTCCTTTGGTTTCCCTTTAAATTTAGGAATATATGAAGGTAACTTGGTATGGATTATTTTCCAACTAGGGTCATGTAAAACTAGATCGTTGGTTAGTTTAGATAAGTCTGGAAAATTTCAAAGTGGCCAAGAATGGAAATTTTTTCTTAGCCATAGATTTCTAGGATCTGAGAGCATTAGCATTCATTTTGGAATTTTGATGTCCTAGAATATATGAAGTTTTAACCAAATTGATTTTGTACAAAGGGTTGACTAAACCCTCTAAAAGTGCACCCCATCCCATCGAGAGTTTGGATACCTAGTAAAGTAACTATCACAAGGTTAACCATTTTTGGGCCTCTTAACCCAGAAAAGGGAATATTCCCATGTGGATCATTTTTCCCTCTGGAAAATCCAATACTAGTGCCCCATAGTCCAAATATGCCACTATGCATAATGTTAGATGCAAGGGGAGTACTAGTACTCATGCATCCCAGTGACTAGAAGGGCATACTTATATGATCAACGTTGGAGCCAAGAAAAGCTCCAGTGTTGGGGGATGGGTTAGGCATGGACATTTATCTAGTATAAGTTGGGAATTTATGGAGAGGTACTAACGGACCACTTCCTGAGCCGGTAGTAAAATTTGATGCAGGAGGTATTGAAGCAGGTATTGAATGAAAACTAGGAAAAGTCAATCCAAAAGTGAAAGGATCTCTACTTTAAGTATCATCGAATAAGTATCATCGAATACGATGGACCCCATCCAAATCCCACAGTGCATGACACATTAGCGCTTAATCCTCCTATAGGAGTAGAACTAAATGAGGGAGTAACCTCCCCAATACCAGACACTTCTCCATTTTTCTCCATAACATCCCACTGAGATAAAGGATTACTCTAGCAAGGAATATTAAACTTAGTTCCTCGACTGAAACTAGGAATTTATGGTGGGTTCAGAAATCCTAAAGGATCTGAGATATCCTCAACTAAAGTAGGACCTAATTTATCCTCTGACTAAGAAGAAATAACTAGGGGATAGTTATTCAACTGACCCTCAGCATCACTAAAATGTCCATCTTTGGACAAGGTCTCAAATTCAGTAGAAATAGAGGTATTTTATTTTGCTTCTTGTTCGATTATGGGTTCCTATTTTTCTTCATTTCCCCCCTGAGGGGGTGGATTATTGTAATCCAGTCTTCACCTAGGCACAAGGACTTCTCTTGGTTTAGGAGATCATCCTTGAATCCATTTGGATCTGCGCAAAGGTTGATTATCCATGGTGGCTTGCAGAAGACTCAAAGGATGAAATCTACAAAATAAAACAAAAAACACACATCAAAAAGTTCCTAAAAGATTGCAACAAGCATCAATACTCTTCCAATGACAAGTATATATTTGTTCAAAACTAAATACTACTCATTGAAGAGTTGCAATTGGGGTATTTCGGAGGTCATCCTAGGATGATCAGGGCCTAGGTCCAAACAACGAAGATCGAGAGACAATTAACTTACTCTACAACGTACCAATTGCCAAGGGTGAAAGCACTTGACTTTGGAAAATACCCTCCCAAGGATCTAGGATGGAGATTCTACGTCTGTATCAGGTGTTGCAATATATTCCCCTTTGTAATGTCCCCTTCCCCTTAGAACAACATGCAGGGAAGGAAACACTAACAATGCATCAGGCTTTTGTAAACTTAGCCCCAATATTTTCACTCATAAATCTGTAATAATTAAAACTTCTCTATACAGATGTAAACATCAATAAAACACAGCGGATCTAAACACGTCATATGCACACAGATTCATCATGCATTCAATCATATGAACAGCAGTCATTAATTAAAATATTTGCAGAGCATAGAATTAACATAATTCAATTGCAACAATACTTATCTCGAATTGTAATGGCCCAAACGACTGGCTACGTGAGAGCAACGTTCCACCCAACCATAGATCTTTGTCCAGCCTGTATTCTTTCAGCTGAGAGATCACCCCCGAGCTGGGATGTGTATCCACTAAGGAGGAACTAGATGGCTCCCTCACAGTCAGGATTTCACTCAGACAACCATGCTAAGCCAACACACAGTTGGGTTTTCAAGCATGCAATGGGAAATGGAGAGGGATGCTAGTCCACTAAGATCAATCCCATAGCTAGTACACATCAAGCTAGACTCCAACGATCCCAGCCTCCATTCGAACATCCACACTTGGATTTCTCACAGCTTTGTTCAGCAAATAACCCAAATCCGTCACTGATTTTCTGGGTAGTTAAAACTGGGTTTTCCCATGGATTTTGGGGTAGCTATTGCTCCCAAATTCACCCCAAGGTTCCTACCAATGGATCCCCCATTGGATTTCTCTATCCAATACCAAATCGGGACGTTTTTGGCTTCCCAAAACGTGGGTTCTCTCACCGTCGCGATTTCTAGATTTCTCACCCTTGGGAACTCGTTTTTGGATGGAGAAAGATGTCCCATGCTTCCACAATGGAATGGGGATAAGGATGGAGAAACCCCCAAGATGTAGAGTGACTTGTGGGACAAGTCAGAAGAGCCCATACCTTCCCATACGAATTTCAGGGCTGCTCATACTCCATCAAAGTCATTGACTTAATTCTTCAACCACTTCTTACAACATGAATAAATGTCATCTAGAAAGGTCAAATGGGTTCTCATAAAGACATATGGCAACCTATGGTTCACTCCCATAGCCCCCTCACCACTCCCTAGTGGATACACGTGGCCCCTTCTCATTCGTTGCCTCCATAGCCAGTCTTGGAATTTTATATTGCCTGATGTTTATTTACATCCTATTACAATTTCCATGGCTTAAGAGCACATGGTATCAAAATATCAAATACTTGCCCTTTAAATAAAATTTGGCTTTCACTAGCGGGGCCTTGGCCTTGAGCTCCACGCTAGGAAAACATACATCACATGTACACATTATTTACATTAAAGGCTAATATACCCTAAGGGTCGAATTGGGGGTATTACATTCCCCTCCCCCTTAGAACAACACCGTCCTCAGTGTTCCAAGACTTAGGCATACATATACAATTTACACATATCCAAAACTTCAAAATTTTGCAGATCTGCCCTACATTCTCTTCTTTACTTTGAACTTTCAGGACCAAGTCCTTTGACCTTCACGAGATGCTCCCGCTGATTCGGATCTTCCAGCTCATCCATAAGTCTGAAAACTTTATGGCTGCTACCTTCTTGGGGTTCTCTTGTTGGGCAATTGCGGAGGCAATGATCCCCTCCACATTTCCAACACTTCACTGGTTGCTTCATCTTTACCTGCTCAATTTCCTTTGAGTCTTTCCACCTGGAGCGTTTCTTAGCCGGAGGATTGGATGAATGCTTCTTCATTGATCCACTTTTCTCTCCCTTGCTGATTGCTTTCATAATGCTTTTCACCTCTTTCTGTAGACGAAGAGTGTCCTACAAGACCTCGTGGTTCATCTCGTTCTGCTGCTTTTGCATCTTGAGCATCTCTCCAAGATTTTCTTGGGTCTTGGCAATTGTTTGAAGAAGACCTCCAGCCAATTCTAATAGCCCTTGGTCTGCTGCCATGGTCAATGGAAACAACTGACCGCACTTTGCTCACTAGCAACACTTGCCTGCACCAGCTGCAACCAATCGATTCAATTTCCACCTGTGAAATTTATCATTACAATTCTCGTTAGGCCAAGCATAACCCAAACATTTAAAAAGCAGTCAATGGTTTTTCCCCAGTTGTCATGGATAGTCCATGCTTTACTCATGAGACTTCCACGCTTTTCATGCTTTCCCAACATACACATGAATTCCTTCATGTTCATCCATTCACAATTCATTAATTAGCATTCACAATTCACTTTAATTAAATAAACCCACTTTTACTTTCAATCATGCATGCATTCAACAATTTTCTAATTTTATAAATGCACCAATAAAAGGAAAGAGAGGGAGCAGTAAGAGTTTCTCCTCTTAGTTTTGTTCCATCCTGGAACCCACACCACCACTGTGGTGTTCATGCTCCTATCCCCTTTCACTTCAACGTGAATGCTTGACCTACCCTCCTTGACTATGACACGTAGTGTCTATGGTCTATTCCAGATCTCTCAACCATGGAGTTCCTCCACTTGGTTGGTCTAACTCCTAGCTGCTAGGACTCACACAGTTCCACTAGCCCCATCTTTCATTACTGCTCATGCCGAGCTCTTTAGGGTGGTTACATGTCCACATGCATCCGTAAGATGCTTCCAATCAATACCTACACTCAAACATTGAATTAATTCACATGTTTAGTTTATTTTCATAGGAAACCATAACCAAATCATATACACATGTATATTCATAAGCAAGAAATTACAAGATAACCAAATACTTATCTGCACTAGATGTCTTCACTTTAGTCCCTAGGGTCCTTCTTTGCTTTACAAGCCTTGGATCTCCTATGGGTTTGGGTGTTTGGCCAGCGCGCAGGCTGCCCCTCAACATCTAACAGTCTTGTATGTTTGTCCAGCACGCAGGCTGCTCCACAACATCAAATAACCTTGTATGTTTGGCCAGCACGCAGGCTGCTCCAAATCATCAACAATCTCGCATGTTTGGCCAGCACACAGGCTGCTCCAAATCATCAATGATCTCGCATGTTTGGCCAGCACGCAGGCTATTCCAAATCATCAATAATCTCGCATGTTTGGCTAGCACGCAGGCTACCCAAATCATCAATAATCTTGCTCAACCAGCCACTTTCTGGATTTACCAAGCAACTTTTAGTTCTTTCAGGGTCCTTGCTTCCTGCATTGACCAAGGTTTCCAACAAAGAAACAATAATGCATCAGCTCACTGTTACCAGCTTTATGCTTGAAACCTTCATTATTTCAAATAAGAAATTAATGAAAATGAATACTTATCTGTACTGTGCATTTCCTCTCTGGTCCACAGGGTCCTGCTTTTACTTTATAAGCCTTGGGATCCTCCTGCGGACTAAGATGTTTGACCAGCACGCAGGCTGTTCCAAATCATCAAATAATTAATGCCCTACCAGTACACCTTCACACCGACTGGGTTTACCAAGCATTTGGTGGTGCCCAACTAGTCCCATACCGAGTTGGCCCTCTCCATTGCCGAGCCAGCACATACGTTTGGGTCATCGACCAATGGAAGGTAACTGCGCCACCGACCATTACAGGTCAAGGCTCCACTACTCTGCCTTAGGCTTGCATTAGCCTTTCACGGTATCACAATCCCTCAATGCGCATAACAATTCTTCACCCACACAAGGGTGGCACTTCTTCTCTTATGTAAGCCGGCGGTCCCATTAAGGAATTCTTTAGGTGACTTTCTTAACTGCAGGCTATCATGGCCCCATGATACCCACTCACCCTACACGAGGGTTACCACTGCTCATACATTCCTCTTGAGTGTCCTTTTCTTCACTTTTCCCTTTAATGTGCAGCACTGAGTTTCATATGTATAATCTGTCAACACAAAATGGATAGCGAGCTCATTAGTATCGCTGCTCTAGAATTGTAAACATATTTCATAACATTCACTATCCAACCTTGAAACACCAGGAATGCGTCCATTCCCTTAAGGCATAGTCAATATTGGCATCCCTAACATAACTCAGCACCAGAAAGGCGTGCACTCCTTACTGATGTGAACTATGAAGGTCCTATTCATACTTCAAGCATTCTACCATAATGGAAATAAAATCAAAACATGCTCTGCATATTAACTCTAATAACTAGACATGCATGTATGTATGTATATATATATATATATATATATATATATATATATATATATCATTCAGGGTTTATGGAACACTTATCCATTTTCCAGATGTTATTTCTCTTCTTTAATGAGGAATGGAGGCTCCTTCTCTGAGTTGACAGTCCCTCGGTTTGCCATCCCAATTCCTTTTGATGTTACATAACCTTCATATGTCTTACTGACATAATCTTCACCATCCCACTCATATTGTTTACCATTCATGTAGTGCAGATGAGACATTAATAATGTCTTATGGCATTCCACCTGGAACCCATTCTCAAATCATGGAATCTCTTCCCATGAAGTTTGGCTTCTGCAAGTCCACTCTCATGGTCTTACTGCAATGTGTCTTCCTGGCACACTTATTGAACAGCCAAACAGTTAGCAATATTTAATCAATACAATTCAAATCCGATTGTTCCATAACCAATCCATGGCACTAATAATTAAATTCAATATGAATTTGCAACCCTGTCTACTACAGAAATTGGCTCCTGTAAGTGATACCACTCTACCCGTTATGGTCTTATGCCTGCTGCCATACCTGAGCATCCACTTATAGCATGTCCCCCTGACACATTTTCATATAAGCCAAATAGTCATTAGTAAAATCTCAAATCCGAAACATTTACAAATCTGATATTTACAACTGTTCTTACTAAGAGAACTTAGAGCTCTCAACCATGAGAACCTTCTCATAACCTTTGGTTTCTACATGTGGTAGATCCCGGTCTCTACTATGGACTTATCCTCATTGCCATATGGAAGACCTTCCTACCGGAAACTGAAACTTCAATCAGCCAAAATGTTGTGAGTATCCACGCACATAATCATTCATTGCCATAATAGTCACTAAAGTGATCTCAGAATTATAACACTCAATAATTCAAACACCTTCAGCTGTTAACATTTGAAATGCAACGAAATATATATATACACTTCTATATATGCGTCATTATCATAATAGAATTTTCAAGACATAGTCACACTATCCATGCAGCTTAACTAAATCGTAAATACTCATTATTTCACAGTCATATCATTCATACAACTCTGTCCTTCCACAGAGCATTCTAGCAGCCCATCGATCATGATTGGGCTCTTCATGCACTTACTATTTTGCATTCATAACAACTCATGAAATGATCCTAGAATTATCATCAATTCATCATTTCATTCATTATTTATTTTGCAATAACATATGCATCATCCCTATGCATTCATACAATGCATCACAAGATTTATAAAATCTCTTAATGCACATCAACTCAATGCTATCTTGCATTGTTTCATGAGTACTATGCATTCAAGCCTGTTATGATCGAAACATGACTATCTCATATAACTTGTATTACCATAATCAGAACCACCAGTCCTCACTTGCTTTGGTTATTAAGCACATAACCAACATACACATGGCATGATATAAATTCATATGAAGGCATTGAGATTTCTAAACAGTCATAGGGTGTAAGGATCATTTCCTTCACTTACCCACACCTCACCAAGCTTGGTAGGTAAACAGTCCCAATCGGTATTCAATATCATATGCAGCTAACTCAACATAGCTCAAACATAGTGGAAGAGATCTTACCAAATCCTCTTTCAACGTTCATGCAATTCAGCACCAATAATCATTACCTGCATGGTTACCATTAACATCGCCTGATGTTACCTGATCAGTTGGCCTCTTACCCAGGCTGCTCGGTCCTTTTGCCAACTTTATGATCATAGATTCGTTCCACCATCTTTTCTGCATAAGGTTGCTGACTTCATGTAACAACATCCTCAGCACATTTAGCCACGCTCTTTGTTATCTTTGGTTCTACAACCAATACCAACGTCAAAAGTGATTATCAATCACAATATTCTCCATCAGTGGTTCATTGCATTTGCAGACTTCATTATTTTACCAATATGCAACATCCCATTTATGCACAAGCATTCCCACATGTACTATGCAATGTTTGTTAAGATGCCATCTAGTGCATATACATCTATGTAATCCCTTACATTTTTAACATTTTTATGCCATATGACAATTTCATAATTATAAGTATGATAACAAACAAGGGTTTAAGGAATTCTTCTCTTTTCGATCCCTCCTCGTATCATGGAATTTCTCTTCCATATCATGCAATTGTAGAAATTGCCCACATTGACAACAAAATTTCTTTGTCAAAAATAGCCGCTGGCACTCTTTTGCACTAAATAACTATGATATCTGTAGACCTCATTCAAACTCTGGTCATGCATCATTTTTCCCTGTTGGACAAGCTTTCCAATGCCTGTCTTCATGCTCCATTCCGACATCAGGTGCGGAAACTACATCTCTTCAAAAATGACAACTTTCACTCCAATTCTGCACATTTTACACAGTTGCATTTTGGTCCCGAATGCCAACTTCAGCCACCTGTGGAAGAAAATCTATGAGGAATCATAAAAACTTATCTATCAAGAGAAGTTATTCCATATAACAAGGAACACTCATCAATTCACGGATTTCAATTCCGATGCACCATTCATCTTCTATGGATTTCTGGATTTTACTACTTCTCACTTTTCACATTTTTCCAAAATTCCAAATTTTGGGCCAAAATGGTTATCTCCCAAACAGTGCATTTCTGGAAAATCTTCGTCTAACGGAAGTTGTCCGTCTTAATGAAAATATGAAATGTCTAGTTCAGTAAAATTTCTGACTCCCACATCTAGGGTCACTTTTACTACCCACAAGCTTTTCAAAATCCCGAAAAAGTGGCCCGGAACAGTGCTTTTTGGCCTACTTGATCACCCCGACTCCACATCCTTTGGATTTTGGCTCCAAGATTCTGAACTTAACATTGTGACTGCTTCATGGTCGCGCCTGATCAATTTCAGCTCAAACCAACCTTCCGTCAAGTCTCGGGACTCCGTCCTTCAAAAGTCACTATTATCCATTTTCTGTCAAATCGGAGTGTAATGGGCTAGGGGTCTTCACTGGTCCTTTCATGGCCTTCGTCAATGGCCTCCGAGCCCCACAGGAATCATCGCATTCTGAGTCCGGATGCTCCTGCTATCAAAAAATCAAGTTTTAGTCACTTTACTCTTTTTTTTTCTTTTTTCTCTTTTTTTTTTTTTTTTTTTGGGGGGGTAGGAAATCCCTCCGCAGCATCGGGGCGGTTTGGCGACGGCTTCCGCAATTGTGAGGCGCTTGGCTGAAGCCTTCCACAGTTGCGGGGCGCTTGGCCGAAGCCTTCCGCAGTTGCGAAACGATTCGGCGAAGTCTTCCGCAATTGCGGAACGATTCGCCGAAGTCTTCCGCAACTTCGGAACTACTCGCTAAGCTCTCCCGCGTTTCGGAACGATTCGCGGAATCCTTCCGAAATTTCGGAAGAGAATTCATTCCGCAATTTCGGAAGAGAATTCCTTCCGAAAATTCCTTTCAACGCTGACACTTAGAAAAATTTTCATCTTTTTCGGAGCATTTCGCCGAATTTTTTCCGCGTCGCGGGACAACTCGCGGAATCCTTCCGCAAATTTCGGAAGAGAATTCCTTCCACAATTTCGGAAGGGAATTCCTTCCGCAAATTTCGGGGCAACTTCCCGAACTCCTCCGCGTTGCGGAAAAACTTCGCGGAATGCTTCCGCAGTTTCGGAGCAATTCGCCGAATGCTTCCGCAGTTGCGGAAGTCATTCGGGAATTCTTCCCGAAACAGTCTTAAACGAATTTTCGAAAACACTTAGGAAATTTTAACAAACAGAAATCATTTCCAGCCATGCTCAACATTCAAGTTCATGCATTCAAGCATCATGGTCATTCAAGGAACATGGATTCATCATTAATCAAGGTCTCAAGCACATGATGCATCATCTCCTATGCACAACAATTAACAACAACAACAAAACAACAAAACAGCTTAAGATGGCAGAGGTTGCCCATGTTCCATCTCTATTTCATAGAATGCCATCAATGCAATCAATGCAAAACTACTTGCAAAAATCCCCAAACAGTAATGGAAATTATTTCCCATTCCAACAATAAAAGCCATGCGATCTTGAGGTTTCTTTAATGCATTTTTGTTCCAAATATAAAATGCATGTACACACACAATGACTTATATTTTTGTGAAGGGCCCAACAGCCGTAGTGTTGAACCTAGGGCTCTGATACCAAACTGTAATGTCCCCTTCCCCTTAGAACAACATGCAGGGAAGGAAACACTAACAATGCATCAGGCTTTTGTAAACTTAGTCCCAATATTTTCACCCATAAATCTGTAATAATTAAAACTTCTCTATACAGATGTAAACTTCAATAAAACACAGCGGATCTAAACACGTCATATGCACACAGATTCATCATGCATTCAATTATATGAACAGTAGTCATTAATTAAAATATTTGCAGAGCATAGAATTAACATAATTCAATTGCAACAATACTTATCTCGAATTGTAATGGCCCAAACGACTGGCTACGTGAGAGCAACGTTCCACCCAACCATAGATCTCTGTCCAGCCTGTATTCTTCAGCTGAGAGATCACCCCCGAGCTGGGTTGTGTATCCACCAAGGAGGAACTAGATGGCTCCCTCACAGTCAGGATTTCACTCAGACAACCATGCTAAGCCAACACACAGTTGGGTTTTCAAGCATGCAATGGGAAATGGAGAGGGATGCTAGTCCACTAAGCTCAATCCCATAGCTAGTACACATCAAGCTAGACTCCAACGATCCCAGCCTCCATTCGAACATCCACACTTGGATTTCTCACAGCTTTGTTCAGCAAATAACCCAAATCCGTCACTGATTTTCTGGGCAGTTAAAACTGGGTTTTCCCATGGATTTTGGGGTAGCTATTGCTCCCAAATTCGCCCCAAGGTTCCTACCAATGGATCCCCTATTGGATTTCTCTATCCAATACC
Organism: Larix kaempferi; assembly: GCA_027924585.1. Classification (NCBI taxonomy): domain Eukaryota; kingdom Viridiplantae; phylum Streptophyta; class Pinopsida; order Pinales; family Pinaceae; genus Larix; species Larix kaempferi. The sequence goes on from BSBM01000153.1 coordinate 570,396, forward strand.
AAATCGGGACGTTTTTGGCTTCCCAAAACGTGGGTTCTCTCACCGTCGCGATTTCTGGATTTCTCACCCTTGGGAACTCGTTTTTGGATGGAGAAAGATGTCCCATGCTTCCACAGTGGAATGGGGATAAGGATGGAGCAACCCCCAAGATGTAGAGTGACTTGTGGGACAAGTCAGAAGAGCCCATACCTTCCCATACGAATTTCAGGGCTGCCCATACTCCATCAAAGTCATTGACTTAATTCTTCAACCACTTCTTACAACATGAATAAATGTCATCTAGAAAGGTCAAATGGGTTCTCATAAAGACATATGGCAACCTATGGTTCACTCCCATAGCCCCCTCACCACTCCCTAGTGGATACACGTGGCCCCTTCTCATTCGTTGTCTCCATAGCCAGTCTTGGAATTTTATATTGCCTGATGTTTATTTACATCCTATTACAATTTCCATGGCTTAAGAGCACATGGTATCAAAATATCAAATACTTGCCCTTTAAATAAAATTCGGCTTTCACTAGCGGGGCCTTGGCCTTGAGCTCCACGCTAGGAAAACATACATCACATGTACACATTATTTACATTAAAGGCTAATATACCCTAAGGGTCGAATTGGGGGTATTACACCCTTGCAAATACCTAGGAGAAACCTAGGATAGGAAACTATGTCTACCACTTCACGCTCGACAGTTAGGTGGGTCACCATGAGGACTTGCCACACTTGATTAGTTCCCAAACACGCATAACCCCACTAAACCAAGTGACAAGGGACGATATTCCCACTTGGAATAGCTTTACCTACTGCTTGATGCTTGTTTGAGAGGCACTTTCCCAAAAAGTACCTGACATTACTAATGGATTTTGACTCTCTTTAGTGGTACATAATTTCTAGTCTTATGTGACTCTGGAGGAGTTTACTCACAATCCTATCTCCAGAGTCCTAACCTTAGACTATTAGGTGAGTTTCTACAACAACAAAAACTTCCCTAGTCTTTTTCAATTGATTGTGCTTATTAAAAATAGAAATTAAAAAACCCTTTCCAATGAAGAAAACTTGTGCAACTAAACAGATTTTCAAACTAATGCACAAATTACCCTCTTTCACTAAAAATGAAGCACCCTCACCCCACTACAATGTAAAGTTTGAGTCTCCAATGCAAATGGAGACTCAACTTTACACTCTAATGCAAGTTCAATCCTAAAGTGCAAATAGAGACTTAATTTGGCATGCAAATGCAATTCATAAACCAAATGCAAAATTAAAAAATTAAAAATAAAAAATAAAGAATATAAAAATAAAAATAAAAATTGTTGCAAAATGCAAATCTACCTATACAATGAGAACATTAAATTTACACAAAACAAAATGCAACTTTTTCTTTTTAATGAAAAATACAAACTCAAATGTCATAATGAAACTTTTAATCCACACAAACCAAAATCAACTTTATGAAATGATCTAACTTTGTTTCTTCTTTTTCAATGAAAAAATAAGAGCCTCATAATGAACAACTATATTAGTATATCAATGCAAGTAGCCTCTGATATCCTTACCAATATTGGAGAAAGAAGCCACAAAAAATATACTTTTCAGTCATACAAGGTTGTAAAGTTTGAGAAAAGTACATAAGACCACTTTTATACTCAAACAAACAAACTGACCTGCTGGGAAATACAGTTTGGTAAAGACTAATTTTGCATCCAACCAATGCAATCAGGGACACACACTACAGGTATATGCCCTGAGTGTCCACTTCAAAGGACTATCAAATGCACAAGGAGAAAAAAGAAGTATAAAAACAATAACACTTTTAAAATATTGTTCACCCAAAAATTATTCAAAACACGAGTTAAGCTTGAGAAAACACCAAAGAAATTTATCCTGAGAGGTATCAGAAAGACCTAATACATTTAAACACCTTCAAACCAACTCAGACAACCCTACAAAATAGAGAAAGGTGTGAAAAAATCACTCCCTTCAGGGAATTCACACATTTTTCCAAGGTTAGCAACGAATGGTTCGCTACTGTGCAATATATTGCAGGTGAATTTCAAGGGAAATCACTACTGTAATTGCTACATCACGTAAATTCCTCCTGAGAAGTTTGAAAAATAAAATGCAAACTCAAGGAACCAAAAATTCGAGATTTTTATAGATGTCTAAGACAAGTTCCAACTTGAAAATGATTGAATCTAATCAAACACACTAGAGGAGATGACCTAAAATCCTCATAGCATATGGTTTGTCACTAGCGGAGTCACCATTTCTGTTGTTAAGGAATTCATCCAAATACTAGAGAAATCACCAACTCCTGAGTTTAAGCTTAGACAGACACCTAAGGTTTAGATGCAGGTAAATAAGACTACTTAAGACCAATTGAAGCCAAACAAATCTATACTAATAGATTTAGAGAAAGAAGCTAGTGTACCTTATTTATGATGGCTTGTCCTAGATTTCTTCACTCCCTTCATATCTACTCCTGATATATATTGTTGTTGTAGCTAAATGAGGTATCCTCACTAGCTAAATCCGACCTACAAAAGAATAAATAAATAAAATGTATTTTTATTATTTCAAAAGAGAAGTCGTCCTATTAAAAGAGACAAGTTGGCCCCAGTTGGAAAAGTCTCTTCAAATTCATGTATAAATAGGAGGGATGACTCCACATTTGTTCTCACCTCAAGCAAGTTCACTCAAGCAAAGGAAAGTTCGATTTCTGGTTGTAGAAGACAATTTTGGGGCTCCTTCTTTTGGCATCTCTTCTCTTTGTGATCTTCATCACTTTTATTTTTGATGTACTTGTATTATGTACTGAATCTCTAAGTAAGAAAGGTTTGTTGGGTTTTTCCCGAGTTTGGGTTTTCCCACAATAAACTATTGTGACTCTATTTTGTTTATGTGCATAGTTATTCTTTCAGTGATCCTATATTTGTTTCTAAGTTGAAAGAGATGAAAATTATACTGCTATATTTGAAAATTTAACATGGTATCAGATCAGTGATGAAAGAGACTACTGCCAGAAACTAGGGTTTCTTGTTTCCACATCTTCCATCCACATATTAGGATATCCCTTAGCATTATTGACCTCACCCTAGGAAGGTGCATCTTCCTATACTAGAAGTATATTTTCATTCTGAGAATTTCCAATTTTTTGACCTAATTACTTCCGAGGTTAAGAATTAGGGTTTGTAGTTTTGGACTATTATAGCCACAAATTTGGAAGAAAAGGAGGTTCGTTCAACTCGCCTTGGAAGGATGCATTCATCTTTGGAATTTGTTTTCTAAGAATCCAAAGTTCAATTTTGACCTAGCTCCTGCCAGGGTTTCTAAACCAGTTTGCAGTCTTCCTTCTAAGTCAAGATTACAAGCATCAAGGTTGAATATAGGCTTGATGGAGACTCAAACTTTCATTCATGGAATTCTAGAGTTCTCATTGCTCTAGAATAAAATGACTTTCTAAACTTTGTTGTAGAAGGAGTATCAAAATCAAAAGAAGAAGCAGGAAAGCCTCAGTGGAAGAAGAGTGATGCCAAGACAAGAAGGATCCTAATAAATTCAATCAAGGATCATTTGATTCCTCAAATCTCTCAATTAAAGAAGATATCTAAAGCCATGTTTGATACCTTGAAGAAGTTGTTTGAGAACAAAAATGTCAATATGGCTCTTGCCTTGAGATAACAACTGTCAAATGTCAATATGACCATATCAAATTTTATTGCATCCTATTTCATGAAGATCTTAGAAATCAAGGATTAATTGGGAAATATTGGAGAAATTATTGTAGATAAAGAACTAGTCATGATGACTCTGAATGGCCTCCCTCAATCTTGGGAACCATTCATTCAAAGCGTAACTGGAAGATCTAAACTACCCAAGTTTGAACGACTGTGGGCGGATTGTACACAAGAAGAGACCAAACTTGTGGCTAGAGGAAAATCTCATGCCTCTCATGAAGAAAATCAAGCTCTTATTACACACACCAAGAAAAGAGGAAATAAAACCTTTGGTAGAAACGACAAAGGTGGAAGATCAAGTCCAATTCCAGAACAAAAGAAAAAGAAGGATCTGTCTCACATAAGATGCTTCAATTGTATAAATCTTGGCCACTATAAAATTCAATGCAAATCAAAGAAGAGGAAGGAACATGCCTCTATATTTGATGCTGATGAAGAGACTCCACCAAAGAAATCAAGGAATGCAGAATAATTATTCTTCATCGCATCTCTCTCAAGTATTGTTTCGACTAGTAATGATACTTGGTTATTAGATAGTGGTGCTTCTAAACATATGACAGGTTATAAGTATTTTCTCTCAAATCTAGATGAGAGATAATCACACCTAATATTTGTACTTGGAGTCGATGCTAGATAAACTATGAAAGGAACTAGGTCCACTTCCTTCTAGTTAGATTCTAGTGATTCTCTACATTTGGGAGAAGTACTCCATGTACCAGGGATGAAAAGGAACCTTGTCTCCATTTCTACTCTAGAATACAAGGGTTACAAAGTTGAATTATTGGATGGAAAGGTTCTTGCATGGCACAAGAACTCCACTATTGATTCAGCTTGTATGATTGGTGTTCGTGAAGAAATGTTATACAAATTGATGATACGGCTAGTTCAAGCTCTAGTTCACGACTTTATCAGTTTGAGTTAGCTATGGAATAGAATAATTTCTCACCTACACTTTAGATCTATTCCTCTTCTAAGGAATATGGTGATAAGTCTTCCCGAACTCCAAGTTGATCATGATGGAATTTACAAAGGATGTGCACTTGGAAAGAATTCCACAGGATCTTTTCCAAACAATGATACCAGGTCCAATGGAATATTAGAGTTGGTACACTCAGATTTTGTGGACCTATGCCAGTTGCTTCTTTTGGAGTATTTTGGTATTATGTAACTTTCATCAATGACTACTCTCTAAAGACGTGGATTTACTTCTTGAAGTCCAAGGAATATGAAGAAGTTCTAAACAAGTTCAAGGAATTCAAGGCCCAAATTGAGAACCTATCTGAGAAAAGGATAAAGGTTCTCAATAATGGAGGAGAGTACACCTCCTCAGAGTTTAGTGATTTATGTAAGGAAGCAGGAATTAAGAGGGAGTATATTATCCCTTACAACCCTCAACAGAATGTGTTTGTAGAAAGGAAGAACAGGTTGATAGTTGAGGTAGTCAAGGCCATGATTCATGATCAAAACCTACCTATGTTCCTATGGGAGAAGACACAAGTATCGTCGTGTGCATCCAGAACATAGGTCCTCATAAGATATTGAATAACATGACTCCAAAATAGGCCTTCACAGGTGTGAAGCCAAAATTCGGCAACTTGTGAATCTTTGGATGTCCAATATACATTCATGTACCCAGGGAAAATAGAAAAAAGCTAGAACCTTTAGGAAATAAGGGTACATTTGTTGGTTAGAGTGAGTTCTCTAAGCAATACAGAATCTACATCCCATGTTAGAGACAGATTTAGCTCAGCAAGGATGTCTCCTTCAAAGAGGAAGTTTCCTTCAGAAGGGATAGAAGATCATCCATGGACAATGAGGAGCAAGAAGATCCAAATGAGATGGTGACATCTCCCCATCCATCTTCAACAGTTTAGAGGGATCCCGTAGATCCATTTGATCCTGTAGATCCGATTGATCATGTTGACCCAGTAGAGCCAACAGATGTTCCTAGATATATTGTGATAGGCCGAAAGAGTATTTTTTGGCCTCGTCGGACTCTAGAGGATGCATAGAAGCATGTAGCTCCCCCAAGTACCTTCAGGGAGATCAATAGGCCTCGGAGATATTCAGGATATGTAGCACTGACGTCCCACATCATTGATTTTGAGCCTTCCAGCTATGAGGAGGCTACTAGCCAGCAGGTATGGAAATATTCCATGACAGAAGAATATCAATCCATCATGAAGAATGACATCTGGGAATTTGTGTCGAGACCTAAAGGGAAGTCAGTGGTGACTTCCAAGTGGATATACAAGATTAAGCATGTAGAAAATGGGAGCATTGAGAAGCACAAATATATATTTGTGGCTAGAGGATTCTCTCATAAAGAGGGAGTCGATTATGATGAGACGTTTTCTCTGGTTGCATGATACACGACCATCAAATAGATCATAGCTCTAGCTTCAACTATGGGATGGATGTTACATCATATGGATGTGAAAACTACCTTCCTCAACGGTGTGATTGAGGAAGGATTCTACATTGAGTATCCATTGGGGTTCATTATTCATGGGAAGGAATCCCATGTGTGAAGACTGAAGAAGGCCCTATATGGACTCAAGCAAGCATCATGTGCATGGTATGACAGGATTGATGGACACTTGGTGAGCTTGGTATTCACCAAGATTGATGCATATTCCAACCTTTAATACAAGGTTGAGGAAGGTTGATCATTGATATTAGTACTATATGTTGATGACTTGTTTCTCACTGGATATGAGAAACTTATCACGTGGTGCAAGACGATGCTAGCCTCTGAATTCGAAATGAAGGACCTTGGCCTAATACACTACTTCTTGGGTTTAGAGGTGTGGCATAAACAGGGTGAGATATTCCTGAGTCAAGGGAATTATATCATTGATATCTTGAGCAGATTTGGTATGATAGACTGCAAGTCCATGTCCAAACCCATAGAGTAAAACCTAAAGAAGTTAAGTGACTCAGCTACCGAGTCAAACTTGATAGATCCCACTATGTATAGACAGATTATCAGTTCATTGATGTATCTAGTTAACACTAGACTAGACATATGTTTTGCAGTGAGTGCTCTCAGTTGGTTTATGTGTGAACCGAGACAGACACATTGGTTTTTTGCGAAGCATGTGCTGAGCTACTTACGTGGCACTATGGGATATGGACGAAGATATGCTTCCAGTAGTGATATGAGATTGCATGGGTACTCATATTCTGATTGGGCAAGAAGTGTTGTGGATAGGAAGAGAACCTCTGGGTGTTTATTTAGTTTGGGTCATTAGAGAAAATTTGGGGTCTAAAGTATGCTTCCCGAGCCTCTAATATAATGAATCTCCGAGTAAGAAAAGTTTGTTGGGTTTTCCCAAGGTAAACTATTGTGTCTTTATTTTGTTTATGTGCATAGTTATTCTTTTAGTGATCCTATATTTGTTTCCAAGTTGAACAGATGAAAATTATACTGCTATAATTGAAAATTTAGCAATATCCAACCTGTAAAACAACCACAAGACCTTCCTCAAATAGTTTGGATACAAAAATTATTGAGATTAAAATCTTCCATAGAACTAAAAACTAGTTATTGAAGTGAACATTAACAGAATCCAAACATAATGCAAAATGAATTCAGGATATGGGAAGGGAACGATGTCCAACCTTTATTCAAATGAAACAATGACACAAGTATACCTCAATCTACTAGGCACCATGTAGAACCAAGAATCCAAGTCTCTCTTGCTTGAATCCTGCAAGAATCCAAGTCTCAGGGCATAGGGGTACGAATATCAATGATTGGAGCCACTAACTAAAATAAATGGAGAGTAGGTAATTCCTCCACCATAAAATTACTTAGCCAAGAGTCCCCCTTAATGGAATATATTTCTTCTTTTTATAATAGGTGGAGCTAGTTACCATCAGGCTAGAGGGGGTTGTAACCGAAGAGGTGGTTACCAAAACCACCCTAACTACCTCATTTTCAAATTTTATATATTTTTTCATAAAATTTGATGGAATTCACAACCAAATTTAAGGAAATGTGTGAATGATTCGTAGGAAAAGTAAGAGAAACATGCAAATGCAAAATTTTATTGGATTCAGAAGCAATATGAAGGGAGGCAACGAATGATTCACACCATGCATGACCATTAGGAGTGAATTAGTCTTTCCATAAGGTTACAAGACTTATAGATGCTATGTAATCACTAAGTTATATCAAAAGAAGTCAAATAAAGGCTCTTCCATCCATAAATGTCCTTTTGTGTGAATGAACAGTGACATTGAAAGTGTCATCTTGTGAACTGTTGTCACAGACGGAGAAGTATCAATTTTAGTTATAGCACACACCTTCTGCACTAGAAATACATTAGAAATTCTTGAACAGTGACATTGAAAGTGTCATCTTGTGAACTGTTGTCACAGACGGAGAAGTATCAATTTTAGTTATAGCACACACCTTCTGCACTAGAAATACATTAGAAATTCTTATTTTCCTTAAGTGAGATATGAGTGCCTCAAAAATTCATTAAAAAATAATAAAAATTCAAAAATTGAGGAGTTACGGAAGTTTTCAAACAGTTTTGGCTCGGTTATAACTCTCTGAACTACTTGGAAACCCTTTTTAATTATCTCCATCAATCTTAAAAGGATATGAGATGGACCAAGAGGGGGACACCCATATAGCATCATTACACTGGAGGAAGCTTGCATCATGATTGCATTCATTCCCTATACATGTTATTGATCCCTATCATCGATCATTGTCTCCATGAGTGTTGAAGTCACTACCCTTAAGTGGTTTTTACGTTGTATGCATTCAAAAGAGTGGAAGCAAGATTGTTGGTGTACAAGAAAAAAGGAACCTGTTATTTGGTTGGAAAAGGTGTCGAGTGGTGGAAGAGGTAATTGTACTTTGCTATTCCATTGCAATAAAGATTACAAATATTTACCTCCCCAAAACTAAAAGTGTTTTGTTTGGTTTATTAGCATTGAAGACTATTTATATTTGATAAAAGCATCATTCAACTTTATTGTTATTATGTATATTTTTTTATGATTTTAGTTATTTTTGTTGTAACCAAAATATTTGGGGAAGGTGTTTGGTTGTGGTTTTGCAAGTTGGGAAACATTTTGAGAAGAAAATAAAAATAGTTCAAGATGAAGACTATCAACCTTCACAAATAAGGTGCACCTCTTCTTGCTCTCTCTCTTCCTTATCTATTTTTTTTGCTTTCTTGAGACTCGAGTATGGTTGTTTTTATTGTATGAGATGATGTTTAAAGCATATAGAATTGATCATTTAGCCAATATTTACTTACTCTAGTATGTTGGTGACCTCACCCTAGTCATAGGATCAAATTCCACACAACCTGTACCCTCTCTCTCTCTCTGTTGACTCACTAGGGTTTCTTGGTCTTGTTGTTATTTCTTGGAGCATATTGGAGCTATAAAGGTAGGATTTTCCATTTGGTGATTAGGGTTTTATGATCAAACCCTAGGGTGTATTAGTGATGAATAATATAGGAGGAAGATGACTTGCATTCAAGGTTGTGTTGGAGATATTCTTGCACTTGTATCTTCTATGTTGAGCTAGGATTTGATGACTTACAATATCTAGAATTTATTAATAGTTAAAGTTCAATACTAGCTTTGAGAGAAGGGTATGGTAAGTTCTTGTACTTCATAATGAGTTTGTTAATTTTTGTTCTCTCCTTTGTATTTTATTTGAATGAAGAAAAATCCTTTAATATAAAAGGATTGTTACTTCATTCTCAAGAATTATAGGACAATTCTTGTCTTAAAAACAAAACAAAAATATGGTGGAACATACTTAAATCACTTATTACTATCGTTGGTGTGTGTCCTTCAACACCATTTTACATTCATGAGAATTCTTTCTTTGATATTATTATTCAAATAACATGTAATTTTTTATAATGATTTTTTTCATCAATCAGTATGAACATTTTAGATGATTGTTATCATAACCAGCAAAAAAATAAAATCCATTAAAGCTCACGACAATAAGAGTTCAATACATGTGTTTTAGTGGAAAATTTTAATGATTTTTAATATTTGTAGGTGAGAAGATCATATATTAAGAATATATATCTAAGGAGTGTAAGGTTCCAGCTAGGGCACATAAGCAATTAACTCAAGAAGACAGAAAGATAGGCGTGAAAACGCACTCTGTTTTCTCATTAACCAAATGTACATATATATACAATGAGAAAGGACCCTTGGGTTCCAAATTCCCAAGAGGTCTCTTGGACTCCTGGGTGACTCTTGGTCTACCCTCGACAACTATTGATCTTCTTTGCACATGAATGTGCACACCAATCCTAACACCAAGGATTAGTCTCCAAAAAATCCCCCCTTAATCTGTAAGGTTCCAACTAGGGAACATAAGCAATTAACTCAAGAAGACAGAAAGATTGGAGTGAAAGCGCACGTTGTTTTCTCATTAAACAAATGTACATATACATGCAATGAGAAAGGACCCTTGGGTTCCAAATTCCCAAGAGGTCTCTTAGACTCCTGGGTGACTCTTGGTCTACCCTCAACAAATATTGATCTTCTTTGCACATGAATGTGCACACCAATCCTAACACCAAGGATTAGTCTCCAACAAATCCCCCCTTAAATGAAGGGTGTATATGAGTCCAAGAAAAATCCTGAGATATGAATAAGTGGAAGTGGACAACTACCACCAACTGAACAATTCCATCTCGAACATCCTTTACTAAGAAGGTTAGCTAGAATCTTGCACATGCTTCTGCTAAATACAAGAGCTCTCTGAAGGGATGGTTTTTAGGCTGACCATCAACCGAAATGGGCTAGCAGAAGGCTGAAATATTCTACTATGTGTGTGGTTCAATGGTGACCACAAACTCTCGAACTTGGCGACAACACTCGCTCAGAGGTTCTCTAGAATTTTTGGGATGTAACACCAAACCAACTGGAGAGCTGAAAACAGGAAGTGAACAACTGCAACTTGCTGAACATTTCCATCTTGACAACTATTTTCCAAGTTATCTAGAATCTTGCACATGCTTCTGCTAAATGAAGGTGCTCTCGATACTAGTGGTTTTAGGATGACCACCAACTATGGAGCTCAGTCAAGCGTAGCTCTTCATAGGCTCTCTTGTTCTGGCTTGCTTGTGCTCGCTCGCTTGTTACTGACGGTATTCATTCCCCCCTGTCAAGAACAATGTGAGGAGAGGAAAGTCTCAGGGTGTCACAACTAGACACAAAACACATGAGTACTCTATGTCAAGTATATATATTTTGTCTTCAGAATACATGCATATCAGAATCAGGTGGCATCTCTGACTTTGGTGGCTATCCAAACTCATTGTGGTCAAGATCGCTTGATATGACTTACTTGAGGAAGGTTGTAATTGTTTGTTGTCAGAGGGACAAGGCTTCGAAACTTGAAGCCTGACATCATGTTCCCCCTTTCAGGTACAAAGTAAGAAGCGGTAAAATAATATGATGCAAGTTTCACTCTTGCAGTTTTCTTCATCTTCACACACCGATCCGAATAATGGTTGCGCTTCCCATAATGTCGACACAGATGAAGATCAAAACACTGATCTTTCACATGGAAAACTCTGTCACATTGTTGGCATCTAGAAATATGAATAGGTAGTACATATGACATGATTTCACTATTTTATGGTAGTTGATAGGAATCATCTTCAAACAAAGGGATTATTATGAACAAGCACTAGTTCAGAATGTCGATTCCTGTGTCGTGCATCTTCCTCAATGGCTTTCAAATTATGTAATTGATCTATGACAGTTTGGAGTGTGTCTTTGTTGATTTTGATTGAGTCGTCTACAGCTGAATGTACTAAAGTATTCAACAAATCTAATGTTTCTTCTATATTATACATAGTGAAGACAACTTGATGCCTCCTTGTGCAAGTAGAACCAAATACAAGTACTCAATTAGACAGAGGGCTACTTGCAAATCCACCCTTTACAAGCAAAGTTTTAGTAGATTCAAACTTAAAAGAGAAGGGGTGTTGTTCTCAGCCGAAAATGCACCCACGTACACTCTACAATTCAACTTGACTTAAGTTTGGTACTGTACACAAAACGCAAATGCAAGTACCAAAACAAATACTAGAACTCACAAACAAAACGCAATTTGCAATTTACATTCTTGAATGTTGAACTGAGAATCTTCTATACCTTAATTATGTAGAAATTCTTCTTTTGGAGCAGCTATAGCAACAACTGCAAACTTGTTTGGATCCTTCAAATGGACACACCAAACTGGTCTTGAGTCTTCTCTGCAAGTTCATTACTATCAACCAGGTGCAATTTCTTCACAAATCTTGCAATTTAGTAGTGTTAAGGAAAACAAAAAGATGTCCATGTATCTACCATCATTTTAGTGATATTTTCTTTCTACGGACTGTATAATATTTCATAGGAAATTGGGCTGCACTTTTTCATGCCCACTAGTGTCAATGCTTTAATGGACAATCTTTATTCCTTTTTTTTCCTTGTGGTTATCAACAAATGGAACAATGCAATATTAGTTCCTCTATTTCTACAATAGTTTTGTCTTTAAAATTTAGCACTTTTCAATCTCTGCAAAGGTGTACAAAACAATATTATCTCTTGAGGAGAGAATTCACTTGGTGGATAAATGTTTACACCTTAGAAGAGAGAAATTATAACTTCAGAGAGAGTAGATTCAAAGCTCTATGTGACAGTTTTTAGAGTGAAATGTAGCTCCACTTCAAGAATGCAACTCAAAATTAGGGTTGAGCGCTAAGCTACACCACAATTCTCGGATCATCAGCTACAATCTTCACAGTGGAGAAAGCAGTAGACTGGATCATGGAGAAATCGCACCTCACATTGGAGAGAGATTATATTGCAACAACAATAGCTTCCTTATAAGGTTATCACCAACAACACATAGATTAGGGTTTTGGTGTCTTCACAAAGAAAAACACAACAGTCTTCACTGGTCCTTCGACGCACAGCTCTGAAACAAGGCACAACATCTCAACGCTTCAAGAGTCTGGAAGTATTCAAAAATTGAGATAAAGAAACCATAGCACAGCTCCATGTCTCAACGCAAATCTAGTTCATTAAGACTCAACTCCAAATGCAAATATTTGAGAGACACATAGCAATGTAGTCTGCAGATCCAGTCTTCAACGCGCTCATTTTCCACCACATGGCTCATGATCAAGTAGAAAGATCATAAGAACGTTGCACCATCTTCAAGAGTTGCATGTCTCTAGGAAGCTCTAAAAATACTCTTTATTATTCCTCCTGAAAACATTTCTAGCCCAGGAAAACATATCGAATGCCCATAGAACAAGATCTCGATGTTCACTTTCCAAATCAAGGTGCAGTTCTCAGTGACATTCACCACAGGTCTCCATGCTCAAGACAAACTCGATTTCTTCTCTGTGTCATCCATCACAATGAGTGGCTTTTCCACGATGTTGGCTCTTCATAATTCATGTGGAAACAACTTCAAGAAAAACATGATAAGTGACTCCAGTTCAAAAGGTCGTATAACCATTATGCAGCCTCCACATACTTCTTCAACATGTTGTTCTTTCGCAAAGGAATTCAAGTATTCCAGGATAGGTCTCACATTCATGCACCGGTAGAGAATTTCTCAGCAATAGCTTCTTGATGTATTAGGGTTCATTTATTTCCAAGTGTAGTCTATACCACAACTACGACTAGGTCGATGCAGACATGCAGAGAATTAGGTTTTGCAGACATGCATACTAGATGGAATGAGTGCACGCACAGGTAGAATAGAGAGAAGCGTTGAGAGAAATAGGTTTTGCAAGTCTAAGAGACAGACAATTTGCAGGGAATATGGTAGAACTTTACAGAGAAACGACTCTCATTCAATAATGCATTGAAATATTGATGCATGCCAAAAAATTGTTGCACAGAGTTGTTGGACCTCAACTCTCAAAATGAAATAGTATACTTTATGAAAATATGGACTGCATAGTGGCTAGTATATGCTAGTATATGTAACGCATTAGGGATGGTAGGCAATCTCGAATTAGGTTTTCAGAGAAGGCACGGAATTCATAGAGAACATTTAATATGCTAGAAAATAGGGTAACATGCAGTAAAAACACTAATTGATACCTCTGAAATTTGGCAGATCACCTGGAGGTTCGAATGCAGGTGAACATGTATATTGACAATGGTAGAAGGGAGACAGAGCTAGTAGGATGTATCAACAACGCACAAACCACAGGTTAATAATAGATTCGGATACCAATGTAAGGTGCCAGCTTGGGCACATAAGCAATTAACTCAAGAAGACAGAAAGATAGGCGTGAAAGTGCACTCTGCTTTCTCATTAACCAAATGTACATATATATACAATGAGAAAGGACCTTTGGGTTCCAAATTCCCAAGAGGTCTCTTGGACTCCCGGGTGACTCTTGGTCTACCCTTGACAACTATTGATCTTCTTTGCACATGAATGTGCACACCAATCCTAACACCTAACACCGAGGATTAGTCTCCAACAAGGACAACCTACACTCATATAATGGAAAACCTAAGGGAATATCTATGCTCATATAACTCTATATAAATATAAATTTATAAAAAATATTAAGTAATGTGAACAAGCAGAAATCATAAAATATAGAATTAACAATAAGACATCCTTTAACAACACATTATATAATTATATAAATTTAAACTTTATCATATAATTATATATAGATTTTAACTTTATCATAGATCCATTTGTCACACGTCATTAGCTATATTCTAATTATAACATGTACACACAAATGTAAAATTGATATGGAATTCAGATACATGTGAACATTGTTATGGTTGTGAGTAATGCATGAACCTATAAGCCATGTTAGTAAATATGATAGACAGTGAGGTTTTGCTGGGTTTTCATAAATATTGTAATGGAAATTGTTGTATATAATTAGTTATATTGTAATTATAACAAATATGCAAATGTAATATTGACATGGGATTCAGATACATGTGAAAATTGGTATGGTTTTGAGTAATGCATGAATCTATAAGGGTGCTTGCATGAATATGCTACTCAAAAGTGATGCAATAGGAGTGTGTGAGTGCTAAAATTCAGTAGCTTATAATCATGTATGTTCTCTTGGTCCGGCAATTCATGAACCTGTTGTTGCTACAACATTTCCCCAAATTTTTGAAAAATATTGGGGCCCCTCCTTTTGCTTTTGAGAAGAAGTTTTCCTAAGAGTCTCAGGGCATCAGAGTCTTTCCTTACTTAGTTTCCCTAAAGAAAGGTCTTGTGCTTGCCTTACTCTTTGAGTTTATTTTCACCTTTTTCCTAAGTAAAACTTATGATTCTTTTCCGAAACGGTGGAAGTTCTGAGCTAAATTTTCCACAACGGCGGAAAAGTTGGTCCAAACATTCTAAAACGACAGAAGAAAAGAATCAAGTTGAGTCATGGCGGAAAACTCATCCTAAGCTTCTGAAAAGGCGAAACCTTTGACCAAGTGAACTCGCGGCGGAACAAATTCACCAAGTGAACTCGCGGCGGAACAAATTTGTGTAAGCCTTCAACAAACGGTCGGAAATTTATGAATAAGTCACCTCGGTGGAAGGACTCGTCTATCTTTTCCGCAATGGTGAAGGTTCTCAAGAAACTCTTCCGCAACGGCGAGTAGAATGGAACACTTTTCCGGAAGGACTCGGATAACTCTTCCGCAAAGGTAGGTAAACCTACTTAAGTTGGCTTATGCGTAGCATCACGATTTCCCTTTGCGGAAAAGTTCGGACATTCCTCCCTCAACGGTGGGCAAACCCAATTTTGTTTCTGCAGCAGGCGGAGAACTTACCCAAGTCCTTCCGATTTTGGCGGTCGCATTTAATAAGAAAAGTGTCAATTTGACCTCATCCGTACGCCGCATTAACCCTATTAAATGGTCTGCAACTACCCTATTAATGGCTCGCGTGTGTTAACTTTATATATATAGGGCGTTAACCCCGTTGAGTTTTCATTATTTCCATTGGTTAGAGGGCTCATTCCCGTTTCCATTCGAATTTGCAAGCACCTGCTCCAAGCTCACCGTTTCCGCGACGGCATCGACATCTACCTAACATCATCTTCCAACAGGTTAGTACCCTGTCAAACCTCATGGACTAAATTGTAATAGTTTAGGTGAATGTTATGTTCGTGGTTCTATTCGTATTATCCTAGCCATGGCAAGTTATTTAGTTTAACCATGGCTGAAGCAACTCATGCCTATACCCATTTGGACGCACCAAAGCCTTGTTTTCATGTGAACATGGACATCTCCGGGATCCCGAACAACCATTAAGCCATCCGCATTGTAGCCTCCAAACCAGCCCCGTCTACCCTTGCATGAAGAACATCAGTATTCTTACCCCGCTATGAAGGTTTTCGTTGTTTTTGCACCATAAAACATAGTACTCATAATTTCTTTATTCTTACGGTTTGTTATTATGAAATGCATGTCCCTTATTTTTCATAGTTGCAATATAGCGGCCTAAAGAAACATTTTAGTTTTGCACAAGGACTATGAAAAACATGTGATATAAATGTTTAAACTGAAATGGAAGAGCCATTTAAAGTTTGCAAATCAGTAGTGAAACGAGTAGAATTAGGAGCTTTCAGTCGGCATTTAGGCCTCAATAGTGTGAATAGAATGATAATTTGAATTGCTGACATTGCACCGTATGCCTACAGGATTTTTCAAATGACTAAAAGTGGTAGGAGAAGATCAAAGGCGACCTGCCCAGCTGACGACAACGCAAGGGTGGAAACTACATTCCAAGATACTAGGTGCACTATAGGCGTGCCCCCAGAAGTAAAATGGGGAGATGTATACCGTATGGTAAGAGACCAGGACTTCCCTGAGGCTCTTCTTGAAGAATAATGTCTATACCGAAACATCAGAAACTCCTGTATATCCAAAGTTGCCACCCGTCCAGAGCTCTTCCCATGCTCAGAAGCAATTGGATGGCTTCTGCGGCATGCAAATACCGAGACAAGAGTTCTTTCGGATAGCAAAGGAGAAGCTTTTGCTTCATTTCACCCATCCTATATCTCAACGGATTATAAATTTCCCAAACCCCAGCAGCGGCTGGATGATGCATGGCTAGAAGAAATCAAGATGGATAATCTAGAGATGGCTAGGAGACTGCTAGTCTCGGGCAAGCAAATCAGAAAAAAGGATAATGAGGAGTATGAGGTTCAAAATCTGAGACCCCCTTTCATATTGATCGCTCTCATGCTAAGCCGAATCTTTGGAAGACCCGATGGGATGATGTTTATGCTGCAATGGGTGCCCATCATCCACTATGTGGCGTTCAAAGGAACAAAACTGGGCTGATATTCTCTCAGACAGCTTAACATCAGCTATAATTTCTGCACAAGAAGGGTTGGTGGAGAAAAGGGCAGAATGTTATATGGCATCCTACTTGATAGATTGTGTTGTGGTAAAGTGTCCCTTTCCCAAGTTGGGATGCATATGGAACTCGGCCGAGACCTCAGTATTCATTGCTTACAAAATCTCCTGGGCTTAGAATTACAAAAGGCATTACAAACTCATTTGTGAGGAGTTTATCATGCCTCTATACGAATTAATGTTCAACGAGGAACCCAACTGCTTATCTAAGAACGCCATGGAAGTCCTGGAGAACTATGGTGATTTCTATTTTTCGTCAGAAGGCACCTACATAAGAATGTATGGAGGCTCTAAACCCCTGTATATCCTACTGAGATATGCCACTGACTATGTGGTCCACAAGGAGGCAGTGAGGTAAGTTTTCATTGATGGGATTGGTAGCACCTTGTACAAAGCAAAGAAGGAAACTTTCCCGCCTTTACCTTTCCATGTTGGGGCCTACAAGTTCTCAGGAATTGTAACTGTAGAAGAGTTCATTACAGAACTGAAAGACTTTCACTTTGGGGAAAGGATTTTTTGGAGGAACGATCGACAAGGAAAAGTTGCACGACATTGCAAAGAAATCCATGCTAACTTTGAATACGCCCACTATTATGATGAGGAAGAAGAAGCGTATCGAGGGATCAGTAACATGACTGAACTACAAATTTGCCGACTAAGTAAATTCGGGGGCAGTTCTAGCTCTGGCGCTGTGGAGGAAGTAATACAACAGCAGGAAAAAGGGAACAACAGAAGTTGCTCAAACTATCTCTAAAGAAGATAAAAGGCTCAAGGAAGCAGCCGAGAAAATCCAAAGAGAAGCTGCTAAGAGAGCAAAAAAGGAAAAAGAAGATGAACTTCGGAAAGAGAAAACTCAAAGGATTCAAGCAGTTGAAGATGAAGCTCAAAGAGTTTAGGAGGAGGAAAGAAGTAGATTGGAAGAAATTGCCAAACAAGAAGAAGATGACAAACTGAGAAGGGAATAGGAGGAAGAAGCACAAAGAAAAGAAGAAGAATAAAATAAATCCAAAGAAGATGTTGACCCTAAAAACCCAAATATACAAGATTTGGATATGGGTTCCCCCATAAGAGACCTCCCAATTGTCCCTTTTACACCAGCCAAGAGTAGTACAGTGTCCCAATGGGATAAGTTTACTTATAACAAGAAAAGAAAATCCATTGTTAAAGAAACGATGACCAGAATGAAGAGGCCTTTTCAACCAGATATTGTCACCAGGCATGAACCCACAGTCATGCAAGGCACCCAACATGCACACAAACTCATGGCATCTATTTATGTGGCCTCTGTTCTAGCAACTGCCGACAATGTCGACATATTATCAGACAAGTTAGAATCGGAGAAGGAGAAAGCCCACCATCTGTAGGAAACTCTGGTCAAAGAGCAGAATTATTCAAATTTGATGTTTGAGAAATGTGACACCCTTGTGCTAGAAAAGGGAGAACTTAATAGAAGATTTCAGCATCTAGAAGCTGAAAAGAGAGATTTAGTGATCAAAATGAGAACTCTGGAGACAGAGAAAAGAGCTCTAGAAAGCCGCAACTTACAGTTGGAGACCGAGAAATTTGATACTGCTCAACATATCGATGACCTAAAGGAGAGCATTGAGAAGCTGGAAGAAAAGGAAGAACTGCTAGAACACCAATTACAACTCACAACCAGCAAGGTGGGCGACCTGGGACCCTTTCATGAGCAGGCTTGTGAAATTATGAAAAGGACACACGAGATTCAAGAGCTCATAACGGAGTAAATCTGCAAGTTGAAGGAAGTGGTGGCCAGAATCAAAGAAATAAACGTTGAGGCCACTAGGCGTAGGAGAAAATATGTACATATTAGTGAGGACATTAGGAAGCAAATGGAATGGAGAGAAGGAAGGTCAGAGTTCCCAGAGAGACTCCCTCTTAAGTCCATCACCGGTTTCAAGGAAGATATTCACCTCTTGGGGTTTTGCCAGAATTACGAAGTAAAGTTGAATGAAGTGGCCATGGTTACGCTCGAACAGTGTGGAAATTTATATTCGAAAATACAAGCCACCCAGGAAAATTGCCAGGTGAAAATACCCCAAACTATAGAGAAGTTTCTAGACAAAGCCCAACGTTTGTCTGATCTAAGGGATGATTTGAATGTTAAGATGGACTATGTAAGGAAGGTAGATGCTTTGACCTCAGAAGACCTTCACGATTGGATTGGCTAGGCTACGGTTCACGCACATCTCCTAAATGAGAGTCTCCAAGTTGTAATAGTATAAGTTGCTAATCTAGAAGAAGAACCGGCCAAGCATGAAGTTTCTCTGAAAACCATGCTTCCCCTTGATGTAAAAAATATCATAAAGGAGACCAGTCTCTGGGTGAAGCATATAGCAAAAACGGACAGGACACTAATAGTAGGAACACATCAACTAACAGCAGGAGAAGCAGAGGCATCAGCTTCAATGGAATTCCTAGCAACACTAGTGGCTCAAGCCCCAACAGGACTACTAGCTTCAGCAGAAACACCCAAATCAGCAAGAGCATCAGCTCATAAATAATCTACCTTTTGTCTTGTTTCTTGGGTTTGCAACCAATGTTTCTTCTTTCAATCTGCCTATGTGTTAATTATAAAATACATTTGGGCCTCCGTCACGTTCATTTTTGTAATATTTTTGGGTTTTTATTCTTTTTGTGACATGGACACTACAAGACAAATTAGAGGAATATAAACGGTTAGGGTATAGGTGGCAGCTCTTGGAGCATTGTGTAAAGCTATATATAGCTGAGTAGAAGAGAATACAAGGACTTTTGGCAGGTGAAAGAATTTCTTCTTATGTATATGAACTACTTCAGCTACATGAATAAAGAAACGATTTGGACCTGTGGAAGCTGGTGCATTGTTTTGCTTTGAGTTGTGATGAATAATTGCCGAACTATTTCAACAATTTCTATATACATTCAGTGAGATCTTTCCTGGCTTATGTGAATTAATCCTATGTTGTGAATGATTTTACTTCTTGGCAAAATTTATGTACATTATGAGTGATGGAATGTTTTAATACAATCAAATTTATATTTGATATCATTTATATTCTACTGAAAATGCTTTTATGGGATCAAATGGCTATATGTTTCAACCTTTAAAGGTCACTTTCAGTTTATTGCTCATAACTTAAAGTACTGCTCCTTGCAAGGATAGGTTAATTTAGATTTAGATAGCTTAGAACAGATTTGTTTAATGCATGCATTTAATTTAGGGCACATGCATATCATCTTAAATATAAAATATATAAACAGTGGATCGGGCCGCAACCAGTAAAATAAGCAAATCTTTAAAAATTACATGGTAGCCGGACCGTTAACTGGACGGATTCCCTACACTAAACGGTGGGTGATCTAATTGCGATTGCTTACTGGGGAGAATCCCTTGCTGATTGATTCTACGATTTTCGAGGCATCAACAGAACCGCCACTAAAGCATCCACCTTGGCTAAGAAGCGTGCACATGGAATTAGTCTATGTGTGCTTCTCTATATATTAATAAATTGGTCGAGGCCCATTTAGGCCCCATTCTACCCTGATTTGGCTGGCTGAAACGTGTCCAAGGAGCTAAGAACAGGAATGTGCATGCACTCCTCTACTTCCCAAGCCTCTAACGAGCCTCCAGCACATCATTTAGGAAGGATTCCATCCATAAATTTTCATTTTTATTTTCTTTTTCAATGATTTAAAAAAAATACATTCTAAACATCGTAAAAAATGAACCCATACTTAAACAAAATCATTTGTTTAATTGTGGATTGCCTCTCCATCGCAATGGCCAAAAACTAGGAACCAAACCCACAAACAAACAACCCATAGGATAATTGAAGCACACAAAAACCCAAACCTAATCTCGAAGTAAACATT
Source organism: Larix kaempferi (assembly GCA_027924585.1). Classification (NCBI taxonomy): domain Eukaryota; kingdom Viridiplantae; phylum Streptophyta; class Pinopsida; order Pinales; family Pinaceae; genus Larix; species Larix kaempferi. Next base: position 591,423 of record BSBM01000153.1, read on the forward strand.
AACCCTGAGGAGAACCCAACCATAGAAGGCCAAATTAACCAACGTTTAAACCAGTTGTGAACCTTGGTTCGAGAGCTAAGAACCACCAGGGAACGATCGAGACTTTATTTAGCCACATCCCTTAACAACATCATTGCCTCAGTTGACAATGCTCACGGCCAATATTTGAACATAATGTTGAACTTTGGTTGTCATTGATGTCAACTAATTCAGTTTGTGTCATTGATGTCAACTAATGTCAAAGAGGAATCAATATTCTTGTGCCAGCTTGAAGAAATATAGAAAGGCCACTTTGAAAAAGTACATGAATGCCAGTCTAAATAAGTATATTCAGAAGCACATCAAGCATATCCATTTTGAATAAGTACAAAAGCACATTTGGTACATAATCATGTCTTGATTCCATCCAATCATAGTCCATTCAAGATACAAGATAAATTGTTGGTTGGTCAAAAGCTTGAAGAGTGCGCAAGCAAGCCAAAGAGTTCATTGGACAAAGGTTAAAGTGTGCAAGCAAGCCAAAGAGTTCATTGGACAAAGTTTAAAGTGCACAAGCAAGTCAGGAGTTGATTGGACAAGGTTCAAGAGTGTGCAAGCAGTATGGAACAAGAAATAGTTGAACAGTTATGCAAGTCCTGAAAGTGTGCAAATCTCATCAATCAGAGAAATCTATCAGTTGTTGAGTTGCGCACAAGTATCAAGAAAGGTGTGGTGGTTGAATATATCATATGCACAAATTCCATAGGAAATGGTACATCAAGGGTGCAAGACTACACCGCAAGGGTGAAATTCCCACCGAGACAAGGATCATGTATGCATAAGACCCACAAGAAGATGACACTTCACCGGCGCAAAGCATGACATTTGGTAGAAGCATGAACCATAAAGAAAAAAAGAAGGAAAGCCACAACCAACTTGTAGACATACAATCCATGCAAGACATGTATAAATAAGAAGAAAGGTGGAGGTTTGAAGTAAGCTTGATAGCAAGGATTAAGAACTTGTAAGTGGAAAGCTAGAAGATACAGATTTATAATATTTGGGGCATCAAGGGCTCGCGGAATCATAACAGCATGATCTATCAGAGAGTTGAGTGTGCACAAGCAGAGGAATGGAATAGTTGATGGTGCGTAGAATGATGCTATGAATTTGTGATGATTGCACGAAGAAAGAAAGGTTAAATTATATAATATGCACAAATGCGTGAGGACCGAATGACAATATCGTAGACAGTATGTATACAATCACATATGTTCTAAGACAGAAGAGTAGAGGCAGAACTGAAGTTTATCTTTTGATGTGCAAAGAAGTTTTACTAGCGCACAAGACTAAGTTGATGTGTGCGAAGTAAGGAAGTTCATCAAAAGAGCAAAGAAAGAGTTGTAGCTGAATCAATATGTGTGTCATGATGAGGATGATCTAATACAACTGCGTTAAACCGAAAGGATGAATCATATGATGCACAGAAGGTCACAGATTGTCTAAAGACTGTAGCACCTAAACAAAACATACACGTCTTAGAAGGTGCGCAGTTACATATGATACAAGTGAGCAACATCAGAATAGCAAGTTGTCAGTTGATGTGCAGTATCATTTGAAATTGTAGTTGCGCAGTTGCAGAATGGAATATTGAATATTAACGCACACTATAGTGGATGAAGCAACACACGGTATTTGAAGTGCGACATAAGTTGAAGTGAAGTATTGAAGTTGAAGTGAAGGGTTGAAGTGTTGAATTTAAGTGATATATGCAGCAAAATAACAACAATTCTACATCATACAGAAGGTGCGCACATTAGAACGAACATCAGAAGATCAGAAGTGTGCGCGTATCAGAAGTTTAGTAGAGTAACATCCTATTCTTATATATCTGGGTGGCAAGACGGGGAAAGGAGCAGGGGGTCGTAGCCTCCTTTTTAATGTCCTCTCCACGAGGATCCATGGTCATATTTCTACCTTATCAACCCCTATAGGTTCTAGCAATAATAAGTGAAGGGGGTAATTTTTGAATGCATTAATTGTCAAAATTTAATTAATTGTGAAACTTAGGATAGTGTGCAATGTATTAAATGTGAATATTTTATTATTATTTAATTTTTTAATGAGTGGATATGCATAGGTGGCCCATGAGGGTGCATAAGAGATCTTGTGGACCCAATGAGTTGTCATCCACAATGAAAACTAGAAGAAAAGCAGACAAAATCAATAAAGCCACTAAAAAGATGAAAGGCAGAATAAAAGCAAAAAAACTCAGAAAAGCAGAAAGGAGAAGAAAAGCAGGAAAGTCCTAAAAGCAAAAGAAATCAGAAAAGAAGGAAAGTCCTAAAATCAGAAGAAAGCATAAAAACAGGAAAAGCAAGAAAAGTAGCAAAAAAGCAGTGAAGATAGGAGTTTCCTGATTTTGAGAGATAAGGCTCAAGGAAGATTAGAAAAAGCAGGAAAGTAAGATAAAATCTTTAGGAAATATCCCGAGGCTGATTTTAGACAAAGATTGTGAAATCATGAAGGCAAGTAGGTCCAAGGAAAAAGCAACTTTCCAAAGAAACATCCATTGCACCTATGGCTTGAATTTCCTCAATGGCAAGTCTAAAAAGTGTGGCAGAAAAGATATAGGTTCAAAATTAGTCAATTAGGGAGAATTGGTTGAGGTGGATTGCCACATTCATTGTAACTTGAAGCCAATTCATGTTATAAAATAAGTTTCTGCACCCCAATGCACATATTTTGACAATTTAATGTTTTGCTTGAGAGCTTTGAGCTTCTCAGGACTTAGGGAGATGTGCCCCTGATGAATATATATTATACCTGTGGATTCAAGTTATTTATTGTGGATTGAATCTATAGCCTTGTTATCTGATTTCAATTGCAGATCTTATTTCAGTACCATCCAAATCTTCTTCTTCCAGTGTAGCAATTCCATCCATTGGAGCATTCTCTATAGTAATTGTATTTTCTTCTTTCCTGGAGGTTGTTGGTGACTCTGTGGGAATTCTTAATGTATCTAAGGATCTTTAATGTGATGGAAATTATCTAATGATCATTTTCTGATATAGATTACAACTCTACAATTTTCCTTTTAAATGAAATTGATTCAATTATTGCACCTATGCTAGATATAGTGTTTATTTTGGCTAGTTTTCTAGAAAATGCAATATAGTGGTATCTGTAGATACAATTATTGTTATGTAAGTTTTTTCAGGTCCATAAGACTCTGATAAATCCAAACACAGCCTTAAATCTGAAATTTGTGACCCAATGGAGGTGTTTGGAAAAGTTTGGATGAACACTAATCAATCAATCCTAGGTAGCACACTTGTTAGTTTAGACTCCAAACCTTGTTAGATCGCTTCCAAAACTGTATATGAGTGTTGTATAATTTTGGGGGATAACCCATTTATTCTACCATAGGTCTAATTACTTCCATTGAGCACCAAAATCCTTGGGTTTCCACATAAGTCCTCGGGGAATGTGCATTAATAGCCTTGGTTTTTCTAAGGAAATATTCCCAAGCGTGATGCACCCATAAAAGTGCCATTGTCAAGGTATTTTCTTGTTTTCCATCTAATCCACAACCTTAGTAGGTACTAACCTATATCTGGGGATAATTTAGGAAGAGTCTGAAGTGGGTTGAAATTTTCTTCTTGAATCCTTGTCAAACTAGATAATTTTGATTCCTACTAATCTACTGTGTGTTTAATTTTGCAATCATTGAGTTAATGTTCCTTTTATCAGATCTGGTACATTAAAGTGGTATCAAAGCATGGTCCTATGTCCTATGCACCTATGAGCAGCAATACCAAGCTCCAATACTCAGTTGAAAGAAAAATTGCAGCCATGTCATTGTTCGGTGAAGAAGATTCTGACTGGGATGTGGAAGAAGAGGTAATATGCATAGACGGAGGTTTGCCTATGTCATGAGAGGAGGATGAATATTCTTGTGACATAATATAAAAATATGGAATAAGGCCCAATTCACCAAGGGAAATCCTTGAGGATGAATTAGAAAAGAGGATAGTAGCAGAGAAAAGTATGCCTTACAAGAATATCTAGCTCTTGGTAAGGAGATTTGTGCATCTATTTCCTTCAAAGATTATTTTTATGTCCAGTATAGATTTTGGACCCAAGGTTTGGATGAGACTTCTTTTGAGGGTAGTGAACCATATAGAGAGGAACAAGGTTGTTCCACTTCTTAGAGCAAATAATAAGAAAAAGGAATCGAATGTCAAGCTTCATCAGAGCCATTTGCTTCTAGCATGAGGAGGTTCTTTGGTTTTTCTTCGAGTAGAGCCACCAAGAATATTGATCCTAAGACAACCAAGCAGGAAGCTTCATCATTTTGCTTGAAGAAGCAAGAGAAGTGATATATCATCCATCTGATGTGCGTGAGAGGCACAATAGTCTCTTAAGTGAGGAACCATACACATATGAAGATCCAACAACCTGACATCAAGTTGCTAACCGTTTGGGAAGTGATTCCACTTCCATTTTTTATAGTTTCTTGGTTGGTGGTTTCCATATCACAACAAAGAAGTTTGAGGATGAGATGAGATTAATGGAACTCAATGACAGTGAGACATCTGGTGGATTAGATCAGAGTTCAACCTCTCAGTCATCACTAGTGCTTGACAGCGAAGCAAAAGTAATTTCCTCACAAGTTGGTTGCACACCAATTTAGTTGGTGCAAGAGCATGCTCCCAGCTCCACCACATGAAGGATAAGACATGATACAAAGGTATGATCATATTTCAAATTACAGTATTCCTTCATGTCATTATGAGGTTGCATCCACTTCCGGGGAGAAGTTTGGCATTGGCATGCTTGAGTCTCATAGCATCGAGACTCAAGTTTTTGGTGTGGAGAATTATTGCACTAAGAGGGGTGGATTGTTGGATGGAAATTTTAATTATTCTCATATGGTGGAAGAGATCACATGTGACAACGCACCCAGTGTTGTCAAGAAGTCATGGAGTGACTTGGAAAGATTACACCTAGTCACCGAAGACAAGATGTTGCAAGTGTTGTCCAAAACTGATGATGCACATAGATTCATGGAGGATCTTATTGGGAGAGTTCAATTGGAGTGGAATCAATGTGTATTTGTTGGGATATTCTCTATATTTGAATTGTGCATAATTAAAGGAGAGTTGGAAACGATGAAAGTAGACAACTTGCAGATGTTCATGGATAGAGACACGGCTCTCAAATTTGTTGAAGACAAAGAAATAGTAGAAGGACAACAATTTCATATGGATTTGGGAGATTCTCGTCCGTCTCCCATGACTAATAGTGATGTGATGTGTCTGGATGATTGCACACATGTTGCATTGGAGGATCCTCATGCGCAATGTGAGCATAAGGAGTGTCCAGTGATGCAAGTTCTTGATGGTAGTAGTGATATGGAGATTGGTTGCAGAGCACTTGTTTCACACTTGGAGGATCATGAGCTTTCTCTATATGAGGATGACCCATATATGGAGAATGTACCTGAGTGCATTCTACTTGGACCATGCAGCTGTAGTGAGATCTATCCATCTATGGATAGATGCATTTCATATATGAGGACTTCTAGAGGTGAGAGCACAACTTATGATTTCGGTGACATCTCTCACAGTTCCCAATTAGATGAGAAACAATTGATACACATTTGGATTCCAATTGATGCCATTCATCCACATATGGATTGGGTGTAAGATTGCATGGCACACATGGAGACACCTTGCAGAAAAAGTTATGTTCATGCTATGTGGAAGACAATTGTGCAAGAAATATACCATGAAGAGATCAACATACATCATGTTGAGGCATTTTCCTTACACAAGGAAGGAATCAGATTGCCTCTGTGGAGGAAATTCGTGTCTTGGGATGAGGCACACCAGTACATTCTTGTTGGAACATCCTACAAAGGATACCATGCATCTAATGTTTTATTGGATGAACTTGGTAGAGAGTTGAACCTGACCTACTCTCTTTCACTCCTAGCACCTAAGGATGTGAAAGGAAATGTTAAATTGATGGAGGGACCATTGTTATTGGTGCTTCATGAGAAGCAAGAGACACATGTGTTTGCTTCTCAACTTTATTTTGATCACTTGGACATACCCTTAGTCTTCCTTCAGTATGTTGAGCAGTAATAGCATCTACTTGTTCCACTTGATATTTGTTTCATGTACAACAATGTAGGGGAGTTTCACTGGAGTACTTGGAGTGGAACAAGTGATGATGGTGTGAGCCATGGGATCAGAGTGTTTTCTACACATGAGTAATTTCATGTCTTATTGGAGAGGCTCATAGAGATATTGATCATCCTTGGGATCGATGAACTTCCAACATGGTGGTGGATGGATCCTAGCATACCATGGACTGACAACTTGTCACAAACAATAGTGATGATGGATGTATGCATCAGGGACCATGGGATCCAGGAATTGATGGTTGGTTTTAGACACCATTTATGTTTTGGAGGGTGCAATTGAGGCACTGAGATCCAGGAATTCCTTGGCACGATGGATTTTCTTAGATTTCCTTGATGTTGTTGGAATGCAGTGGTGGTTGTCATAGTCACATTGCATTCTTCAAACTCCCTTGGGATCCTAGAATTTTTCTCAGTTGTTTCAATTGGGAGGAAAATACATTTTCAGTTGCAGAGATAGGTGAGTCACTCAATTGGGATATGGTTATGTTCAGAGTGGTGTAGAGGAAGCATGATGGACCAATTGAATTCCAATTCTATGTCATTTCAGCAGCAAAATCTCGATGGTGAGAAGTCATCAATTGGTTTCATGTTTCTATGGAGTTGTGTCTTTCTTGAGGACAAGCAATTTTGGGTGGGGAGGAATGTAATGTCCCCTCCCTGAGGCTCCATGGTTATCCTGCTATCTTATCAACCCCTATAGGTTCTGGAAAAAATTAATAAATGAAGGGGGTAATTTTTTAATGCATTAATTGTCAAAGATTAATTAATTGTGAAACTTAGGATAGTGTGCAATGTATTAAATGTAAATATTTTGATAGTATTTAATTTTGTAATGAGTGGATATGCTTAGGTGTCCTAAGAGGGTGCATAAGAGAGCTTGTGGACCCAATGAGTTGTCATCAACAATGGAAACTAGAAGAAAAGCAGACAAAATCAATAAAGCCACTAAAAATATGGAAGGCAAAAAAACAGAAAGCAAAAGAAAAGCAAGAAAGTCCTAAAAGAAAAAGAAAGCAGAAAAGCAGGAAAACTAGGAAAAGTAGGAAAGTCCTAAAACCATAAGAAAGCAGAAAAATGGGAAAAGCAAGAAAAACAACAAAAAAGCAGTGAAGATAGGAGTTTCCTGATTTTGAGAGATAAGGCTCAAGGAAGATTAGCAAAACAAGGAAAGCAAGATAAAATATTTAGGAAAGATACAGAGGATAATTTTAGACGAGGGATAAATCATGAAGGAAAGTAGGTCCACGGCCTTAGTAGGTACTAACCTATATTTGGGGAAATTTTAGGAAGATTCTGAAGTGGGTTGAAATCTTCTCCTTGAATCCTTGTCAAACTAGCTAGTTTTGATTCCTAGTAATCTACTGTGTGTTTAATTTTGCAATCATTGAGTTAATGTGCCTTTGATCATATATGGTACATTACATCCTTCCAGTTGGTGCTGGAAAACATAGGGAATTTTATATTCCTTCAGGTTGGTTCCTGTAAAACCAGGGGGTTGGTGCCTCCTTCAAGTTGGTGTTGGTAAACACGGGACATTGGTGCTTCCTCAAATGTAATATTTTTATTATAAAAGAGAATTATGTGGTTTTCTCTCGTTTTGGTTTCCATATAAAAATTATGTGTGTTCTATGTTCTATGTTCTATGTTCTATGTTCTATGTTCTATGTTCTATGTTCTATGTTATGTGTTATGTGTTTTGGTGCATATGTGAATGAATGATTTATTTATGGTGGATGCATAATTGAATATAAAGATTAAGTTCAGATTAATCTGTTAAAGAAGTTAAAATTGTTCATAATTGCACTAATATTGATTCACCCCCCCCTCTCAGTATTAAATAGATTCCAACAATCGGTATCAGAGTGGGTGTATTTAGTAACAAATTAACATCTAGAAGTTAGATCTGTGTACATATATGGAGAAGCAGGAAGCTCTTTCCACCAACAGAGCACCAAGGTTTGATGGCACCAACTATACCTTCTTGAAGGTTTGGATGGAAGTTTATTTGCAATCTATAGGAGCTTATGTTTGGAATTACATTTTTATGGTTACAATGTACTAGCAGTTGTACCAATTGACCCAGCTAAGAAGAGACTATATGAGTGGAATGCAAGATCCAGAAACACACTACTATGTGAGTTGACAGACACTAAATTTATCGAGGTTATGCATTGCACCTCAGCCAAGGATGTTTGGGAAAAGCTCATAGGTTTCTATGAAGGTTACGAAAAGGTAAAGAAGGAAAAGATGTAGAATTACTATGGGTTATTTGAATCCTTGAAAATGAAATATGAAGAGAACATTGAATGTTACTTCTTAAGATTTTATGAGATAGTTAATGCTATCAAGAGCTTGGGAGTTACTCTGGAAGAAGAATATGTAGTGTAGAAGATACTGAGATGCCCTCAAAATTTGATGCAAAGGTATATGTGCTAGAAGACAAAGAAAATATTTAAGACCTGAAAAAGGACGAGCTTCAAGGGATCTTGATAGCATAAGAGATGAGAACTGAGAAAGAGATTCCCATCAGAAAATAATTTGCTTTTAAAGCCACTAGAAAGGGTAAACATGATCATGACAAGGACTCCTACAAGGAATCAGATGAAGAGGACTCAAAATTTGTAAGGAAGCTGAAGCGAGGATGTGGTAAGTATAAAAACAAGTTTCCTTTCAAATGTTTCAAATGTGCAGGAATAGGCCACTTTGCTTCTAAGTGTCCATACAGGGAATATGGAGATAGTGAAAGCAAGGAAGAAGCTAGTTCCCATGAATGAAGAACTGAGCGTACTTAGCACAAACCTGAAAATAAAAGGAGGATTCCAAAATAGAGGAAAATTATATACACTGAAGAAGACAACAATGCATCCAAGGAAAGTGACTGGGACGAGAAGACAAAAGAGGTAATATTCATGGCTTTTGTGGAAGAAGAAAATAATGATGAAAAAAGGAAGAATTGTTTTATAAGTCAAGAAGGATACTCCAGTTGCGCAAAGAAAACCAGGATCACTAAATCAATACTTTTTAGTGGTTCCTTCAATACTCCTCCAAATCCATTCATAGAAGGTAAAACTAACAGTTGATCTGAAGAAGAAGAAGTTGTGGAAGTAGACTGGGAAAGTGAATTGATCAGTGCCCTGGATGAATGGAAGAAGTCAAGAAAGAAGAGTAAATTATTGCAGTTGTCGAAGTATGAAGAATGGGGAAAGCTAAATAAATAGCTTCAAGAGTCTCTTGATACACAAGTTTGTGAAAAATTAATAAACTATGAGAAACAATTGATTGGCACACAAGACACTATCAAAGAACTTGAAGAAGAAAAATCTATACTGAAGGCTTCTTTGGAAGAATTGGTGCAGAAAATTAAGATGTCAGCACATCAACTTGAGTTGAAGGACAGAGAGATATCTCACTTAGAAGAAAAATTGATTGAGATAAAGGGGAAGAAACAGGTTCAAGATCACACCACCAATGATACTCGTTTTGCGCACATCTATAAAGTGACAAGACTAGTCTTGAAAATGAAGTAAAGAGTAAATTCAAAGGTAGCACATCAATTATGAACAAAATCTTGAATGATCAGAGATCACATAAAGATAATTCAGGTCTTGGTTATGAAAGAACATCTAGGAAGGTATGCAACAGTGAACATCATCCAAATCAAATGAAGTCTTTCAGGAATGACAGTTCGTTCAATAATTACAACTCTTTTCATTATATTAACCAAGGAAGGATCAGTGGAATGAAGTGCGCAAGCTACAATCGAATTGGTCATATTGAAAATTATTTACAAACTATGAGATGATATGCATGTGATGGTTTTGGACATAAGTCTTTGTATTATCAAAGAGTATTAAATTGTCACGATAAAAACTTGTTGCGCAAAAGAAATCACAATGCAAGGATTCATATTGAAGGTATTCAAGCGCAGAATCAGAATAGAAGCACGCACATGAAACCTTGGCTAAGGAAATCTCCTCAAAATGCACAGAAGAAGCTGACAATCCAAGTACATCCAAAGAAGCAAGCAATTGTTGCCCCTCTTACTTATCTCCAAAGAGATTGAGTGAGATCCTTGAATTCAACATCATGCATCTCGAGAATTCAAGGAGTATGTTAGTGATTATTATGGTTTGAATGTGTTTGTCACATAAATTATTGAAGTTGCAAAAGGTGTGTTGAGTTGGAGTGTCGCAGAAAAGGAATTTTTCAGTATCATTGATGAACAAAGACATGTACACATTCAGTTAGTTGTTAAGTTATGTTATGTTGTCGTAGAAAAAGCACTTGCATATGACAGAATTAAGTAAAGTACAAACAAATGTTGCCGAAAGGTAGACATGTGTCTACACTAAAACATAGATCCATGATCATGTATTGTATTAAAACTATGCATTTTTACAATATGCATGAGTCATCTACAAAATTGAACATCAAAAGATACTTCATGTCAAGACCAAGGGCGAGTTGTATCAGGAAAAATTATGAATTGCGGAATAATTTAAAGTCGCAATTCAAGGTTCAGATCTGCGTCTGGATGATGTGCGAGTCGAAGCTCAAAATCCACTGGAACCAGTGCGTTACACTCAAAGGTTGGGTGCAAAGAAAGAAGTTGTAGAGTTATAGATGACAACTTTCCAGAATGCTCAGATCAAATAGAAGACAGTTCGTCTATAATTTGTTGTTGTCTCTACAGAATGTTGACCCAGTTTCTCAGATTAGTCAATCGTTCAACATGAATCTGGTTCACCTGCAATTGGGAATACTAGTGATTGAACTCTGATTCCTCCATTCGGACCTTCCAAATTCCTATGTCAACTCTTAAATGAGTAAACTCAAACTGTTGGGATTGGATTGCAAGTTGCACATTGTGAAGGAATCGTTCATCATCTTATAGAAGGATGACATGGCCAAGAAAAATGAGAAACTAGGATTTAATGCGACATAGATCAAAATGGCAATGGATCAAAATGTGATGAACCAAGAATTTCACAAATCTCTTATATAAATGAATGGAAATTTTTCACGCGCATGTAATTAAGTTGAAGAGATGTGCTTTCAATACTGCATGTTTTGAAGAAGGTGATGGAGTTTCCAAAATTGATTGTTGGAGTTAATGAAATTCGAAAGAAGCACAAAAAGAGGAAATCCAATTCATTGATCAGTGCAATGAATGATGTTGCCTCAAAAAGCACAAGTACGGATGAGACACGTCATAACTTCGACATGAACTGATTTCCATATCCTTTTTAATGATGAGTTGGATGATAGGTGAAAAACATGCCAAATATTTGGTTGTTTTAGAAAGATATGCGACATCAGTAAAGGAGACAAGGCTTTTTTATAGTGCAGTAAATGCGATGAAAATAAAAGTTAGACGCAGAAGGAAATCAATGGGAAAGACAGTGAAAAACTGGTGAAAGACAGGACGTGGTACTGTGTAGTTGGGACAACAGGATGATTGCATGAACACATGCACAAGGAATGATGAAGTATTATGACAGGTGTTGGAATCAATTTAATACTGAGAGGGGGGTGAATCAATATTAGCACAGTTATCAACAATTTTTACCTTCTTTAACGGATTAGCCTAAACTTAATCTCGATCTTGTTATGCATCCAATATAAATAAAATCATTCATCCATATATACACCAAGAGAAAGAACATAGAACACATAAGATTTTAACATGGAAACCCAACCAGGATAAAACTAGAGAATTTTATTTTGTAATGAAAAGAATACATTCAAGGAAGAACCAACTTCTTGTGTTTACTAGCACCAACTGGAAGGAGGCACCGACCTCCTAGTTTTATAGGAACCAACCTGAAGGAAGCACCAATTCCCTGTGTTCTCCAGCACCAACTGGAATGAGGCTACAACCCCCTTTCACCTTGCCCTATCCTGCCGCCCAAATATCCAATATACGGTTCTATCTTACTGAAACTTCCAATTCCCGCACACTTCTGATCTTCTGATATTAGTTATGTTGTGCGCTACCTTCGTATGCAAATGATTCATTGTCATTGTGCTGCATACATCACTTGACTTCTCATTCCACTCAATTATTCACTTATGTTGATGACTTACTTCAAATACTATGTGCTATTGATTCTGCAATCTGTGTCATGATTCAATCTTTCGTTCTACTACTGCGCAACTACACTAACCAACTAATATTGTGCTTCAATTAATATCTTGTTGTGTTGAGAAATATGCATCAGCAGTAGATGCAACTGCACACTTACTGATGTTTTTGTTTTGTTTAATTAGTGCCATGGTATTTTAGATAATATACGACATTGCATGCAACAAATGATTTGTCTTTCGGTTTAATGTACTTGTCTCAGATCATCCTCATCATGAAACACTTATAACATTCTATTGTTGTTTTTTCATCGTGCATCTTATGGACTTCTTCACTTTGCACACTTCATTTCAACTTTTGTGCATCAACCAAACATCTACAAATCACCTGATATACTTCGATTATGTCTCTACGCTTTTGGCTTACTTCATCTGTGATTGTCTGCGTGCTGTCGGCAATACTGTCATTCAATCTTCACGCAGTTGCGCATACTTTTGTAGTTATAACTTTCGGTAGCGCAATCGTCACAGATCTACAGCATCATTCTATGCACCATTAGTTGCATCATTCTTCTACATGTGCGCACTCAGCTCCTCGCTGGATCATATTGTTCTGTCCTCGAGCCCTTGATGCCCCGAATATCAAACTATAACTTCCACTTGAATCTCTTATGATATCGCCATCAAGCTTACTTCAAATCTCCAACTTGCATCTATATTTATACATGTCTTGCATGGTTTATATGTCTGCAAGTTGGTTGTGGCATCCCTTCTTCCTTGCTTCACAGATTGTGCTTTTGCCACATGTCATCATCTGCGTTGTTGATGTGTTATCCTTTGTGGGTCTTGTGCATTCATGATCCTTGACTTAGTGGAACTTACACCTTAGTGATGTACTCTTGCACTCTTGATGTACCATTGCTTTGAGGTATGCATGCATCCTTACTCTCCGACTTGATGAGTCTTCGACCCTTTTTTGTACCATCTCTTGTGGGTGTTTCACACCTAATGTATTGACACTTTGTGGAATATGCACATAAACTAACTTCTACTTGGTGGGAATTTGACCCTTGCATTACCATCACTTGTGGGACTTGCGCACTTGTTGTGTCGTCGGCTGTGGAATTTTCACATATGCTGACTTCAACCGCTGCACCCTTCTTGGAACTTGTGCACGCTCTCATAACTAAAAAAATATTATGATTGGTGAGACTTGCGCGCTTTTAGGATTGTTCAAACATAAGTTGTTCCTTGTTGCTTGCGCATGGAAATATTTGACCATATGATGTTTATGTTTGCGTGCGCATTCCAAACTTCTTTTCTTTCCATGCTTGCACACTTGTACCTTTGCTTGACCAAATCCGTAGCTGCTTGTGCACATGTACCTTTTTCCAACCAATTCTTTTGTTGCTACCTTGAGATATTATGACTTAGTGGACTTGTATTCTACGTAGGTACTTCATTTGTAGTAGGATACATTACTTATGTACTTCATGATGTACCTTTCTTATGTACTTCTTCACACTGGATCTGCATGATGTATCCTCCTTATGTACTTCTTCATACTAGATCTGCATGATGTATCTTTGGACTCACATCTTCAGACTGGATGCAACTTATAGATATACGTTTTTAGACGGGTATCCATATCCTTCACCATCTTGCGTATATACTTCATCATAGTGGCTTCCATATACTTCTTCAAACTTCTGTAGGAATATTGTATCCATATTGAAATTAATGAACTGGACCACTTGACATCCACTTTGACATGATTTGACATCAATGACAACCAAAGTTAAACAATATCCCCCTTTGACATTGATGTCCACACCTTATGAAGCTGTGTATGATCTTCTTTGAACTGTATGCTTCATCTGTATCATGTGTACTTGTCACAATGCTCCCCCTGTGTATATGCTCCCCTTGATTTCTTTGGGCTTATTCGCTTTCTGTACTATAACATCATCTTCATGACAATAACTTACTTCGCGCTCTTTCACGTCTGTTGCATCTTCATGCTACTTTACGCTCTTTCACGTTTGTTGCATCTTCATGCTTTCTCTTCAATAATATGATTCTCTCTCTTTCACGTTTGTTGCATCTGCATAGATTCTTGGATTCCTACTTCATGTTGATTGCATTCAGCTTCATGCCATGTGTTCAGTCAGCTTCCTGCATTACTGCATGGTGTTCTTGCTTTATGCTCTTTCACAACTTCTCATTGTTACAGCGAAATTTTCCACGTTGTGAGAATCAGCATTCTTTGGCCTTCAGGATCCATTTCACTGACTCAGATTCACTTTATGTCCTCCAGAAAACACATTTTTCCCTATTTTTCTTCTTGTACACTTGTTGTCCCATTATAGCTAGCGTACACGTAGGTTGTTCCACTATAGCCCACGGGTACCAAGCAAAATGGTAAAAATCATTAGAAATTTACTTTTTACTCCCAAAAAGCGATCTTAGGGTGACCTTTGGCCCTCCATATGCCCTGAAAGACCTCGATGTGTCCTTTCACTTACCTTTGGAAGGCTATATATTGAGCTCTTATGGCATATGGAAGGGGAGAGAAAGAGATAGTAAGATAACTCTAGTGGATTTTTGCAGTGACTTGAGTCTACACTCATTGATCCTTGTTGTTGTGAATTCCTTATATTCACCTTCCAAACTCCTTTCATAGTTTGAGTTTTCCATTACAAGGAGGATTGAAGTGGTGGAGGCACAAGTGGAGAGACCCAGTTCTTGGTTCAGATTGGTTGCCGGCAAGAGGTCGTATATTGTACTTCTTGTTATTCATTAATGGAACTACTCATTTTCTCGTCCAATTGATGTTGTGAATATTGTTAAATTACATTGGGTTATATTCGCTTATAATATCATGGATAATGCTATTGATTATGCTAATGTCTTTCACATATTATATGCACTTGCTTGTATTTGTTGTTGAGACTAATCTACAGGTTCAAGTGTAGAAGTTGAAAGCTCAACGGGGTTCTACTTCGAACATCCGGTTGAAGGTTGATCTTTTCTCCATTATCTTAGAATTGTCATTTATATAGCATTGCATTGGGAATTGAGTCATTTTCTGGTAGTCAGCTGTCTATTGTGGTCTGCCCCAATGTTAAATTTTCAGAATTTACTTCAATATGATCTAGGATCTTAACTGAGAGAACAACATGTACAGCATATCTACAGCATATCAATCATGGAGACAATAATGCAAGCACACAAGAGACACAAAGATTTACTTGGGGAAAACCATAAAGGTGAAAAACCCCAATAACTTCCTCAGAGATAGATAGAGCAATGATACAACCAACCAAGAGATAGACATAACCTAGCAGCAGATCCTCCTCCTCCATAAGTGCGCCTCTCCTCCTTGAGAGCATGTGTGAGAAGTGAGTGAGTGAATAGAGTGCCTCCCGCACTCTATTTATACTTGACTTGACTTGCCTTTTTACCTAACTCATGTAGGCTCGAACTTAACCACATAACATAATGCTGATTGGGCCAACCCCCAATAGGGTGGTCTAATAACCCTTAGACCCACATGGCCGACCCCCAATAGGGTGGTCTAATAACCCTTCGTCCCACATGACTTATACAGGGCCGACCCCAAACAAGGTGGTCTAATAACCCATCAAGTATAAGTTACGACACTTACAATATAAATGACGACACTTCCTTATAGAGGAATAATACCATCTCTATAGGAATACAATATACATATATGTGAAATACATTCCGAAGTTACATATACATCAACACTCCCTCTTAACTAGGAAGGTATTTCTCAGCACAGTTCTTCTAGCACAAGTCATCTTCTCTGGATCATCGTCACTGGATAATCGTCATCGAGTCATCATCATCGTCATTGCTGCTTCTATCTCAATCAATCTCTGAATCTACTCGTCATAGGAAGTTCTACATAGCCAGTCCTTTTTCATACTGGATGTAGGCCCACCACCTGCAGGTCTTCGTCATCACTGGCCATACTGTGGAATCCTCAGGACTTTTACGTGCGTCACAAAACCTCGCAAGAGCATCCCAGGCTGTTACGAGCACACAGCTCTACCTATAGGATCTCCCAGGGCAACGAATTACATGTGACCTCACCACAAAACCTCGCAAGAGCATCCCAGGCTGTTACGAGCACACAGCTCTACCTATAGGATCTCCCAGGGCAACGAATTACATGTGGTCATGGCAAAACCTCGCAAGAGCATCCCAGGACTGATTACGGGCACACAGCCCAACCTATCGGATCTCCCAGGGAAACGAATTACATGCCATAGGACAAAACCTCGCAAGAGCATCTGCCAGATATCCCAGGGCAACGAATTACATGCCATAGGCAAAACCTTGCAAGACTATCTGCAGATCTCCCAGGGCAATGAATTACATGTCCTCCCAGAGCAAAACCTCGAAAGAGCATTTGCCAGATGTCCCAGGGCAACGAATTACATGCCATAGGAAAAACCTCGCAAGACCATCTGCAAATCTCCCAGGGCAACGAATTACATGCTCATCTGCACAACCTGATCCACGGCCACAGAGTATCAACCTGATACTCACCATACATCATCCTGATGTATCCATGATCATCCTGATCATCATCACTGCAATGTCCTGCTGCATGTCATCTGGAGCAACATCCTGAAGCTCGTCATCTATGATCATCCTGATCATCACTGCAACATCCTGCTGCATGTCATCTGGAGCAACATCCTGAAGCTCGTCATCTATGATCATCCTGATCATCACTGCAACATCCTGCTGCATGTCATCTGGAGCAACATCCTGAAGCTTGTCATCTATGATCATCCTGATCAATGCAACATCCTGCTCCATACCAAGTATCTACCTGATACATATCATCATACATGATCCTCCTGATCATCAATGCAACATCCTGCTGCATACCAAGTATCTACCTGATACATATCATCATACATGATCCTCCTGATCATCAATGCATCTACCTGATGCATACCAAGTATCTACCTGATACATATCATCATACATGATCCTCCTGATCATCAATGTATCCACCTGATACAAATACAAATACATGATACATATCACCATACATGATCCACCTGATCATAAAATGTATCCACCTGATACATATACAGATACATGGTCCAAGCATCCAACATGATGCATATACAAAATACATACACATGATCCAACTGATCATATCTAGCATCCAACATGATGCATACATACATAAATAAAAATGATCCAACTGATCATATCAAGCAGAAACTAGAACATCATCCTGATGCTCATCATCCAGCGCTTACATCCACAGCCATGTGAAGGATCCTCCTTCCAACATGCTTGGAATGGCTTCAGCAAATGTGTCCATCACTTCTTCCTCGAAGTGTCCTCGATCTGAAGAACGCCAAGCCTCTCTCTGAAGTACTCGAACTTCACCCTGGCTAGTGGCTTTGTCAGCACATCTGCAATCTGCTCGTCCATCGCAACATGCAGGAGCTTCACAGCTCCTCTCTGCACCATATCCCTGATATAGTGATATTTGATCTCTATGTGTTTCGATTTGTCATGAAACACTGGATTCTCGTACAGCTTCACACAACTCCGGTTATCACAGAAGATACCAGTAGCTTCCAATGGGAGATCAAATAGCTCAGACAGTAGCTTCCGTAGCCACACTGCCTCACAACTAGCTGAGCAGGATACAACATACTCTGCCTCAGCTATACTCAGTGCTACGCAGGACTGCTTCCTGCTAAACCAAGAGATCACATCTGATCCCATACTGAAGCAACACTCAGATGTGCTCTTCCTATCTGCAGCACTGCCAGCCCAATCTGAATCAACATAACCCTGCAGGTTAAACTTTTGATTCGCCTCATACCTGAGCCCATAATCCACTGTACCCTTCAAGTACCTCAGAACATGCTTTACAGCAACCAGGTGAACACTCCTCGGATCCGTCAGGAACTGGCTCAATGTGTTCACAGCAAAGCAAATGTCTGGTCTCGTGTTCGTCAGGTACATCAAGGACCCAATCATCTGACGATACAAAGAGACATCAACCGGATCAGATGAAGCATTACATAGAAGCTTTAGATTTGATGCCATAGGTGTGGTCATGGCCTTGCAATCCATCATCCTGAACCTCTTCAGGATCTCTACTGCATACTTCCCTTGTCCAAGGAAGATTCCTTCTGCACTCTACCACACCTCCATGCCAAAACCAAATAGTGCATCATCCCCAAGTTCTTCATCTCGAACTCGATAGTAAGCTTCCGCTGCGTGTCGGCAATCAATCTATCTTCACCATACCAAGCTCTGCACATATATGATTTCCTATCATGTGTCTCAGAACCAAGTGGCTGCTCCACATACACTTCTTCTTCAACTACACTATTCAAGAAAGATGTCTTGAATCCATTTGGTGTATCTTCTATTTCATCACTTTTATATTTCTCAATGCTGCCATCTGCAACATGCTTGATCTGATAGTTCCATTTGGAAGTCATAGCAAACTTCCCTTCATGTCTTGGGATTACATCCCAAACATCATTCTTCATGATCGACGGATCATGGCATTCCATTTCTTCATCCCAGATCCTGGGAACTTCAATATCTTCAATATCTTCAATAGATATCTTTGTTGCTAATACAAATGTTGTAATTCTTCTTTTGTAGGAGATGGCATACGATCTTTCCTACACAACAAGTTAAATTGCATGATTAGAAAACATCTCATAGTTTTCAGAACAAATTCTTACACATAAAGAAATATGCCATACAGTCATGCAATTATCTTAGCCAATGCTTCAATACAACATTTATCCATATTCCGTAACTTTCTAGATGCCTTCCAATCTCTACCAGAACATTGTTAAGAGTGTGCACAACTCCCAACATGTCAGCAAAGAGGTTTCATACTAGATAAGTAGCAATGGAATGTTGTACAGTGCCATAGGCCACTTACCCATGCATATTAGGAGTATACTATTCATTAATGCAATTATTCTAATATGCATAATACACAACCTAATTCTAGGAACATCAGTATATACATTTTTGAACAGTATTATTTAAGAAATGACAATTCAAATACTTATCTTTGTTTGTTCGTTGGGTGGACTCCCTCTGAGTCTTCGCTTCCTTGCAGGAGCTACTGGAGTCCTAATCTGAAGTAGCTTCTTCTACATCTTTTGATGTGGAATGTAGAGAGATGGTCAACTCCCTCTGAATATTTGCATCCTTGAATAAACCACTGGAGTGTGCTCCCTCTTGATCTTTGCTTCCTGGGTTACCTGTTCTTGAACTCATATTCATCCTTGGTCCCTATGCATGCTTATTAGTATCATGATTAAATCATACATATACTATTAAAGCACAATAATCTCAAGCATGTATAGTCATGATCATTTCAAACAGAAATAATAAGCATTAGCATTCAAGGTTTATGTAGGATTCTTATGGTTAGTTAAATCATAAGAAACATAACGTGTCTAAACCTATAATTACTCAAAGCTACGACTCTTCGGGTTAGTCATATCATCAATAAAGAGAAGAGATATAATATGCATAAGACCATGACTATTCAAACCTATGGTTTCATGATTCTTCTGGTTAGTCAAATCAATCAATATAAGAGACATATTATTTTACTTATATTCCTATTTGACCATAGGACTTTTCTGGTTAGTCATATCATTAAACAAAGTAAAAAGCATAATATGCCTAAACCCATGATTACTAACTTCAATGAATAATCATAATCAATCATGCCAAGTATACTTATATAAAGGATCTTATCACAAGATGAGATTGTAACTTGATATAGGAAAAAACATACCTGGATTAGCATGCTAGCTAGTTATGTCTTAACATACTCACATGATGTCTTCTTGTTCTTCTTCAATGACTTGTGCTAGTAACCTGTATATCTCATAGGTTAGCCATTATAAAACCAAGTTATACATACCTCGTAAATGGATCTTCTAT
Source organism: Larix kaempferi (assembly GCA_027924585.1). Lineage (NCBI taxonomy): Eukaryota > Viridiplantae > Streptophyta > Pinopsida > Pinales > Pinaceae > Larix > Larix kaempferi. The sequence continues at coordinate 611,695 of BSBM01000153.1, forward strand.
GAGATCCATGATAATGGATGAATCTTTGTCCTCATGTTATCATGATCATATGTTCTTGGACCAGAACATGATTTGTCTTCTTGGTGTACCTTTCATGTTAGTAGACAACATAAATCTCATACAACACCATAATGTATTAGTACAATCATAAGTGTCAACACCCTAACCAATGAATATCTTCTATCATGCATTCATAATTTTGTTAAGGTGATACGACAAATCTAAAATCAAAATTGTACTAACCATAATAACATGAAGACAAACATACCATAAAATTAATCATGGACAAATATCGAAACATACCTCGATGAGTCATACCTGTTAAGGTCGCTTGTAATCTTCTTATGTAAGGCCTTGGCCTCATCTCGCTCTGAAACAGGAACTTCTTTACTCATGCAGATGATCAATCCATCTTCTTCTAGGGTTAACCCAATCCACTTGATTTGCAAGAACTGGACCTGGAGCTGGATATGGGTTTGTCAGAGAAACCCCAAAAATTCAAGCTTTGAATTTCAAACTTTCGAAAGGATAGAAATATGCGCCTTGATGAGCTGATCAAACTGGTATATTCAGAATTTGAAAACTGCAAAGTTTCACTCCTCAATTTTGCCTTTGAAACTCCCGGATTCACTGGACGTGATCCTGAACTGGGGTTTGATGAAGCCCACTCTTTTGCCCCATCAAAATGTTTGATCCAAAGCTCTAAGCTTCTATTTTTCTGAGGAGCTTCCAGCCGTAGTCACAGATTTCAAAAATTCCCATTTTTACAGAAGCCCTAATTTTCCACTTTTCTGATCAAAGTCCCGAACTAGGGTCTAATCAAGCCCGGCCTTCTGCCCAACCAAAAATTCTGATCTTGGTCTCTAAATTTCTATTTTGATGAGTAGCATCCAGCCGTGGTCTCCGATTACAAAAATTCCAACTTTCTCCAAAGCCCTAAATTCCGGAAGCCATGAATGAAGGTACCAAAAAAATAATTATGTTTTGACAGAAATATGTACCTGATTGTTTCTGGTGTAACTCCGAAATTTTTTATCCAAAGGGTCTAAAAAAGTTTCCTGAGATAGCCTGACCTGTTATCTTTCCATCCTGACAGGTCTGACCTCAATTGGATTCTCTGAGAGATATTTATGCCAAATGTCGCAACGTGACCTGTTTTGGGGATAATACAGGAGAGCGAACTTGTACGGAGTGCCACGTGTCACTGGTTCAACTTTGGCCTCTGAAAAAGTTTTCTGAGATATTACAGACTGTGTACTACCTGTCACTTTTTACGAAATTTCATTTGGAGCTTCCTAGCCCAAGATATGACCTTTTTCCCAAGGTCACCTGATTTTGACTCAGATCTGGAAGAGGCAGAAACCCTATATTGTACAGATCATAAATCACAAAGTACAACGAATTAGAGGTTTTCCTTTGGACACAAGATACCTGGAGATCTTAGCTTCGGCCTGTAACAATTTCAGATCCGAAAACTTCGCCAAAACGGATTTATAGCGAAAGTTCTACGATGACTGGTTTTTGCTATATCAAGCCCTAGCATCGTAAGTGCAACAAGTGTCATACATGCCATATCATGCCTTCTTTCAGGCTAGCTCTGATACCATGTTAAATTTTCAGAATTTACTTCAATATGATCTAGGATCTTAACTGAGAGAACAACATGTACAGCATATCTACAGCATATCAATCATGGAGACAATAATGCAAGCACACAAGAGACACAAAGATTTACTTGGGGAAAACCATAAAGGTGAAAAACCCCAATAACTTCCTCAGAGATAGATAGAGCAATGATACAACCAACCAAGAGATAGACATAACCTAGCAGCAGATCCTCCTCCTCCATAAGTGCGCCTCTCCTCCTTGAGAGCATGTGTGAGAAGTGAGTGAGTGAATAGAGTGCCTCCCGCACTCTATTTATACTTGACTTGACTTGCCTTTTTACCTAACTCATGTAGGCTCGAACTTAACCACATAACATAATGCTGACTGGGCCGACCCCCAATAGGGTGGTCTAATAACCCTTAGACCCACATGGCCGACCCCCAATAGGGTGGTCTAATAACCCTTCGTCCCACATGACTTATACAGGGCCGACCCCAAACAAGGTGGTCTAATAACCCATCAAGTATAAGTATAAGTTTACGACTGCTCCTTCTACTAGTAATGCTAATGTAGGGGGTGGGAATATACCTTATACTTATGGTCACAACACAATTGCTCCTGCTACTAGTAATGCTTATGTAGGGGGCAGGAACATACCTAACAATTACGGTCTTTACAACACGGTTCTCGCTACGAGTAATACTTATATGCCCCATAATTATGGTGGTAACTCTTTCTATAATACAGTCGGTGCTGGACCTCATTACAACCCACCTCATTACGGTGCTCATAATACATATATACCTGCTTACCCTCACACAGGTTAGGTTGGAGGAGGTTATCAACCTTATGGCCAGGGTCATGGTTATGGTCCATCTTATCCTTCAATTCCATATAATAAACCTTTTATGGGCTCTTATAATCAAGCTTTACAGCCGGAGCTCCCGTTCCTTGCTCAATTGAATCTTTCGGATCTCTCGAAGCTCGCAAATGATCCAGTGTGTCACGATCCTAATTGGCCTCCAGTCCCTACCAAGATCCCTTCAGACATTCCCAAGTTTGATGGGAAGGGTGGTGAGGATCCGGGTGATCACGTCACGACTTTTCACCTTTGGCGCTCATCAAACTCGTTAAATCATGAATCTGTTCGTTTGAGACTATTTCAACGCACCCTCACGGGGGCAGCCGTGAAGTGGTATGTCGAGTTTCCTGGGGGCACGTACAGGGGTTTCAATGAGATAGCCTTGGTTTTCCTGGATCATTTCCAGCTGCCAGTTCGCTACGATACTGGAACTGAACTCTTGTCTACCTTCCACTAGAATAAGGCCACACACATATCTTACCACGTTCAAGAGTGGCATCGATGGAAGAGGCTAGTGAAAGCCAACATTCATCCAGAGTTTATGTTGGAATGGTTTCTCAAGTCTTTGCTTCCATACATTTCTAAGGATGTTTCGATGTCCGGCATTACGACTGAGGAACAAGCTATACTAAAAGTCCAGCAGCTAGATTTACTCTATGCACAATCTGGCATTCTGTATGACATTATTCCTGACGCACCGCAATCACGACATGAGCCCAAGCCAGTTCCTGGACCACATGTCGATGGCATTGTTGAATCTGTGAGTACTCCACCCGTAGATTCGGTTGCTAATCAAATGCAAAATGTGTCACTTAACCAATCTACTCCCGAACTGGTTCACACCTTGTCCACTTCCACCCCATCATCCGATGTACACGCTATGCAATCGGCGAACCCATCGGGTAACCAGCAACCTGGTGGTAAGAAGAAGGGGAGAAATAATCGCAAGGGTGGAAATAATGGGAACAATGGTAGTAATCGTAATACTCCTCGAAAAGAGAATGCCAACCCTCCTCGGGACGGCGGAAATGCTGATGGGGACCGTAAACCTAGGCGTAAAGTGAAATTCCCTTGCAAGCTTTGTGGGGAAGATCATCTTACTCACTTGTGTCCCCGGATTGAAGAAGCATTGAAGCATCTTGCACAGAGCCCAGCTGTGTTGAAAGATCCCCTTCTACATCATCAGAATATGGCTTCGAATGCTCCCGCTACTGGTTATGGGACCCATGAAACTTCCACGTCTGCTTCCCATACCAGTGGCTTTGGATGCATGAATATGGTTAAATCAAAGGTTAGTGTTTCTACTCGCCAACGTGATTATGATGCACCACAATCGAATATGGGGAATTACCCTCCTCCTCCTCCTGATACCTCTTTCCATATCGAGAAGCCCACTACTATGCCGCGGATACCGAAAGGTGTTCTCAAGCGCTCTATGCATAATCCCAATGCTCGAGCCACCCAGAACTACTCTATTGTAGAAGATTTGGGTCAAACTCTGTGTGTCATGTCGGCTCTTGAGGTTTTATAGGCGTGTCCTTCTCAAAGGCATGCCCTTTTGTGTGCTTTAGGATTTCAGGATGGGGGAAGTCCTAACATTATAAAGTTTGACACTACTGACGTTCAACCTCGCTTACCTTATCATGTGGATTTTCAAGTCTATGTGGAGTGCCTGCAGAATATCGTCAAAAGAACGATGGTTGAAGAAGGTGCTTCTACGTCAGTGATGTCTTTATCTTGTTGGAAATATCTTGGCTCTCCTCCCTTATCCAAGTCTATGAACATGCTCACTGCATTCGGCGGTCGGTCATTTAAGCCGCATGGTATCCTCCCTTCCCTTGTTGTCCGCTTGGGTGGGAAACCCGTGCCTATTGAAGTCAAGGTGGTTGATGCACCCATCGACTACAACCTTCTCCTGGGTAGGAATTGGATTTACGCTATGAGAGCGGTCGTGTCCTCTGTATTCAAAATTATTTTCTTTCCACATGAAGGCAATATTGTGATGATCGACCAACTAGATTTTGTTAGTCCTTATTCCACAGCATCCATGGGATCTGTTGTCCCCCAAGTCAAAGATTCTCAGCCGGCAACTGGGAACATTGGTGTAGGATTATACCCCTCATTGATGGGATCTTTTGATTTCCCTGCACCAATTGCTTTTATTGGAACCATTTCCATTAATGCGCCTCCTCCATTGAATAATGTACCGTTTTGAACTTCGTATTTTAATGATCCATGGACCTTACCATCCATGAGTTCCACATCTAGAGACATTGCGCATGTTGGAATGGCCATGCCACTATCTTCTACTGAGCTTGCATATCAAGATATTCAACAAGCCACTGCAGAGCCAGATCTTTCCTCTTCACGGACAGAGGAGGAAGATCCGGTTATGCTGTCGGAATGGGCAGTCGACTCATCTTGTTCGCATGATTGTCTTGACGGTACTTTACCTTCGGATGAAGCTATTGTTGAGGCCATGTGTGGTAGTGAAAGACCTTGGGAAGACATGCATCATCGCTCCCATCTTCTTCCTAACCTTGATCTTATTAATCAAGAAGAGTTTAGGATGACTCTTGCCGAGATGGTTGGTCACCCTGTGGTTCCTTGGGATTTGCATGGGATTTACGCAGAGGGGAACATGGCTAATATTTCCCCTACCATATTGATCAACATTTCTCGTACCCCCGAAAAGGTTTAGAACATTTACATCGGTGTTGATTGCTCTCCTGAAGCGGTTCGCATTTACACCGAATTGTTTAAGGAACTTTGGGTGGCTTTCGCCTGGTCATATGAGGAGATGCCAGGAATAGACCCCAGCATTTTCGAACACGAGATTAGAACATACCCCAATGTTAAACCGGTTCGACAATGCCTTCGTGCTGTGAACCCTAGAAAGGAAGCCGCAATCAAGGCAAAGGTGGAGAAACTGGTTAAGGCTGGTTTCATCTACCCAGTGCCCCTTACCGAATGGGTGTCAAATCCCGTTCCTATGGATAAGAAGTAGGGAACTATCCGTGTATGAACTGATTTTAGAGACTTGAACCGTGCATGTCCGAAATACAATTTCCCCACTCCATTCATAGATCAGATCTTGGATGCTTGTGCGGGAAGCGAATTTTTTTCGTTTACGGACGGCTTTTCAGGATATAACCAGATACAGATAAAGCTCGAGGACCAACATAAGACTACTTTGATTTGTCCTTGGGGTACATTTGCGTACCGAAAAATTCCCTTCGGCCTTAAAAATGTCGGAGCCACTTTTCAGTGTGCTATGACCTACGCCTTTCATGACCCTAAATGCATAGTGGAGGCATACTTGGATGATCTTGCTGGCCATTCTCGCAAGAGAGTGGACCACCCCAAGCACCTATGTTTAAATCCCAATAAGTGCATCTTTGTTGTGAAAACGGGTCGCCTTCTAGGCTTCATAGTTTCGAAAGAGGGTATCAGATTTGATCCTCTTAAAGTTGAGGCAATACTTCGGTTGCCTCCTCCGTGTAATTTAATTCAACTTCAAAGCCTCCAAGGGAGAGCCACTTTTCTACGTCGCTTTGTAGTAAATTATGCTAGTCTTACCAAAGGTTTCATGCGTTTGTTGAAGAAAGACACACCATTTATTTGGGATGAGCGAGCCCAGCAGTCTTTCGATGCTCTTTAGAAAGCTTTGGTATCGACCCCTTTGCTTAGTCCACCGGACTTTGCAAGAGATTTTTTACTTTATGTGGCTGCATCTCAAGAGACGATTGGCATGGTCTTAGTTCAAGTTGATGATGTGCTCGTGGAGCATGTGATCTATTACCTTAGTTGAAATTTAGTAGACGCTGAGCTGAGATACACTCATGTGGAAAAGTTGGCACTTGCGACTGTTCATGCAGTCCAACAATTATGGCATTACATCATGCTTAGGAAAACCACAGTCATAGCGTATATCAATCCATTTCAATTCGTGCTATCATGACGTATTATAGGGGGGAAGTATAACAAATGGATTGTGATCCTTCAGGATTTTGATCTTGATTTTTCTTCGGCGAAATCGATGAAATCCTTGGTTTTTGTTGAGCTCATGTCAAACCTTCCATGGTTGGATGAGGATATTGTCCATGAATATTCCTTTATGGACGAACACTTATTCCTTATCTCGTCTGCAGACCCTTGGTATGGGGATATTATTGTATATCTTCAAACTTTGAATTTTCCTTCACACTATCCACGAGACGAACGACGGTGTGTGCAACACCACGCTAAAGATTATACCATCGTCGATGACACTTTGTATCGTCGAGGAAAGGATTCTATCCTCCGTCATTGTTTGACTCACGAAGAAGCAGAGCGTTTTCTTAATGATTTCCATGTTGGGGCGTGTGGTGGTCACTTATCCGGGCTTGCAATATCCCAATGCATTATGCGAGCTGGTTACTTTTGGCCTTCGATCTTCAAGGATTGTATGAACATCGTAAAGACATGTCACCCTTGCCAGGTGTTTTCTTGGAATGTACACTTGCATCCAGCACCCCTTCATACAGTCGTCATCGTCAGTCCCTTCACCAAGTGGGGGGGGATTTCATGGATTGCAAACCAGCTTCGGCTGGGGGGCATCACCATATCATTGTGGCTGTGGATTATTTCTCCAAATGGGCTGAGGCCATACCTACCGTAAAAGCCGATGGTGCTACAGCAGCCCACTTCGTATTCAATCAGATTATCGCTCTGTTCGGTATTCTGAGAGAGATTGTCACTGACCATGGTAGTCACTTTCAGAACAAAATGATGGAGGATTTTTCAATCAATCTTGGGTTTCATCAAGATCACTCCTCCTCGTACTACCCCCAAGCGAATGGTCAGGTTGAGGAAATCAATAAGTTCTTAAAAACCATTCTCCAACGTACCATCCAACAAAGGAAGAGCGACAAGAATATTATGTTATACCCTACTTTGTGGGCATATCGAACCACAGTTAAGACTGCCACCGGGTTCTCACCATTTCAGCTAGTACACAATGTGGAGTCTATTCTACTGATTGAATGCGAAATCCCTTCGTTAAGACTAGCCATAGAGCTCCTCCCTGATACGTCGGATGTTGAGCAACATTTGATCCACCTTGAGCAGCTTGACGAGCATCGTCGAGATGCCACCATGGCTATAGATGACAATAAACATCGTGTTAAGGTTGAGTATGATAGGTTTGTCCATCCTCGACAATATGCTGATGGTGACTTGGTCCTCTTGTATGACCAAGCTAAAGAACCCCTGGGGGCAGGCAAGTTTAACCCCATGTGGCATAGTCCTTACATTGTGAGGCGTGTCCTTGAGAAAGGAGCCTACGAATTGGAAGATTATGAAGGGAACACCTTGAAGGAGCCTAGAAATGGGCTCTACCTCAAGCGGTATTACGCTTGAGCTTCTAGCTCGAGCTAGTACTTTTGTATACTATTGTATAGTTGCTTCTGTACATAGTTTAGGCTTCTTGTGATTTTTTGGTATGCTGATTCACTTCCATTTAGTTGACAGATGTCAGCGAAATCTCCTGTGTTCTTGGGATTCACAGATGGTGCTAGTCGTCATATGCAACAGCTCGCTTCTGCTTCCTGGGTTATTTATTCACCGGACCATCAGATTGTGTCTTCAGGAGGTGCATGTCTCGGTCCTACATCCAACAATGTGGTTGAGTACAGTGCCATTGTCGAGCTACTTCGTGATGCCATTTCACATGGCATCCATTTTTTAGAAGTCCGCCTGGATTCACAACTGGTTGTGTCTCAGTTGAATGGTCAGTACCGTGTGAGGGATCCTACTTTACTACGGAGATTCTTAAGGGTAATACTCTTGGAACTTCATTTTGTTTCCATTACATACATTCATGTTCCGAGAAGTTTTAATCATGTATCTGAGGCATATGCTAACTATGTCCTAGATTGGAATTTGTCACATTCAAAATGAAGCACACAAATAAACATGCATTCATACATTTGTACATACACATGTAGTAGAACAGGAGAATCATAGTTTTTATATATAAATAACATGTCCAAAATGGTAGTGTCACAATACAAAACTAGAGCACGTAGCTCTCAAAAATATACATATCAATACAAAATATGGGACTTTGCGATGTCTAAGCCCCACGTGGAGGCCTAGCTGCCTCGACAGGATGTGTCTGATAGTAATAATGTATTGTGTTGGCTATCCATTGTAGTAGTCGCACCCAAGTGCTCGTTACTCCCACAACATGGAGCTGCATATCCTCTGGCAGCCGCGCTACCTCGATCATGGGTACCCTGTTGGTCATGTGGGACAAGTTCACCCACACGGTCTCTAATGTGCGGTCTGTTGCAGCTCAAACTACCTCTCCACCCCTGCCCCATCGACGATGTCTCGGGAAACCCTTTGGTATTTGCGGACCAATGTCTGCAAGCAAACAGTGAAATGTTAATATGTAATACTACCCCCAAAAAGATTTTTGCATTTTCATATATAATCAAAAATCCCAAAAAAATTAATACACAAAAACATAAAAAGAGTAACATACCAATGTCTCCGTACGCGGCTCCTGGAGGAAGCGGCATGTCGCGATCACCACGGAAGTCTATCCCTCCATAGGGGTAGTCGTCAATGGCTATGACCTGTTGGTCCCACCAGTGAAAGAACTCATCTGTATATGGTGATTCCTGTCGGCCACCACCCTGTTGCTTCAGTACCTCGGCCCACCGAGTTAAGGCTGGGTCACGGAGACTATGAGGAGGGACTTCAACCCTCGGACTAAGCCCTGGCACTCTCTCGAAGAAAAAAAATTTTGCCTCCCCATGCTTGCACTTCATTAACTGGGTCTTCATAGACCCCAGTAACGTTGTGCACCAGTCATATATCATGGTCCGCATGCACTGTGAGGCATAGAACATCATCGACCTTCAAGCCTAGTGTAGAGCTGCCAAACCTGTAATCCTGACGAGAGTGGACACTATAATCTTCATGCTCAAACTAACTATGGCTCCAATGGGTACTTGATTCCCCACCTTCCAGGTGTTGGAAGACAGTACCGCTTTATGTAATTGGGAACGGTGATCCCACCACCCACAGTACGAGATCGAAGACTTTCCACTTCCCCTCGACGAGACAATCCTATAATGAAATATATGTCATCTACCTCCAAGGAGAGTATTTTACCATCTAGGTTGAAATTTTGTGCGTCTACGTCCCAGTAGTATTTGACCGTGGGTAGCAGGCCCTACCCATGACCCGTATACTTGTAGCCCGCGTACAGCGCCGTGACCAAATAGGGCTTAGCCAATAAAAAAATTTGGACCACTGAAAAATGAAATATAAACTACCAAATGAAAGATAAAGATGAGATAGCTAACCTGCTCCAGATGGCTCGACGAACAGATGCCCGTAGCTCCCAGAATCAGCGACTGAAGTTTCAAGTGAAAACTAACCAAAAACTCCAAATTGGGTAAAAAGTGAAAATGAATTGTAAATTGTAATTTTTTATTACTATTTATAGTTTTGGAAACCCACTTGTCTATAGTTTTTGCCATTTTAAGTTGTTTTGGACTAATGTGATGTCTTGGAGTAGCATTTTGAACAGATTTCTTCGACGAGAATTGGTTTTTTACCGTTTCGCGCCTATGGCAGGTATAATTCACACCTGGCATATAGGTTAGATGTCATTTTCACATGCATTATGCATTTGAACTTTTGGCCATTGTCATTAACCCTAGGTGCGACCCCACTTCTTAACCGACACAGAGCTTTCACACTGTTATATAAGTGTCGTTATTTGGCGGTAGGGCCTATCCGACCATGGGTGCCCTAGTTAGAGCCCCTTTTTGACTTTTGGAGCCCATGTTGTTGTCTCTCTTTAGGATTGGGAGTCCTTCGTAGTTATGCCATGACTTTGCGATAAATACTCATACTCTACTTTGTCTTATGTTGGCGATCTCCTATAAGGACTCCCCCCATTTGTATCAAGTTGTCATTGCATTGCATCATCCTGCTTTCCGCTTGAGGCTTGTGTCGGCTCCCGCTTACTCAATTGTTAGCCTGGTGCCTGAGCACTTTCCTTGTCGAGCCCTGCAGAGCTTCCATTTTCCCTTCACAATTTGATGACCTTTTGACCCTGAGGGAACACCTCCCTGAGTGTCCACATCCTGCACATGCTTCCTTGCATTGATCATAGGTATGTTCCACTACTTAGGACTAGTGTGCTCGCTATTTGACACTCGTTCCTTCAATTGTTGTACTATAAGAAATTTTATTCTTTTTCAAGCTTTCCAAATATGAAAAAGACCAAAAAAATCAAATATTCCAAAAAGCCGGACTGGAGAATATTTACTTCTTTTTGTTGGAAGTTGTTGTGTCGCCTTTGAACAGAGCATTCATTCTACTCCATACATTATGAGTTGGGTCTATAGTCAAACCTTAGGAGCTGTACTCATTTCTCAGTTTACTCCACTGATTGGTTAAGCTTCCAGTCATTATGGAGCCCCTTGTTGATGCCTCCTGCATCGCACAGTGTTATGTCGAGTCTATGTTGCCTGAGTCAATCCATCTGCTCGTGCTCTTGTTCAAAGGAAGTCCTGAAACTAGATTCGGCCACTCCTTAGATCTCTTGACTATTGCATGTCGACCATCCTTATTGAGTCAGTCTGTTTCATCTGAGTTCTTCCAAATCTTTCAACGTAGCTGTTATCTCGTGTTGGTTGATGGGGGATGCCTTGATGCCTTCCTTCCAGCGAGTTTCGTTTCATTGACTTCAACTCATTTATTCCATAATTGAGACTTAGAGTCGGTTGAGTACCTTGAGGCTTGCAGTCATTAGTGGCAGGTTCTCTCGCCATCGACAGTTTTGGGAATACATCAATGTCCCCTGGTCGATGGATTCATATTAGTGTTCAACTTCAACACATCTATTCGCACTTTGATGATTGTACTCTGTGCCTTGATGCCCATTTTCATTATTGGTGGGTTGCCTCGTGTCTGTTAACGGTATACATCATTGACCGGTAATCAGACGATGTCACATCATGTTCGACCTCAACACCTTTATTCACTTGATGGGACTTGCATCGTAGATTATTTGTGTAGAAGACCCCAGACGTTAGTAGCATTCAGTATGCTTCTCTTGATCGTGACTGTACATTTGAGATACCATCTCTCAGACATCAGCAGTTTGTACCTCCAGTATTGCACCAGTTGTTTCCTTTTCAACAGGAGACCATATCTTATTGTATGGATCATGACTATGATCGCCTATGACATGTATTCACTATGTACTGCCTATCATGGCCATTGTATCAGATTGTTGTATTATACCGACATGTACTCAAAGATATTATTGTATTATGACAAGTGAGTTGTTCCTTCCAGTTGTGTCTCCATCACTTCACTTGTGACATTTATAATGTATTTCGGTCATCGTAGCACCATTCTCTGAACTCACACATTAGGGGGTATCTGTTACAACGTAATTTTACACCTTGTGAGCAACAACATTATTTGGCCTTCAGGATCCATTTCACTGACTCAGATTCACTTTATGTCCTCCAGAAAACACATTTTTCCCTATTTTTCTTCATGTACGCTTGTTGTCCCATTATAGCCAACGTACACACAGGCTGTTCCACTATAGCCCGCGGGTGCCAAGCAAAATGGTAAAAATCATTAGAAAATTACCTTTTACTCCCAAAAAGCGGTTTTAGGGTGACCTTTGGCCCTCCATATTCCCCGAAACGCTTGATGTGTCCTTTTACTTACCTTTGGAAGGCTATATATTGAGCTCTTATGGCATATGGAAGGGAAGAGAAAGAGAGAGCAAGATAACTCTAGTGGATTTTTTCCGTGACTTGGGTCTACACTCATTGATTCTTCTTGTTGTGAATTCCTTATATTCACCTTCCAAACTCCTTTCATAGTTTGAGTTTGCCATTACATGGAGGATTGAAGTGGTGGAGGCACAAGTGGAGAGACCCAGTTCTTGGTTCAGATTGGTTGCCGACAAGAGGACGTATATTGTACTTCTTGTTATTCATTAATGGAACTACTCATTTTCTCATCCAATTGATGTTGTGAATATTGTTAAATTACATTGGGTTATATTCGCTTATAATATCATGGATAATGTTATTGATTATGCTAATGTCTTTCACATATTATATGCACTTGCTTGTATTTGTTGTTGAGACTAATCTACAAGTTTAAGTGTAGAAGTTGAAAGCTCAATGGGGATCTACTTCGAACATTCGGTTGTGTTGAATATTGTAACTTCTAAGAATATTATATTTGTACATTATTATTCCGGAGATGTTTCATTCCTCCGAGGTGATTCTATTATGTATTCGGAGATGTTTATTCCTCCGATGGTTTGTGGTAACTAGGGTTATTAGACCCACCATGTGGGGGTCGGCCCTGAGTTTATATTTTAGGGGTTATTAGACTTCTCTAGAAGAGGTCGGCCCCATTAGGGATTTTTGGTCAGTCGAGAACTAGTATAAATAGAGGAGGAGAGCTCCTCATTTGACACACTTCCACAACTCAGAAAGTAGCGCACTTGTGTCTGGGAGGTCTGCATGTGAGGTAGAGAAGAAGGAAAAGTCTTGGAGCATATCTTGTATTTTGGTTGATCATCTTATTGAGGAAAGCTTTGCTGGGTTTTCTACCCCATGAGGGTTTCCCAGGGTAAATTCTGTGTCTATCTTGTGATTATGTTTCTTTCAGTGATCTTGCTAGTCTATTTGGTTTAAACTTAACATGGTATCAGAGCTAGCCTGAATAGAACATCTTTCACAAGGTGAAATTATCTTTCTCTCTCTCTCCCAAGAATTAGGGTTTCTGCAAAAGGTTAGTATTTTTGGTTTTTGGTTGCATGGCTGAATAGCCATTCTCAAAATCAATCTTTTGAGCCCTAGATCGAGATTTTTGGTTGGATAGAACTTTGGGAAAGTCAAACCCTAATTCTACCAAAAGTGCAATAAACTAGAAATCATGTTGCAGATCCGGAAAGCAAAGTACATCTCCTGGTAAGTACTACTCCATCTCTTAATCCTCAATCTCTTGGATTCCCCCAAGAGAAGATGGCTCCAAGTACTAAGCTTGAAGACAAGCTTGAAGGTATAGAGAATTTTCGGGCATGGAAATACAAAATTGGTCTCATTCTTGAAGAGAATGATCTTGCTCATTATATCAAGGATGAAGTTGCAGAGCCTGAAGGAGATGAATCCAAAGAGAAGCATAGGAAGGATTTGATTAGGGTAAAGAGAATCATAGCTGATTCTATTAAAGACCACTTGATTCCCCAAGTGGCTTCCAAGAAGACCCCAAAGGAAATGTATGATGCCCTAAGAAGGATGTATGAAGGAAAGAACATCAATAGGAAGATGAACCTAAGAACTCAGTTGAAGAGTACCAAGATGCACAAAGGAGAATCCATTCAAGACTACTTCTCAAGGGTCTCCCAATTCAAGGAACAACTAGAGGCCATTGGTGATACTCTTGATGAAGATGAACTTGTGATGACTGCTCTAAATGGTCTCACTAAACCTTGGGAGTCATTTATACAAACTATGAGTGCCAGAAAAGAGAGTATGAAGTTTGATGTAGTATGGGAAGATTGCGTTCAAGAAGAAGCTAGGGTAGCCAACAGAGAAGCCCTTCTCAAGGAGGATGATCAAGCCTTGGCTACACATACTAAGAGAAGAAAGAATCAATCTTACTTCAAGAAGGACAAACACAAGGAGTCTCAATCTCCACAAAGATTTCAGAAGAAAGGAAAAGGAAAGTTCTCTTCCTTCCAATGTTTCAATTGTCATAAGCTAGGACACATTGCTAGATTTTGTCCTTCAATCATGAAGAAAAATATTCACTATAAAATACATCAAGCACATCTTGCAGAAGATGATAGTGAAGAAGAAGAAGAAGAGGAAGTAAGGTCTCATAGGAAAAGATCCAAATATGAAGAAGAAGAAGAAAGGCCTCTCCCTAGGAATAGGTCTAGAAGAAATGAAGAAGAAGATGCAGAAGAGTATGTTCAATTTTTTGCACTCTCTTGATCTATGTCTCCTAGAGAAGATACATGGCTCATTGATAGTGGTGCTTCAAAGCACATGACAGGTCAAAAGAAAACTCTCTCAAGACTTGAAGAAAAGTCTTCGCCACAAAAGGTATCTCTAGGAGATGATTTTCAATATCCCATCAAGGGAATTGGTGAAGCAAGCTACAAGCTTGACTCTGGGACACCCTTGAAGATGAAAGAAATTTTATATGTTCCAGGATTGAAGAAGAACCTACTTTCTATCTCAGCACTAGATAAGAAAGGATTTAGAATTGCATTTATTGATGATCAAGTGCTTATGTGGCCCAAAGAAAAATCTATTGAGGATGCAATTGTCATTGGTGAAGAAGAAGGAGGTCTTTACAAACTCAAGGGTCACCCAGAAGCTGCCCTTGTCCATGAAACCACTAGCCCCAGTGAACTATGGCATAGAAGGCTTGCTCACATTAACTACAAGGCTCTACCCTATGTGAGCAAAGTGGTCATAGGTTTACCAGATTTAAAGATTGACCATAATGGCTCATGCAAAGGATGTGAAAAAGGGAAGAATATCAAGAACCCTTTTCCAAAGAGTGAAACAAAGACTAAGAACATTTTGGAATTAATACACTTAGATGTATGTGGACCAATGCCCACCACATCCCTGAGTGGGTTTGAATACTATCTTTCTTTCATTGATGACTATTCAAGGAAAACTTGGATATACTTTCTAAAAGGTAAGAATGAAGTCTTTGGAAAATTCAAAGAGTTCAAGGCCTTAATAGAAAATCTCTCAGAAAAGAAAATCAAGATTCTCAGAACAGATAATGGCGGAGAATATACTTCAAAGGAATTTGAAGACTTTTGTAAAGAAGCTGGAATCAAGAGGGAACTAACCACTCCCTACAATCCCCAACAAATGGGGTTGCTAAAAGAAAGAATAGAACTATCATGGAAGCTGTAAAGACTATGATACATGATCAAGATCTTCCCATGTATCTATGGGCTGAAGCAGCCAAGACTGCTGTCTATGTACAAAATAGAATTTCTCATAGTGCTCTTGAATTTAAGACTCCAAAAGAAGTGTTCACAGGAAAGAAGCCTGAGGTAAGTCATCTCAAAATATTTGGATGTCCTATGTATATTCACATTCCAAAAGAAAAGAGAACCAAGTTGGATCCCTCTGGTAAGAAAGGAATATTTGTTGGATATTGTGAAACATCCAAAGCTTTCAGAATTTACATACCTGGTTTTCATCATATGGAGATAAGTAGAGATGTAACATTTGATGAAGAAGCAGCTATCAAGAAATATAGGAAGTTACAACTTGAAGAAATCTATGAAGAAGATACACCTCCTAGAGTCACAGAAGTTGTTCCCATCCCTGAAGATGATGCACCAGAAGACCATGACATGATAGAACCTCAAGAACCCCCCATTACAAATCTATCTAGAAAAAGAAGGCCAGCATGGGCTAGAGACATTATTCAAGGAGCTGAAAAATATGGAGCTCCTGAAAGTTCCACTAGAGAAAGGAAGAAACCCAAGTTAGTATCCAATTATGTGGCCCTGATGTGTCATCTTGTGGATCAACAACCCACCAGCTATGAGGAGGCAGCTCAAAAGAAAGAGTGGGTAGAAGCTATGACAGAAGAGTACCAGTCAATAATGAAAAATGATGTTTGGGATATAGTTCCCAAACCAAAGGATAAAAGTGTGGTTTCTTCCAAATGGATATTCAAGATAAAACATGCTGCAGATGGTAGCATTGAAAAATATAAGGCAAGATTTGTAGCCAGAGGATTCTCTCAAAAGGAGGGAATAGACTATGAAGAAACATTTGCACCAGTTGCTAGGTACACATCAATTAGAACTATCATGGCACTTGCATCTATGATGAAGTGGAAACTACACCAGATGGATGTTAAAACAGCCTTCCTGAATGGTGTTATTGAAGAAGAAGTGTACATAGAACAACCACAAGGATTTGAGGTTGAAGATTGAAGAACACATGTATGCAAGCTGAAAAAGGCTTTGTATGGATTGAAGCAAGCTCCCAGAGCTTGGTATGGAAGGATTGACAGTTTCTTAACAAGCATGGGCTTTACCAAAAGTAAAGCCGATCCAAATCTTTATCTCAAGGTGATGAACCTATTATATTACTATTGTATGTAGATGATCTATTTCTAACAGGAAATGAGAACCAAATTATCGAATGTAAGAAGAAGCTTTCTTCAGAATTTGAAATGAAGGATCTGGGATTAATGCACTACTTCTTAGGTCTAGAAGTATGGCAAGAACCAAAAGGAATCTTTTTAAATCAAGGTAAGTATGCTGTGGGGATTTTGAAAAGATTTGATATGTTGGAGTGTAAGGCCATGGCCACTCCCATGGACTCCAACTTGAAGTTATTAGTTGATGACTCATCAGAATTAGTGGTGTAACTCTATATAGACAAATCATTGGGTCATTGATGTATTTAACAAATACCAGACCAGATATATGCTTTGTTGTAAATACCCTGAGTCAATATCTAGTAGAACCAAGGAAGGTTCACCTAATAGTTGCAAAGCATGTAATGAGGTATATAAAAGGTACATTAGATTTTGGTCTTTACTACCTTGGAAATCATGAACTCAGATTACATGGTTACTCAGATTCCGATTGGGTAGGAAGTGTTTCAGGCAGGAAGAGTACATCAGGTGGATGTTATGGACTTGGATTTGCCATGATCTCTTAGTTCAGCAAGAAACAATCCAGTGTGGCTCTCAGTACTGCTGAAGCAGAATATATAGTTGCCTTCTCTGTTAGTTGTGAAGCAGTATGGATTCGGAAACTACTATCTGGAGTATTTGACTTAGAAATGGATATCACTGTGATTATGTGTGACAATCAAAGTTGTATCAAGATGACAGAAAATCCTGTATTCCACGATAAGTCAAAACACATAGAGATCCGATACTTTTATATACGAGATATGGTGCAGAGAGGAGCTATTAAGCTCGAGTATGTGAGCACTGAGGATCAAATTGCTGATATCTTGACCAAACCTCTGTCTCGAGTGAAATTTGAATACTTCCGAGACAAGCTTGGTGTAGTTCAAAAGGACCCTCCTCGAAAGGGGGAGTAGTGTAGTCACTGATAATGAGATTGCCTCATCGACAATAAGGTCGATGATGTGGATACCTGTTTACTACACTTGGATACTTAGATTATTTAGATTTAGGACTCTTATAATTAGAATACTTATTTTTTACTTGCTTTTATTTTGTTGATATATGTATTGGTGAGGATACATGTTTTTGATATATGTATTGGTGAGGATACATGCTTTTGATGACATATGTATTGGTGAGGATACATGCTTTTGATGATATCTGTGTTGATGAGGATACAGGTGGGATTGTATCATCATTGAACATATGTTCTAAAAGAATCCGTAGACATATGGTCTCTGAGAATGAAGTCCTTGATAGACAAGAGTGAGGATTAAGTCATCCTTGGACATAGTCCTAAATGAATGGGAAGAGGATTAAGTCATCCTTGGACATAGTCCTAAATGAACGGGAAGAGGATTAAGTCATCCTTGGACACAATCCTAAATGTACGGGGTGAGGATTAAGTCATCCTTGGACACAGTCCTAAATGTACGGGGTGAGAATTAAGTCATCCTTGGACACAGTCCTAAATGTACGGGATGAGGATTAAGTCATCCTTGGACACAGTCCTAAATGAACGGGGTGGGGATTAAATCATCCTTGGATGTAGTCCTAAATGAATGGCTTGGATTTATCATGTGATGACGATGTTGATGATCGTGTGATGACGATGTTGATGATCGTGCAAATGATGATGATGATGATGTAGATGTTCCAGTAACTGGTTGAGTTACTGATGATGATGTAATGAAGAAAGCTTCCGATGATATACAAATGTATCATGTGTGATGTAGTCGATGACTCCTTGCTCCTTCAGATGTGGTTATAATATCCTTCTCGTTAAGGGGGAGTGTTGAATATTGTAACTTCTAAGAATATTATATTTGTACATTATTATTCCGAAGATGTTTCATTCCTCAGAGGTGATTCTATTATGTATCCTAAGATGTTTATTCCTCCGATGGTTTGTGGTAACTAGGGTTATTAGACCCACCATGTGGGGGTCAGCCCTGAGTTTATATTTTAGGGTTTATTAGACTTCTCTAGAAGAGGTCGGCCCCATTAGGGATTTTGGGTTAGTCGGGAACTAGTATAAATAGAGGAGGAGAGCTCCTCAATTGACACACTTCCACAACTCAGAAAGTAGCGCACTTGTGTCTGGGAGGTCTGCATGTGAGGTAGAGAAGAAGGACAAGTCTTGGAGCACATCTTGTATTTTGGTTGATCATATTATTGAGGAAAGCTTTGCTGGGTTTTCTACCCAATGAGGGTTTCCCAGGGTAAATTCTATGTCTATCTTGTGATTATGTTTCTTTCAGTGATCTTGCTAGTCTATTTGGTTTAAACTTAACAGGTTGAAGGTTGGTCTTTTCTCCATTATCTTAGCATTGTCATTTATATAACATTGCATTGGGAATTGAGTCATTTTCTGGTAGTCAGCTGTCTGTTGTGGTCTGCCCCAAGCCATAGGAATTTTTCTCCGTAACACTCATGCATCTTTTCTCCTTGACTCCATGCATCAGCTTCATGCATTTCTCCCCCTTTGACATCAATGGAAGAGAGGTGCCAATCCTTGTGCAATTATTGGTTCTTCTTTTGCTTTATTTTGCACTGGCCTCTACCTCAACTGTTTTCAGGGATGACTCCCCCTCTCTTCAAGCTTTATTATTCTTTTTTTTTTATAGCTTGCAATTCTACATATTTCCTTCATAATTATCTTTGATTGCTTTCTTGATACATATATTACATTACTCCATCTTGAACTCCTACTCTTGTTACATCATTCCATCATCCTTTGCACAGTAATTCATGCAAACTTTCTTTTGTGCCAATTGTGCAGTGACAAAACCCGTCTAGATTCATGCCTCTTTATTTGGGTTCTCATTATGTTGTGGATTGATAACCACACCCAGTTTTTCCCTGAGATATTCAAATTTACTTCGCAGAAGTGGTTTCGTAAATATGTCCGCAATTTATTCCTTAGTGTCAACATATTCTAGTTTGATATCATTATCATCAACTTGCTCTCTCACAAAGTGATACTTGATGGGAATGTGCTTAGTTTTGTAGTGCATGACATGATTCTTGGATATACTGATTGCACTTGTATTGTTGCAAAGAAATTGTATTGGCTGATCAATAACTACTTGCATATCCTTCATAGTTTGTTTCATCCATAATACTTGGGTGCAACAGGAAGTTGCTACAATATATTATGCTTCTGCCATAGATAATGCAACTGGTGCGGGTTGTTTCTTGGTAATCCATGACACAAGACAGTTTCCTAAGAAAAATGAAGCTCCACTTGTACTTATTCTATCATATATACTTTTTTCCCAGTCTGCATCAATGTATGCTACCATATTTATGTCTTTGCTTTGTGGATACCATAAACCAAAGTTCATAGTCCCTTTCAGATACCTGAAAAATTCTCTTGACTGCTTGAACATGTGTTTCCTTAGGGGTTGCTTGAAATATTGTGACAAGTCCAATGGATTGCATGATATATGGTATGGAGGAAGTTATATATAGCAGGCTGCCAATCATGGATCTGTAAATCCTCTAATCAACTTCCTTAGCCTCATCTTCCTTACTTAACTTACATCCTATGACCATGGTTGTACAGACTGTCTTGCAATTTTCCATGTTGAATTTCTTTAGCATCTACTTTACATACTTGGATTGGGAGATAAAAATTCCATCATTTAATTGAGATATCTGTAATCCAAGAAAAAAAGGATAATTCTCCAAGCATGGACATTTCAAATTCTTTCTGCATATCTTTGGGTAATTGCTGACTCCTTCCATCATCATTGCTTCCAAAAATGATGTCATCAACATATACTTCTACAACTATCATTTTCTCATTCTCAATCTTTATATAAAGGTTATTGTCTACACTGCCCCTTCTGAAACCTTGTTGTTGAAGATATTTGTCCAACCTTGAATACCAAGGCCTAGGAGCTTGTTAAGCTCGTATAAGGATTTCTTTAATTTGAAAACATAATCATTGTTTCCTAAGAGTGAAAATCCATTAGGTTTTTTAATGTATACTTCTTCTTCTAGATCTCCATTCAAAAATGTTGACTTTACATCCATCTAATACACTTTGACAATTTATGTACATGCATAGGCTAGGAATAGCCTAATTGCCTCCATTCACGCCACAAAGGCAAAAATTTCTTCAAAATCTACTCCTTTGCTCTGCACATAACCTTTGCATACTAGTCTCGCCTTGTTTCTAACAACTTGTCATTCCTCATTTATTTTGTTCCTGAATACCCACTTTGTTCCAATAGCATTCTTATTCTTAGGTATTGGAACAAGTTCCCAAGTTTCATTCTTTTCAATTTGATCTAATTCCTCATTCATGGCCTTCATCCAACCTTTATCATCTTTCGCTTGTTCCACTCCTTGTGGTTCTGTAATACCTCATTTTGACCCTTAGGATATATTAGATTTTAATGTAAATATTGTAAACATGTGATGTACGTTTTCCTAGAGTGGAGCTCAAGGCCAAGGCCCCGCTAGTGGAAGCTCGAATTTTATTTAAAAGGCAAGTATTAGACATTATGTTACCCATGTGCTATTTAGCCATGGAACACTGTAAAAATGATGTAAATAAACATCATACAATAAAATACCAAAACTGGCTATGGAGGCAATGAATGAGAAGGGGCCATGTGTATCCCCTAGGGAGTGGTGAGGGGGTTGTGGGATTGAATCATAGGTTTCCAAATGTCATCTTGAGAACCCTTTTGACTTTCTTTGTTGGCATTTAATTCTGTGTAAGAAAGTGGTTGAAGAAAACAGTCCATGGATTCAATGGAGAATGGGCAGCCCAGAAATTCGTATGGCAGAGTATGGGCTCTGTTGTCTTGTACCACAAGTCACTCTACCTCATGAGAGTTGCTTCTTCCTCATTCCCATTCCAGTGCGGAAGAACCCAGTATCAATTTTCATCCAAAAACATCCCAGCAGTGAGAAAAACCAGAAATCGCAACTATGAAAGAACCCACATTTTGAAGAGCCATAAATGCGCAGAATTGGTATTGGACAGTGAAATCCAATGGGGGATCCATAGGTATGAACCTTGGGGCGAATTTGGGAGCATTAGCTACCCCAAAATCCATTGGAAAACCCAGTTTTTACAGGCCAGAAATAACTCAATCCCATTCCAGTGATGGGATTGAGTTATTTGATGACAGATTTGTGAGAAATCCAAGAGTGAATGTTTGAACAGAGGATTGGATTGCTTGAATTTATCTTGAGATGTCTGTAGCTCTGTGGTTGAGCTCACTGGATTAGCATCCTCCTCCTTTTCTTATTGCATGCTTGATAAACCCAGCTATGTGATGGCTTAGCATGACCGTTTGAGTGAATCCATGGCTGTGAATGAGCCTGTCTAGTTCCTCCTTAGCGGATACACATCCCAGCTCTGGGGTGATCTCTCAGCTAAAAGAATATAGGCTAGACAGAGATCTATGGTTGGGTGGAACGTTGCTCTCACATAGCCAATTGTTTGGACAACTTCATCTTCAAGATAAGTGTTCTCTGTGTTATAAATTATATGCATTTTTTGTTCTGTAATGTGTTAATTCGAAATGGTAATTATTCATGTTAATGGAATTGATATGAAGTCTGTGCATATCCTGGAAATGGAATTGAAATCCCTGGGTGTTGAATCATCATATGTCTGTGTTAGATATGAGGATGCATTATTATTTGTGTGCTTGCAAGTATGTTTATTTCCGTTGTGTTTATTTGAAGTATGAGTCTGCACACATGAAGTTTTATTTATTTTTATGAGTTTATGAGTAATGTATGGGGCTGAGATTGTTAAATAAGCTCGGTAAGTTGGTCACGTTTCCTCCCTTGCACCGGATTGATGGAAGGGGAGGTTACAGAGTGGTATCAGAGCCCAGCTTGCAGCACTGGGGCTGCTTGGGCCAAACTCTGAGTTACAGGCAAGTGACAGAATGTCTTAACGCAATATTGGTGAAGTTGGGATGACATTTTGATTGGAAAAATGACAGGGTTAAATTTCTCAGGTGTGGAAGATGATCATACAGGTGCATAGATCTCTCCAAGAGCTTTCCAACGGTACCAGACTCGCCTCATTTGGCCTAGGGACGAAGGAGTTACGAACCCCACAAGTTGCAGGGACGAAGGTGTTCCACGGGTTTTGGGCTTCGGGAACACGAATTTTGAAAATTGCGTGTTGGATTCCCGCAATCCCGAACCTGCAGTTTCGAGTTTCGGGAACACGAATTTTGAAAATTGCGTGTTGGATTCCCGAAACCACAGTTTCGAGTTTCATGCTTCGGGTTTCGGGATCACGAATTTTGAAAATTGAGTATTGGATTCCCGCAATCCCGAACCCGCAGTTTTGGGTTTCGGGTTTCAGGATCACGAATTTTGAAAATTGCATGTTGGATTACCGCAATCCCGAACCCGCAGTTTCGAGTTTTGGGTTTCGAGAACGCGAATTTTGAAAATTGCGTTTTGGATTCCCGCAATCCCACACTCGCACTTTCGGGTTTCGGCCGTCATCTTTCGGGTTTCGGGTTTCAGGAACACAAATTTTGAAAATCGCATGTTGGATTCCTGAAATCCCGAACCCGCAGTTTCGGCTTTCGGGTTTCGGCCATCAGCTTTCGGTTTTCGGGTTTCGGGTTCGGGTAAAAATATATATATATATATATAGAGAGAGAGAGAGAGAGAGAGAGAGAGAGAGAGAGAGAGAGAGAGAGAGCCCGAAACTTGGTTTTTGGATTGCAGGAGCATGCGGATTCATAATTTGATGAGTTCAGTGGCATTTTGAGGCCATTGACGAAGGCAATGAAAGGTCCAGTGAAGATCCCGAGCTCATTATGCCCCAATTTGGCACAAAATTGGAATTAATGGCTTTTACAAATCAATGTCCCAGCGCTTCACAGAAGGTCGGATTGAGCTAAAACTGATATGGAGCGGTCATGGAGCAGGCACGATGTTAAGTTTGGAGTTTTGGAACCAAACTCCAAAGGATGTGGAGTCGGAGTGTGCAAGAAGGCCAAAAAGCACTATTTCGAGCCACTTTTTGGAGATTTTGAGAAGCTTGCAATGGCTGAAAGTGACCTATAATTCAGATTCAAGAAAATCTCTGAACTCAGCATTTCATATTCACAGTAAACCAGACATATTCCATTAGACAAAAATTTCCCCAAAATGCACCATTTGGGAAATAGCCATTTTTGACCCAAAATTTAGAATTTTGGGAAAATGTGAAAAGTGGAAAGTAGTCAAACCTAGAATTTTATAAAAGATGAATGGTGCATCGGAACAAAGATCCGCGAGTTGCTGAGTGTTGCTTTCTATATGGACTAACTTCGCCCGGTAGAAAAATTTTCGTGATTCTTCATGGATTTTCTTCTATAGGTGGCTGAAGTTGGCAGCTCCTGATATTTTACAACTGTGTAAAAATGTGCAGAATTGTGGTGAAAGTTGTCATTTTTGAAGTAATGCAGTTTCCACACCCGATGTTGGAATGGAGCAAGTGGACAGGCACTGGAAAGATTATCCAGCAGGGAACAGTGGTGCATGACCAGAATTTGAATGAGGTTATCATACCTCATAGTTATGCGGAGCAGAAAATGTCAGTGGTTGTTTTGACAAAATTGTTGTCAATATGGGCAATTTCTAGAAATACATGCTTGGAAAGTAGCAAGTTAGAATATTATGCATGAGTATATGTATTGAATTGATGCTTGGTGATTAAATCATATCTAATGATCCCTTGTGTGTTTGCTAGAAGCAATGAAATCATACCAGCTATGATGTGGAAGAGTAATTGCATGCCATGATGAAGGATTGGAAAGGGAGGATTCCTTAACCCGTGTTTGTTGTTGTAATTATATTTTATGAGCTTTGTGTACATAAAATTATGGCATGGGAATGTTGAAAATGAGTAGATTAGATGGATGGCATGAATATGTACTAGTTGGCATATTCATAAACAATGCATAGTGCATGAGAATATGTTTTTGCATGCATATGATATTACATATTGGTAAAAGTAGTGAGATTTTACATATGCAATGAACCACTAATGGTAAATATTATGGTTTGTAATCACTATTGGTGTTGGTATTGGTTGTAGGACCAAAGACAACAGAAGCATGGCCACATGTGTTGATGATGTTGTTGCATATGTCCAACAACCTTATGAAGAAAAGGCTAGGGCAGCAAATCCATGATCAAGAAATTGGTGGAAGGATTTTGTAATCCTCTGTAAGAGACCAACTAATCAGGTAACATCAAAGGTGTAAATGGGATCCATGCAGGTAATGGTTTACTTATGACGGTTGCATAAGTGTTTAAAGGGAATTGGGTAAGAATCCCTTGAACCATATTTAGTAATCATGGAGTAGTGAAGGCGAGAGGCCTCATACCATGTGACTGTTTAGAAATTTAGATTGCACTCATATAAAATATATCATGCCATGTGTATGTTGGTTATGAGCTTAATAACCAAAGCAAGTGAGAACTGGTGGTCCTGATTATGGTAATGCATGTTATATGAGATAGTCATGATTAAGTCATAATATGCTTGAATGCATAGTACTCGTGAAACAATGCAAGGTGGCATTGAGTGGATGTGCATTAAGATATTTCATAAATCTTGTAGTTAAGCATTGAGTGAATGCATATGAAAAACTTGAGTAAATGTTGTGAATATGCATGCATGTGGGTAGTTACCCCTGAGGAGATGTATTGTGTGCATGCATGATTGTGATATATGTATATGTTTCATTACAATTGAGCAATAGA
Source organism: Larix kaempferi (assembly GCA_027924585.1). Lineage (NCBI taxonomy): Eukaryota > Viridiplantae > Streptophyta > Pinopsida > Pinales > Pinaceae > Larix > Larix kaempferi. The sequence continues at coordinate 637,157 of BSBM01000153.1, forward strand.
TGAAATGATGAATTAATGATAGTTCTGAGATCATTTCATGAGCTGCTATGAATGCAGGGGAAGAATTGCATGAAGGTAGTCATGATTGACAGGCTTCCAAAGTGCTTTCTTGGAAGGACAGAGTTGTATAAATGATATGGCTATGAATTAATGAGCATTTAAAAGCTTTAAGTTGATTGCATGGATGGTGTCTTGTAATTTTATTGTGCTCCGGGTGCATATAACATAAGCCTATACATTTCATTGCATTTGAAATATTAATAGTTGAGAGCGGTTGAATTATGGAGTGCTATAATTCGGAAGATCACTTTAGTGACTGTTGTAAAGGCTGCAATAAAAATATTATATGCATAGAGACTTGCAAAGTGTTTGGCTTATTGAAGTTTCAGATTTCAGGTAGATTGTTCTAGGCATGGCAATGTGGGTAAGTCCAAGATGAAGGCTGGAATATACCATTTGAAAGAGACAAACCTCATGAGAAGAATCTCATGATTGAGAACTCTAAGTTCTGTTAAAAAGAAGGATTGTAAATCTCAGATTTGTAGATCTTAGATTTGGAATTTTGCTAATAAATGACTAATGACTATTTGGCTTGTATGAATTATGTCAGGAGGACGTGTTGTAAGTGGATGTGCACGTTATGCTAGCAAACATAAAATACTAAAGGGCAGAGTGGTGCCACTTACAAGAGACAAACAGTATGAGGATAGCCTCATGACTGAGCAAATCAATTTCTGTAGTAGATAGAGTTGCAAATTCATATTGAATTTAATTATTAGTGCCATTGATTGGTTATGGAACAATCAGATTTGAATTGTATTGTTAAATGTTGCTGACTGTTGGGTTATTTAATAAATGTGTCAGGAAGGCACATTGCAGTAAGACCATGAGAGAGGGACTGCAGAAGCGAAACTTCATGGGAAGGATCCCATATCTTGGAAATGGGTTTCGGGTGAAACGCCATTGGATATTTTTATAACGTCCCACCTACACTACATGATTGGTAAACAATATGAGTGAAATGGTAAATATTATGTCAGTAAGACATATGAGGGTTATGTAACATCAAAAGGAGTTGGGATGGCAAACCGAGGGACTGTCAACTCAGAAAAGGAGCCCCCATTCCTCACTAATGAAGAGAAATTACATCTGCAAAATGGATAAGTGTTATGTAAACCCTAACTGATATATATATACATACATGCATGTCTAATTATTGGAGTTAATATGCAAAGCATGTTTTGATTTTATTTCCATTATGGCAGACTGCTTGAATATGAGTAGGGCCTACATTGCTCACATCAGAAAAGGGGTGCACACTTTTTCGATGTTGGGTTATGACAGGATTGTCAACATTGACTACACCCTAAGGGAATGGACGCATTCCTAGTGTTTCAATGTTGGATAGCGAATGTTATGAAATATGTTTACAGTTTTAGAGCAGCAATATTGATGAGCTTGCTTATCCATTTTGTGTTGTCAGCTTATACATATGAAATTTGGTGCTGCACATTAAAGGGAAAAGTGAAGAAAATGTACTCAAGAAAGTCACCCAAATATTTCCAAAAGAGAACCGCCGGTTTGCACAAGAGAAGGAGTGCCACCCTTGTGTGGGTGAAGAATTGTTATGCGCATTGAGGGATTGTGACACATGTGAAAGGATGATGCAAGCCTAAGGTAGAGTAGTAGAGCCTTGACCTATAATGGTCAATGGCGCAGTTACTTTCCATTAGTCGATGACCCAAATGGATGTGTTGGCTCGGCAATGGAGAGGGCCAACCAGGTATGGGACTGGTTGGGCACCACTAAATGCTTGGTAAATCCAATCGGAGTGAAGGTGTACTGGTTGGGCATTAATTATTTGATGTTTTGGAGCAGCCTGCGTGCTGGCCAAACATCCTAGTCCGCAGGAGGATCCCAAGGCTTATACAGTAAAAGCAGGACCTTGTGGACCAGAGAGGAAACACATAATACAGATAAGTATTCATTTCCATTTGTTTCTTGTTTGGAATAATAAAGATTTCAGGTATAAGTCTTCTAACAGCTAAGCTGATACATTGTTGTTTCTTGGTTGGAAACGCATAATATAGGAAGCAAGGACCCTGAAAGAACTATAAATTGCTTGGTAAATCCAAAGAGTGACTGGTTGAGCATTAACTATTTGATGTTGTGGAGCATCCTGCGTGCTGGCCAAACATACAAGACTATTTGATGTTGTGGAGCAGCCTATGTGCTGGTCAAACATACAAGACTATTTGATGTTGTGGAGCAGCCTGCGTGCTGGCCAAACATACAAGATTATTTGATGTTGAGGAGCAGCCTGCACGCTGGCCAAACATCCAAGCCCATAGGCGATCCCAAGACTTGTAAAGCAAAGAAGGACCCTATGGAATAAAGTGAAGACATCCAATGCAGATAAGTATTTGGTTATCTTGTAATTTTTTGCTTATGAATATACATATGTATATGATTTTGTTATGACTTCCTAAACTCTTGTTTAAAGATAAATCCTATGAAAATAAACTAAACATGTGAATTGATTCAATATTTGAGTGTAGGTATTGTTGGAAGCAAGGACTATGAAGGCATCCTAGGGATGCATGTGGACGTGTAACTATCCTAAAGAGCTCAGCATGATCAGTAACGGAAGATGGGGCTAGTGGAACTGTGTGAGTCCTAGCAGCCAAGAGTTGTAGACAAACCATGTGGAGGGACTCCATGGTTAAGAGGTTTGAAATAAACCATAGACACTAAGTGTAATAGCCAAGAAGGGCAGTTCAAGCATTCCCATTGAAGTGAAAGAGGCTAGGAGCATGAAAACCACAGTGGTGGTGTGGGTTCCAGAATGGAACAAGACTAAATAGGAGAAAACTCTTACTGCTCTCTCTTTCCTTTTTATTGATGCATTTATAAAAACAGAAAATTGTTTGATGCATGTCACGACTTGAAATGATTGTGTTAATTGCTTAAAATAATTGTGAATGCTAAATTAATGAATTTCCTGTGAATGGATGAACATGAAGGAATTCATGAGTATGTTGGGCAAGCATGGAAACTGTGAAAGTCTCATGGATAAAGCATGGACTACCCATGTCAATTGGGCAATTAATTGACTGATTTTAAATGTTTGTATTATGGGTGGCCCAACAGAAATTGCCATGATGTATTTCACAGGTGAGAAAGTGAAAGCCAGTTGTGCACCTTGACCATGGCAGCAGACCAAAGGCTATTGGACTTGGCTGGAAATCTCATTCAAACAATTGCCAACACCCAAGAAAATCTTGGAGAGATGCTCAAGATACAGAAGCAGCAGAATGAGATGAACCACAAGGTTTTGCAGAACTCTATTTGTATGCAAAGGGAGGTAAAAAGCATTATGAGAGCAATTTGTAAGGGAAATGAAAGTGGATCAATGATGAGGCATTCATCCAATCGGTCCATTAAGAAGCGTTTCATGCATGAAGACTCAAAGGAGATTGAGCAGGTAAAGATGAAGCAGCCAATGAAATGTTGGAAATGTGGAGGACATCATTGCCTTCGCAACTGCCCAACAAGGGAACATCGAGAGGGTAGCAGCCATAAAGCTTTCAGACTTGTGGATGAGTTGGAAGGTCGAAACTAGCAGGAGCAGTTTGTGGAAGCCAAAGGACTTGGTCCTGAAAGTTCAAGGTAAATGGTAGAATGCAGGGCAGATCTGCAAAAAATTTTAAACTTTTTGGATGTGTAAACTGTATATGTATTCCTAAGTCTTGGAACACCGAGGGCGGTGTTATTCTAAGGGGGATGGGATTGTAATACCCCATGTTGACCCTTAGGATATATTAGCTTTTAATGTAAATATTGTATACATGTGATGTATGTTTTCCTAGCGTGGAGCTCAAGGCCAAGGCCCCGCTAGTGGAAGCTCGAATTTTATTTAAAAGGAAAGTATTATACATTATGTTACCCATGTGTTATTTAGCCATGGAACATTGTAAAAATAATGTAAATAAACATCATGCAATAAAATACCAAAACTGGCTATGGAGGCAACGAATGAGAAGGGGCCATGTGTATCCACTAGGGAGTGGTGAGGGGGTTGTGGGATTGAACCATAGGTTTCCAAATGTCATCTTGAGAACCCTTTTGACTTTCTTTGTTGGCATTTAAATCTGTGTAATAAAGTGGTTGAAGAAAACAGTCCATGGCTTCAATGGAGCATGGGCAGCCCAGAAATTCGTATGGCAAAGTATGAGCTCTATTTTCTTGTACCACAAGTCACTCTACCTCATGGGAGTTGCTTCTTTCTCATTCCCATTCCAACGTGGAAGAACCCAGCATCAATTTTCATCCAAAAACGAATTCCCAGCAGTGAGAAAAAACAAAAATCGCAACTGTGAAAGAACCCGCGTTTTAAAGAGCCATAAACGCCCAGAATTGGTATTGGACAGTGAAATCCAATGGGGGATCCATAGGTATGAACCTTGGGGCGAATTTGGGAGCATTAGCTACCCCGCAATCCATTGGAAAACCCAGTTTTTACATCCAAGAAATCCAGTGACGGGATTGAGTTATTTGATGACAGATTTGTGAGAAATCCAAGAGTGAATGTTTGAACAGAGGATTGGATTGCTTGAATTTAGCTTGATATGTATGTAGCTCTGTGGTTGAGCTCAATGGATTAGCATCCTCCTCCTTTTCTTATTGCATGCTTGATAAACCCAGCTGTGTGCTGGCTTAGCATGACCGTTTGAGTGAATCCATGGCTATGAGTGAACTTGTCTAGTTCCTCCTTAGCGAATACACATCCCAGCTCGAGGGTGAGCTCTCAGCTAAAAGAATATAGGCTGGACAGAGATCTATGGTTGGGTGGAACGTTGCTCTCACATAGCTAGTTGTTTGGACAACTTCATCTTCAAGATAAGTGTTCTCTGTGTTATAAATTATATGCATTTTGTGTTCTGTAATGTGTTAATTCAGAATGGTAATTATTCATGTTAATGGAATTGATATGAAGTCTGTGCATAGCCTGGGAATGGAATTGAAATCCCTGGGTGTTGAATCATCATATGCATGTGTTAGATATGAGGATGCATTACTATTTGTGTGCTTGCAAGTATGTTTATTTCCGTTGTGTTTATTTGAAGTATGAGTCTGCACACATGAAGTTTTATTTATTTTTATGAGTTTATGAGTAATGTATGGGGCTGAGATTGTTAAATAAGCCCGGTAAGTTGGTCACGTTTCCTCCCTTGCACCGGATTGATGGAAGGGGATGTTACAGGTTCTATTTGAGACAATAACGAAAAATGTACTTCCTCAGTTGGATTTCTTAGACTTATTCTGGTTCTTACACCAGCATCTTTATCTCTCATAATCAATTTTTCTTAATGATTCATTTGGACATATCTGGAGGGGGCATTTGTATCATGTCTTTCTTCTTCTAGTATGCACGGATATATATCCTCTTATGGAAATTTTGTTTCTTGATTTTCTGGCATATCTTCATATGGTTGTTCTAGTATGGGTAAATCATCATATTCTTCTATTCTCCTATGAGTCAGTACTTCATCAACTTTCACTTCATGACTGTCAACTATATTCTAAGTCACAAATTATAGCACGTATAGGCTTTGCTTTTGGAGGAGTAATGAAGGAAAATTCCTTCATCTAATCTAGAATCAAATTTTTCTATATTTTCACCATTTCTTTTGATGTAACATTTGCTTCTGAATATTCTGAAATACTTAACTTTGGTCTTCATTTCCAGAGTTCATACAATGTTGAACAGTTTTATGTTCTGATCAAACATCTGTTGAGAATGTGGACAGCTGCATGAATTACATGTGTCCAAAACATATATAACAGCTTTGATTCGTTCAACATTGTCCTGACCATCTCTTGAACATATATATTTTTTCCTTTCTACCACCCCATTTTGTTGTGGAGTTCTGGCTGCTAAAAATTGTCTTCTAATTCCATGTTTGTCACAGTAGTTATCAAAATTGTTTGAAGTATATTCTCCTCCATTGTCAAACCTCAAACACTTTATTTTTAAATCGGTTTCGTTTTAAACACTTCTTTAAAAATTTTGAAACATTTGAATGTTTCTAATTTTTCTTTAAGAAAGAACACCCACATCATTCAAGTGTAGTCGTCAATGAAAAGAAGGAATTAAGACTCACCATTCATTCCTCTGGTTCTCATTGGACCGCAAAGATCTGAATGAACCATTTCCAAGGGTTTTGAGGTAGTGTATTATTTTTTTTGGTACCTAATTCTTGTTTTTTTCCCATGTACACAGTGTTTGCATAATGAGTTTGATGGCTTAGTAATTCTTGGAATGTCCCTTACTACTTTTTTCCTATTGATTCTGACAAGTTTGTCAAAATTGATGTGTCCCAATCTTCTATGCCAAATCCAACTTTTATTAGTTTTTCCTATTTAGTATTTCTCTTCCTTTTCCTCATCTAGGTTATAGACATTGTTAGGAGTCCTCGAGGCTGTTGCTGCAATCTTACCCGTGTCCTTGTTTTTTTTATTTTGCATTTTTCAAAATCAAAAGTGAGAGTGTGTCCTTGATCGCACATCTAGTTGACACTCAGAAGATTGTGTTTCATGTTTTCGACTAATAGAACATTTTCTTCCTTGGTCCTTTTGGTTCCTAGGCTTTCTAAGCCCTGCCTAATATTTTGTTCGAACCATTATCCCCAAAGTAAACAATCCCTCCCTTATCTTCTCTAAACTTCATAAATGTGTTTTTATCTCATGTCATGTGCTTGGAGCATCTGTTGTCTATGTACCATTGCCCCCTTTTACTTTGTGCATGTAAGGCTAAGCTGCAGGATTCCTGATGAACTTGATCCTTTTGATCTTTAGTTGTTTCAGTGGATTGCTTAGATTGTTGTTGATTTTCACAGTTCTGACTATCATGATCTATATTATTATTGCACTTATATTATGGGATTAACACACTAAAGGTATTGGGGTCTTCTATTAAGATTTCATCCAGTTTTCTGAGGTTTCTCTGTTTGGGATTTATCTAATTGCACAGACCATTCTTCCTGACGTGTGCTAATGCACAAGCCCTACAATTTATTGCTTTATGACCAAAATTGTGACAATAATAGCAATTTTCTAACAAGGTACCTGATCGGATAAAATCCGCAGAGCTACACAAGCTCGTTTTCCAGATGACTTGGCTTTCTATACTCTCTTTCAATTTTCCGATATGTCCTCAATAGTGGAGTCTTGAGCACGTCTGCATAACTTTTAATGAAATAACACGTTTGCATAACTTTTAATGAAATACGATTCTTCATTAATGATGTTTCTGCATTTGTGTTCATTCTCTAGTTGAAAGCTTAGTTTTTGGAGTTCATTTCCCAGAGAGACAATTCCGGCTTCCAGACTCTCACACTTGTCATCTTTCAACTTCAACTGCCTAGTGGTGTCTGCCTCTCGTCTTAGAAGAGATTCCTACAGGATCTTGGTTTTCTTCCTTGACTTCTTTAATTCATCCAAAGCACTGATCAATTCTCCTTCAAAATATACTTCAGCCATCTATTCATATTTTGAATCCATGTCTGTTGAGTTATGCACAAGGACTTGTCTTCCATATGTTAATTTGTAACTAAAGACACCCTCTCTGATACCAATTGTTGGAATTGATTTAATACTGAGAGGGGGTGATTCAGTATTAGCGTAGTTATCAGTAGTTTTTACCTTCTTTAACGGATTAGCCTTAACTTAATACTGATATTAGTTATGCATCCAATATAAATAAAATCATTCATCCATATATGCACCAAGACAAATAACATAGAACACACAATATTTTAACGTGGAAACCCAACAGGGAGAAAACCATGGAATGCTCTTTTGCAATGAAAAGAATACATTCAAGGAAGCACCAAATTCCTGTGTTTACCATCACCAATTGGAAGGAGGCACAGACCCCCTAGTTTTACAAGCACCAACCTTAAGGAAGCACCAACTCCCTATGTTCTCTAGCACCAACCGGAAGGAGGCTGCAGCCCCCTTTCTCCTTGCCCCGTCCTTCCACCTAGATATCCAATATACGATTATGTCTTACTGAAACATCCAATTCGTGCACACTTCTGATCTTTTGATATTAGTTTTATTGCGTGCTACCTTCGTATGCAAACGATTCACTATCACTGTGCTGCATACATCACTTGACTTCTCATTCCACTCAATTCTTCACTTATGTTGATGACTTACTTCATATATTGTGTGTTATTGATTCTATAGTATGCATTATTTTTCACTCCATCGTTCTGCTACTGCGAAACTGCACTAACCAACTAATATTGTGCTTTAATTGATAGCTCGTTGTACTGAGAAATATGCATCAGTATCAGATGGAACTGCACACTTACTGGTGTGTCCGTTTTGTTTAAGTGCCACAGTCTTTTCAAAAATCTGCGACATGTCATGCATCAAATTATTCATCCTTTCAATTTAATGCACTGTCTCATATCATCCTCATCATGACGCATTTATAAGATTATGTTTTTGTTATGTCATCGCACATCTGATGGACTTCTTCACTTCGCACACTTCACTTCAATTTCCGTGCATCAGTCAAACATTTGTGCATCACCTGATATAATTCGGTTTTGTCTCTGCACTTTTGACTTACTTCATCTATGACTGTCTACATGTTGTCGACAATATTGTCATTCAATCTGCATGCATTTGTGCATACTTATGTAGTTCTTCCTTTCGGTGTACGCGCAATTTTCATAGATCTATAGCATCATTATGTGCACCATTAGTTGCATAATTCTTCTACATGTGTGCACTCGGATCCTCGCTAGATCATGTTGTTATTGCCTTGATCCCTTGATTCCCTGAATATCAAACTGTAACTTCTACTTAAAGATCCTATGATCTCGCCATCAAGCTTACTTCAAATCTCCAACTTGCATCTCTATTTATATATGTCCTGCATGGATTGTTCATCCACAAGTTTGTTGTGGTGTCCCTTCTTCCTTGCTTCATGGATTGTTCTTTTTCCACATGTCATCATCTACGTTGTTGATGTGTCATCCTTTGTGGGTCTTGCGCATTCATGGTCCTTGACTTAGTGAAACTTACACCTTAGTGGTGTACTATTTAACTCTTGATGTACCATTGCTTTGCGGTATGCGTGCATCCTTACTCTTCGACTTGATGAGTAGTGGACCCTTTGTTGTAGCATATCTTGTGGGTTTTCCACACCTGATGTATTAATGCTTTGTTGAATCTGAGCATAAACTAAATTCTACTTGGTGTGACTTTGACCTTTGCATTACCATCACTTATGGTACTTTTGCACTTGTTGTGTTGTCAGTTGTGGAATTTGCACATATACTGACTGCAACCACTGCACCCTTCTTGGAACTTGTGTGTGCTCCAATAACTAAAAGTGTCTTCTGATTGATGAGACTTGCGTGCTTCTGGGATTGTTCAACCATAAGCTATTCCTTGCTGCTTGTGTACTCTCGATCTTTGACCATACAATGTTTATGTTTTCTTGCGCATTCCATACTTCTTCTCTTTCCATGATTTCACACTTGTACATTTGCTTAACCAACTCCTTGGCTTATTGTGCACATGTACCTTTGTTTAACCAATTATTTTGTTGCTACCTTGAGAGAGTATGAATTGGTGGACTTGACTTCTATGCAGGTACTCCATGTGTGGTAAGATACATTACTTATGTACTTCATGATGTACCTTCCTTATGTACTTCTTCACACTGGATCTACATGATGTGTCCTCCTTATGTACTTCTTCATATTGGATCTGCATGATGTATATTTGGACTCACATATTCATACTGGATTCAACTTCTAGATATAATTCTTCAAACTAGCATCCATATCCTTCACCATCTTGTGCATATACTTCATCATAGTGGCTTCCATATACTTCTTCAAACTGTTGTAGGAATACTGTATCCATATTGACATTAATGAACTGAACCACTTGACATCGTCTTTGACATGATTTGACATCAATGAAAACCAAAGTTCAACAATAGGAACAGAAGATCAAGATACAGAAGGAAGATATCACCTATATAGGGGGAGCACATAAGAGATGGTTATGAAAACAATGTACAGACTGCAGGATATCAGTGTAGAAATCTCAATGAAAAAATAAAGCATAGAGACAGGGGGAGTTATCCATGTAAGCATATGAATGAATTTTAGCGCAAAACAAACAAAAGAAAAGAGAACCAATATTTGTCCAGTAATGGAACCTCTTTACAATTGATGTCAAAGGGGGAGAAATAGCATGAAGCTAAGAAGCAAGAGCATGAAGCTGATGATAATGAGCATGAAGCTGATTAGAAATAGCATGAAGTTGATCATGAAGTATGCAATATATAAGTTGATCATTAAATAACATGAAGCCAATCATTAAAGAAGCATGAAGCTAATCATAGAGCATTCAACAACGCAGTGAAGATGATCATGAAGCATGCAGTCTACATAGCAGTAACAGAAAGTAGAAGAAGCATTGACAGCAGGATGCGGAGATGTCAAAGGTTCAAACTGGAAAAGAACACAGGGGGAGTACTGCAACAAGCACATATGAAGCACATAAATTCAGGAGACAATTATGCACAACCTCATAAGGTGTTGACATCAATGACAAAGGGGGATATTGTTGAAATTTGGTTGTCATTGATGTCAACTGATTCAGTTTGTGTCATTGATGTCAACTAATGTCAAAGAGGAATCAATATTCCTATGCTAGCTTGAAGAAATATAGAAAGGCCACTTTGAATAAGTATATGAATGTTATTCTGAAGAAGTATATTCAAAAGCAGATCAAGTATATCCAGTTTGAAGAAGTACATAAGTACATGTGGTACATAAGCAGGTCTCAAGTCCATCCAGTCATAGTCCATCAAGGTACAAGCTAAAGTGTTGATTGGACAAAAACTTGAAGAGTGCGCAAGCAAGCCAAAGAGTTCATTGGACAAAGGCTAAAGTGCGCAAGCAAGCTAAAGAGTTCATTGGACAAAGGTTAAAGTGCGCAAGCAAATCAAGAGTTGACTGGACAAGGTTCGGGAGTGCGCAAGTAGTATGGACCAAGAAATGGTTGAACAGTTATGCAATTCCTTAAAGTGTGCAACTCTCACTGATTAGATAAATCTATCAATTGTTGAATCGTGCACAAGTGTCAAGAAGGGTGTGGCGATTGAAGATATCATATGCACAAATTCTATAGGTAATGGTACATCAAGGGCGCAAGACTACACTGCAAGGGTGAAAGTCCCACTGAGATGAGGATCATGTATGTGTAAGACCCACAAGAAGATGACATCTCAGCAATGTAGAACATGACATGTGGCAGAAGCATGAACTGTGAAGCAAAGAAGAAGGAAATCCAAAACCAACTTGTGGACATACAATCCATGCAAGACATGTATAAATAAGAAGCAAGTTGGAGGTTTGAAGTAAGCTTGATCGCAAGGATGAAGAACTTGTAAGTATAAAGCTAGAAGATACATATTTATAATATTTGGGGCATTAAGGGCTCGAGGAATCAGAAAAACATGATCTAGCAGAGAGTTGAGTGCACACAAGAAGAGGAATGGAATAGTTGATGGTGTGCACAATGATGTTGTGAATCTGTGACGACTACGCGAAAATATAAAGGTCGAATTACAGAAGATGTGCAAATGCATGAGGACTGAATGAAAATATTGGAGATAACATGCAGATAGTCACATATGTTCTAAGATAGAAGCGCAGATATAGAACTGAAATTTATCTTGTGATGTGCAAAGAATTTTCAATAACGCACAAGACTAAGTTGATGTGTGCGAAGTAAGGAAGTTCATCAGATGCGCAAAGACAGATTTGCAGCAGAATCAAGATGCATGTCATGATGAGGATGATCTGAGACAAGTGCATTAAACCGAAAGGACGAATCATATGATGCATGGAAGGTCACAAACTGTTTGAAGACTGTAGCATCTAAACAAAACAGACACATCTAAGAAGGTGTGCAATTCCATCTTATACCAGTGCGTGACATCAAAACAACAAGTTATCAGTTTATGCGCAGTATCAGTTGAAATTTGAGTTGCGTAGTTGCAAAATGGAATATTGAATATTGGCGTAGACTACAGTGGATGAAGCAGCACACAGTATTTGAAGTGTGACATCATTTGAAGTGATGTATTGAAGTGTGACGTCATTTGAAGTGAAGTATTGAAGTGTTGAAGTGAAATCATGTATGCAGCACAGTAACAAAAATTCTAATGCATACAGAAGATGCACATAGCAGAACAAACATCAGAAGAATAGAAGTGTGCACTTATCAAAATTTTAGCAGAGTAACATCCTATTTTTATATATCTAGGAAGCAGGATGGGTGAAGGAGCAGGGGGTTGTATCCTCCTTCCAGTTGGTGCTGGAAAACACAGGGAGTTGTAGCTTCCTTCAGGTCGGTGCCTATACAACCAGGGGGTCGGTGCCTCCTTCCAATTGGTGTTGGTAAACACAAAAATTCGGTGCTTCCTCGAATGTAATATTTTTATTATAAAAGAACATTCCATGGTTTTCTCCCATTTGGATTTCCACGTAAAAATTTTGTGTGTTATGTGTTATGTGTTATGTGTTCTGTTTTTTGGTGCATATGTGAATGGATGATTTCTTTGTGGTGGATACATGATTGAAGATCCAGATTAAGTTCATAGTAATCTATTAAAGAAGTTAAAATTGTTCCTAACTGCGCTAATACTGATTTACCCCCCTCTCAGTATTAAATAGATTCTAACACATAAACGAGTGTAGGGCCAGGATGAGAGAGTACTGTTCCACTGGTCTCAGTAAAGAAAAAATCAAAGATTTGAACATCTCAAAATATACTGTAGTTACTTTTTTCATCAAACTCAGGAGCAACCTACCCACTAATCCATGCAAAGGAACCTTTGCATGGATTGGTGCACATATGAGACATGGAAACAAAACTGGATGATTCGATGTTTTATGGTTTTCTACAAACCTCCTTGCAACAATAGGGAGGTTCCACTATATTTTCTTCGTAAACTATATGCAGAGTTTGTGTTGGGTCCACACGTCAACTACTTTGACATTGGTGAGTTTCATGGGGATGGTCTTGGATCTACACAGGATCGACCCACCTCCAGAAATAAACCAATGAGAAGGGAACCTGCTCCTAGGTGTATTCCTAACCCCCCCCCTCCCCCCCTCCACAGACACCTTAGTTATTGGATTGCCTAGTTGATACTGCCACTACCATATCATAGTTTACACATAGTGTACTGTAGTGCAGTAAATTTGTGGAATCATCCAATCATGGGCCATCAAATCAACATGGAGGCCCATTAGGTGTAGGTCCTTCTAGCCCCATTGGTCATGGACCATCCATGGCATCCAATGGGGAAAAGGATCCTTTTGATAGTTGAGCATTACCCTATAGGTGCACTCACTGCCGCCACACTTGCCATTTCCCTAGGGAGGATCTTGCACGAGAGATTTTTATGTCTGAGGTTAGTACATTATTTATAAATGCTTGTAAATGATAGATTATATTTTTAACTATACAATTGTTAGACAAACATTGCTTAGAGTATTTAATATGTAACTAATTTTTTTGGCATGTACATTTGTTTCGAGATGAAACAACTGAATAAGGGTGGGAGGAAATTACTCCTCCCAACCTTGATTCTGCCATGGCAGTTGCAGCTGATATTGAAACACCTCACCTATAGGTATTTAAATGTGTATGAATGTATGATTTAAAAATTGATTTAGTTGCAACTGTCAAAGTTCTTAATGAGAAATAAATCTTAATGTTGTTGTGTTTCCACAGGTGCCTGATGAAGAGATTGAGCACATGTCTCCATCTAGGCTCAGCAGGTCACCCCTCATTCAGGTAACTTGTGTGAAATTAATTATATATTTGATGTGAAATTCACTATTTTGTATGGTTAGTTTACATGTTTTTTCCACAAATTAAATGTATTACATATGTTTATGTAAGTTCCATCTTCCACTATTCGATCACCATACCCACACATCCCTCCATACATTCCACAGAGTTCATTTTTTCCATAGTTCATGCCGATACCTACCATCGGCATACCCATATCCCACCTTATTGTATTCCCATCCCTTGTATATCCACTAAAGTTATATCGCTTCCCACACCCATCCCCTCTTGTAGTTCCACCATATGTCCAACATTTGGATCCATCTTCTCCATCCACATTAGCTCCATCCATTGATCCTATATCAACCCTCTCCCATTTACCTACATCATCATCCTCCACCATACCTACATTATCCCCCTCCCCCTACCTACATCAACCCCCTCCACCACAATTTCCTCGGAGCAATTTTTCATCCTAGTGCTCCATTTCCTAGCTAGGAAGGGAAATATCCCGCACTACCTCAAATATTCACGGTGAGATTTAGAAGTTCATTAAAATCTTATAAAGCATTAATGAAATTCATAAATTAATACATATTGATTTTTATGTATTAATTGATTTTTGTAATTGTTGCAGGAAGGCATTACAGAGAGACTTGGATCGGGGAGAAGGAAAACCCCATCACGACTTGTTGTCTCATCTCAGGTGAGTACTCAATATTTGAATTCTAATTGTTTTTTTAAGTGTACTAATTGATAGAATTGTGGGAAAAATGATATGTTGTTGTTTCCCTTTCAAATTCTGAAGAGACACTCTACACCCAGATGCAGGAGAGCTCAAGCTTCCTCCATCTCAAAGAGGAGGAAGATTGATTTTGGATATGAGCTTCGGGGTGCTGATTGTGGCCAGGGTGATTGAGACTCCCATTATACACATTATCCACGTTGTGCCATTTTGGGCAAGAGATGTTTATTTGTGTCTAATCCATGAGCTACCCTTATTCTATTTTTGGGAATGAGAATCCATTATATGTATAGGGAATGATGTTCCATTTTGTATAAAAATGTATTGTTGGAACTATTTCGAATACAAATACATGACTTTCATCCATGTATATGACAGAGTGTTTATGGATTTTTACATTATTGATGTAGAGTGTTTATGGATTTTTACATTATTGATGTAGAGTGTTTATGGATTTTTACATTATTGATGTGGATTTGATGTTATATATTATGACTATTACATGGTTCATGGTGAATATGATTGGTTCATGCTTAATGATGAATGGTGAATGTGGCGTTATATGTATTATGACGGTTAAATGCAATATATTTAAGATCACATGCATATTTCATTAAAAATGGGAGTGCTTTATGATGAATACAATCTTATACAAAAAATTCAATTAAATAACTTTATCACCTTATATGGCATGCATGCATTTATTATCCCTCTTCCAATCTACATCATAACATCTTATAATTTGAATTATCGTAAATTGTGATTATCTGTAATTGATCCTTAGATTTCCTTAACAAGGCTATGCATCTTAAATTCTCTCTACGAGGTCTATGTGGTGGTCTAGGGATCTTTTCATTGCCCATAAATCCTTAAAGAAATATTATTGGGTCTAAGTACTTATATTTTGTCCTCCAATCATGACTAAGGCTATGAGACCCATGCATGGTGCACAAAACCTTTAATTGGTGCCCATATACTACTTATAGACCAAATTATTTTGTCTACGTGACCTATGCGGTAATTTTGGGCCCATGTATAGCCCATAAGTTCTAGAAGCAACTGATATGTTAAATCCCCTAATATTTTTCCCTAGATTATTTCCAAGGCCTCTAGAGACATACATGGATTCCAAAGCCTAAAAATGGTGCCCATGTACCACTCACTGGCCAAATATTACATGTGGATAATGTTTCTGGTGGTTGAAATTCTTGTGCATGGCCCATGAGTTATGTAATGAGAATTAGACCTTATTTTTCATTCTCGGGCCATGGCCACAGTGATGCAACGTATAACTAGTCTACAATTATTTTCAACTAGTGTCAATATTACACTCATAGGCTAATTATTGCCTATATAGAGTGTGCATGGTTTTTTTAGATGTTGTGCATAGCCCTCAAACCCTATAAGCATATTTTAGAGCCTAAGACATTTTTTTTCATCACTGGACTATATCACAACCTTAAAATCCATGCCTTGTGTGCAAAGCCCCAAATTAGTTACCATATCCCTTTTGTAGGCCAATAATTCTCTTTATAGGATTGTTGGTGGTTTGGGGCCTTGTACATGGGCCATGATCCCTAGAGTCATTTATAGTTCTAAGAAATTGGGTTTTATCATTAGACCATAGGAATGGATTGGAGACCCATATTTATTGTGCAAAACCTTAAAATACTAACCAAATCCCATTCACAAGCTAAGTATGCTCATTACATGGAATTCTAGGTGTATTTGGGAATTATGCATGGCCCATTATCTCGGTGTTTCATCCTTGGACTATACTTCAGGACGTTATACATCTTTGGTATAAATCCCTATACCTTGCACATGGAATTCATTTGTCATCTGTAATCATGTATGTTTTCTTAGTTTTCATGGTAAGATTAATTTAAGGATGTCCTAAAATTAATTAATTTGTTATACTTACTTTTAGAGCAATTACAAGTAGGGAAAATTATATATGTTGCAATCACGATCTAGCCTAAACTACCCCCGCCTAAGTTACTACCTTAACATCACCTACTAAACCTCCCTAAACTAACTACCTTAATATAATGTAGTCTACACTTACCTAAACCACTGACCTATCCTTACCTTGCTTAAGCCAATGAACCTACTTAAATGAACCATGCCCTCTAGCCTAAACCACTCCACTATCTATCCTACCCTACCAAACCTACCCAAACCTAGATCATATCTAGCTCATCCATCCCTAGCTTATCCTATTGTAACCGAATCGACACTACCCTCCACCCTCCACTATCTAACCTACCCTACCATGCCTACACTAACCACATGACCTACTTTAACCAACCATACCTTGGCCAAAACCACTCTAATTTAATGCTTGCTTACACTAAACGTAAACTACCATAACCTAGCATAGCCTACCTTCACCATAATATAGCCTATACACTACCATATCCTACCTTAAAGACTTCCATAATCCTTAGAATAACATTTCCTAACCTAGCCTCAACGTACATCATATATACTCCATTACCCTTAGCATCCTAACCTAATCTAGACTAAACTACCCCAACCTCACATACTAAACCTTTCTAACCTGGACAAACTTGATATAACATAGCCTACACTAACCTAAACCACCTTACCTATCCTTAGTTTGTATCCTAAACCCTAGTTTGTATCTTAAACCCTAGAAACCCTATTTTGTAGCATAAACCCTAGTTTGTATTCTAAACCCTAGAAACCCTTGTTTGTAGCCACTATGCTATCATTGACAAATCACTAATATCAAATGCAATTTCACCATTGACCAATATGTAGTAGAAAACATGACGAATATGTCACCGTCAATTTGAATGCTCGACGGTGGTTTTAGGCCCCAGAACCAATTCGACATGTGTCCCTTAATGGCTATAGGGGGCTACTCTCAAATGGACATAGAACAAATATTGTGCATTGGATCACGAAACAATTGTTTCTGTTGAATTGATGGCATCGGATTACAGGTACAAATGCTTGACTCCTGCGAGTCCCATGGCCAGAGGTTCCTTTTCTTTTACTCAGTGGAGCACCTACAAATATTGCATTGTGGGGATTAGACAAATCTAGTTCTAGATATGGTATAATATGACCATTTCTGGGCAATTGAATCATGGTATAGGTGTTCCCTTGGATGAAACCCAACATCTTGAATCCATTGGAATCGATGTTTTCACAATCTAAGTTACAATTTTCGTTTTATGGCCAACTGAAACTAAACCCCTAGGGTCATTCAAGGACAATTTGTGAATTTTCTCCAGGAGCACAAAATCCAAACCGGGTAACATAGCTAGGCTCCGTCAGCGCCCACAGGTATGTTCAACCATTGTGTACGTGGTCACACTACCCACAATCACCTGGGAGAGATTGGGGGTTACATGTTTAGAGAGAGAGAGAGATTGGGGGTTAGGGGTTTAGAGAGAGAGAGAGAGAGAGAGAGAGGTTAGGGGTTTAGAGAGAGAGAGAGAGAGAGAGAGAGGTTAGGGGTTTAGAGAGAGAGAGAGAGGTTAAGGGTTTAGAGATAGAGAGAGATTGGGATATAGGGGTTTAGAGAGAGAGAGATTGGGATATAGGGGTTTAGAGAGAGATAGATTGGAGGTTAGGGGTTTAGACAGAGATATTGATTGGATGTTAGGGGTTTAAAGGTAGAGAGAGATTGTAAGTTAGGGGTTTAGAGAGACAGAGATTAGGGGTTAGTGGTTTAGAGAGAGAGAGAGAATGGAGGTTAGAGGTTTAGAGAGAAAGATTGGGGATTAGGGGTTTAGAGAGAGAGATATATTTAAAAAGAGATAGATCGGGGTTAGGGGTTTAGAGAGAGAGAGAAATATATTAAGGGTTTAAGGGTTTAGAGAGAGAGATATTGGAAGTTAGGGTTTTAGATAGAGAAAGATGTGTGTGTGTGGAGAGAGAGAGAGAGAGAGAGAGAGAGATTAGGGGTTAGGGGTTTAGAGAGAGAGAGATTGGGGGGAGTAGGGGGGAGAGGGATTTGGAGAGAGGAGGGAATGGGGATATGGTTAGTGGTAGGAGAGATAGAGAGATATATTAGGGTTATGGGTAGGAGGATGAGGAGTGGAGGTTTAGGGGGAGAGAGGGAGAGAGGGAGATAGGGAGAGAGATTAAGGGTTAATGGTTTAGAGAGAGAGAGAGAGATCACGAGGGGAGTGTCGATGGTCAACGATGTGGGTATATGGTTAGGGGGAGTAGGGTTAGGGATTAGGTGGAGAGAGAGAGAGAAATAAATATTATGGGTTAGGGGTTTAGAGATAGAGAGATAAAGAGAGAGATTGGGGGTTAGGGGTTTAGAGAAAGAGAGAGATTGGGGGTTAGGGGTTTAGAGAAAGAGAGAGAGCAATCGAGGGGTGGTGGCTAGTGGTAGGAGTAGGAGTGGGTGGTTAAGGGTAGGGGGAGTAAGGGAGAGAGGGATATATATATATATATATATAGAGAGAGAGAGAGAGAGAGAGGTTATTAGTGGTGGGGGAGAGAGAGATAGAGTGGGGGGTAGGGGTTGGAGGGTGAAGAGTGGGGGTTTGGGGGAGGATACATATATATATATATATATATATAGATAGATAGATAGAGAGAGAGAGAGAGAGAGAGAGAGAGAGAGAGAGCACAGGGGAAGCATTGATGGTTAGTGATGTAAGTATATGTTTGGGGGGAGTAGGGTTAGGGATAGGGGTGAGAGAGAGAGAAGGGTTACCAAGAGAGGGGGAGGGGGATATGGTGCAGAGAGGAAGAGAGAGATGGGATGCGGGGTTTATAAAGGGAGGGGGGTTTAGGGAGAGAGGGGGGAAGAGAGAAAGAGGGGAGGTTGAGTGGAGAGGAAGATAAAGGGGGGTTGGAGAGACAAACAGATGATATACAGGGGGGTGGGGAGAGAGACATCGATTAGGGTTTACAGTAAGAGAGAGGGTAGGCTAGGGATAGAGGAAGAGAGATAGGGGGTGTGAGAGAAAGAGAGAGAGGGGGGATTATATAGAAAAGGGGATAGATAGAGAGAGGGAGGAGAAAGAAATGTAACACAAGAATGAAAACACAATATAATACCACGTGCACGCAATTAATGCACACATGCCACTAATGTGCACGCGTTATCAACGCGCACATGTTATTAACATGCACATTGTTAATGTGCACGCGTTATTAATGCACACACATTATTAACGTGTATGCTAATGACGCGCATGTGCTACTTATGCGCACACACTTGTAAATTTAAATTTTTTGGCGTGCTTGCCCCTTTCCTTTTTCGTGTTTGATGAGTTGGTAGGTTTGGTTTTAGGTCCGTATTGCCAAACCTTATGGCTTGGACTTCACTATAGGTAAACAAATCATTTTCTATAACTTCATTATTTTCAACCTTGATTTTGTATATGCTCCACATCTCCACTGCTAATGAAACTGCACACACTTATAGAACTCTGTTTGCACATTTCAAATATCTATTTTTTAAATAAATTTGTTAGTGTTTTCTATTTTTTTATTCATTTTTATTTTCACTAATTTCAAATTTATATAAAACATAGGTCACGTATTTTGGCTATAACTTTTGGCTGGCTCACCTATTTCAAAAACGAAAAAGAAACTGCATAAGTATACCGATATACCTACGCACTAAGAAAATGAAGTAGATTTATTATGGTAAGACCATGATAGCAGGGCCTAACGCTTAACCGTGTCATTTTAGGGCTTCGTTGACTTCCTTAATTTTAAAAAAAAAAAAAAAAAAACTAACTTTGAAACTTTTGGAAAAATAGTGTTGCACAAGAATGGTCTATTATCTACAAATCTACATAATTTTATTTTGCAAAATTGGACAATTTACATACCAAACCCAGGGCCTGACATGAATATATGCATTATGTTTTAAAGAAAAAAATAACATACCAATCTTAGAAGAACACCATTTTTTGAGAGTTATATCTATTTTCCATAAATAATTTTTTTTATATTTTGGAAGGTGATTCGATTGTTTACATTTCATCTTTTTACACCATATTCTAAAAAGTTACGTAGGTACCTCTAATGATTCATTTTAATGATCAGATTTCTATTTTCCAGATGTATGTTGCAACTAACACATCATAAGTGGGTATCATTACCTTGCACCATCCATAAGTCATGCTAGTAAATATGATAGACACTGGGGTTTTGGTGGGTCCTCACAACTTTTGTAATGGAAATACTATTAGTTTAAAATGTTTGAGTCTCAAAACCTACTTCAAGCTATTATATGTGAAGGTTCAAATTTAACATTTATTTATGAACCAAATTCAACAAATTAATATAGTATTTTTTATAGTGCATTAATTTTAAGCAGTAAGTTCTCAAAAGTTGCTTCTTTAAGTGGATTGATTTCAATATAGGGTTGTCATGTTTATTTTAGACTGTAATTATTTCAATAAGGTTATTATGTTTATTTTAGATTTTAATTATTTCAATATTAAAGGTAATACTTTTCAATGGTGCAAGGATATAAATATAAAGTTCTTTAGTATCCTTTAGTGGTGCATTGGTTTCAATGTAGAGTTATTATGTGCCTACTTACACCACAATTATTTAAGAATATATTTCGTAAGTTCTTTTTTAGAATGTAGATTTAAGAATATATTTCTTAAGTTCCTTCTTAGAATGCATTGATTTCTATAATGAGTGATAATGTTTCTTACTATAATGCATTGAATTGAATGTTTTCTTTTGATTTATAAGGTATACAACTTATGTAAATAATGGACAAAGTATAATCATGTCTCCTCATGCTACTAAAATGGAAGAAAGCAAAAAGATAGTGCAAACATGTTAGAAGAAATATAGAGAGTGAATCGCAATGAAAAATAGACGAACAAAGAGAATAAGACTTCTAATGACATAGGTTGCAAAAGGAGAATCAATTACAATATATAACTCTCAAACAGAAGGGTGAAGCCTAACAGAACAAAATATTGAACAAAAAATGTGCAACACCAAAAAATAGATATAGATCTATTGAATATTTATTTGGGTGGATTGTGGGTACCAAAAAGACTTACTTGATTGGAGTTATGGAGTATTTCCTCAAATTTGGCTCTCTTACTAAGAATATCCCCTTGCATATTTAAGCCCCAACAATGATGTAACATTTAACATATCTACATCAAGAATGATGTTTGTTCTTCATAAACTAGAGAGGGACAAGATTAATTTGCAATCATCACGTTTGATTAGGTTACAAGAGGAGACAAAACATGTCAAATATATCCTTAAAACTGGAAGAGAATTAATAGGGAGAACAAAAGGAACGAAAATTGATGCTATGCTTCATTAATATTTTTTTATTAATATTTTTTTAGCTTGAAGTGGATTGACAATATTAGTTAATGTTTCAGGACAATTTTTTAAATTAAGAATATAACTTTGCAATGCCATTTGTGATTGAAACTAGCCTAAATTTATTTAAACCCCAAATTTGTGAAATAATGAAAATAATCAAATCTTTAAAGATGAAAACATATACTTATTTTTCATTTAAAAAAATGTTTACACTTAAATAATTTTTTAAACATTAAATTTACACTTATAATAATTTTAATACCATATAATATTTAGATTAAAAAGAATTTACACATCTACTAATTCATACCAAGCAATAAAATGTTTACACTTAAATAATTTTTTAAACATTTAGAAATTTACACTTATAATAATTTTAATACCATATAATATTTATATTAAAAAGGATTTACACATCTACTAGTTCATGCCAACCAATAAGAGAGGACCATTAGAATGGTTAAAGCTGAATTGTTTGAAGTCTAAACACAACTAACTGGGTACTCTTTCCACCGTTGTGTCAAGATGAGATGGATTCATTTTTATGTCTCAGTTTTAATGATAAATTTTGTAATGATTGAATTTTAGTTGCAAATTCTACCACATAGATTTTGAAGTTCGCTAATTCATCATGTTAAGTTGGATTGGAATTTTTGGCGTCCACATAATTTATTGAATTAGCGAAGTGAACATATATTTTGTGATGGCATTTCTCAATTTTCAAAAAGGTCATTACTAACTTGACTTATGAGATGTCAATGATAAGTATTAATGATTTTTCTTGAAGGTGAATAATGACTTAAAATATATTATATTCTTCATAAAGGTAATATCTCTAGTTTTCCTCTTCAAAACTGAATATATTATTTAAAATTCTTGAATCACAAAAATTATTTAGCCATATAAATAAACTCACATCATTTATATGTGTCACGTGTATTATACTCATAAATTAAAATGTGAAACCTTAATATCACAATCTTGGTGTTTTTTAATTATCTTATAAAAGGAAATTAAACAACATTTCACATTAATCATCAATCCAGGAACGTCTTTCTATTTCAAATCTATATGCAATATCTATGCAGGCTGCAATTTCTTTGTTAATGTTGGGGAATGGTCGTGTAGCTATTTAATCCAATCAATTTGACATCTAAAGGAAATGAGACACACTTTTAATCCAAGAATGTAAATACAATCAATCAACATCCCTCCATTACAAGCAACTACTTTCAAGAGAAATCACACTTATCCTATTATCAATCCACACAATCCTATATATGAATTATACACTATGAATCAAATTCTTGTAACAACAACACCGACTGATGAAAATCACACTTGCTTCTAAAGAGAATGCATCTGTTATAATATTAAAAAAGAGATGTGATTATTATAACAATATCAAACTCAGATCTATTGAGCCGCAACAAGAATCACTCTGGAACTAACAGTTCTAATTAAAATCGTCCCACAAAGGATAATCCTCTTCTTGCAAACTGATTCTGTAAATAACCATATGCATAGAAACCAATCCCACCAGTAACAGCTTATAAAAGCATAAAAGATAAATCATACACCCATGCTTTCAATGAGTAAACTAAACAGAGTAACAGTGTATAAAAGGAAATGGTGATCTAATTAATTACCCACGCATACAAAAATATTCATAACAAAACTACTTACTAATAAACAAGTAACAACTCCTGATTAGCAAAGGGGACCCTTCCTTCCCTAATCAGGGTTGTGAACAAACCACACTTAAGAACTTAGAGTATCAAAGGCACATTACAATTATATGAGAAACGTCTAGTACAAGTTCCATAAGTGCTATGTTCATGCTCCCCTAACTTTCTTATGCAAATTCTCAACACCCCAGCCTTCAAAGGATTGGGTCTTTTATACATACTTTGAGTAACAACATTCCTAAAGATGGAATAATTAAACGCCTTGAGAATTTCGATTCTCAAGGTTGTTCACACAATTTATAGCATATAGTTTGTTATTTGTTGATGTTCTTACAACTCAGTATACAATAATAAAACTTGGTCGTTACATAACTCAACCTAAAATGATGATGACGTTGATACTCCTACATTTATGGACAATCGAATATTGCCAAGCTGAAATTTGTTAAGCCTACATTTGAGCATAGGTCGAAGACCAAATGCTCAAGTGTCATATTGTGATGACAACATCTCGATCTGGCCCGGAAGTAACAGCAAGGTAACATCATACTAAAAATAGCCCAATCCTAAATCCCATGGAGAAGTAACAGCAGACGATTAGCTCATCTCACCCTACCTTCACATATCCTTCGATCACATGATCAATAAGCCAACATAGATACAAACAACCTCAACAATCTGAATTATAACTCAAACTAAATGCAATAATCAAAGAGGTTGTACGTTGGTTCAAGATACCAAATCATAGGAAAAGTGAGGCCAACAAGGATAGAAATGTATATTAAAAGGGACTTGAAACAAGCCAACAAGATGACAAAAAGGTGGCAATTTATGGTCCCAACATCTCCCCCCAAATTGTCCTAATGCATATCCTCATGCATCTCTTTTAATGTATGAATTGGCCCATGAAAAGGTTTCATGGAGAGTGTTGATCTTGTAAGCATAATAGGTATCCTTGGAAATAGATCTGAACCCTACCACCGTCATCACTTCAGGCCCCCACTGCCAGTATACTGGTGTCAAATCATAAACAAGCCTATATTTCCATGTAGGTATCCAAATAAGAGGAAAATGAAACTTCAGGTTGATCCATCTAGGCCCCCTCTGCTCAATACACAAGATATACCTATTTAGCCTCCCCATGGTTCTCTAAAAGTTAAAGTACCCAAAGGGTTCCCTAATATTCACTATTGTAGATGACAATACCCATCTTCTTTTTCTAGCTTCCAAATCCTGTAGTGAAATATGATTGATACATGCAACACATTCAGTTATCACTTGATTTTGAATGGAGACGACCATATTGGACAATTAAGGTGATATGTAAATTGGGGCTTGGGCCAGGATGAAGTCATCTACACGAGTTGGTTCTACTCTAATGGTCAGCTCACATGTGGCCTAATTTCTCTCAAAAGCATCATGGGCCAACTTCCACCTAATTTGGTTCATCATATAGGACACAAAGGCCAGTGGCCGTAAATCCCCAATACCAGGTATGGGATTGAAATCTGGTTCATAGGGCAAGATGAAATTGTGCAGGTAAAATTCACAAAGAGAGTGTTGAGTAAACACATTAAACTGAAATAATACCTTCCAAAATTCCTTGGGATCTATAAATACACAAGTATTACCTTCCGCTAATATCGTTGTTTGGAAAACAAGGAATTGTTCCTTCAAAAATAATGCATATGTAAGATAGGGTGCCCTACATTCTAATAATTCAAAGATAAGGATTTTAATCTTATCTTTTTCCTCCTCTTGCTTCTTAATATTCTCATGTGCTATGTTCAATTTCTTCTTATCCCTTTCCCAGTTCTCTTCTTCTAGCCAATAAACAACAAGTTCCTCTGCCTTCCTTTTTTCCATACTCCTTAAAGTTTGCAAATGCTATGAGATAGGGACAATTCCCTCTTGCAATGATTCTAGTAAGGATTTCCATTTATCCCTTTCATCTTGTAGGATGATAGGGGTATATGTTTTTGTAGACACTGCACATTGTTCCGTTTTCTCATATTTATACCCTGCATCTATCAAGGTTTGTTCCCATTCAGGGTCAGTTTGTACCCTTACTATCTTGATCCTATTTCTCCTTGGAACAGGCTTTATCCTACTAGGTTGAGTTGCCCTAGCAAAGGGATTATTACAAGACAATTCCTTTATCATATCCCTTAGTTCTATGATTCTTTGTCTAAGATATTAACCCTTTTTTAATTTTCAACTAGCTTAATCAAAGAAGGGGGTTTCTTCTTCTTACCTTTTACACTGGATTCTCCTCTTCCAACTCTAGCATTAGAAAAAATTGAAGTTTTAGTAGTTGGATCCTCCTCAATAGTTTCCTCATTGCAAGTTGTTTATGTTCTTGGTTCTTGTGGAGTAGGCACCTCAATCTCAGCGACTACCTCATGAGCGACAGCCTCGTCATTCTTCTCTTTTTCACCAACCCCTAGTTCTTGTGTATCAGGGATGGCTTCTTCCATATAAATATCAAGAGGGTTGCCCCTATATTTTCGAATGTAACAGCCTCCCCTCTTCCCTTCTCACCAATTCCTAGTTCTTGTGGAGTAGGAATGATGTCATCTATGTTAGTTTCAAGAGGAGTAACCCTAGGAAAATTTCCACTATTTGGTTTATCCATCATATAGTCCATTTCTATTGGATTGTAGGTCACAGCACAAGAACCTTCACCCTCGGGCCGACTTGCAATAACTTATTTTTATGTCCCCCTTACTGTAACTGGTTCTTATGTACCATTTTTTGAGTTAGGAACAAGAGGCTTTATAAGAACTATCTCCAAACCCATTGATATTGTCCTTCTATGAGGAAGAAAAGCCACAAACTCAGTAGATCTCTTATTCTCACATTTCAACATATGTGGTACCGAGGGTTGTTCCTCTTCAATTATAGACAATGACTACCACTTTTCCTCAGGAGGGTTTTCTCCAATAATCTCTACCTCACTATCTGATAGTGGGGGGATAGACTATTCCTTTGTTTGTCCATCCCCCAATTCTTTAGGGTCATCGTTTTGATCCATTTCCCTCCTTCTGTACTTCCATCCTCTCTTCCTCCTATTGTTGATTATCCTCTGGCTTCTCCTCATTCCCTGTCTGCATCATTTCTTCTTCCTTCGGTACCTTATTCCCCTGTTGCTCTTCCTTCGGTGCCTTATTCCCCTGCTATTCTTCCTTGGGAATTTTGGGAATGCTTGAGAATCAACTCCACGATGTCTTTCCATCTTCCAGTGCATCCATGATGAGGAGTTTCACTAAACCGTGATTTCTCAAGGAAGCTAAGGGGTGTTTAGCAGCCTTTGCAGACTAAGCCATCAATTTTACCGTTCCCAAAAGAAAGTAAGGGACATTTAAACGTTCATCATGCCTTAAGTGTGAAAGCAGCTTAAGATGGTAAGCCAAGATTACCTGATACCGCACCTAGAATGTCAAATACTTCTGAATGAGCAGAGCTACTTCCTTCCACACACCTGGAAACGAATCACATGCATATCCTTTTGTTCTTCATTGCAACTTCTCGTCTCCTCTACAAAATTCATTTTCTGCTTGTGACAGTGGTGTTCTCCTTCCAAACCAATGTTCCCCAACCGGAGGGAGCTTCGTCGCTCGCGCTATGGTATCCTATGTAACTGTAATATCCATACCCTTGAATGTGGACTTCTCATCAATCAATTTTTCACCAAACTCTAATGTCACTTCCACGTCAAACCCTTGTAACTTCCCAAAGTATGCAACCCATCTGACGTCCTAGAATAATTGATACACTTCCTTATTTTGTTTCAGTTGTTCTATGTTTTCTAGTTTGTGATGCACAACCAATTCCCCCATTATTCACTACCAAACATCATGCTACTACTTCTCTAGGAGTGGGTTCCAGCTGTTTGTTATAGGAACAAGTTTCAGTTTGCATGCACAGTTGGGAAGGTGGCAAAAATACTCAATTTAAAATAGGAAGGTGACGGGTTCAAATAATAATTTACCACTTATATTTTGGAGGATCCCAATGATTGGTTGTCTTAATTAGGCAATCCCCCAGTCATTTGTGATAAATATTTGGAATAGCACGTACCCACCCCCCCAATTTAATATTTTGGTCATCCATGTTAGTTTGACATGATGGTATTAGCCCCCTATCATACTACATTTATTCTAAGAAATAATCAAACATTAATGGTGGAGCATACCTACATCAAGCTTACCCTTCGTGGTGGTTGGTGGAGCATGCGGTGGCCTAATGAATATTGATGGCGTTTGAAAAGTGTGTGCTTGATATGACTAGGATGGCGATGACTAAATCGTGTTGCCATCATGAAAAGAAGTTGTCGATGTGACTTACAGTGTTAGAAAGACGTTTAGTAAAATGGACAAATTTAGCAGGAGTAATAGCAAATAGGGTGTCGCCAATCCTTTGGAGATGAGTATAGTGGCGTTGCAACTTGAACAAATAATTTTTTTGGCTTTCTATCTAAATGTTTTTACTTAGACAAGTTTCAGCATTTTATAATGTTGTTACTTATGCAAGTTTTAGTATTCATACTCTTGTTGTTACTTGTTCAAATTTTCACATTGATCATGATGTTACTTATACAAGTAACAACACTTAAATAGAAGTAACAACATGTTTTATTCACTTGAGAAACAAAAACAATCAAAACATTTAAGGATTAATATTTCCACAAATTATTCGATCAAGGATGATTGGTTTCTTTTTCTTTTTTTTAAATGCCAACTGCTAGAAAACTAGTTTTTAGGTGACACTTCCTAACTATGCTCCAATGGAGTTTTCATAGTCGGGAATTTTATTTTATTTTTAAACTCAAAAATTATGCAAGTGCAAATGTGGAGGCTTGACACTCTTGATGCAACATCTCAAGATGTGAACTGGAAGAAACATGTTTGATGAAGAAGTCCTTTGAGGTAGGGCGATAATATAGTTGTAGATGATGCCCATTGGCGAGAAGAGGAATATGTTTTTGATATATGGTTATTAACTTGATAGCTCCATTTTTTAAGATAGTATCAACCTCATAGGGACCCAACCATATGGTGTGAAGCTTCCCCTTGGAATCCTTGAATCTAGAATCATACAAGAGTGCCCAATCTCCTGGGTGAAACAACTTCTTCTTAATAAGCTTGCCACGTCACTTTTCCCGTTGTTGTTGTACAATATATGTATGTTGCAAGGTAGCCAAGTGAATTTCATGAAGCTCATTAAGTTGTTCCATCCTATGTTTTTGGGTTGTTTTCAAATCTAACTCGACTTCCACGGCTGTTCTGAGTGTATTAATTTCAAATTCAATAGGAAATATCTGTCACTTACCATAAACCAACTCATATGGAAATAATCATATTGTGTTCCACCAAGTAGTATTGTAGGCCCACAAGGCTTCAAGTAACCAATCATCCCAATCACAGAAGTGACTGGCTACTATCTTTGTAAAAATATTCTCCAACACTTTGTTGGCACTTTCAACCTACCCATTCACTTGTGGGTGATAGGGAGAGGTAATCCGATGTTGAATCTTATACTTTGTGAGCAATGCTTCAATCTTTTATCCTATGAACTGTGATCCTCCATTGGTGACAGTTTCTCTTAGCATCCCAAATATCACAAAAAATTATTCATGCAGGAAATCGATGAAAGCCTATTTTGTTGCTCTTGAAAGAGTCTTCGCCTCTACCCACTCGATCACATAATTTGTGCAAAAAAGGATATAAGATTTACCTAGCTGTGCAAAAAAGGATATAGGATATAAGGATATAAGATTGGACCCACAAAATCAAGAGCCCATTTTTCAAAAAGCTCTACGTAGTTGTGTTTGTAATGGCATTTCATCGCACTAAATGGGTTGGCCCATTCACTGGTAGCTATCACACCCCTTCACACATTTCTTCGCGTCCTGAAAGATAGTGGGATAGTAATAACCCATGCATAATACTTTATGCCCTATCCTCTTATCTGCAAAATGTCCTCCACAGGGTTCATCATGGGAGGCTCTAAGAATATCTTGAATTTTATCCTCCCTGATACACCTCCTTATGATTTGATTTGCTCCAGTGTAAAAAACATAGCCATCAATCCAAGAAAATCTAGTTTTCTGCTTAATCATATTCCACCTTTCCCTGGGGGAAACATGACCTAGAAATTTTCCTACAACAAGATAATTTGCAATTTTTGCATACCATGGGGTATGAGCAGTCACCGCAAACAAATATTCATTCGGAAAAATGTCTTCCATGGGAGAATTGTCAGTAGTTTTAATTAATCTAGATAAAAAAATCTACGACTACGTTATCCTTACCAAGATATTAATTATAGTGATATCAAACTCTTGCATCAATAGTAACCAACAAATAACTTGAGCACTTGTAATGGGTTTATTGTATAGATACCTAATAGTCGAATGATCTGTATGCACAAAAATAGGGTATCTTGTAATATAATGACGAAACTTGTTAATTGCAAATATAACGACAAGGAATTCCTTTTCAGTTACAGTTAGTTTAGTTCGGTTGGTACTAGAGTTTTGCTGGAAAAGTAGATGGTGTATGGCTTCTTGTCTTCTTCATGTCCCAAAACGGCTCCTACAGCAGTATCAGAAGCACCTGAAGGGTTATGGAAAGGTAATGTCCAATTTGGTCCTTGTAGAACAGGAGTAGTGGACAACATCGCTTTAAGTTTTTCAAAATCATTTTGGCAATTGTTAGTCCATACAAATTATGCTTGCTTCATAAGTAATGCAAAAAGAGGAGACACAATTTTTGAGTAATTTTCAATAAATCATCTGTAATAACCAGTCTTTCCCATAAATATATGTACCTCCTTTTGTGTTTTTGGAGGAAACATTCTTAGAATTACTTGTATCTTTGTTGGATGGACTTGGATACTTGCAGCAGAAAGCAAATGCCCCAAGACTATCCCCTCTGTCATCATCATATGGAATTTTTCAGTCCTAAGAGAGAGGTTAGTTTGCTTACAGCATTTAAGTGTCTTCTTCAAATTGGACAAAGCATCATCAAATTCAGACCCATATAGTGTGAAATCATCCATATATATTTATACATTATCATTGAAAAGATCAGAAAATATTCCTAAAATTGCCCTCTAAAAGGTAGTAGGAGCATTATAGATACCAAAGGAGAGAACATTATACGGAAAATTACCCCATGGGATGTGAAAGTCATCTTTTCTTTGTGTTCAGGGGCGATCTGAATTTGATTATATCCACTGAAACCATCAAGAAAGGAAAAATATATATGTCCTGATAGTGTATCCAACACTTGATCAACAAATGGCAAGGGGAAGTGATCCTTATGGGTGGCTTTGTTTAGTTCTCAGTAATCTACACAGATTCGCCACTTACCATTTTTCTTAGGAAAAATGAAAAGCAGAGACACCAATTCATTATTAGATATGGGATAAATAAAATTGGCATCTAATAGCGTCTGTAGCTCTTGCTTAAATATGTCCCTCAGGGAAGGATTCATTATCCTTTGAGGTTTCCTAATGGGGGTGAAATCATGTTTAATGTAGATATGATGGGTACAGAGTTCAGGGTGTATACCCTTCATGTCTTTATAATCCCATGCAAAAGCCCCTTTTCCTCTTTCAGGACTTGTAACAGCTCTTCAGTTTACGATGGAATCAAGTTTTGATTGATGTTTAATGTTTTTCTAGGCTCAATTTCAATACGAATGCTGGATAATCGTCACTGGCACAGTTTATTCTTCATCAAGTTATAGATATACAGGCTATAGTCATCAGGAATATCATTATTCACTATAGTTTCCAACAATTGATATACAGGCTGCGAAACAAAGGAAGGGTCACTAATAAAATTGTTAATGATATCATCCTTTGTTTCTGATTTAAAGGTCATAGCTTTCCAAATTGTCAGGATAGGTCAAACATCTTCATCCTCAATCTCATAGTCAACCCAAGTCAGATTTCTATATGTCATGTTGGGATTTGCTGGTGGATATAAGGTCAAACTCTTCATGGAATTGCCATGCGAAATCGTCATATTCCTTGTCCTACACCCTATGTAAGCATCAGTTGTGGCCAACCATGGCCTACCCAAAATCAGGGGATGGCCTTCAAGCCAGGACTTAGTTTGCAAGACAAGGAAACATGTTGAGTATTCCCAAGAATCCACACCAATGGTAACATCCTCCAAGATTCCTTCAGTTTGAATAGTAGAGTGGTCTGCTAATTCTAGGAGAGTGGGTGTTGGTCTCAGGTTTACTAATCCAAGTGTCTCCCAGGTTTCTTTTGTCATAATGTTAATGGTTTCTCCTAGATCCACTAATGTATTAGAAAAAAAAATTCCCTTGGATCTGGAGAGTCACTGTGGGATTTCATGGATCATCATATTTAATAGGTATGTCCTTTCCTAGTATCAAATCTGACAATTTCCTCAGGACAGGGATGGTGGGAGGGTCTTTGGGTTTCCTCCCTGGTCTCCTTAAACACAACTCCCTAATAGTTTTAGCATAAATCGCCACGTCCCTAATAGCTTGTAATAGTGGGATTTTCACACATAAATTCTGGGGTTCCCCTATTAGATCAAATTCAGGTTGTGGAGGTTCCTTGGTTATCGCCAACCATTCTGGATACAAAGGAGTAGCAGCTTGACTAAGACCTTGACCATTAGCAGTCGTGGGTTACTCTGTTGTTACTTATGAAGTTTCATCATGGACAGGATTTTTGTTTTTCTCACATGTTTTCTCTGTTTTAGGAGAAACAAGTTCATCCTCTAGTTGTTCAGTAATTATGGGCACATTTTTTGAGCGAAATATCTTCCTGTTGGTTGTGGAGCCAGATATTCCAATCTCATAGATGATATTGTCTCAGTCGTGCACCCCAGAGGACTGTACACTCATTCCCCAACCTTGGGGTTCAGGCCCATGGTTTTGGGTAACTCGTGGTATTTTCCCATTGTATTTCCCCTTTATAAGAAAGACATTGTAATACGACTAGGGTTGATGTATTAGGTATTATGCATTGTAAAGATCTCTGAGATCGTGAAGAGAGATTGTGAGAGAGTGTGAAGAGGAAGTGCAGCGACTGTGTTGCAGGTTGTATCCCTTCACTTTGTTGGACGGTATAATAATAAGGACTAGAAATTTCAGTGTGGACGTAGCCCATCTTGGGTGAACCACGATATATTGGTGTCTCTCTTGTAATGTGTTTGTGTGATTATATTTGCATTTTTGTTTATTGTTATTGCTCTGCGATCCTGTTTTTCTAACACTTCCTAGACCTAAGATGTACATCGTTACATGCACGAGAGCTAATGCTATAGGCTAGAAGGTCGATGTTTCAACTTGTTGAACCACCTTATTATTTGGATTTTGATTTTCATGTACAAGCAGTTGAGGACGGTTTGCAGGGGCGTTTATTGGAGCATTCATTGGTGGATTCATGGGAAGTTGCAACTATGGTTGCATAGGTATCGACAAAGACAATTGAGGCTGTGGCACTGAGAATTGTTGTGTAGGGAAAGAAGGATTCCACCAATTTTTTGGCTAAGAAGGATTTGGAGGTGGTTGGGCTAGCCATTGCATCCAAGGTGAAGCATATTGAAATTGTTGGTGATTTTTCCAGTGAGGAGTAGAGAATTGTGGTTGTTGACCATTCCTCGAATTAAAGAATATAAAAGAATATGAATTCATACTTGGGGGTCATGGTTTCCATGGCTTCTTTGGAGCCACAATATATGTTGGTTCAACCTCCTCACTAGAGCCTTAGTAGACTACCTTTAATCCTGGAAGGGATGGGCATGATTTCATGGGATGATCTTGGTCACATATCCCGCATATTTCGACAGTGTTCACTAGACATTCTCTAGAGGAATGTTTTTGTCTGCATTTCCTACAAAATATGGCGAGGGATTTATCTTCTTCAAACTGCCTCTATTATGTTTGAAATACATCTAACTGAGAGGATAATGTTCCCAAAAATGTATGTTTTGAAATCTTCCAATAGATTCCTTATCTATGTTCAAGTTACTCCAGCACTTGTTTACTTAGTTACTTTAGAAGGAAGATCTCTTATCCTTGTTATGCTTTTGGAAGATCCCCATGAGCATCTTCTTCCCAAATCATAGATAGTCTCATAAACTTCCTTAGATATATCTCCTTTTCCCATTATGTTTAACGTATCCATCCATTCGTCTTGCATCCCTCGGATCAGGATTGTCTTCAAGACGTTGTCTCCCAGTGTGGGATGAGGGGACATCTGTAAATTTACCGGAAATTCTCTATACAATCTTCTAGATTTTATTCCTCATTTTGATCCATTTTGAAAATTTATTCTTTAAGGTCCCGAGATCTGCAGTACTCCTGGTATTTTGCAAGAAAGGCATTTTTCATTTAGTCCGAAGTATTTATAGAACCACTGCCAAGGCCCTGCTGGCCCCCCAACAACTTCCCCTTCAGTTTGCAAAATGAAGAGCCCCCCATTAGAATTTTGTAAATATTTAGCTATGGTTTTAATTTTATCTTGTTTTGGTTTGGTAGGTGATTTTATGCCTTTCCTTCCTTGATCTTTCACTCTTTGACTCTTTGCGATGCTTGTTCTTTGGCTTGGTTTTCATGGCTTTAAGGATTTGGTTTCTTGATTTCTTGATTTCTCAATAATGATTGCATACTCTTATTTGAACTTGTCCAAGTTGATCGTATGTCTTTGTTCACTTGAATTGAATCAATTTGATTCTTCGACAACCTTACGACATCCTTGCCAAATTTGGCCTTCACTTTACTAATAAGTAAGCATCTTGGCAGATGAAATTATTTAAGTAAATGCTCACTTTCGAGATTTTGATTCACGTCGTGAAAGAGTATATATTGAAAAACAGAATCATATCTTTAATCCTAATTTCAAATGATCCATTATATTTTCTAAACTTTAAACTTTTCACAATAATTTTGTCTTTTGTGTAATTTCATGCAAAATTAAAGAAATTTAATTAAAAGCTTATTTATATTTGGTCCACACCTCTATAAGCTATTCTTAAAGATTCAATATGATTGGTTTCTTTTTCAATTGAGCAAAATGCCATTATTCTTATTTTTGTATTGGTATTATTTCTATTTGTTTGGGCATGACATTGATTTGAATTGAAAAAAAAAATTGACTTAAATAAATTCTTGAATTTAAATTATGTATTGCATTAAATTATATTAATATAATTATAAGTCAAGAGTTTAAATTTTAGAACTTTTTACAAATGAAGATTATTTTTATAAAGTTCTTTTATTATATAAGCTATCATATATTTTCAGTTAATGCCCAAAACTTTATTATTTTTTCTTTTTCCAAGAGTAAAATATGGAATCGTGAACATCAATTAAACCTTTGACTCAGATATTCTTTATTTTATTATTTTTCACATACATAATACGAATTTCAATTTATGAAGTCATGACTTATGACTTTCATACGTGAATATTTCCTCTCATTTATCAAGCATTCTTTAATCAAATTGGAACTTTTACTTCATTCACTTCTTGATATCTCATCGTATGACTCAAAGTTGACTTACCTTTGGCTTTGCTTATTATGGTATGCATCAAATCGCACACCTTACAGGAGTTCACAAGTGAAGATTACAGCTGTAAAATTTGGATGAATAGATCGTTGCAAGGTAGATATGATTCGATTGTAGATTTGGGCGCCAACAAAACCGCTCGAACAGTCCATCAAAAACGTATTCGAATGCACTCAGATCATTATGGAGGATTAATGAAATAAATGAACATAAGGCGCTGTCAAAATCATGTGGAATTCAGTCCATTAAAAGAGATCTTCAATTGCCAAAAGAGAAGGACGTTGTTATACCAGATCGTGGGAAGTTTGGATGCTAAGATAAATGCACGCACGCCAGAACGAGTTTACAGGATCAACAAAATATATTTTGTTGCGAATTTTACACCGTATCTACAGAGAAGGGAAAGGGAAGGTTCTTCTTCCTCATATTCTTATACTATTTAGAAAATATTCTAGTCTTGTATTGCTTGTATATTCTCATGATCTGTTAATCATAATTAATTGACATATCTTATGCACAGATGGAAATATGCGTAAGATTGGATGCAACTGTTTCATGGAGGTTTCCTGGATTACAACGTGCCGTCTCAATAAACGTTACAAAGAATATGGAGATCATTGTGCAGGTTCAACGAACTGGATGAAGAGGATGCGTGCAGTTATTTCCTGAAGGATAGCTCATTCAAAGAGCTGGTATTTTGTGGAAGGGGTTGAAGGCGTGAATCGTGTCCATATGAACCCATCTATCTCAATTTCTGGATTAAAGAAACATAAGATTACAAAAATGGATCGCGCACCAGTAGGGAGAGACATTTTTGCATGGAGGATTGCGGGCAAACTAAGAAGAATTTGGACAAACCAGCGAAAACCCATTTCCCAAATGGTCTCCTTTACCCTTAGGTGTGGACGGTTTTGGAATTATCTCAACAGTTTTAGAGAAATTCCTGCCCGAACAGAGGTGAATTTTCCAGAAATTGGTTGCGGCCGGTTTGGCATCTAGTTGAACGAGCCAGAGTTCTTGAGATTTTATCTCTGTTGTACTGTCATGCACTATTTCGAGAAACTAGTATCATTTTGAACTGAGTTTTTCAAGAATACATATCATATAACTCCTCATGAATTTCTTCTATTATTATTTCATCACTTGCAATTATACTTGGATATAATAGTGTGAATGATTTATAAAGCACTAACCAATTTTGATATTTGATTTATGATCTTGTATGAATCATATTTATATAACTTTTTTATTTAAATTTGATTTTACAATATTTTATCATGCTGGTTCACTTGTTGAAAGATCTATGTTTTTTTTTTTAATAGATGTTTGATTAAGAAATCAATTATTATAAATTTTAGATATTGGAATGATTAAGAGTTAACATGTTTTATGGCATTTATATATTTTAGAATGATAAACAATTAGTATTTACTATTCTTTAAGTGTGAATGTAATCTGTTGAATTGAGTTTTTCTGATTTAACATTGATGATTTTTCTCAAGTTATATCATATGACTTATGTTATTTATATTTTCATAGAACAGTTAACATAGATACTAGATTGCTCTTGGTCAAGATAGGAATAATTAGATTAAATTAGATTTCGATTTATAGATTAGTTTTTCAATTTGTAATTTTGCAGCTGTTAATAATTAGGTTAATTTAGATTAGTCAAATAATATAAAACTCAAAAACAGTTACAAAGTCTCTTTCGAGAGCATAAATTTAAAGGTAGCAGGACCTAGAACCTGCGAGAATTAGCTAATTCAAACATACCAGGGGTTGTGTTAAGCGCCTTGTATGGGCTATTTCTCCGTAGTTGGCCATAGTCAGAAAATATGGCCAACAGGCCCATAAACCATCTTAAATTCCCCCCCTTCAAAGTAGTAGGGAACAATTAAGTTTATGCAAGTCTGTAGTGTAATCATAAATTTTGCATAATGCATCAAACTCGAACATAAAAGCATCTGGATCTTTAGTGGTCATCCCATGAAAATTCGAAAGAGAAGCTAATGAGATAGGCTTAATCGACGCCACTCCTTGAGTGTCAGCAATGGAGAACTTGATTGTGGATGTAGTAGCAGCCATTGTTTTTTACTTAAAGTATTCCCACAATATCCAATACTCTTATGGAATCCCATAATCAGGGGGAACTTGTTGAAATAGAACTGGATTGTCTCCTTCTAATACGACTATTTTGACTACACTTCCTTGATTTGCAAGCGGTACCTCAAGGACTCCTTCTTTCCTAGTTGGAGAACTTGGATGGTAAAATATAGATTCCCGTGTTTTTCCTTACCCCTCCACTAACTTTTGAAATTCAGGATTCACTGTTGTAAAATATGCGTCGTCTTATTATGATGTCATCCCTTGTTCTTCTGAAAGAGTTCATAGTTATGATTCCACTGTCATAGCAGAATCACCTCGTAAGGAAGGTTGATTGCTAACTCTTCTTCCAGAACCATGAGATGCCTCTTCTAACTCCACCTTTGCAATAATTTATTATACGTAAGTGTTCATGCCTTGATTTCTTGGTCCTCGACCTCCTCTACTTGCAAAATTATTATTTTTGGGGGGTCTTCCTCTACCTCTATTCATGCATCCTATATGTTTGATTACCTCACACAATCTATGCTCTGACACAAGTGGGACAGGAGTCTACCACAGATAACCCTGAAGGATTGGTGATATATGTGTAGGTTCTTACCTTCTGTCTTTAGTTCTCAGGCCCCAGTTGTACTAGAAATAAATGTAGTTGATCCAACATTAGTCAGTACTCTTGCGCCCTTATAACCTCCCCCACAATTGTGCCAAAATGTTGGTTTTTTCTAACTATCTTATAAAATACAATTAAACGGCACTTCACATTAATCATCGATCCAAGAACGTCTTTCTATTTCAAGTCTGTATGTAATATCTATGATGGATGCAATTTCTTTGTTAATGATGGGGAATGTTCATGCAGCTATTTAATCCAATCAATTAGTCATCTAAAGGAAATGAGACACACTTTTAATCCAAGAATGTAAAGATAGTCAATCAACACCTCTCCATTACAAGTAACTACTTTCAAGAGAAATCAAACTTATCATATTATCAATCCACACAATCCTATATTATGAATCTTACACTGCGAATCAAATGCTTGCAACAACAACACCAAATGATGAAAATCGCACTTTCTTCTAAAGAGAATGCACCTGCTATAATATTAATAAAGAGATCTAATTATTATAACAATATCAAACTCGGATCTATTGAGATAACAACAACAACAAGACTCACTCTAGAACTAATAGTTCTAATGAAAACCGACCCACAAAGTATAATCCTCTTCTTGCAAACTTATTTTGTGAATAACCATATGCATAGAAACCAATCCCGCAAGTAACAACTTATAAAATCATAAAAGATAAATCATACACCCAGGATTTCAGTGATTAAACCAAACAGAGTAACAGTGTATAAAAGGAAACATTGATCTAATTAATTACCCATGCATACAAAAATAGTCATAACAAATCTACTTACTAATAAACAAGTAACAACTATTGATTAGTGAATGGGGCCCTTCCTTCCCTAACTAGGGTTGTGAACAAACCACACTTAAGAACTCAGAGAATCAAAGGCACATTAATATTATATGAGAAAGTTTGATACAAGTTCTAACAATGTTTTGTTCACGCTCCCTTAACTTTATTATGAAAATTCTCAACACCCCATCCTTCAAAGGGTTGAATCTTTTATACATACGTCGAGTAACAACATTCCTAAAGATGGAATAATTGAACACCTTGATAATTGAAGATTCTCAAGGTTGTTCACACAATTTATAACATATAGTTTGTTATTCATTGATGTTGTTACAACTAAGTATACAATAATAAAACTTGGTCGCTACATAACTTAGCCTAAATGATGACGATGTTGATACTCCTACATTTATGGACAACTGAATATTTCCAAGATGACATTTGTTGTAATGTCCCTTTTTTGAAATTTATGATAATGGTGAAATTTTCAACTTTTTCCACTAGTTCGACCTTTGGCTAGTATTGGTCTCTTGGTCTCCAAATGATCCCAAATTGTTACAGAAGGTGTATGGATTATATTAGGACATAATTATGAGGTTCAGGGATGATTTAGAGTATTCAATAGGCTTCTTCCACTCTCCTTTAAGTTTTGGCCAAAGTAGGGAGTTTGACTAGCAATTTCTCTTTGACTAGTATTGGTCTCTTGGTCTCCAAATGCTCCCAAATTGATACATAAGGTGTATGGATGATATTAGGAAATAATTATGAGGTTCATGGATGCTTTAGATTCTTCACAGGGCTTCTAAAACTCTCCTTTTAATTCTGGCCAAAGTAGGGAGTTTGACTAGCAATTTGGGGTTCAAATCCCCCTTGGGTAGATGTTGGAAATGGCTCTCCAAATGATATTGGACCCTCTTGAATTTCTGAAAAGAGGCATGGGATATCTAGGGGAAATCAATATAGTCTCATATGCATCACCATTCAATTTATTAAGTCTGCTACAACCCTCTTAAATCAGATACAAAAAGACTAGTTTCGACCTTGGGGGAAATGATAGGCAATCTTCTCCAAATGATATAAAAGTGGACAATATGACTCCAAAAGCTTATGCACTGAACATGAAACTTGCATAATAGATAAATAACAGTCCATACATCATTAAATCATCAATAGTTCATTGTTCCATTCGAATACATCAACATATCATTGGCATACATCAACATAGTGGGGAAATTGGCACCATTTGCTCATTACTAATCAGATTTACATAGTTCCACTTGGAATCTCGAATTGAAGACATGCTGAAAATGAATAAAAGAGAATTTACATCATATGATAAAATAATGAATCATTAGAAGCTTCCCAAAAGAGAACAATAGCTCACCAAGTGCGCAATTCCTCAAGGACCATGAATATGCCAAGAAATAGAAGAATGGTTGTAGAAGCAAGTTGAAAGAGATGTAACCATGAGCTTCCCTGTAGCTTCAACATGTAACAAAAGACTCCATTAAAGCTCCAAATTAAAGGTATGAATGGCCTATCCAATTACCAACTAGGATGGGAATCTTTCACCCTCGAAATTGGTGCTAATGCAAGTAGAGTAGCACTCCACTAGCTCTCCTCTCCAAATGCAAAATGAAAATTCTAAAATCATCAAAAGCTACCATCCTTCTTTGTTATTGTCTTTTATAAACTTCTAAGGTCCTCCATGGGTTGAATTCCTCCCAAGAGATTCATGTTGTTACGGAGAAAAACTTCTTATGGCTCGGGGCAGACCACAACAGACAGATGACTACCAAAAATCAACTCAATTCTCAATACAATGCTATATAAATGAAAATTCTAAGATGTGGATAACAAACCAACCTTCAACCGGATGTTCGTAGTATATCCCCGTTGAGCTTTCAATCTCTACACTTGACCCTACAGCTTAGTTTCAACAACAAATACAAGCAAGTGCATATAATATATGAAAGATATTAGCATAAACAATAGCATGGTCCATGATATAATAAGCAAATGTAACCCAATGTAATTAAACAAACATTTACAAGATCAGTTGGACGAGAAAATGAGTATTTCTATTAATGAGAAACAAGAAGTACACGGTACAACCTCTTGTCGGCAACTCATTTGAACCAAGACATAGGTCCCTCCACTTATGCCTCCACCACTTCAATCCCCCATGCAATGGAAAACTCAAACTATGAAGGAGTTCGGTAGGTGAACATAAGAGGTTCACAACAACAAGGATTAATGGATGTAGACTCAAGTTGCAGCAAAAATCCAATAGATTTTCTATGCTCTCTCTTTCCTCCCCTTCCATGCACCATAAGAGCTCAATATATAACCTTCCAAAGGTAGGTGAAAGGTCGAATCGAGTCGTTTCAGGGGTACATGGAGGGCCAAAGGTCACCCCGAGACCACTTTTTGGAATGAAAAGTGATTTTCTATTGTTTTTTACCATTTAACTTGATGTACGCGGGCTATATTGGTACAGCATGCGTATATGCTAGGTATAGTGGAAAAACTAGCGTACAGGAACAAAAATAGGGAACAATGGGTTCCTGGAGGAAAAAATGTGGATCTAAGTCAATAAAATGAATACTAAAGTTCAATGAGTGTTGATGCTCACAAGGTGGAAAAATACACTGTAACAGATGCCCCCTAATGTGTGAGGTCAGAGAAGGTACTGCGATGACCGAAATACATTATAAATATAAGAAGTGGAGTGATGGAGACACAAATGGAAGGAGTAGTCCACTTGTCATAATACAATGATATCTCTGAATACATGTCAGTACAATACAAAAATCTGATACAATGGGCATGAATAGGCAGTATATAGTGACTACATGTCATAGGCGATCATATCCATGACCCATATACAGTAAGATATGGTCTCCTGCTGAAAAGGAAACCACTGGTGCAAACTGAAGGTACAAACTATTGTTGTGTGAGAACGACATCTCATAAGTACAATCACGATCATAAGTAGCATACTAAATGTCACTGAAGTATGGGGTCTTCTACACAAATCACCAATGGTGCATGCCCTATCAAGCAAATAAAGGTGTTGATGTCGAACCTGATGTGGCATTGTCTGATTACCAGTCATTGATGTATACCGTTAACAGACGTGAGATAAGCCACCAATAATGAAAATGGGCATCAAGGCGCATATTACATTCATCAAAGTGTGAATAGAGGTGTTGAGGTCGAACACTATGATGAATCCATCGATCAGGGGACATTGATGTATTCCCAAAACTGTCGATGGCGAGAGAACCTACCAATAATGAATTCAAGCCTCAAGGTA
This sequence comes from Larix kaempferi, assembly GCA_027924585.1. Classification (NCBI taxonomy): domain Eukaryota; kingdom Viridiplantae; phylum Streptophyta; class Pinopsida; order Pinales; family Pinaceae; genus Larix; species Larix kaempferi. The sequence continues at coordinate 679,227 of BSBM01000153.1, forward strand.
CTCACCGGACTCTAAGTCTCAATTCCGTAATAAATGGGTTGAAGTCAACGGAACGAAACTCACTGGAAGGAGGGCATTAATGCATACCCCATCAACCTTCACGAGGTAACAGCTACACTAAAAGATTTGGAAGAACTCGGACGAACAGATCAGACTGACTCAAAAGGGATGGTCGACATGCAATAGTCAAGAGATATGAGGAGTGGCCGACTCTAGTTTCAGAACTTCCTTTGAACAAGAGCATGAGTAGATGGTTAGACTCAGGCAGCATAGACTCAAGAACTAGATAACAATGACACTTTGCGACATAGGAGGCATCGACAAAGGGCTCCATAATAACTGGAAGCTTAACCAGTCGGTGGAGTAAAATATGAGAAATGAGTATAGATCCTAAGGTCCTACTATAGTCCTGACTCATAATAAATGGAGTGGAGTGAATGCTATGTTCAAAGGCGACACAACAGATGCCAACAAGAAGTAGTAAAGATTTTCCCGTCTGACTTTTTCAATTATTTGATTTTTTTGGTCTTTTTCATATTAGGTAAGCTTGAAAAAGAATAAAATTGCTTATAGTACAACAGGTGAGGGAACGAGTGTCAAATGGAAAGCAAACTAGTCCCAAGCAGTGAAACATATCTATGATCAATGCAAGGAAGCATGTGCAAGATGTGGACACTCGGGGGGGTGTTCCCTCACGGTAAAGTGAAAGTGAAAGTGCTCAGGCACATGGCTAATAATTGAGTAAACGAGAGCCGACACAAGGCTTAAACGGCAAGCAGAATAATGCAATGCAATCACAACTTGACATAAATGGGGGAGTCCTCATGGGAGATGGCCAGAATAAGACTAAGTAGAGTATGCATCTTCATCGTGAAGTAATGGCGTGACTACAAAGGACTCCCAATCTTAAGGAGGAACAATGGCATGGGCGCCAAAAGACATAAAAAGGCTCTAACTAGGGCACCCATTGTCGGACAAGCTCTACCGCTGAATAACGACACTTCTATAACAATGTGAAGGTTCTATGTCGGTTAAAAAGAGGGGTCTCACCTAGGGTTAATGATCATGGTCATAAGGTCAAATGCAAAATGTATGCGAAAATGACATCTAACCTATATGATGGGTGTAAAATATACCTGCCGAAGGCGCGAAACGGTCAAAAAATCACTCTCGTCGGAAAAATCTGTTCAAAATGGTACTCCAAGACGACAGATTTTTTCGACGAGAGTGATTTTTTGACCTTTCCGCGCCTTCGACAGGTATATTTTACACCCATCATATAGGTTAGATGTCATTTTCGCCTGCATTTTTCATTTGACCTTATGACCATGATCATTAACCCTAGGTGCGACCCCACTTTTTAACCGACACAGAAGAGATTCCCAAGTATGCCACATGTCCTTCAAATTCTAGCCCCTCCTTCTCCAAATTCGAATTAGTATGTCAGATGTCATCCTCCAGGTCTGATTTGTGTCATAGGTGTCATAGCATCTTCATCATTGTTGTCATAGAGCTAGGGAATCTAGCCCAAGTGTCCCACTAGCTCCAAATTGCCTCTTCCTCTTCCATGGGAGTTACTCTTCCTCTACATTTCGACCTCATTGATTCATGCCAAGTATTATTCCCTTCCAACTCATCCCAAGAACATTGGACTTCTCATGGATTCGAATTGACAAGAGGAGGATGCCATGTGGCATAGAAAATCTAGCTTCTGTGGGTCCCACATCCTCCATGTGTTTTCATGATCAATTGCCACTTTGATTTTTCCTTGTATTTATTTATTTATCTCCTTTATTAAATATTTGTGCCATTCTAATGTTCAAACATCATTTATTATCCCCCTTATTTCAAATCCCAAAGCTTCCACCCCCAACCTAAGGAACTAGTAATTTTCCTCCATGACAGTTCATGTGGATGGGTATATTACAAACTTGAATTGAAAATTTCTCTTAATTTGACCCACCTTGTCCATTTGGATCTAATTTAACATTATTACTAACTCGGACATCATTCTTGGCAATTATTTGACCCTTAGCATCAATTTGACAAACTATCATGAGTATGGCCAAAGGGCTTAGGCCATTGTGACCCATTGCAAAATTTTGGGACATGACAAATCCTCCCTTCCCAATATTGCTTGTCCTCAAGCAATTTCAACACATGTATGTGGAAGAACCTGCTTTCTTTCCAAAATTTTGCTTCCCAAAACTTCTCTTCTAGAACATTGCGTAGAGCCACCCATGCACTACAATTGTGTGTTTCCAAAAGCAAGGAGATGTGGATTTTCTTTTTCATTTTGATATCCACTATAACATCACCACTAAACACCAAAATGTTAATTAAATCCATCAAAACCATGTTTGCACAATTACTCTTTACCTCTTTCATATTTTGGAAACCCTTTCTGATACCACTGCATGATTCTTTGAAGTTGCCATTGAGTTTCCCAACTTTGAGTCTTCGAGATTCCATGAAGATTCTAGAGAGGAACCACCATGCTTGTTGCTACACTACTTTGATTAAAATCACTTTATTAAGTGGGTAATCCATCTCCCATACTACTTGTCCCAAAAAATTTGAAATCAATGGGACTAAAATATATCCCAGGGTCCCATTGCTTGTATTGCACTCCAACAATTAAGAGTGCTCTCCAACCCATACCATCATGAAAGAGAATTCATGGATCCCATTTTCTTGTATGCATTCTCCAAGTAAGTAGACCACCATTTTCTAAGTGCATGCAAGCTTCAAGTGACCAATCAAATCTGATCCAATGACATAGGTGAGGATCCCATGTCCTATAATGCTGCTCCAAAAGGATGTAAGATGCATCAAAATAATCAGCAATGTGTTCTTTCATCCAAGAAGTGAATGAAGAACCTCCACTAAAATCTGAACCAAGTAGGGAGCAAGGAAAACAATAAGCCTTCAAGGAGCTCACATAAGTAGAATTTGTGCATCCATGAACATGTGTATCATCAAGAAATAACAAAGGATGTCGATGCTAATAAGAATTTGCTCCAATCATATATCTCTTCACCCAAGTAGTGGATGAAGTTCCTCCAATATCAATTGAACTAAGCAAGGAGCAAGGTAAATCATGAGTCTTCAAGTGACTCAAGTGAACATAATAAGTGCATCCATGTAGATGTGTTTCATCATAAGGTAACAAAGAATGCTATTGCAAATGCAAATAAGAAATGGCTCTAATAATGTCATCATATAAAGGAGACATAGGATTTTCATGCTCCTCGTGTGGCACCATCAAAAATAAACCTTTCACCCATAATTCATTAGGATGAATGTTGCAAAATATGGAAGTTTAGGATGTAGGAGAATAAACCAACTCACCCAAATGATCAACAAGTGCAAGAGTGTCCTCGTGTGAGTGCTCCATAATGGTAGGATCATGCACCTCCCTCAAAAGTGAAAAAATTTCCTCATATGTTGGTTCTAAGGTAGTGGAATCATACACTTCTTCAAAAATTGTGTTACCATTTCCAAGAGGAAACTCAAGTTCCTCTTCCACCACATCAAGTGCTTAGATCTCATCAATAACATCTTCAAACACATCAAGCACGTGCAATTTTCCATGTTTCTCATTAATAATCAGATTTACATAGTTCCATTTGGAATCTCGACTTGAAGACATGTTGAACATGAAGAACAGAGCATTTATATCATATGATAAAATAATGAAGCATTAGAATCTCCCCCAAAGAGAACAATAGCTCACCAAGTGCACAATTCCTCAAGGATCATGAATATGCCAAGAAATAGAAGAATGGTTGTAGAAGCAAGCTGAAAGAGATGTGACCATGAGCTGCCCTGTAGCTTCAACCTATAACAAAAGAATCCATTAAAGCTCCAAATTAAAGGTCTGAATGGCCTTTCCAATTACCAACTAGGATGGAAATCTTTCACTCTCGAAATTGGTGTTAAGGCAAGTAGAGTAGCACTCCACTCGCTCTCCTCTCCAAATGCAAAATGCAAATTCTAAAATGATCAAAAGCTACCATCCTTCTTTGTTATTGTCTTTTATAAACTTCTAAGGTCCTCCATGGGTCGAATTCCTCCCAAGAGCTTCATGCCAACTCAAGTTGGGAAGAGATTCCCAAATATGCCACTTGTCCTTCCAATTCTAGCTCCCTCCTTCTCCAAATTCGAATTGGTGTCTCTTTGGCTGCCCTAACTCACTTGAGAGCCTTCTTGGAGGCTATTTTTAGCCCTGACATGTCATATATGTCAGATGTCAGCCTTTAGATCTGATTTGTGTCATAGGTGTCATAGCATCATCATCATTGTTGTCATAGAGCTAGGGAATCTAGCCCAAGTGTCCCACTAGCTCCAAATTGCCTCTTCCTTTTCCATGGGAGTTACTCTTCCTCTACATTTCGACCTCATTGATTCATGCCAAGTATTATTCCCTTCTAACTCATCCCAAAAACTTTGGACTTCTCATGGATTCAAATTGACAAGAGGAGGATGCCATGTGGCATAGAAAATCTAGCTTGTGTGGGTCCCACATATTCCATGTGTCTTCATGATCAATTGCCACTTCGATTTTCCCTTGTATTTGTTTATTTATCTCCTTTATTAAATATTTATGCCATTCTAATGTTCAAACATCATTTATTATCCCCCTTATTTCAAATCCCAAAGCTTCCACCCCCAACCTAGGGAACTAGTAATTTTCCTCCATGACAGTTCATGTGGATGGGTATATTACAAACTTGAATTGGGAATTTCTCTTAATGTGACCCACCTTGTCCATTTGGATCTAATTTAACATTATTACTAACTTGGGTATCATTCTTGGCAATTATTTGACCCTTAGCATCAATTTGACAAACTATCATGAGTATGGCCAAGGGGCTTAGGCCATTGTGACCCAGTACAAAATTTTGGGACATGACATTTGTTAAACCTACACTTGAGCATAATTCAAATACCAAATACTCAAGTGTCACATTGTGATGACAACATCTCAATCTGGGAAGTAACAACATACTAAAAATAGTCCAATCCGTAAGCCTATGGAGAAGTAACAACAACGATATTCCAACAGATGATTAGCTCATCTCACCCTGCCTTCGCATATCCTTCAATCACACAATCAATAATCCAACATAGATACAAACCACCTCAACAATTTGAATTATAACTCAAAATAAATGCAATAATCAAAGAGGTTGTACCTTGGTTCAAGATATCAAATCATAGGAAAGGTGAGGCCAAAAAGGATAGAAATCTATATTAAAAGGGACTTGAAAAAAGGCAACAGGATAACAAAAAGGTGGCAATTTATGGTCCCAACAGACGTCGGATATTTACAATGGATTTCACCTAGCATTTCACCTAGCCTTGTAGTAATGGGAAAAAATCTCTAGCTGAACAGGCTTGTCAGTTTTCATAGAAGGCAAAGCAGTGATGGAATATAGATACAAATACTAATTTACATAAGAGTTTTATTCGCTTACATTCAATATATGGAGCAAGAAATTCAGATGATGGGTCAATCATAAGAGTTTCCATATAATGGGTCTCTTTATCTCCTAAAAAATTTCTTCACTCTATGGTGTCCATTCAAATTTGACCCCTTTCTTCTATAATGAGGTAATTGGATGTGCCACTTTTGAGAAGCCTTCTTTAAACCTTATGTAATATTCATCCATTCACATAAATGACCTTACGTTTGATATATTTCTAGGTGTATTCCATCCCATGATAGCTTCAATCTTCTTTGGATCTATTGATATCCCTTCCCCTGATATGATCTATCCCAAATATTGAATCTGCTTCTGATAAAATGAACATTTTCTCAACTTAGCATAAAGTTGATAATCTCTTAGCACCTGTAGTACTAATCTCAAATGCTCCTCACGCTCCTTTGATTTTGAATAAATAAGAATGTCATATAAGAATACAATGACAATCTTATCCAAATATTGTCTAAATAGGCCATTCATTAAGCACATAGAGGTAACTGCATTTATTAACCAAAATGGCAGCACTACAAACTCATAATGACCGTATTTGGTTCTGAAAGATGTTTTATTGATGTCTTCATCCTTTATCTTTCCTAATCATAACCCAATATCAAGTCTATATTTGATAAAATCCTTGTTCTCTTGAACTGATCAAACAAGTCATCGATTCTAGGAAGAGGATATTTATTCTTCATAGTGACTTTGTTTAGCTACCTAAAGTCAATACATAACCTAAACATTCCATCCTTCTTCTTATAGAGAGTATTGGTGCTACCCAAGGAGATGCACTTGGGAATATGTATAATTTCTTCAACAACTCTTCCAATTGCATCTATAGTTCCTTCAGTTCCAATGGACTCATTCTATGAGGGATTTTTGAAACTAGGGCAACTCCAAGTACCAAGTCAATGGAAAAATCAATGTCTCTTTTAGGTCGTAAAACTGCTATTTCCTCAAACACTTAGGTGAATTTTCCTATAATACTAGAAATATTCCAAGTTGGGACCTTTACCCTTTTCTAGTTCTTCCACATGAGTTTCATACAACTAGTATCCTTTCCTGAAACACCTTTTTAACTACACCGTTGAAATATGCCTTATGGAAATAAGCCTTGGAATGCCTTTTACTATCTTCTACTCTCTTTCTTCATCAAGACAAGTTAACCTAAACTATACACCAAAAAAAAATTAAAAGGAATATTAATTTAAGTAAGTTTTACAAACTCATGACTTGTAATTGATGTAACATTTACTCCTTCTTATACCTATAACCAGAGACTAGGATGTTCTAGTATATTTTAAAATGATATTCAAAATTTAGAACCTTATTGTTCTTTGCAATGAAGGTCTTTGTATCCTTTTTAAAGTGTTATTTATGCCCTTCCCTTGCGTTGTACATGTTGTCCAATAATTATTTGTGACAAGGCTCTAGGGACGTCACACTGCAGGCTAGGTTCCCTAATCTCTAGTACCAGTTTATCAAGGTGGGATCGAGTGATAGATTATGAAAACACTAGTATTTCTTTGGCTTCCCAACGAGAGATACCATAGCATGGAATATCTCAATCCATGAATGATGAAATGAATGAATGATGACTCAATTATTTTCTCAAGAGATATATGGATAACTATGGCTTAACAAGTGGCTTCCCCTAAAGTGACCACTTTCCACTTTTTTAATCTCACTTAGGATAACTAATCCCATAATATACACAACTATGGTTAAAGAAATTTGGGTAAAAATCATTAATGAAGACTATAAACATTAGCTAGGGTCATCACCTCTCTTATCCCCTCTCACACCCCCCCCCCCACTTGTGGAATCATAGCCTCCCAACTCTTCTTTGTCCTTCTTCACTTGTAGTTGTTAGAGATTTTTATATTAAAAATCAAACTTACATATTTACAATATATTTGGTTATCCTAGACCATTCATTTCCAACTTCTATGCTTTACATAATTGCATCATATTTATATCTCAGGGTAAAAAATGGGTTATTACACTATTATTTGTACTAAATGCACGATCGCTTGTATTTATCATATATATGCATCGGTGCTATTTATATTAGTGTTGGTGCTATTATATATTACAAACACACTTACATCCATAAATATCTTACAATTTACGTTATAGTATAGTGCGCATAATACAATCGTTGGTGCATAATTATGCCCTATTGTTAATGATATGCATTTATTCACCACCGGCACCAGTGTGTTACCTATAATAATAACGCTTGGTGTGATTAATCGTATTTAAATTTTATGCATCAATGCAATCATACATACATAACACACTGGGTAGTTACATAAATGGAAATCAATGGTGCATCAAATCTAAATTGTACACATTGGTACTATAATAAAATTAAACACGCCATTGCATTAAATGGAAGGAAAAGCATTGGTGCTATGAATTATAATCATGCACTAGGGGGTTATAGAAATGAAATGCACTAGTGTATCACATTTAAATGGTATGCACCAATGCTTGTGATGTGAATTGCACTCTGCATGTTTATGTGAAATAGACCTGTGCATCATTTTAAGAATAACACATTGTTAAAAAATATCCACTATAACCTCTAACCTCCCAAAAAAAATTAGTTATAGTTTACATCCATTGAAACATCCACCGAAACATCTGGTTTTTTTGTAAATTTATTTATTATATCACATTAAAAGGATAACAATAAAATTGTACATGTTGGGGGATAGTAACAATGCAATAGAATTAGCATCTCTCCTAAGTGGACTCCAAATTGCCTCACTCTAATCACTCCTGCCTCTTGTGGTTGAAGGAGATTCTCAAATCATCATCTCCCAGCTTGCCAGGAAAATTCAATGTGGATCCCAAATCAATAAACTCTCTCCTAGTTGGAGACTCAACTATGGTCTCTCACGTATGGTTGATCTAGTTCATGTAGTGGGAACCATCACCTTCCAGCATTTCCGAATAAAAGCCAACGTAGTGGCGGATCATCTTGCTAATGAAGGAACTACAAGCAACAACACCCTCCAATACATGGAGCCGGCTATGATACCTGATACACAACTCAAAGTTGATTGCTTTGCTCTCGCAATAAAGGATTGTCAATCCTCATATGCGAGTGGTATGAGTAACCAAGTGGAGAACGAGGAAGCTGCCACGATGGCCTCCATAGATCACCATGTGGACCTCCCTCGTTATTCCTGCCCCGCTCATCAAATAGGATTTTTTTTCGATGAGGGGGGCATTCAAGTTTATGGACGTCCGAGCTCATGCTAGAGCTAGCCTCTGTACCTCCAGCATCATTCCCCTGATGTGCGAATTAATGGCCGCCCTCAGCATTGTGTTAAAGCCTCCCAGACGGAAACATTCCAGTTACAGAATGCTAAGAGACACATTTGCTGTGGAAATTTCTCTCCCTCTGCGTTTACAACATCGGTTGCAATTTGCAGGGTCCTGACTCTCTGGCACAGACATTCCGCTTTCCTTGAATCCTCCTGCACCCGTCTTGCAGCTCCCTCTGCTCAGTTCTTGTTTGGTGAGAAACGCATGCACTGGTTTTTGCTCTCAGACTAAGAGGATGTCTCGCAGAGTCCGTGCTACCCCTCGACAAGGTGGCCGAGTCCGAGGATATCAGGAAATTCAAGGTCGTGGAGAGGTCATTGAAAATGGATATGATAGTTCAATTCCCAAGTACTTAAGGATTTTGATTGAGGATTGGTAGGAATAATTTCTCATTCAACAGCTAGTTATCCAAATAACTAGAGCAAGGCGCAGACACTACTGGACAATTAATAATTTGTTGGCTCATCTCCTTTTGCACTCTCAGGAGCTACTTCAGGGGAACAACCCCCGTCATTCTCCTCCCCCAGTTCAAGTTAGGCATTATCCCTCTCCTACGGCCTCGTCCCACATCTCCAAGCCATTGGAGCACATTAACACTCAATCATCCATTGAGCAGAAGCAACCAGACGTCCACAACAATCTTGCATCCACCAGCGGGCTCAAGAGGAAGTGCGTCGAACGAGCAGACCTAGGGAATCCAGACTCCTTCCAAAAAACTCAGCTGCTTCCTATTAAAGCTAAGATTGATAGCTCTTCGAATTTTGAGGACTATTGTTGCACTATCCTCGAGGAGAAGCCAAGTGATGTAGACTCCGTCGGCCCAGGCAACGCCAAGTAATTATGCTTTGTTTTTCTTGACACTTGTCTCTACATGCTCTAGGGAAATGACACATGTAATTTTTTTTTTGAAGGTCTGTCTTATCTTTTGGGTTGTAGGTTTTTTTAGTAAGCTTGGATTGAATCCAACCAGCATTTTTGTAGCAATCCCATATCAGTCTTTTGTTAGTTTTTTCAGGCTTTTCATGGACAGTCAATACTCCTATGTGAGACAAGTCTTTCAATTTTTGAATGGGTAAGGCGCCCATGGTCTACACTTTTATTTTTGGTACTACAAGAAGCCTCAGAAGGCTCTCAGACCTCATGGTGATCTTGTGCATGTAACTATTTTTGCACTATAATATAATTCCTCTATGCAACCAACTTACAAAAAAAAAACACTAAAAAGCTATGCTGGAAAGTATTTTCCTTGTAGTGTTAGTATTAAAATGTCGCTATTTGGAAAGCACTTGTTTAGTCATGCCTTTTTGTGGGTAATTGGCTGGCATGGTGAGTAGGGAATGGAGCAAAATTCATAATTGGGGTCAACCTTGGGTTAGATTTGCATATCATCATATGCAACCATAATGTTTTTTTGTCCCTTGGAAAAAAAATATTTTGATTTCTAATAGAGAAATAAAATACAATCCTCATAAGATCATTACAATATTGGCAAGAGAGTAGTTGTCATGCTCTTCACAGAGTCTGTGTCTCAGAAAATTCCAAAAATGGTGTTTCAAACATAAATTTGAGTTGTAACCAAAGCTCAAAGAAAGTAAACTTCAACAATTAGCCCAAGGATCCTGTTCAAAATTTGTCTATATAAAGCTTCAACAGAAATATGTCTTCCACATTAGTATTCATATCAAATATTAAAAATAGAAATTCAAGTTGTAGCCTATTAATGACAAAACATACATCATAAAAACTCAGTAAAGTACTCAAAATCCATAGTCCCATCCGAGGAACTTAAGAAAATTGTCTATATCAAACTTCAACATAAATATGTCTTCCACATTAGTATTCATATATGGACCAAATTTGAGAAGAGACCGTAGTCCCGTCCTTATGTTCATCCTCCTAGAGTTGTAGAGGGACCCCTTCAAAACTGTCTTTTGATAATGAATCAGTCTATAGATTAAATTGTCTATAATTGTGTGCAAAAGTAATGAGCTGGAAGAGAGTAGCAACATTTTAAGGAGACTTGCAAGATACAGTAAACTAGGCTTGAGCATGTAAATCTCACCCTTCATCCATTTAATAGAGAGTTCTTAATCTCCATAGACCTGAAAGCTTGAAAGACCTTTACGATGAGAAGATTTCAATAAGAGGAGAAGAGCCTCAAATTCCCCATAGTTGTTGGTCCCTTGTCCCAAAAAAGAACTACCTATATAATAGTGGTTATCCAAAATAAAGAGAACATATTCAGCTCCACAAATCCTTCCATTACGTTGACTACCCCCATCAAAGAATCCTTAAGGGGTAGATTTGTCTATTAAAGGAGGAAACCAAAGTCTAACTTCAGGGACATGATTTGAAGACTTAAAGTAGGGCAATAATGACAATGCTAGTGTATTGACATGAAAACAGGGGATTTGAATGTCCTAAAAAATGCATTCATTCCTAACTATCCAAAGTCTCCATAGAACCAAATAAGGTATACTTCTAAGCTGATGTAAGTCACTGCCAATAAACCAATCATTGAAGTTATCTAAAAAACCATTACTAGACCACAACCTGTATAATCCTAAAGAAAACTCAACATGACTCCATACCTGTGCAGTAAAAAGACAAGAGCAAAAAAGATGTTGAATGGATTCACATGCATTCTTACAAAGACAACACCAACTAGGACCTTCCATCTTCTCTTTTGGATTATGCACAAAGTTAGGACTCTATTTTTCAGAATGAGCCAGATAAGAAGAGTACTTTTTGCAGGTGCAACAACTTCCCACATTTTCTCAATCCACCATTCTACATCCCTATGCGTAATATCTAGTTAAGTTGTATAACCAAAAGCCAATTTGTATTCCTTTCCCTCCCCATGCCAGGACCAAGCCAGCTCATCAAGTTCCCCTGAGATCCTAATATGAGCTCTCTTCAATGCATCGATATAACTATCCCATACTTGAACATGGAGACCTTCTAGGCCTACCTTTTGGGATGATAACCAGCCTTGAGACCAGTTCATCGCTTCATCATCCTTGACAACTTTATTTAAAGTACAAAAACATTTCCTATAGAGGTGATCAATCACCTCAGGGGGAAGGAGATCATTCTAATTACAACCCAGGATAACATTACCCCCAATTCTCACTTGGGAACCTGTTCCAACTTTCCATGACAAATGATTCCCAATAACTAAAAAAGAAAAAGAAATAGCCTTCCAATAATTTGAGCATGAAGAGTTGACTTCCTTGGACTGCGTATCCAATCAACCAATCCCAGGGGATCCATATAATTTTGTTGGATGATCCTACCCCACAAACTATCTTTGGACAAAATATGCCATAGAGATTTGGTGGCCAGATATTTTCCAAACATATTGAGATATTTTATACCCCACCCTCTGAGATTCTTAGGTTTGGAAATGGAGTCCCAACTGGCCAAGTGTGCTCCCTTGTATTATGAGTTTCCTTTCCAAAGATAGTTTGCACACAATCTCTTGATTTCCCCCAAAACACCTTTTGGGATTGAGGCAAGAGTGAGCCAATATACAAGAATGGCTTCTATCACTAATTTTTTCAAGACCAACCTACCTCCCTATAGATCCATCGGTTGTAGCATTGATCAATTCTAGCCTTAATTCTAGAGATAAGCCATGGTGAGTTAGCTTTCTTGTAGAAATTGACCTTCAATATGTATCCAATGTATTTAATACCACCATCATTCTCTTGAAGGGGAATATGAAAGAGTCTCTACAGTACCTCCAACAATTTCCCATCCAAGTTAAATGAATGCAGTACATCTTTTTCTAGATTGATGACCATCCCTATTGCAGAGGAGAAAATAATTAAAATATCATTAATAACCTAGCCTTCCCTCATACCGTCGTTTCCAAAAATGAGTATGTCAAACAAAGAGAAAATAGGAGACCACAATATTCCTTGAAATTTTGACTCCAAGTAGTTGACCAAGATTACTTGTTTGATAAAAATCCTTCCTAATGCTCTCTTCCACCAATAAAAATAGATAGGGGGACAAGGGACACCCTTTTCTTAAACCTTTGGAGGAAGAGAAAAAAGGGGAGGTTGGCCCATTGATAAGGATATAGAATCTAGTAGAGTACACACAAATCATAATCCATTTAACAACTTCAAAAGAGAACCCAACTTAGAGTAGCAGTAACTTGAGGAAGATCCATGATACACGATCATAAGCCTTGGAAAAGGTCAAGTTTAAGGACAAAGGTTAGGGGAGAGGACACCTTGATGGAATGTAGGGTCTCTTGAGTAGATCCAATGGCTTCATGAATAAGCCTCCCTTCCAGGAAACCAAACTGTTGAGTACCAATAAAGCGAGATGAGATGGGCTTGAGCCTTAAAGCAATGAAGTTTGATATAATCTTATAGGTGCACTTGCATAAGGAAATTGGCCTAAACTCATCAAAGGAGACATGGTGATCCCTTTTAGGGACTAAAGATAAAATAATAGAGATGAGACATTTAGGGATCTTACATTGCAATTTAACCTCTTCAACCATCCTAAGAAGATCTTCACCAACTAGTTCAAAAAAGGTTAAGAAGAACTATATTGGCCACCAATCAGGACCTGGACTTCTTTATTTTTGAAAACTAGTCATTGTCTTCAAAAGTTCCTCTAGAGTAACTTCCTTTAAATAAAGCTTCTTTATCAATATCCTCCATCATTTTGGGAAAGGAAGAGATAACTTTTAAGATGTCCCCCGTATTTTCATAAGCTGAAACCTTGAGGAGAGAAGAAAAGTGACTTACCCCCAAATCTACGAAGTCAAAAAAACCTTTTACAATGTTCTCCATATCATTTTTCATTTCTCAAATAGTATTAAAGTTTTTCCTGTGATTTGCAAATTTGTGAATTTTTTTAGTATTTTGATCCCCTAAGTGGAGCCAGGTAGCTCTACTATTTATCCTTCAATCCTTCTCTCTATCTACCAGCAATTTTGATTTATGAGCTTCTAAGCCTTTAATACTAGAAGCAGTTTCTGCAGGAATATTTCCATTGGAAAAAGGTTTTATAAGGTTGAGCCAGTTCAATTTGAAAATCTTTAAGAGATCTATCTCTTGTAGCAAGTTGATCCAGGGCCATGGGATGGCCCTTTCCTTTACTAACTTGAGAGACTTGGAGAGTTGTACACAATCAGAGTCCTCTAGAGAGCGGTCGAAATGCTTCTATCTATCATGAACCAGATTTTTAAAATCGTCCTCCTCCACCCAAATAGAGCTATATTTAAATGGAGCACTAGGTTTACAACTTCCATTCCCCACCTCCATTCGAACATGGAAGTGATTAAACAGTCTGGAAGATTCGATCCGAGAATGAAAAGGGCAGAGAGATTCCATAAGTGAATGATGTGAGAGGAATCTGTCCAAGCTCTTGGCAATACTGTCATCCTTAAAACGGTTATTGACCCAGGTCATAGGGCTTTCCAAGGGATCAATGTCCATAATCCCCCTTGCTTCAAAAAAATCACGAAAGAAAGTTGTAGATCGATCCAATCTAAGAGAGGATCCCCATACCTCACCTCCATGGAGAGTAAGGTTAGGCCTCTTCCAATAACAAGCTCCTCCTCCTTATTCCAATCATTATCCAATAGGGATGACCAATATGCTTCTCTACCCTCATATGGCCCATATAGGTTTAGTAACCGAAAAGATTTACCAAGACCTTGACTAAAAACCTATGTACAAAGACCTAAAAAAGTACCAAATGCATTAATTAGGGATAGAGAGTGGTTCCAACTTGTAACCAAGCCTCCGAAGTTTCCAAAGGAGTTCAGAGACATCAAGTTACAACTAGGGAGCATCTTCCCAAATTCTTCACAATACTTTCCCCACCACCCATGGTTTCTTGGGAAAAAACATCAGGTCTTAGAGTCTTCAGGAGTCTCTCGAGGGCCACTTTTTTTGTTGTGCCCCCTAAGTCATGTAGATTGCAGGAGAGTATTAAAATGGAGCCACCCCTCCTAGGGCATTCATTGCTCTAAGAACCCCTAAAAGAAGTTTTTTCTTGCCTTGGTTGACTTCCCATAATGCTTGTACTTGAGCATGTTTTATGGCAGATTTTCGACCTACCTTGGATCCCCCACTCTTCTTCAAAGTATCCAAATCCAAACCTCCAGGTTGATAAAATGGGAGTGTAATACCCCCATTTTGACCCTTAGGATATATATTGGCTTTTAATGTAAATATTGTATACATGCGATGTATGTTTCCCTAGCGTGGAGCTCAAGGCCAAGGCCTCACTAGTGGATGCTCGGATTTTATTTAAAAATGCAAGTATTTGATATTACATTATCCATGTGTTATTAAGCCATGGAACATTGTAAAATGATGTAACTATTAATATTGCAATAAAAATACCAAAAACTGGCTATGGAAGCAACTAATAAGAGGGGACCATGTGTATCCACTAGGGAGTGGTGAGGGGGTTGTGAGGTTGAACCATATGCTGCCAAATGTCATCTTGAGAACCCATTTGACTTTCCTTGTTGACATTTAATTCTGTTGTAAGGAAGTGGTTGAAGAAATCAGTCCATGGCTTCAATGGAGCATGGGCAGCCCAGAAATTCGTATGGCAGGGTATGGGATCTATTTTCTTGACCCACAAGTCACTCTACCTCATGGGAATTCGTTTTTACTCATTCCCATTCCATTGTTGATGATCAGAGCATCAATTTTCATCCATTACACATGCCCAACAATGAGAAAAAAACCAGAAATCGTAACTCTGAATTAAGCCACGTTTTGAAGTGCCAAAAACGCCCAAAAATTTGTGTGGACAGTAAAATCCAATGGGGGATCCATAGACTTGAACCTTGGGGAGAATTTGAGAGTGGTAGATGCCCAGGAAACCATAGGAAAACCCCGATTTGATAGCCCCGAAATCCAATTACGGGAAATAGTCATTTGGCCGTAGAATTGAGAAAATCCAAGCGTGATTGACAAAGAAGAAGATAGAACAGAGGTTGGAATTGCTTGACAAACCTAATGAAGGCTAGAATCTCAAGGATTTAGCAGCTTGGACCTTTCTATGCCCACCTTGAAGAGCATGGGAGGGAAGGGGCGCCTGAGGGACTGTGTAGCAGAGAAGGGGACCTTCCTTGTGTTGGGTGTGGTAGATATTGTGGGTGTCAAGGTTGTTTGGATTTAGTTGAGATGCTTGTAGCTCTGTGGTTGAGCTCACTGGATTAGCATCCTCCTCCCTTTGTCTCTTGCATGCTTGATAAACCCAACTGTGTCTTGGCTTAACATGATTGTTTGTGTGAAACCATGGCTGTGAGTGAGCTTGTTTAGTTCCTCCTTAGTGGATACACAACCCAACTTGGGGGTGGTCTCTCAGCTGAAAGAATATAGGATGGAAAGAGACCTATGGTTGGGTGGAATGTTGCTCTCACATAGTCAATTGCTTGGACAAATTCATCTTAAAGATAAGTATTCTCTGTGGTTTAAATTATGTCCATTTTGTGTTCTGCAATGTTTTAATTTGATGACTGTTATTGATATGCTGAATGCATGATGCAATTGTGTGTGGATAATGTTTTCATTCCGCTGTATTTATTTGAGTATGAATCTGCACACATGAGTTTTATTTATTATGAATTTGTTATTCATGAATGGGGATGAGTTTACCAAATAATCCCAGAATGTTAGTCATGTTCCCTTCCTTGCATCAGATCGACGGGAGGGGACGTGACAGGGAGTGTGGAGATTGTGAAGAATGAGAAGATCTGGGCCTAAGATTATAATGACTAACCCCTTGGATTTTGGAAAGGGAGAGTTCATTCACTGTAGAATTTGAGGACCAAGAGACTGAGCCAAGAGTACTAGCTTTAGGGTTGAATTCAAAAGAGAGGTTTACCACCAACAAGCAAGGAGGAAAAAATTCATCAACAAGAGAGGGTTCTTTGGCTGTAGCCCCTGATGGGTTTGTGTTGGTGGCTAGAACCTGGACCAAAGAAGGTTCCATATTGCAAATCCCATGACTTCTCTAATCATTTGGGGAAAAAGCATAACCCTTTACACTAGAAGACTACCATTATGCATTTATCTTTTTTTTTTTGTTATAGAGAGATCAAGGGAGTTAGAGGATAATGCGATTGTAGGGGATTGATCCTTCAAGGGAACATCAAAAGACCCAAATTTGACACCTGAGACATCAGGCAAACCTCCACTTGCCGGGATGAATCCTCCACCAGGACATGAGAATGGAGGGTAGTACCCTCATTGATTGAGTTACAGTAGACCTTAGTGTTGATGTAAATGTAACTTCAGAAGATATTCAATTGTATTTTATATTGATATTATTATTGTATTTTATTTGTGCCTCCGACGAAGATGTTTTCCCTCCGATAGGAGATGTCATTATTACATTTGGTCATGCAAAGTCATTGAGGTAAAACCTTCATTTTAATTCAGGGCGATAGATCCCATAGAGTCAAATGTAATAGGGTTATTGAGTCTTCCTAGAGAAGTCGGCCCAGTCAGTTTTAGTTGAGGCCGACCTAGTTAGGTAAAAGGTCAAGTTAAAAGTAAAGTATAAATAGAGAGCATTGCTCTCTCATTTGGACACACTACTCACTCACAAGTTCGCATAGCAAGAGAGAGAGGACAAGTTCGTTGGTGAAGAAAAGAGAGAAGTTACAGAAGACATATTTTGGGTTTTCCACTTTTGGCTTGATATTGTATTAGTGATGAAACTATCTCCGAGGAAGTTGCGGGGTTTTCTCCTTTATGGCTTCCCTGAGGAAAACTATTGTGTCTCTTGTGTTTTGTTGTGCTTGTTATTCTTTCAGTTAAATATCCTAGATAATATTGAATTAAAGTAGAAAAACTAACATGGTTTCAGAGCTTGCCTGAAAATAAGACATTGTGCAGCAGCAAGAAACTAGGGTTTCTAAGTTTGAGGTTTTCTCTTTACAGATCATCAAGAAAAGGAGGCTAGGCTAACTTTCCCTAGGAGGGCGCATCTTTCTGTCGAAGCATAATCAAATTCCGAGAATTTTCATTTTTGGACCCGTCACTACTGCTGGAGGAAAACTAGGGCATCAGTTATTTTGGGATTATGTCCACATATTTGGAAAAGTGAGTACATTGGACAACTTGCCTTGAGGAGGCACATCTTCCTGTATAATCAGAAGTTCAAGATTCCAAGTTTGGAAAATCAGGGTTTCTCTGACAAACCTTAGGCCAGCCAGCTCTAGAACTAGGTTGGGCATCTCAAATTGGTAAGATCTAAATCTTTGTTATTTCCATTTGAGATACTCATTCAATATGTCTCACCACACCAAGCTTGAGGATAAGCTTGAAGGAGTTGATAACTTTTGAGCATGGAAGTATATGATTTCACTTGTCCTTGAAGAAAATGACTTGGACAAATATGTTAATGAAGAGTTTTCAGCACCAAAGGGAGATGAGGCTAAAGCTATCCATAAGAAGAAATTGGTTAAAGCCAAGAGAATTATTGTTGACTCCATTAAGGATCATCTCATCCCACATGTGTCATCCTTGAAGACACCCAAGGAGATGTTCGATGCATTGACAAAACTATTCAAAGGGAAGAACATCAATCGAAAGATGACATTAAGGAACGAGCTCAAGAACATAAAGATATTGAACTCAGAGACCATGCAATCCTTTCACAAGGGTCTCACAGATCAAGGAGCAACTTGAGGCAGTTGAGGAAAAGGTAGAAGAAGGATAGATCATTATGACCACCTTGAATGGTCTCCCAAGATCATGGGACTCATTCATTCAAGGAATATGTGCTAGGAAGAAATTGATCACATTCAACAGACTATGGGAAGAATGTACACAGGAAGAAGCTCGACTTGTGGCACAAGAAGAGAATATGGGAGCAAATGATGACCAAGCTCTCACAACTCACGCTAGAAGAAACCACAACAAGAGGGAGCACCATCATCACAACAAGAGGAAGAACCACCATCAAAGTAAGAGGGAGAACTACGATAGACAAAGAAGACCCATAAGAGATCTTTCCAACATTAGATGTTATGCATGTGATGAGAAAGGACACTACTCCAGAGATTGTCCCAGAAACAAAGACTCAAACAATAAGACAAACAAGAAGAGATATTTGATACGAACCGTTACACCAAAACCTCGAGATGTTAGTGAAGGCCACCCACTAGGATCTTATCATCCCACCACGCTCCACAGTCCAGACTCTGGGCTGGATGTGCGCCCGTACGGTGGTATCCCCTTTGAGCCGTACGAGCCCCGGGCGAACACTGCAATGCCGATGTTGCCACCCGCTCTGTGACTCGAACTTGGGTGGAGGCTCTGATACCAAATGATACGAACCGTTACACCAAAACCTCGAGACGTTAGTGAAGGCCACCCACGAGGATCTTATCAACATCATGCTCACACTACAGAAGACGATGAACCTGTAAGGAAAAGAACCATGGAAGAAGAAAGAGATGATTCTTCAAGTGATGAAGAATATGTCATGATCTCAGCATTCACGGGCACTGTTACATATGGGAGCAATGATTGGCTTGTAGATAGTGGAGCTTCCAAGCACATGACGGGATACAAAGAATCATTCGTCAATCTATCTGAGCATGAGTCACCTCATAAGGTGAAACTTGGGGATGATTACCAATACCGCATAATGGGGATGAGTCTATCTTGTAGGAAGCTTCTCCATGGACTAGAGAAGAACCTTATCTCCATAAAATCTCTGAAGATGAAATATGTGCTATATGTTCCAGGACTAGAGAAGAACCTTCTCTCCATATCAGCACTAGATGCTAAAGGAATGACGGTTGCATTTGTAGATGGCCAAGTCCTAATGTGGCCAAAGGGAAAGACGATAGATGATGCAACTGTGATTGGAGAGCAAGAGGGACGTTTGTACAAGTTGAAGGGCTAACCTGAACAAGCATTGGTTCATGTCTCCATGGAACCAAGTGAAATATGGCATAGAAGGCTTGCACATGTGCACTATAGAACACTGCCTATTGCAAGCAAAGCAGTTTCAGGACTTCCAGAAATCCAAGCAAAACATGAAGGCATTTGCAAGGGATGTGTGCAAGGAAAGAATGAAAACAAGGCGTTTCCCAGTAGTGAAAGCAAAGCAAAAGGAATATTGGAGATAATCCACTCCGATGTATGCGGTCCCATGTCATCCAACTCACTTAGCAGGTATGTTTATTATGTTTCCTTTATATATGACTTTTCTCGTAAAACTTGGATTTACTTCTTGAAAAATAAAGACGAGGTATTTAGCAAGTTCAAGCAATTCAAAGCCTTGGTCAAGAATCACACAAAAAAGAAGATCAAGACCCTTCGATCAGATAATGGCGGAGAATTCACCTCGGAAGAATTCAAGAATCATTGCATAGATTCCAGGATTAAGAGGGAGTTGAGCACTCCCTGCAATCCTCAACAGAATGGCGTTGCAAAATGAAAGAACATAATGATAATGGAAGCAACGAAAGCAATGCTACATTACCAGGATCTTCTGATGCACTTATGGGCAGAAGCTGCGAGGACAACGATGTATGTACAAAACCATACTCCTCACCAAGTACTAGATAACAAGACTCCAAAAGAAGCTTTCTTCGGCGAGAAACCAGAAGTCAACCATCTTAGGATATTTGGTTGTCCAGTGTACATACATATTCCGAAGGAGAAGAGGACGAAGCTAGATCCCTCAGGAAAGAAGGGAATATTCGTAGGATATAGCGAAAATTCAAAGGCCTACCGAATATACTTCCCAGGATTCAAGAAGATCGACATCAGTAGAGATGTAACATTCGACGAAGACTCAACATACAACAAATCAAGAAAACTACCTATTGAAGATATTGAAGAACCTGAAGTTCCCAGGATTAGAGATTCAGTGATGGAAGAAGCAGTTCCAGAAGATCATGAAGACAACGAAATGGAAGAACCACAAGAACCTGTAAATACACCTCGCGAGAAGAACTCCCACAAGAGGAGACTAGCATGGGTATGAGAGGCAATACAAGATGCAGAGAAGTATGGTGCTTCAGATGGGATGCACAAAGAAAGCAAGAGACCTAGACCATACTCTAGTTATGTATCCCTGCTATGTGACATCATTGATAAAGAACCTTCCAACTATGAGGAAGCAACAGAGAAGAAAGAATGGAAGGATGCATGATCGAGGAGTACCAGTTGATTATGAAGAATGATGTCTAGGAGATAGTTCTGAGACCATAAGGGAAGTCTGTTGCGACTTCGAAGTCGATCTACAAGATCAAGCATGCTGCAAATGGTAGCATTGAGAAACACAAGGCAAGATTTGTGGCACTGGATTCTCCCAGAAAGAAGGCATAAACTACGAGGATACGTTTGCACCTATATCCAGATACACTTCCATCATATCTATACTTGCATTGGCTGCAATGATGAAATGGAAGGTACACCAGATGGACGTCAAGAAAACATTCTTGAATGGTGTAGTTGAATAGGAAGTGTACGTGGAGCAGCCATTGGGATTTGAGACACATGGCAAGAATACTCATGTGTGCAAGTTGAAGAAGGCCTTGTACGGATTGAAGAAGGTACCCAGGACGTGGTATGGCAGGATGGACAGTTTCCTGATGAGCTTAGGATTTACTAAGAGTAAAGCGGATTCCAACCTCTACTGTAAGGTTGAAGCCATAAGTCTAGTGATACTTCTGTTATATGTAGATGACCTCTTTCTGATAGGAGAGGATGAGCTCATTGCAGATGTAAAGAGGAGGCTTGTCGCAGAGTTCGAGATGAAGGACCTGGGTATGATGCATTATTTCTTAGGCATGGAGGTGTGGCAGAGTGTAGATGGAATCTTCCTTGGACAAGGGAAGTATGCAATGGAGATTCTGAAGAGGTTTGGAATGATGGATTGCAAGGCTATGGCCACACTCATGGAATCGAACTCGAAGCTACAGTGTGATGCTTCATCAGAGTCAGTTGATGCCACGATGTACCGTCAGATGATTGGTTCATTGATGTACCTGACGAACACGAGACCAAACATATGCTTTGCTGTGAACACCCTAAGCCAGTTCCTGAGGGATTCGAGACATGTTCACCTGAATACCGCAAAGCATGTATTGAGGTACCTAAAGGGTATAGTTGACTATGGGCTCAAGTATGACGCGAATCAGAAGATTAACCTGCAGGATTATGTTGATTCGGATTGGGCAGGTAGTGCCGCAAATAGGAAAAGCACTCCGGGATGCTGCTTTAGTATGGGATCCAATGTGATCTCCTAGTTTAGTAGGAAGTAGTCATGCGTGGCACTGAGTACAGCCAAAGCATAATATGTTGCAGCTTGTTCAGCTAGTTGTGAGGCAGTATGGCTTAGGAAGCTACGATCTTATTTGTTTGATCTCCAGTTAGAGGTGACTTGTATATTTTGTGACAACCAGAGTTGTGTGGAGTTGTCCGAGAACCTGGTGTTCCATGAAAAGTTGAAGCACATTGAGATCAAGTACCACTATATCAGGGATATGGTGCAGAGAGGAGCAGTGAAGCTCCAGTATATAGCGACAGACGAGCAGATAGTCGATGTGTTGACCAAGCCGTTAGCCAGAGTGAATTTCGAGTACTTTAGAGAGAAGCTTGGTGTTCTCCATATCGAGGTTCCTCCTAAGAGGGAGTGATGAGACCGGAAGACGCAGATGCACTGGTTCGCGCATGGTGGAAGACGCAGGTTGTCCATTGGGGCGAAATGCACTTGGTGTGCCCTGGGCTGTATTCCCATGCTGGAGAAGATAGAGTCCAATAGAGTCGTTCTCGCATGGTGGTAGGCGTAGGTGGTCCTTGGGACGTAATGCATATGGGATGCTCCTGATTGTCCTCCCATGTTGGTAGATGTAAGGGTTGGTTCTCGTATGGTGGTAGGCGTAGGTGGTCCTTGGGACATAATGCATTTGGGATGCTCCTGATTGTCCTCCCATACTGGAGACGTTGAGAGGTTCACCGGTCATAAGACATTGTGTGTGCGCCTATGTACGATCTTGCATGGTGGAAGGCATAGGTTTTCCTTGGGACGTAATGCACATGGGGTGCTTCAGATTGTCCTTCCATGCTGGTAGACGCGGGTTGACTGTTGTGGGACATGAGATGTGCATATGGGTTGTGCTACGTGTGATGATGAGATGATTTGGATAGGATGAGGCGATAGTAGGAGACGTAGGTGATTGTAGTGGCAATGTAATGACTGGTCCTGGGATGTACCTACCTGATGGCTTGTTCACAGAGATGATGAAGACCTACATGAGGGCTAGGCCTACATCCAGCATGAAAAAGGGTTGGCTCTGTAGAACTTCCTATGATGGATAGATTCGAGAGATGTCACTAATCAATGATCAATAGAATGAAGATTGCTGCAACAACGATGATGATAATCTAATGTTGATGATGATGCTCCAACATTGAAGATGATCCAACGATGATGACGTTGTCCAAAATTGTGTCCAGGGTGGTGATGACCGTGGTGAGAGAATACCTTCCTAGTTAAGAGGGAGTGTTGATGTAAATGTAACTTCGAAAGATATTCAATTGTATTTTATATTGATATTATTATTGTATTTTATTTGTACCTCCGATAGAGATGTTTTCCCTTCGGTTGGAGATGTCATTATTACGTTTGGTCATGTAGAGTCATTGAGTTAAAACTTCCACTGTAAGTCGGGGCGATAGATCCCCTAGAGTCAAATGTAATAGGGTTATTGAATCTTCCTAGAGAAGTCGGCCTAGCCAGTTTTAGTTGAGGCCGACCTAGTTAGGTAAAAGGTAAAGTTAAAAGTAAAGTATAAATAGAGAGCATTGCTCTCTCATTTGGACACACTACTCACTCACACAAGCTCGCATACCAAGAGAGAGAGGACAAGTTCGCATACCAAGAGAGATAGGACAAGTTCGCTAGTGAAGAAAAGAGAGAAGCTGCAGAAGACATATTTTGGGTTTTCCACTTTTGGCTTGATATTGTATTAGTGGCGAAACTATCTCTAAGGAAGTTGTAGGGTTTTCTCCTTTATGGTTTCCTCGAGGAAAAATATTGTGTCTCTTGTGTTTTGTTCTGCTTGTTATTCTTTCAGTTAAAGATCCTAGATAATATTGAATTAAAGTAGAAAAACGAACACTTAGGAGACCTTTCCATCCATACTTTTTTCATAAAGGGTTTTCAACAATCCCTTATAGAGTGACCATAAACATGGCATCGTACACAACATAAAGGGAAATTGATATAATCAAGAGTTTACAGATATTTTGAAGCACCCAAATCTATCTCCATAGATTCAAAAATACCTTGATTGACATGCAGCCATAATGTTTACTTGATTCTTTGAACAATTAGGCATTTATTCTATCATATATGCAACAGACCCATCGACGTCTTGTTTATGGCAATAGGGGTGAAAAAATGCAAACTTTTTGGGATTGGTTTGTGAAGTTGTTGCTAGGTGGATTTCTTTCATTTATATCTCACAACATCGTACAATAAGGTTGAGGGATGCGGATGCTCAATAACCATGGCTTCAGGAGGTACATTGCACAATTAGGTTATAAAACCATGTTTTTAGAGGGATATGAAGGGGAAATATATGGTAGTGAAGGTTATTTGGAAAACCAAAGCTAATGTTAAAACTCAATCCTTCAAAATGGACTTTGCAAGGCCCTAGATGACATGCTTTATGCAAATCTGAAGAGGAAAACATTCATGGATTGCTAGTGCACTGTCCATTTTGCAAAGAAGTTTGGACTAATTCTCTATCTCTCACAAGTGGTTTAGGGTCTTGCCAAGGCAATTCAATGGAGGAATGTTTGAGGCCGTGGATGGGAAATAGAGCAATAAGTGACCATGAAGCTCTTCCATGTATGGTTTCCTAGGATTCATGGCGAACAAGATAACAAAAAATGTAATGGTGTTTCAAGACAAGGTTAGCCGTCCCTTTCAAATAGTTCACCAAATTATATTTACTTATGGAGGGGTTTGGACTATTGGAAAGGTCAAGCCACCAAGAGTATCGAGGCTTTAAGTATAGAGAAGTCAAAGCCTTGGGGATAGCTAGAGAAGTGCAAAAATCAATGGAGCGTGATGTATATTGTTCTTCTCAAATGAATATAGGGCAGGCTTCAAGGCAATCCTGGGTGAAGGATCTAATAACTAGTCAATGATGAATTCTTTGATGATATTTATGAGGACTTCAGTAGAAAAAGAACTTAATCAATCGTGGATTCATGGAGACTCCAAGTTGGTTGTGGATTGGCTAAATGGGAAGAATCAAATTCATAACTTGTTGTTAACTCCCATGTTTGATTAAGTGAAAGTGATGGAAAGAAGGTTCACCAATATCTTATTTTCTTGCGTATACAAGAAGCTAAATTTGTAGAGTGAAGAGCTTTCTTAGCAAGCTTTGGTGTTGGATACATGGGTACTAGTTATCATAGGAGAAAGAGTTGTTGTTCATTAGCCATTAGTCACTAGATCCCTATATGATTGAGCCATAGTGCTGTTTATGTTTCATGGTATGGATTAACTGTGGTATCTTTGATATTTGGCATTTCTGGACCTTTTTGTTGTTGTTGCTTAGTATGGCCCTAAGAGGGCAATATTCCAGTGGAAGTAAATCATGTTTTTTTGGATACTTTTAAGTTTTCTTTTTTTGTAAAATTTGTTATAAACAAGACCATAGGGTCTGCGAATTGTGGGGTTTAATTTTTGATATTTTCAATCAACCTATAGGCTATAGGCTTTGGGGGCATTATTAAGAGCATACCTTTTGTGTGTTGTGTAGCACAATTATTAAATGTATTGTTTTCATTTCTATTTGAAATAGATAAAAACTATTTTCTTCTTGGGAAAAAAATCACGAAATTACATTAATATGGTTTTAGAAAAAATAAGAAATTATGCAAGTAAAGCATGTATAGAATTTGTTAATATTTTACTCAATCAAGTAGGCTATGTACACTCTCATAAATTAAGTAGTCAAATTACTGCATGGAGGGGATCCCTTGTCCCGCAAACAAGAGGGTCTCACATATCAATTTGGTGTCTAACTAAGCCATAACCTTAAAAATATATTAATATTATTGTTTTAATAAATTTATAAAGTGTTGGTTTATGAGACATTTAGGAGACTTGGTTTATAAAAGGTTATGAAGATTGTTAATGTTACAAATATCTTGAAATTGAGATTCAATGTGGATATATGCATGACATTTTAAGAGAGAGTGCCCCAATCAACAATTGAGGACAACTAGTTGAACTAATCCCTTGAACTATACACTTACATAGATTTAACACTAAACCACAACAAAAACAACATTTTTTTGTTTGTAAATTTACAAAACGGTGATTATTTGCAATAATTCTCGACATTAGGTTAAGTTGTAACCAAATATCAATATCTTGACTTCATGTATGGAGTCAAGTCAAACTTGGAAATAAGTTAATGAACCAAAATCCATAAACATTTAATAGGAATATAAATATACTCCCCAACATATTAAGGGCTACATCCATTGGGAAATATGCTAACACCCGGCTATTATGTAGAATATGGCCAAAATTACATAATCCATTCATTCATTACATAGCAGCTCAACAAGAACATCATGTCACTTACAAGAATTGAACCTCCGTGGAGAGGTAACTAGACTAGTAGTTGCATAGTAAAGTACTGCTGCAAATTTTTTTTAACACATTATTAAAAACAAAAAAACAAAAAAATCACCGATTTTTTTAGGTCCTCCCATAGGCAGCAAAACCCCCACCTCACCTACCGCTCTGGTACTCTGAATTTCAAGTTCATAACATTAGCGAAGGTCCCACTTACATTTGCTAGTACACACCACGAAAAACAAAATATGAAAAATGCTGTAGTTAGATACGGCTATAAGAGTCGAAGATTAGAGCAGAAGGACCTCCTTCCCAGCCATAGCCATGGCTTCTTCACTTTCCTTCACCCCTTCTCCCTTTACATGTCTTGAGAAACCTTCATATACTTACTGCGCCACATGTTCAGCGGCAGTGCTCAGGAGATTACAGCAGAGAAGAGGTATTACTCCAAGGAGAAGGCTGGTAGTTCGTATGGCACCCGACGAAGAGAAAATGACAAAGCGTTCACCCCTGGATTTTCCCCTTGTAAGTTAATTGTCTTCAGACAGCTTTTCATTCATTCTATTTTTGTTCACCGAAAAACAAGCTATATTTCCCACCGGGTTTCCTTCTAATTGAGATGAAAATGAATTTTCAGATCAGTCCTAAATTACCATGTAAGAAATGTATCTAAATTTTTCTTTCTGCAATGTTCCTCTACCATTGGGTTTCCTTCTACTCAGATAAAAATGAGTTCTCATATCAGTCCGAAATCGCCATGTAAGCAGGTCATCTAAGTTTTTTCTGCAATACTCCTCTACATGTCTGTCTTGTGGGTTTAATTTTCTATTTAGATTGTATTTGTAATAATAACCTTTTTCTCTTGTTGGATATGTGTGAGAGAAGTAAGTTTATGATCAATTGATTTGCAGGGTAAACTTTGAGAAAGCACTGTTGTCTTCATAGTTTAAATGTCTGGGACATGAAAACTTATGATTCGAAAACTCCTGTTCGTAAATATTTTATCATTTTGCCTTTTGGTTTTGTTTCTGGAAGTTGCTTCTCGAAACACCCTTGGGGCTGCGGTGCATAACATAGGCTTCCTTTGGCTGAAGTATGAGATTCGTAATTTCGTAGGGTATATAATCCATCAAATTTGTCCAGACCTCGTTATTTTTTGACATGCGATTCGGATGGGGCATTCCAAAGTGAGAGAACGGAACTTTGGTAGATGGTTTAATATTCCATCAATCTCACCAGTGGACGAAGATCCCATTGGCAGTTTTGGATATTTAAGATGACTGTTGTAGTGGTTACCATTTTATGCCTGAAGATTGGGTGAATATCTAGGGGCAAATTCTAAGGTTTTATGAATATTTTTGGAGGACATTTATTTATTGCTAGTAAAACACTACTATGAAACCCTGGATCGTGTACAGCAGGTACACTAACCGCATAAAATCATTCCCTTTTCTGCTTTAACACAGCCCCTTATAGGGTGGGGCAAGCCCACTGGGATCTGAATCTGGGTCATAATTGGTGGCTAGTGTATCACCTCACTACTAGACCACAGCTTGGTGGGCTTTTAGGGGAAATTATGTGAAAAATAGTAAATTTACAGATATTTTCCCCTAGGCCCTAAGCTTTCGTTGGACATTTGCAGAACATATGTGCCGTGACCCTGAAATTGAATCCATACAAGAAAATATGGTCAAAAGAACTTATGTTATCCTCTGCAATAATTGGAAAAATAAGTATTATGTTAAAATCGTGCACATCAATCCATTCAGCCAGTGTCAATGTCATAATGAAATTATTTCTCTTGGATGTGGCTCGTGCTATGTTACCAGAAACCTGACCAAGAGACCTGTTTCTCATTCTGTTCCCATTCCCATTCTTGTACCAATTCCTCTCGACACTGAATTAGCACATTACTAATCAATTTTATATGTATAATATATGCCAGGACAGGGGTGGGTTCATGTTTATTAGCCATCAGAGCCATCTAGGTCCATTTCGTGTTCCCTTCCCATTCCGTTTTTTGTTCCTTGTAACATATGTTGATGGTTCTTTGCGATTAGAGGTAAACCTTCTGTAAGCTGTGACTTATGGAGGACAAACTGTGCTTAAAGCCTTAAGGCCTTTTGGTATGTTTGGATCCCTACTTTAACATCTTAAGGTCCTACTTGACTGTTGCATAATACCAATGGGAAGAGGAGCCATATTTCGAACATTGTAACTGGACCTGTATGACATTCCTCATGGTGACGTGCTATACAGACAGCCATAAACCATTCGTTTGTAGAACACATTCTCAACATAGCTGACTAAGTTGATATGATGTGTGTTGGTAAGTTCCATCGTGAAGTCCAATGGCAGGAGATGTTATTAATACACGCTTTTTTGCAATCTTGATACTGGACAATATGGCTCCAATCAGAGCATATCAACATTACACTTAGATGCTGCAAAGAGGTAATATTTTGCCAGTTGAATTTATCATGTGATAAACCCATTTGGATTTCATGTTCACATCAAGACCAAAACTACCTCTGTCCTGAAAGGGTTTCTCTGATTTCAAGTACAGGGTAGCATGTGTTCCAAATTAGTGTCTTACGGTTACCCTTTCAAACTTTGTTTTTAAGGTGGCATTTTCTATCCTCTGGTGGATTTCAACTCCCAAAATATTATGCAATGTACTTTCATGGAGTCTATTCCAATAAATAGTACTGTTACACTTGAGGGGGTGTTAAATATTACGATTTTGATTTGTTTTTGTTATAGACTGTATCTTACAATTAGAAGCATAAACGTCTTCTACTTCACTAGTTTGAATTTGAGAAACACATGCCTTGTCGGTTTTTAAATGCAACATATAGGTTTAAGCCATTGTGAAGATTTTATGGTAATATAGGATTCTTCTTGTTATGAGCTAGTGCTTTTTGACATTTTAATAAGGGCATTGGCGGGATGGCTATAAAGAAGATTTTTTTTTAAAAGTTGCACTTGGAAAATGCTGTTTCTACTCACAGGATTTTAGACCTAAGGCTGCTTAAAGAGTATTGAGGTTTATTATGTTTTACCTGACAGCCTGTACCATGTTTGAATAAGTATGTTCGTTCTTGATAAATTGTGCATATAGTTGAGATTATTCATTGTTCCATAGATCTTTTTTTTTAAAGAAACAAGAAAAGATTATATTATAATGGCTGCAAAAATGCAGAAGGATACAGATAATAAGTTTGTCTGTACAGCATACAAAATTCTTCTGCTGTAGGAGAATACAACAGTTCTGTCTGTCTATAAAAAACTATTCCAGGCTTACAGAAATAACTAAGTGGCCCAATGCCTCCTGAGTATAATCTATGGAACCTTCCCAGTATCAAAATGCAATAGCAATTTAACATAAAAACTAACTTGGATGCACTTCCCTGGTGCTACCGTCTTCTGCTGGCTCCACTGGCTCTTTTCTCCCTTGCTCAGCTTCAGCTTCATTCTGCTGCAGGTTGTCCTCCACATCCAATTCCAGCAGTGGCAAATTGAGATCTGGGATTGGGCATCCAGGACCAGGAGAGGATTTTTCCATTGATACCTCCGGAGACAGCCTGGATCGAAGGTCTTCTAGTTCAGACTGGAGAGCATGTTGTTCATCTTCCAGGCGCTGCTGCTTCATCCTCTGCTCTGCAAGGAGCTCCAACTTTAATGACTGAGTTGATAGACCCTGAACCTGAATTTGCAGAGTCTGAACTGTAATCTCTAACTTTTCTTCCCTGGCACTGCTATCAACCTGCCCTTCTCTTCTCCATCTCGCGCTCTCTTTCCTCTTCTTATCCACGACCCTGCAGAATTCTCTGACCAGCTTGCAGACCCAGTTATTACACCTCCTCTCTTGAGTGTTACCTCTTTCGTTCTGGTGTCTGCAGACTCCTTCATTCTCCCCTTCGCGGGTGTTGCCGCCTAATACACACCTGGGGGGAAACGTGGCAGGAAACCTTCAAGCCGCTCGGTGTGTCCTTGTGGGCAAGTCAGAGTCAAGTGCTGTCACCTGATTACTCAACTCCTCCGTCTAGGCTACTCCTAGCGAAGCCAAGGGGGGTGGTCCCTATGAAAATAATCTAAGGCTTTTAACTACGAAAACAAGTAAAAGGCTATTCTAGGAGTTAATATGAAGAGATGAAAAAATATAACAACTAAGCAAGATCTGCAATTGAAATTTAATTAGACAACACATGAGATAGATGCATTCACAACATTTTATAATTGAAATTTAAACATTGAAAAATAAAGAACAGTTCCGAGAATATGATTATGAAATGCTTGTTGTGTTGTGTCGTGAAAGTATTGCAGAGGCTTGTTGTATATTTTAAATTATTAGTGAGTATTATGGGAGTGGGTTAATTTTTGGTTTGGCCCAAAATAAACTTAACCTCTTGAACTGAGTGCTATAGCGGCTTAACCAAGTGTCCAACAAGGCGAGGCATAACTTGCTTACAGTAGCCTTCTGACTCTATGGTGTCCGTCCACGCAACCTCCCGAGTTCTCGAAATTGAGTTTAATTGGATTTTCCTATTAAAACTAGTTGCTCTACACCTTTTTCTGATTGACCCAACTGTTCAGAATAAGTTGCAATGGTGTAGAGCACACTTCAGGTTTTGAGCGTTGGTTAATTTTATTTAAAATATGAGAAGTGGGTTGTTAAACTAAATTAAAGCCCCAAGAATCTATTTTCCACACACCAAAGAATGATGCAGTACTTTGGGAAAGCAAGGGGAAAAATTATTAAGTTTATTTGAACAATTGTTTGAACAGAAGCACAAAACATAAGATAGATAGATCAAATTGAAATGGGTCCTTTGAGGACGTTTGTGTGCTTTTGTGATGTTATTTAATTACTACTAACTTAAATAAACTAATCTAAAGCAAAACATTAAAAAAAAAAAAAAAAAATCGAAAAAAGTGAGAATCCCCCCTAGGGGGATGGGGGCAGGTGCTGGAATAGCTTGTTGAGCTCTTTTTGATTTTTGTGACAATTCAAGAATAAGGAGAACTACTGCTGGTCCTTTATTATTAGGAACCAAGACAGTTTACACTATTCAGTAGAAAGCAAAGGTGGTTGAAATAGGTTCTCCAGATGGTTCTGGAAGCCCTGGAATCCAATTTTTTTGAGCTTTAATTGTTCAAACCTGCTAAGAATGCAAGAAAAACCAGTGAGCTTAGTTTATCAAAAAGGGACAAAAACACTTTAGGAATATTCTTGTCAATACTACATACTTGCTACGAAATTCAAAGTAAACTAGTATGTGGAAAAGGCTTTCCGAATGATCATGGAAGCCTCCAAAATGAAATTTTTATTGCTTTAAAAGTTCAAACCTGCTAAGCATGCAACAAATTCCAGTGAACAAATTCGTTTCAAAAAACCCCAAAAAACACTTTAAAAGTGTATTTGGTTTAATTACAAAATATTGCAAAAATTTCCTAGCTTAACAGATGTAAAAAATAGAGTAAAATGACTAAGGAAAGTGAGCTAAAAAACTACTTTCCTTAGGATCTTTGCTTGCTTTTGGAAAATTCAAGCCAACCAAAGCACTGGCTTGCCAAATATTAAATGATATCAAAAGTAAACTTTAGACAAACCTAGCCTTTTATGTGAAAAACTAGCAACTAGATCTGAAAAGTCTACAATATCTAGGTGTAGAACTTTGAAATAAACTTGAATATTTAATCTAGATTCTTAATATGATTCAAAGCACGTAGACATATTCATGATTTAAACTTTTAAATGTAGATCTATGAATGCTTTGATCAAAAGTAACCGAAACCGAAGGTAGCTTTGAAATAAGGAGAAGGGGAAAGAGAAACTCTATCAAGCGAGACTATGAGACTTGGAGACGAATTCTTGTATTGCCGTGGGACTAGATCTGAAAGTAAGCTGTTAGAAACAAGAAAGAGCAACAAACAAGTTCTCTTTTCTGTTAAGAAAAATGGTACTTGTAGCTCACAACAACTTATACACAAAGCATCAGATCTAGAAGCCAAATATGTAAAAAAATTAATACTAAAACATTCATAAACAAATGAAATATTTCAAGCATATAGATCTCTTAACATATGAAGCAACAAGAATAGACAAGTAAACAAACTTGACTAATCTAGCTTACCCAACAAGTATTTGTCCTTACAATAAACCAAGGTCGGAAGTAGGAAGCGAATGAGCAACTCACCACAAGTCACCTTCGTTCAACACAATGATCATACATCCACACACAGAGCAACACAAAGATTCGACCTCCAAAGTCTCTTTATTCTCAGATAATTCACAATGAAATACAAAAGAGTAGAGCTTTGCCTTTATACACCAACTAGTGAAAGAGGAGGCAAGCTCTTGCTTAAATAGCAAATTACATGCAAAGTAGGGTGCATTTCCCAAGGAGGGCGCATGGATTGATTGATGGAGTTAACAAAACCTAACTGGATGCTGACTGATCCTTGATTGAAAGCTGATGGAAGAGGATTGCGCCACATGTGGAGATGGTTGCCAGCCCCAACCTCGTAGAAATCACACCCAATCCTAAGCCTCCACCTCACAAAGTCGCCCCATGTAGAGAGAGGGCGAATTCCTTGATGGAGAGTTAACTGGATCTTCGCTGAATTGATTTAATCTGTCTATTTTAGAGCTCAGTTAACTTAGCTTTGACTGTACAGTCACTTTAGTTCAACTCCAGACCAACTCTGGACCAATCCCACTGTTTTAGGAACTTGTTTTTTTTATTTAATGTCTTTTTTGAGTAAATATCATTTTTTGAGATAAATATTTACTCAAAACTTAGGAAAAGTGGGTTTATGGGTTAAATGGGTGCTCTGGTTTAAAAACAAGCATCCCATTGTCAAATTTCACCCATAGACCACTTAATTATTACATTTTGAATTTTTCCAATTAAACCATAGGAAAAATGATTTAATTTATTGAAAAAAATAACTTTTAATTAAACCCCAAAAAAATGGTTCAATACCGCGATTTTTTTTTTAAAGCTTGAAAATAAGCACCTAGGGACCTAGTACATGACCATATGACCTTATTTTAGTGTCTAGCATGTTTATATATGTTGAAAAATGGACTTTAATAACCCCCCAAGGCCTAACCACCACTTTGGGCATTCCAGCTTTGGAGGTGTAGGAGAAAAACTCATCAATTATACTTGGCTAAAGGCAAAGCATAATTGACAAGGGAAAAAACTCCTTGGAATACCTTCTTTGGTTGTCAAGTCCTAGGGAGCCAAGTCACTCAAAAGACCACCATGCTAGCACACTTTATTACAAACCCCGTGGGGCATGGACATGTATTACAAAATTAAAAAGGAGGCCCTGAAAGGCCTGATTTGGAACCTCTGAACCCTGAAAAGCTCAAGTATTTGTGCAAACTTTGGTGGCTCTCTGGAAGTCCAACTGAGTGCAACTTAGGTGGTAACAATGGGCTTCCCTGTTTAATTTAGACGGCTTGCCATTCCCCTGGCTCGTGCATACCATCAAATCCATTTATCGGTTATACCCCATGGAGTTCCTCCGCAGATGAAAAGGGACGTCAAATCCGTCCTTGCTCAGCCCATCCCCTTCCCAATTCAGAGAATGATTTGGTTGCCTATGCCATATTGCGTTAACTCTGTGGCTTTGCACGGAAGAATGAATGAGGAGATCGCTGTTGAACTCATCTATCATCAACACGAACATACCACTGTGTATGGCGGAGAGTAAATTACCATGGGTCGAGCTTATGTGAAATCCAGGTGTCTCATAGGAGGAATAATTACTCCTGCGACCATGCCACTTATCCTTAATGTGAAATGATATTCCCCTCATGTCCCATGTGTGCCTCCGTTTAGATCTATCACTTCGATTCATGATGGGCTTGTTATGTGGAACCATGGGTAGGTTATGGGATGGGGTGGAGAGAAGCGATCCCGTTGATTCTTAGGAACTCGACCTTGTCCCTAGTTGCCACATTCTCCTGATGATCAACTCCTGAATTGTTATGCTTGAGGATATGGAGAATGGAAAGCCTACCAAAGGCCTGCACTTCAATATAAATTCGCTTGAAAATAGAGGAGAGTCTCATATCTTTAGGTAATAAGTTTGATCTTAGGAGATTTGTAACTATCTTCGAATCTCCCAAGATTATCAATGAATCAATTCCCTCCTTCCTTGCTATGCGAAGGCCTTGAAGAAGAGCAAGAGCCTCTGCCTCTGCCTGGCTGTTGGATGCAATGCCTATACTCCAGGAGAATTTAATTCTGATGTGTCCTCCTGGGGAAAGGAACTCCCCTCCCGCACCTGCCACCCCGCAAAGATCTAAAATTTTTCCAAAATTTATTACTTTGAACAATTCAAGCAAAAGAATTGCCAGAGTATGCCTTTGAGAATTTCCTGAAAAATATATATCTTTGTAATTGTCGATAGCCAATAAACACAAGATTTTTTTCCTTTTGATTCTTATTTTTGCCTCGGCTCTCCTTTTTGGTGGAGGGGAGAGCCAAGGCTGCTTTGAAGATTAGATGATAAAAAATTGGAAAGTTCATTTTAAAAAAGAGGCCATGTGAAAGAGTGCTGACATATTGTCCAATATGAGATCATTTATAGTCTCTATATTTTTTGACTCAAGCTTCTGGTCAACACAAGCAAGTGGCAGCTATTGTATTTTAGATTTTAAACTGGGACAGAAATGCCCTGC
Source organism: Larix kaempferi (assembly GCA_027924585.1). Lineage (NCBI taxonomy): Eukaryota > Viridiplantae > Streptophyta > Pinopsida > Pinales > Pinaceae > Larix > Larix kaempferi. The sequence goes on from BSBM01000153.1 coordinate 714,378, forward strand.
TATGCTACAGAAGTCTTGTTTGGTTAAGAAATCATGAGTGATGGGCATCTATTCTGCCAAAGTCATCCAGGGCTTGCACCTGGTCCTACCTATTTTTGCAAGCACAGGCACACACAAGCACAAACATGTCATTGTATAGACTTGCGGCCAGGTGGGGGTGATAACACCACCCCGTTTTCACCTACCTGACAACCGCCGCTGACAGGTCTAATTTTTTTTCGGGAGTCACTTTACCTTAAATGCCTAAAACAGTTCAATTAAGTCTTTGAACTTCGGAAAAGTATCCTGAAACTTTAAATTGATTTTTGTTTAGGTAGAGCTGTGAAAAATGCTTATTGGCCTTTCACTCTCGAAGTTTCGTGAAAATTGATCCACTTGGAAGCAAAGTTTTGACATGAAATCTGCTGCTACTTTTGTCTTGTGAAAGAATTAATCTGAAAAGCAATGAGGGCTCTTGATGTTTCCTTTAATCAATCATTTCTTGTTTTATTTTTGCCTTCACAATAGATCCTTCAGTATTCTATATCATTTCATTTCCAACATTATTTGATACTGCACTAGTAAATAGAACTTGTAGCGAACCCAAATAGAAAGATGAACCTATGACTGAAATATGATATGAATACAGCTGTTGTGAACCCAACCCAATAGCTACCAGTAAACCAAGTGGAAAATATTGCTGCTATAACTGAAGAATGAAAGCTATGGCTGAAATCTGAACTGAAAATTGTAGAATCCAATCTTACAGCTAAATCTAAAATATGAGTTTCTAAACTGGAAATGAAATTTCTAAACAGAAATTTGAAAATATTAGCAAATGAAACAAATCTGGTCAATGGATCATTCAATTTAATTTTATTGTTGCAGACGATTAAATAAGATTAATTAGCTTTCTTAAGAATTTATGGGCACCAAGTTAGGCCTAGTCTCGAAGTCAGTATGGACACTGCACTTGGCCATGGAATAAGTCTCCCTTAGTCTTCATATAGAATGGATTCTCCAAAAACCCCCTTCAACCTTTGCACTAATGTGTTTAAAATTAAATAGATTCTTATCTTCCAAGAATAGATGAAATGGCAATAGGATAAGATAAGAACAAATCTAAGAATAGTACTAGCGGTCTAGCCTCGATCCATCTTAATCCCATATCTATTAAGCACAGAAAGGGATAAAAAAGAAACCAAGCCACAAACAATCTAGGCTTGTTTATTTTGTTGGTGGGGTTAAGATGGATCCATACTTGTGTGTGTGTGTGTGGATGAATTGGGTCCAGTTCGAGTGGTTGTGGGATGGAGATTTATCCTCCCCACCTAGGTTATATTCCTGTAAATGACATGTTGAGCTCATATTGGATATATTGTTGTAATGGCTTTGAGCTCTATTGGTGACTTGGCTATGTGCCCTGAAGAATCTAGTGTTTACCTTGGGTACCATCTTTGAAATGAGGGGAAGTACCTAGGATTTTTCCTTGGGCATTGTAACACACACACACACACATATATTATGGTCATTTTTTTCTTCTTCACATTTTTACATTACAGACCTGAACTTTTGTTTCATTTTAATTTATCGTTGTTACTGTGTTATGTTACATTACACATCTCATATATACTGGGTTGTAGACTGCACCTCGCTTCTTTTGGTCCAACTAGATGAGATAAGATAAGGTAATATACTATTTTGGAGAAGATAAGAGTGCTAATTTAGGAAAAGTTAAGGGATGAGGATATGAATCTTGATTTAGATAAGATAACTATCGCAAGAGAACAGAAGAATGCTAATTTAGTGAAGATAATTTTATCTTGAGAGAAGATAAGAAATGATATTCTTATCCATGGAAGATCATTCTCGTGCATGTATTGCTAAGCTTGGAAATATCCTCTAAGCTGGAATTAGTTCCTTTTTGTTATGTATCACAATAGTGCCCCCTCTTTGAATTGCTTTGCCCCAAAGCAACTGTAGAGCTTGATGGTGTAGGATATCTTGCCCTTCCCATATTGCCTCTTACATTGTTAGGTCTTTACATTGGATAAGATATGCTGACATAATTTTGTTCTTCGATTTCTTCTCTCTAGTGGCTAGCGTATGTTCATGGATTGGAATGACATTCCCTTCATTGTCCAAAGGTGGTAACTTTGTAAGGTATTAGAGATTTGAACCCTTTGGCCTACTACTTTCTTTAAGCATGAAACATGGAATGTATTATGGATGTGGGTATTTGTTGGTAGCTCGAGTATATTCAACTTGTCCTACTTTTGCTAGCTCTAAGTAAAGCCCATGATACCTTGGTGCAAGTTTTTGACCTCCCTTCCCTTTAAGGGATTTTTGTTGATGTGGTTGCAATCTCAAGAAAACTCAATCGCCAACTTCAAATTCCTTTTCACTATGACGTTAATCTTATTGGGCCTTCATTCAGTCTTGAGCAATTCTGAGATTTACTTTTGAAGATTTTGATAAAAATCACAAAAATTTCTTATTGGACTTTTATCAAACACTTTGATTGTAACTCTGATTTATATCTTTTCTGAACTATGAATTCATATAATGAAATTTCTGATAGTTTAAGCATAAATACCATACAACCAAACTCTTGAACTGAAGATGAAAGTAGCACAGAAATTTAGGGCCAAGCCCAGCGCAAAACCTCACAAGAGGAAAACCCAGAGAGATCTCTTTTATAATTTATTAAATGAGAACAAAAATTGGAATTTCTCACAACTCAGAAATTCTTTCCTTCAGCAAGAAAAATCAGAAATGCAAATAAACCAACTTATCTCTGCAAAAATCAGACTGCTGTATGGACATGGTATGGACTGCCTCGAACTGTGTGCCAGCAGTAAACTGTACGGACTGTACAATTTTCTGACTGTTGTACGGTGTACAGACTGCCTCGAAATCTGTGTAAAAACAGCTGCCTCGAAAACTGTGCCAACAGTGTACAGAACTGTGTACGGACTGCCTCGGTTTTTGTGACCACAGAATGCCTCAAAAACTGTACCAGCAGAGGAGTACAAAACTGTACGGACCACCTCGATTTCTGTGCCAGCAAGAGGTGTATGGACTTTTTGGATTGTTTGCAGAAATGACCTTCGGAGCTGTGCTCTCTGTAAATTGTACGGAATGTACAATTTTCTGACTGCTGTACGGTGTACGGACTGCCTCGAAATCTGTGTAAAAACAGCTGCCTCGAAAACTGTGTCAGCAATGTACAGAACTGTGTATGGTCTGCCTCGGTTTCTGTGCCCACAGAATGCCTCAAAAACTGTACCAGCAGAGGAGTACAAAACTGTACGGACCACCTCGATTTCCGTGCCAGCAAGAGGTGTACGGACTGTACAGATTGTTTGCAGAAATGACCTTTGGAACTGTGCTCTCTTTCTCTCAGTCTCTCTTCTTTTTTGATGTCTTCTTCTTCTCTTTCAAAGTGTTTAAATAATCACTTAAACCCCTTCTAAACCCTAACTACCTTTAATAACCCTAACTTCCTCAATGGATGGCTAGGATTGAAAAGATCTAAAGGGTCATCATTAATTGTACATTTAATTCATTTTTATAATCAATAAATGCACATTTACATAAGGAACCCACTTTACTTAAGTGAAACTCACTTTAAAAAAATATAAAAGTCACTTTATTATATTTACAAAGTAACACTAGGAAATATGACTTTGCCCCCCCCATGTGACATCAAAATCATGGGGAAGGATCTTTCTCATTACAAATTTTAACACTCCCTCTTAATGAGGGAGGTCCCAACGCAATCACCTTGACCACTGTCAAGAGCTTCTACTAAATCTGGAAGCTGATGTCGGAATACAACTGGATCCTGCTCATCTTCTCTGTGCTGGCTGAGTCTTTTGCTAGTGCTCTCCCCATCTGAAGGTACCATCTGTGCATCTACTTCATTTTCAGATTTTGATTTGGATAGCCATCCACCTGAACTTGGAAGCATTACCTCTCCATGCAGAAAGTAAAGTTTATCTTTTCTATTCCCAAGTAGAATTGTATCATCTGAGTTCTCTATCCGGTAGAGAAACACATGTTCCTTTTTGACAAAAACTCCATACACATCATCCTCCAATGATGATATGGAAAGTCTACTGGCTTTCATACCTGGGACAAACAATACCCTGTCTACTTCAAGAACCTCTCCAAAACTTAGTTGAAATTTCACAGTTCCAAATCCTCTGATATTTGCCTGAGTACTTCCAATACTTGTTTCAACAAAATGTCCCGTAGCCAGATGTTACCAACTAAGTTGTACTTGGTTGGATTATCAAGAGAGTGGGCAATGTTGAACATGTCACATGTTCATTTTTTCAGTGATTTGGTATCCATTAGGCCTTTTTGAGAGCCCCTTTTTTTTAAAATTTTTGTTTACATGTCCATGCCCTGCGAGGCTTGTAGTAAAATGTACTAGCATGGTTTTTTATGTAAAAGACTTGGCTCCCTAGGACTTGTTGATCAAGTCAGGTATTCCAAGGAATTTTTTCGTTTATTAATAATGTCTTGTATTCGTGCATTTCATAATTTTTGAGTTTTTCTCCTACTCCTCCAAAGCTGGAATGCCTGGTGAGATTTACGGGTCTTAGGGGATTATTAAAGTCCACGTGTCAATGTATATGAACATGCTAGGCATTATTTTTGAGTCGTATGGACATGTGCTAGGTCCCCCTAGTTTTTTTTTAATTCCGCCGAAAAAAAGTTTTTTTCCGTAATCTAAGCGATTTTTTAACGGTTTAGTTAAAAAAATTGTAAACGGTGTAAAAGTGTGGTCTAGGGGTCTTTTTTTCCATGGGGGTGCTCGTTTTCTAGCTTAGAGCACCCACTATACCCCAAAACCCACTTTCCATAGTCTTAGAGTCATTTATTTTTCACTTATGCTAACAAAATAAAAAAAGTGAAAAATTGGTGAAAAAAAATAAAAAAAGCCAAAAATGTGAAAAATTAAACTCCACAAATTTTGGGATTTGGAGTTATGTTTTGGTTCAGCTATGTTTTAGGAGTTTAAAGAGCTGATTTGCAAGAGATTTGGGGCAGCTACATTAGTGGGAATGACTCCCCCACTTGAGGGAGGCACATTCCCTCACTAAGGCGCATTTCCCAAGAGAGTGGGGTCCCACGTGTTGGGGAAATGGCAGCTTGAAGTTAGGCTTTGTATGGGCTGCGTTTTGGCAGCAAATTAGAGGGAGTTGGCAGTCCCTATCTAGCCACCTATCATGCCACCAATTCCACCTTCCCCTCCTCAACAAATGTGCCTAGCTCTCCCTCTTCTTCCTATATATACAAGGCTGCCCACCCCATTTTTCTCTAGTTGGAGTTGGAGCAGACCACTTTGTAAATTGTAACTTGTTTATCTTTTGCTATTGAGAATAAAGAAGACTTTGGAGATCCACATGTGTGATGCTTTGTGAGTGGCTTCATGATTTCATGGCATGAGGTGATCTGTAGCTAAGGCAATTTCTGTGCAAGTAATTTTCAACCATCTACTAGCTTACTTGAAGGATTGGTAACGATTTTGTAAGGAAGACTATTTAATCTTGTTTGTTTTAATTAACTCTTTTATTTGTCATCTTGATTAGAGATTCAAAATTTATATGTTTCATTTGTTTATGTTCATGTTATTTTGATTTCTAACCACATGCATTTCTAGTTTGATGGGTTCTTTGTGAGTGTTTTTGTTAGTTACAGGTTGACAAGATTGAAGAAGAATATAGCTTGTTTGCTCTCCTTTTCCTCATCTGTACACGCTTTGGTGGATCTTGCCCTCGGTGTCCCACTTCCAAGCCTTCAAAATTTTCTGATTTGAAAGGCCTTTCTGCTTCCTATTCTCTTACTGAGCATATAAAAAAAACTTCAAACTTTCTTGGTTACTTGGGTTTTAAAAAAAAACAAATATTTCTTAGATCTTTTATAAAAGTTTGATCATAAGTAGATTTGATATGTTTGCATAAAAGAATAGATTTAACTAAGTTTAAAAGGTTTTATCTAGTTTCTAGATCTATTATGCTAGTTTCATACAAAAAGGTCAACTTTATTGAAAATTTTTACAAGCTTGAATAAGAAACTAGTTTTTGCTTTGAAAGGTTTATCTTTCAAGTTTAAGTGCATTACATTGGCTGCCTTAAACAAGCAGACCAAGATCCCAAGGAAAGCTTGCTTTCCTTGGTTACTTAGTTCATTTTTTGCATTTTTTTACTTAGTTTTTGCCTTAGATTTTTTCTGGGTATTTTTGGGATGACCCAAACACACTCTTAGAGTGTTTTTGGGCATCTTTTACTCACTTTAGCTTGCTGGTTTGTAGCATTTCATGAACAGATAGGAGGAGATGCTAGCCAAATTTTGATAGATCAAGCCATCCGGAGCACCCAGAACCATATTTTCTTAAACCAGATTCTCTTTCCTTCTAAATTGTAAGCCTTTGAGTCGTTTTTACAAGACTGGGGCACTTCTAATTGCATTGTAACAAAATATTAAACGAGAGCAAGTGGGTTAACTAGTGCCCACACCCCATCCCCCCAGGGGGGAACTGTGTCGACTCATTTTTTTGTGGCGTGCATTTTTTTAGCTTAGTTTTGCTTTTCAGTACTTTAATAAAATTAACTAGGGCTAAAATTAACCTCGTTGGTTCGTTCCATTGGCGGGCCACGAGTTCACTCAGGACCTAGTTTTCTTCATTTTTTACAATTTTCTTTATTTTTACTACAATCCAAAACACCCCCTTGCTTTCCCGAAGTAAGGTTTCAGGATAAGGGCTTGCCCGAGTACTAGCTTGAAAAGAGACTCTTGGGGCTTAAAAAAGTAAAATATTTGTTCAAAATACTTAAAACATTAACAAGGCTTTGTCCCCATATGCTCTGGGATCACTGCAACTCCGTCTGAACATGTTGATCACACCAGAAAGGGACATAGTGACTAGCAATAGGATTAACATTCCCCAATAAACCACCTTTTACGAAAAATCCGCTGTAAATGAATATTTGACTTTGGTGGGCAAATTTCTCAAAGGAAGCGAGACTCATTGGGTAGCGACCTCGGGATACCGTTAGACTATACCCTCGTTTGGTATAGTGTTGAACACCTCCCAGAGACTCCAATCCAGCCCACATGTCCAAGTGAGAAGCCACCTTGTTAAATTCCGGACACATTCCCAGTACCTTGCGGTATATTGGGAATCCCCCCATTCATAATAAAAAGACTCATTACCACATTAATAATAAAATTTACCAAGAACAATTGCACAACATTGTCATTTTGTTTCAAGCACTTTATTGGACTCCATTTATCAACACTAGTCTAGTTATTTATTTTTCATAATGATGGATGTTTATATTTCAAATGACAATGATGATATGGAACAATGAATGATGATATCTTTATGTTGCATTGCTCTTGTGTAATTTTTTCTAACTCCTAGATGAGTTGTATTGTCTTTCTTAGATTAAACAACTTAGTTTTATTTTTACTTTTTAGGGTCCACCCCCCTTGGCTTCGCTAGGAGTAAGCCTAGACAGAGGAGTCAAGTTTCAGGTGACAACACTTGACTCTGGCTTGCCCCCAAGGCCACACCAGTGGCTTGAAGATTTTTACTGCGTTTTCCCAGGTGTGATTCCAGGCGTCCGCAAGGCTATTTCTTCTATCCTCTGAAAACTTCCATATTTCCCCGTCATATGGCTTGTTGATCCACTATCAACTACCCACATGTCATGGAAATCTACTATGCTACCTACACTAGTCTGTACTGAAACTAAGGAGAATTCTTGTTTAAATTGGGAAGCAAAATATCCCATTTCTGCTGATGGTGCTCCCTCTTTTTCTTCATTCCCCTTTCTCTTCAGACACTGACTAGCATAATGACCATTTTTATTGCAGTAAGTATCGTACCTTGCTGAGGTCTTTTTCTTTCTTCTTCCATTTTCCCTTGCCTTTGGTTGCAAGAGCAACATTGTCTTCACTACTTCGAGTGCTATTTTGGAATGTCCCCTCCCGAGATTCTTCTTGAACAAAGTCATCCCATAACCTTGTCCAATCTGGAAGCCTCTCTCTAGCAACTACTCCTTGCACAAAAGTGTGCCACTTTGCAGTGAAGCCATTAAGAGCATACCTTACTAGCTCTTCATCATCTACTTTCTCACCTGCAGCACCCAGTTCATCTCTAACTTGGGTAATCTTTGTGAGATAAGCAGTTACTGTATCAATATCAACCATCTTCCTATTCTGATTCTTACTTTGATAAAGAGTACTTAATGCATTCCAAATTTCAAAAGCATGTGGCTTACCTTTGATGTGGGGTATCACTTGATTTGATGGAATCTAAGAAGATTCTGTGTGCCTTGATGGCTTTCTTCTCAAAGTCACTCTTTTGTGCAACATCTGTGGGAACAGTGATGGTGTCAGAAGCACCAACGATATCCCATAGCTGCAACTGCTTAAACAACACGGTTATGCGTTCTTTCCAAGGACTGAAGTTGTATGATCCCTCTAGTCTATCTTCAAATTTTAACCCTACCGAGGCCATGACTTCAACTGATAATCTTGAGTGAAACTAACTTGTCTTGCGCACCTGTCTTGACTTTTCAAGAACCACAAAATTCACAAACTTTCTTCAACAACCAAGCTCTGAGACCATGAAGATTTTTGATAAAAATCACAAAACTTTCTTATTGGACTTTTATCAAACACTTTGACTGTAACTCTGATTTATATCTTTTTCTGAACTATGAATTCATATAATGAAATTTTTGATAGTTTAGGCATAAATACCATACAACTAAACTCTTGAACTGAAGATTAAAGTAAAAACAGAAATTTAGGGCCAAGCCCAGGGCAAAACCTCACAATAGGAAAACCTAGAGAGATCTCTTTTAATAAATGAGAACAAAAATTGGAATTTCTCACAACTCAGAAATTCTTTCCTTCAACAAGAAAAATCAGAAATGCAAATAAACCAAATTATCTCTTCAAAATTCAGACTGCTGTACGGACAGGGTACCGACTGCCTCGAACTGTGTGCCAACAGTAAACTGTATGAGTTGTACAATTTTTTGACTGCTGTACGGTGTACGGATTGCCTCGAAATCTGTGTAAAAACAGTTGCCTCGAAAACTATGCCAGCAATGTACAGAATTGTGTATGGACTGCCTCGGTTTCTGTCTAGAATGCCTCGAAAACTGTACTAGCAGAGGAGTACAAAACTGTACGGGCCACCTCGATTTCTGTGCCAGCAAAAGGTTGTACAGACTGTTTGCGGAAATGACCTTGGGAACCGTGCCAATGGTTTTCCTTGGGAACTGTGCTCTCTTTCTTTCACTCTCTCTTCTCTCTTGATGTCTTCTTCTTCTCTTTCAAAGTGTTTAAATAATCACTTAAACCCCTTATAAACCCTAACTACCTTTAATAACCCTAACTTCCTCAATGAATGGCTAGGATTAAAAAGATCTAAAGGGTCATCATTAATTGTACATTTCATTCATTTTTATAATCAATAAATGCACATTTACATAAGGGACCCACTTTACTTAAGTGAAACTCACTTTAAAAAATATAAAAGTCACTTTATTATATTTACAAAGTAACACTAGGAAAGATGACTTCGTCCCCCCCATGTGACATCAAAATCATGGGGAAGGACCTTCCTCATTACAAATTTCAACAACTTTGAGTTGATACAATAGCTGCTAATTATCCTCAAGGAAATTTTTTGCACAATGGGCATGAATGATTTTGATGGTCCAACCAATCAATGTAGGAGGATCATAGCCATATAGGGCCTTGAAGGGAGACATACTTATGGAAGTATGCTAAGTCATATTGTATTGATTCCCTACTAGTTGTAGCCTTTGTTGTTGTAATTAATGTTTCATTATGTGTATTATTTAATCTTGACTTAGTGGACATGAAGTGTCTTTGACGTAATGCCCTAATGATGTATCATTAATGTGGTGGTTAGAAGGTTGCTTAGTGGTCTTTTATTAATACGGTGGTTAGAATGTGGTTTAGTGGTTCGTAATGAATGCGGTAGTTAGTCTAGAGCTAATTATTATATCAAGGGGTCTTGAACCTCATTGTAACAATAATGTGAGATATGAATAAAGCAATATTTGAGAGATAAGATAAGAGAAGATAAGATGATTTTGTTAATGTCCAACAAATGACTACAAAAGTAGGTCAATGGGACTGTGTGGTACCATGATGTCAATACAAAGTGGGAGCGCTAAGGCAACTCCTATAAAAAGCCGGACTCTAACCTAAAAACTAAAGAGCTAACTCCAAAGATGGAGAGCCGATTTAGAAGAAAGATGTACAGAGAGAGCCAATACAGAGGAAAAATGTACAAGGGTAGTAGATCTAGATTCTTTGATACAAAATGGTGAGTATGTCATGTTGTATTGGAAGAACTGGAAGCATCTCTCTTAACATCCGAAGCAGAATGAAGGAAGCTCAAAATAGTACTATGTCTGGAGAAAGAATTGGAGTTTTCCTTGTAAGGGTTTTCTTTGCCATAATATTGGTGCTCATGTTCTTGTGATGTTGTGTGGGAATCTCCCATAGCCCTTACTGCTTTTGCTAAGGCTTGTTGGGGAGTTTTTTTGGTTTTACCCATCCGAATAGGATGTGAACTGTTACCCCCCAGCATGTAGGGGTGACTTGATGATCATTTCCTATTTGATCTTCCATCACATCCAACAATTCCATAAATGAGATCTATGGTTTTCCCATGGACATTTGATAATGAAAAAGGCGTCTTTTGTTGACCCCGTGCGACGGCTGATGTCCACTTATCGACTCACGATTTTTCAGTAAAAATTGTGAAAAAATCGGCAAAATATCACCTAAATTATTGCCAAAATATCGCGGTGATGTTTTCTGATATTATTGCCGAGGAGTTTGGATCGCGATATATCGTGATGTTGGCGAGAAATCGCTGATGTTGGTAACAGAGGTTAATACACAAATCTGCACTAAGAAGACAAACAGATTAGCATGATGACTATAGGCTATCTAATCTTGTCACTGCTAGATGCCTTTCCATTCGGGCTGGTACTTTTCCAGCTGCAGGGGGGGGTTTCTCAAAGATGTTTGTATGCTGCTTTTATTGTATAACATCTGTGTGGATGAAACTGGATCAGCACACTGCTGTACTAAAGTGTCCTAATGCACCCGAGAACAGTGTAAAAGTCTATGAACTAAATTATAAAGGGTTGAGACCAGTTTCTTAATTAAAATTACAGGAGCAATTTGATGAAATAATGAGAAAGAATATGTCCTGAGTGAAAGAGAAATTCAAAGAGCTAGGAAAAAGCATAGTCAAATCCATCAGATGTATTAACAAAGAAAATTAACCATAGACATCAACAAATCAGGGGCTTCTCAGTCAATACTGGAACGCAGTAGTAGAGAATGCTGTCAAGTCTGGAATGAATGAGGAATGGTGCAGATCTGCTGTAACATGTAAGAAATAATCTAACCTCCCGAAGAATGATTTCCAGCTCTGTTTTATAGAAACAAGAGAAGGAGGAGATAGAAGGTATGCACCTAAGAATTGAGAGAGGAGGGATACCAATCTAGAAGTCAGATCCTCTGCATGTGAAGGCTTCTCCTCCTTGAACTTGCCCTGTCTACTAGATGAATTTGCTGCATGCATGAGGGTACAAATCTATCCAATTTTATCTCTTGTGGAGCGCACCCCATTGGTCATATTTCTGTTTTTACTTTAATTAATGAATAGGGTACAAATATGAGTCGTCTAGGTGCACCTCCTACCAAGGCATTTGCTGTTTTACATGTAGAAACCCTCCTGTGTGCAAAATCTGCTGAATATAGCCTTCATTAAGGTGCCCAATCTCCAAGAAATCAGTTGCCATCTAATTTTTACATCCAAATCTGCTAGAAACAGGTCTTTACAGCACTCAAACTATTTCTGCTGCTTGCTAATAATACATACCATAGCCTGCTGAAAATTGTCTCTTTGGAGCACTGCTTCTTTATGGATGCGGCTGATTTCTAAATATAATTGCATGGTCTGTTGGAAATACCTCACTAAAGCTCTCCTCCTACCTTAATCGAACTATTTCCTAATAATAATTATTGCCTCACCATGCATAGAACAACATTTTCATCAAATTAGAACCTTGCACGCAGGTTTTAAATATTAAATCTGCCAATAATGATCATCCTCCTGCAATTTACCCTACATTCAAGAATAAATATGCTCCACAAAAACATGCTGAAATACCTTTCACTAGGGTGCACCCTCTCCAAGAATACAACTGTTTCCTGTTTTAACAAATAACTTCCATAGATAAACCCACTTCAAATCCTCTCTAAAATTGCCTTGCACACATGCCATATTTAGGAAAAGTAATTAGGCGAAATCCTTAAAGAGGAAACTCCAAAATTCATATCATGCATGCTGTGGTATGACAATTTATAGCACATTTTGACAAGGTGACCTAGGGGTATAAAAATAACATGAGGTAGAGCATTATAAAAATCACTGTGGCTCTCTTTAAGCAAGCTACATCCTTTGGGATGTGGCAATTCAAGGCTAGACACGTAATGTAAACTTAGCAAGGGCTTCTAGAAGGGCCAGTGGGTTAGGACAAGAAAAGTAGGGAAAAAACACCCATGAAGAAGTGAGGAAACTTCTCAGATTGGTACACACTATCAAACTTACATCCATTAACCCTGATGGGTGCTATGATGTGTCTATAGCTGTTATGTGTCCTCATAAGATGCAATTGCCACTTCCTCAACCCTGAAATCAAGCTATACATCCTCCACCCAAATCGGAACTCAACAAAAACTCCAAGATTGCACACCGGAACCATGGCAATATCTCTGCACTTGCTAAATATAGACATGCCAAAAATAACAGTACCGCCTCATAAAAATTAGGAATCTCAAAATATGGAGAAAACTGCTATGGCAAGACTTACTATAAATAACATATCTAAAAAGAGACATTGCTAAACATAACAACTGGTCACTTGTCACTGAAAATAGCCTCATTAGATTCGCCTTTGTGTAAAGAATCTAGATTTGTACTCTATCTTGACATGCAAGCCCTGTAGCCTTAATTGCTAAAAATAGCAGTTTCATGAAATACCTTACATGTCATCAAAACAGGGATCATCGGAATCGTGAACTGACAAGAACCAAGAATATGTAGCTAACTTTGACATACGTCCCTTGGAACTCTGGCTCCTAGAAAGTAGACTGGAGAACTATTGAAAATAACAAGTCGTCAGAATTTGATGAAACTCATTATCTAGTAGGATTTGATCCACGTGAAACTCTAAATGTACCTATAGACAGACCAACATTATGAAATCAAGATGGAACTTTAACCCTTCAATGGTGCATGCAATTTGCGGGTTAACAGGATTCAAATTCAGATTTGGTGGATCCTTCATTGTACATGCAATTAATAGGTTCCCTCATGCATTTGGCTAATAATTGACCTGATATTTGCTTTGAAGTGAATGCATTGAGCTAGTTCATGGTTGAGTCGAGGTAGATTCACTGGACTGCTACAAAGCATGTGCTTTGCTACTTGAAGGGTGCATTTCATTATGGGTTGAGGTATGTTGGGGATGGAGAGTTGATGTTGCATGGCTTCGTGGATTTAAGCTAGGTTAGGTGATGCCAATTCTAGGAAGAGCACTTTAGGTTATTGTTTCAGCTTGGGGTTAGGCATGATACCCTGGTTTTGTAGGAAGCAAGCAACATTGCCATTGAGTTCAGTAGAGGCAGAGTACATGGTAGCTTCTTTTGCTAGTTGCGAGGTTATTTGGCTTGACAATTTGATAGCAGAAGTGACTGATCATATGTTGGAGATGATGGTTATGTATTGTGACAATCAGAGCTGCATTAAGCTCTCTAAGAATTTGGTGTTTCATGATCACTCCAAGCATATAGACCTTCGGCACCATTTCCTTAGGGATAGTGTTCAGAAGGGGGCAATAATCCTTGAGTATAATCCTTTAGATTTGCAGGTTGCAGACATTTCGACGAAGCCCCCGGCAAAGTGGAAGTTTGAGATGTTGAGGGAGAGATTGAGCTTGGTGGAGAATACCTTCCTCACAAAGAGAGTGTTAGATTTATGTGGTTGTTTGGTAGTTGATTCTCTTTCCTCATGGCACAACAGTTCCAATAGGTTCTTCACCTCAAGAATTGTGCAGAGCTATTGATGGAACAACACTAGGTTATGTTGGGGTGTGTTAGGACTCAGGAGGGTGTCACTACACAAACTAGCACCCTTAAAGTGCAAGGTCTTCACTAGGGTTTAGTTGAGGGCAACTCTAGAAGTGTTCCCACTATCGCCTCAGCAACAACTTCTTTGACTTTGGTGTTTGGAGAAAATTCAACAATTGGAGGAATTCCCCAAGCCCAAGTAAGGTTCAAAGATGTATTATACAGGAAGATGATTTGGATTCTGGAACATGCATTTTAAGTATTGATTCCCCAAAGAAAACACTTAACTAAGCTGAAAGATTAACTACAAATTCAGATCTGGTTATTATGATTGCAAGATTGATTAAAGTTTTTAATGTAAGTCCTTTAGTTTCAGTTTTAGCCCTTAGTTTCCAGATTTGATATTTGTATTGATTGGCTGTATAAAAGTGTAAATTAAACCAGCAAAGATGTTTATAACAGCAAAGAATTCCAGCATTTTAAATGATAAAAATAAATGCAAGCTAGGCTAGAATTTGTCAAACAACCAGATTTAGATGTAACAATTAAATAAAACTGTTTGTAAATAGCCATATGAAGAGTCAAAGATGAGAATAGGAGGAACTGCGTTTAGAAAAGAAGAAGACTCGACGTTTCGATCCCTACTCTGGGATCATCATCAGGCTTTAGAAAAGAAGAAGAAACTCGACGTTTCGATCCCTACTCTGGGATCATCATCAGGCTTAGAAGCCTGATGATGATCCCAGAGTAGGGCCTGATGATGATCCCAGAGTAGGGATCGAAACGTCGAGTTTCTTCTTCTTTTCTAAATGCAGTTCCTCCTATTCTCAATTAAATAAAATCTTTAGCTGCTAGTATGTATTACCAACTTGTATGTTATTCAATACTTTTTAAGTTGATATTAATCCAGATTTAGATTTTTAGATAAGAAAGCATAGAAATGAGTGATTAAATCAATGCTCAAGACTTCCTAAGCTCAAATTAAAAACCTGTTTAGAATGGCTGCAGCAAATCTTCTGAAGATGCAAGAATTCAGATCAGCAAACAAGGATCTACTACAGCAGATTTATTTCAGCCTCTAAAGATGCGTTAATGAGGGGTATTGGAGGCCAAAATGGGGGTAGATCTGAGGTCAAATCTTGCTTACTAATTTCTGGAAGTTCAGATCACAAAATTAGCTCATGAAATGGGCTTAATATTCTGTTTTCTTGAAGATTTATGAGGGTTATGACATCAGACTTGATTTCTTAAAAAATCCAGCAAGAAAAGAGGGTCAAGGACACCATAAAATGAAAAGCTTGAAGCTGATTTCCTGTAGGATGCAAATAAAACCAGATTCCAGATCTATGAGAACAAAAATTTAAAAGAGTTTGAGATTAACTTTTTTATGGTTAAAAAAATTTGAGACTAGTGCCTAGGTTTGAATTTGGGCAAATGGGGTCAATCAAGGCTAGTAATGACGATTCTACGAAGGTCAAGGATGGATAGGGATTGAGTGCCAATTTTATCGAATCTTTGAAGGCAAGTTCTATCTCAAGGATCTACAAGGGAAAAGGCCTAAGTGACGTTTTCAAACAAACTTGGGAAAAATGATCACTATGTTAGGAAACCTAGGACATACAATCAAGAGTAGAAAATATGTTACCTATTCAACCATACAATAATAAACATTAACAAAACAAGATAAAGAGCTTACTTGAATTTGTCTCAAGCTTGAAAATTTTTAGATTCAATCTATAAACTAATGCATATGCAATTTTTTCTCAAAATAGCGCTAGCATCAATCATCCATAGGCATTCACCACAAGAGCTAGACAAATAGTAAAGAGAGTTCTCCACAATTTTTAATGTTTAGACAAATAGTAAAGAGAGTTCTCCACAATTTTTAATGTTACAATGAAAGGATTCTTGTAGAGAGAGAAAAACTAACTCCTCATTAGAAAAATAATAAATCCTAGATCTAATCTAGGGAGTAAAGAAATAATATCCTCCTTTATGGCATAGTAAAAAATACTCAAACCCTATCCAACTTGCCCAAGAAGAGGAGGGCACACCACTAGAGTAGGTGGACAAATACATGATATATACCATATAGCTCAAAAGAGGTAGAGTGCTCCACTAGATAAGGTGAAGGTGAACATCATAATGGAGGAGGTGAGATCTAGGGTTTTGACCTCTTAGATCACTCCAGCAAAAAACCTCCTCAAAAGAAGTGCCCAAGCTTGTGGAAACCCTCCAAAAGGGTTTCCTTCCAACAATAAAGCTCAAAATTCAAGATTGCTCCTAAAAAAGGTGGCACGTGTGGCATGATAAGCCTCTCTAAGGCGTGACATTGCCAAAAGAAAGTCCAACACTAAATGCAAGGGCCCTCCTCAAGTGAAGCACTCCACTCCAAACAAGTGCCATGTGTCTCCAAGGTCCAACAAGAGGCCAAACCCCTAGAGTGCTCCACTAAAAAGTCCAACAAACTCTCCCAAAGTGAGGCGTGTGTGAGATCTCCCATCCAAAATGTGATACAATAATGTCAAGGGAGGGTCCAATGTGTAACCTGCATTCCAATACTCGTGCCAAGGGTTAAACATAGGTCCATCAAGTGCCAAGTAATCCTCATTCACTAGGGAGTACCATCATCATCCAATCAAGAAGGGGACGACCCAGACGACCCCATCCTAATGTCTCTAGGGACCCACGTGTGCCTCCAAATATGTAGAAGGAGGGGTGCACTCATCCAAGTAAGCCTGGTCATTATCAATGTGTGAAATATCAAGTGTCAAAACATATAAACAAGGTAGTATGCTCATGTGCTAGGGGGTTCATCCCATGTTTAACTAGGAAATGCCTCCAATTATGAAGAATAGACATTAAATAATCGACAATCACACTTTTCTAGTGGCTCAATGAATAATATTTTTTGTATTCATTTAACATTAGGCTTATCATGGTGTGACCAATGCTAACCCCTCTTACATGTGAAACCCCTAAGTCAAGGTGCATTTCCTAGGTTCCTAAGCTAGGTGAGGGTGATGGAACGAATGTGGTACCAAAGGAAGAAACGGTATCTTTGCAAGTTGATCATCATATCAATGAGTCTTAGGTCTACCCCTTAGCTTTCAAGATCTAGGGGTTATAGGTTTTTCTTCCACATGTGTGCCTTTTGAAGGAAGCGATTAGCATGAGTTACCCTTTCCTTGCAGTCTTTTGTTCCCTTTATTTCATTTTGACTTTTTCTTGGTCCTTTTTTTTTAGATTTATCTTTGATAACCATGATACTTAGGGAATGAGCTTTTCACAAGGGGGCATAACTCATATACTTTAGTATTTGATTTGGTAGCATCAACCTTGGAGTACTTTGACTCTTTTACTTTGATATTGGCATTCATACGTGGGAATAGTGAGAGATCACTTGCATAGGGGAAAACTATTGAAAATGGATGATAAGGCTAGTGAAATGAAAACTGGCTAGGTGAAATGTTATGAAATGAATGTAATACCTACTTAGTTCGCTAGGGATACAACTTAACCTTTAGGATGACGCACTTGTCTAAGGAAAATTATGATTACACCACGATACATCCTAGTAATGAATAAGAATTTTAAGTGTTATGAGCCACTATAGAGCATGGAAGTGACCTCCCATGGTCATATCAGCATAAAATAAAAAACATCAAATATATAATAGCACTGTCACATCTGATACCATCTCCATCAAGTACATCCGGGGAAAAAGAATAATTTTAGCATGTTGGGATAGTCTTTGACAAATGATTTATGGCAATAGACAAATCTCTTCTATGGCAAGCTGTTTGTGATGGAATCACAAACAAAATTGATCATTAAGTCACCCCTGCAAATCTAGGGGTAACAGAGGGCATTTACATCTGCATGCCACAAGCATACACGTGTAGTTCTGTTGGAAACCTAATCCTATGGGATTATGGTTCCACAATTGATTGTGTACTGTTACGATGGTACCAATACCAGCGCACCTGCAGAGGTGCCCCAGGGAGAGGGGTCGATATTTCTCGCCAGGAGGGGTGTTTAGCTAGCTTTTTCTGGGTAGGAGTTATGGCCAGATCTTCTGGTTTCTCCCTTGGAAGTGCTATGGCTTAGTGGCATTTCTGTCTGCCTCATGAAAGGGCTTGAAGCCCTGAGGTTGGTGTCCGGGGCTTCCAGGGGTGGATCACTAGGTCACATGACCCCAACCCTGATTTAGCATTCCGGTGACGGTTCTTTCAGCACTGAGGCATCTCTTCCTCTTCCAAGTCACCTCTAGCACCCTCTTGGCCCTCCAGTTCACCAATGCCCTCTCTCTGGGCCCCTCTTCTGATGATGACATCATTCTTGAGCCAGGCTGTGATGCTTGATTGGGGGGGGGGCATTGAGGGATTTTCATCACTGTTGGGGTTAGTTGGGGCATGATAACCCCCCCCTCCGCAGTCTGGCCTTCATGACGGACTGATATGCTCATTTTTAGCCATTTTGGCCATGTGGGTCAAATTTGGGGAAAACATTCCAATTTACCACTACTTTGATTATTTTATATTATTTTTGTTTTAATTTTAAGTTGACATTTCTAATTTCAAATTGGCGTTTTAAAAATGCATGTCGGCTTGGATTTTATTTTATTTTTGTAAAGTGAGTGTGAAAAGATATAAATAACTTTTCCTCACTTCATTTTTACACATCAACTTATGGGATTGCAATAAATTTTATGATTTTTACCCTTTTTGGGCTCAATGGAGTGATGTGCACCTCTTGAGGATGGATAAGCTTGCGTTTGGGGACAAATCTTTGAAGTCTTTGCTCTTGTTTCTTTGCTAAGGTGATGTTAAGAGTTGTTTGCTTAACACATGCACAAGGAGGTATCCAAGTCTCTTCTCTTGATATTTCTTTGTTAAATGTTGGAGATGTCTTGTCTTTGAAGTCTTTGCTCTTTTGATGATGATGTCATTCTTGAGCCAGGCTGTGATGCTTGATTAGGGGGGGCATTGAGGGATTTTCATCACTGTTGGGGTTAGTTGGGGCATGACGACCCCCCCCTCTGCAGTCTGGCCTTCAGAACGGACTGATATGCTCATTTTTAGCCATTTTGGCCATGTGTTGGTCAAATTTGGGGAAAACATTCCAATTTACCACTACTTTGATTATTTTATATTATTTTTGTTTTAATTTTAAGTTGACATTT
The DNA here is from genome assembly GCA_027924585.1 of Larix kaempferi. Classification (NCBI taxonomy): domain Eukaryota; kingdom Viridiplantae; phylum Streptophyta; class Pinopsida; order Pinales; family Pinaceae; genus Larix; species Larix kaempferi. The sequence continues at coordinate 733,759 of BSBM01000153.1, forward strand.
CTAATTTCAAATTGGCATTTTAAAAATGCATGTCGGCCTGGATTTTATTTATTTTTGTAAAGTGAGTGTGAAAAGATATAAATAACTTTTCCTCACTTTATTTTTACATATCAACTTATGGGATTACAATAAATTTTATGATTTTTACCCTTTTTGGGCTCAATGGAGTGATGCGCACCTCTTGAGGATGGATAAGCTTGCTAGTTTGGGGACAAATCTTTGAAGTCTTTGCTCTTGTTTCTTTGCTAAGGTGATGTTAAGAGTTGTTTGCTTAACACATGCACAAGGAGGTATCCATGTCTTTTCTCTTGATATTTCTTTGTTAAATGTTGGAGTTGTCTTGTCTAAGGTTGAATGGTGGCCATTGATGTTGCATTTTTCCCTAGCCATTGATGTTGCATTTTGCCCTAGCATATGTCATTTTCAGCCTTTAGTTACCCTAGCATTGTCAACTTGAGTTTTAGGTCTCCAAGGCTTGTCTTAGCTAGGGCATCGTCAACCATCTCTTGAAGTTGTTGAAGAAGCTCTAGTTTTCCAAGCTTGGAAAGTGCCATCTCAAGGGGAGGCTATCCTCCATTGATGCCTAGGGTTAGGGTGAATTTCTCATGCAAACCCTAGGTTGTTCATCTACTTTTTTTAATCTAAATTTATGAGTTTATACATTTGTAAATATTATATTAGATTAGGTTTTGGGTTAATTTATGCCTTGTTCTTATGTGTTTATAGCATTTTTATGATCTCTAAAAACCTAAAAATCCATTTTTAAATTATTAAATCTCTGATTTTTTTGCTAAAAACCCTAGTTTGCAGACCTTCCAATCCCCATTCTCTCCTTCACTGCCCTCCTTATCAAACCCTTGGACCTTTGCTCCTGCTGCTCCCTTCTGCCCTATTTCGCAACCCTCTTTCTTCCTCCACCTGAGCTCTCCCTTTTACCTTCGGCCTCTCTCCTCTTCAACTTGGTCCCTCTTCCTTCTCCTCCAAAACCTTGGCCTCCCCCTTCTCTACCCTCGATTGCGTTCTTCTCCATCCCTCATACCTCGGACTTGTTCCCTCCTTCCTTTCCCTTTTCAATTTTCGGGCCTACTCCTTTTCCCATCCGAGCCCCTCTCCTAACTTGTCATAGGTCTACAAAAATTGCAGACCTTGTGTGCCCTAACTGCCCTTCTCTGCAAAACAAAAACAGAAGTCAAGTTAGTCCATTAATTGGGTTGTTTATGGTTTATCTTTGAGTTAGTTGTTGTCATGCTGCTTACATTACAAAATTGCATTTCTGCTGCACTTTCTCTTACATACAGATCTGAAGGTTGTGATTAATTTGGCACTAGTTTGATCTTTAGTCATTGTTAATTATTGATAAAAGATTTTTATTGAATGTTAGGGTATTTTAGTACACAACATTGGCATTGCTTTTGACTTGGAGGTATTGCAATAACTATTGTCATTAGCTATATCTATTTACATGTGATGAATGATATGTGATGTTCTTATATTGATTTTATACTTCATTGGATGACCTAAGGGGTAATGTTTTTTTGGTTATCTATAAGTTAATGCTTATTGTTGGTGAATGAGGTGTATTATGTGCTAGAACTTTGCTATTAAATACATATCTGCTTAATTAGTGAATGGTCATAGATTGCCTTCGGTGAAGAACTCTTAAATTTCATGTGATGATCTTGGATTGACCTTGCACTTTCATTGAATAATCTATGATGAATCATAACACAATTGGTAACTTTTGATCATATCTTTTTGCACCCACTGACATTGGATGATTAATTGTTATGTTATTGACTCCATTTAGGCACTGGTCTAACTACAAATTGCATAGAGAATATAGTCTGTTGGTTGTACTAGTGTTCTACAGGGTCTTTAAGGACACTTCTCCTTGGAGGTTCCGACGCTTCGAAGAAGTTAGAATTGTGATCAAGGTGACATTAGATCACTTTTCTTATTTTTGCTTATCGGGAACTAGCCCTGCTAGTTTGCCCAGTAACAATGTACATATTGTAAATACTTGTTCGTTTAATAAGTAGAAGATGAAGAGTCTCCTTGGACTTCAACATACCTCTTGGCAGGTGAAGCCAAGGAGTCATCTCTTTATGTATAAATAAAGGATTTTGATCAATGAAATTCATCATCCGGGAGTTATTCGTGACAGTGGTATCAGAGCCTAGTGAAGAGCACCATAACTCCTTCCTGCATGCTTGCCAGTCTGCCTGGCATCCTCCTGTCTACTCAGTCTGCCCTTGTTGCGCGCTTAGCGCTGACACTTATTTTTCCGTGTGAGAACGTTTCCTATCCTTAGGTCTGCCATACTACTAGCCATTATTCTCTGCCCTTTGCGTCATTAGACTTGGAAGATGTCTATTATTTTTATGATTCCTCTTAGTGGTACGTTTTCCCTTAGCGATTTGGTGTGTAAACGTTATTCGTGAATTGCTGCATTTTGTTTGAGTACTTCACATAGGTGAGAGATCTCCACCAGCTTGAGACTCTAATCGTGAAGATCATTGCTATGATTGTTGATCCCTTGCTATGACTTTGTGAACCACACACTCCACTCAAAATTTGTCACCCTAGCTTCCATCTGTGTGAAGTCTGGTAATTGAACTGTCATGAAAAATCTAAATAAGGATGGAGACTGTTGTTTAAGCTCGTGGAGAGTGTTGCTAACTGTCATGAGGAGGGAAAGATAGCCCATCTGTATGTTTGCGACTAGGAGTCCAAAATGTTTGCTGTGTTGAAGCTATGGTGAAGTGTTGATCCATTCCATTGTCTATTGTTGCATGTTTTTTTTTTAATTGGAGACGCTCCTCTCCATCTAGAAGCTACGTCACATTCCTTGAATATCGTGAAGCCTCTGCCTCAATAACGTGGAGTAAATTATTTTTAAGTGATCCTAGAATCAATGGCATGGAGAGATTTGAAGACCATGGAGGGCCCTCTCTCGTGGTGGTGAACCCAACATGAAATCTCGTGGTGAAGTGCTATCTATTGCGTGAAGAGTAGTGGTAGCTGCATTTCAACTGGGGGGCGTTTCCACTGGCGAATAAAGAGTTGGTTTCCAATTCTGTATTGATATTTGTTAGCTGGTGCTATCGTGGAGCCATCTTATTGTTGCGATCCTCATTGAGATTGCTGTTTGAAGACTGTTGCGGTTTTAGAATTTTGGAAACGTTGATACAACTACCTTGAACGTGGAGCGACTAAGGTGGAAACCCTAATCCACGACCTCTGCGGTGAAGTTTGAAGAATGCTGCATTTTGAGGTATGAAATTTCGTTTAATCCATTCAACAAGAATAGACTATAACGTGTCCAGTTGTTGTAGTTGAAGAATAAAAGAGTGGGGAGCTCTCGGTTTTAGCCCACATAAATCCCTATTTGATTGCTTTTCTATTGAAGTGAATGCTCCTCTCGGAGGCAATCATAGCCTAGTTTATTGTTGTAACCACATGCTCTTGCGATTTGAAGTAATTCATTCTAATGCTGCGAGTTGAAGTCATTCATTCTAATGCTGCAATTTGAAGTCATTTATTCTTATGTTGTGATTTGGAGTCGTCCACTTTAATTTTAGGTTGCATGCATGGTTTATACTTAGAACTTATGAACCCTCACCTATGAGTCTACTCACGTGGCCTCCTGCTTGTTGCCACCGGAACATGCACCCGGGGGTTATCGCAGCAAAAATATTCAAGCCACTTAGGTGCGTTCCTTGGGGGCAAGTCTCGAGTCAAGTACTGTCACTCGATTTTGACTCCTTCATTTAGGTAGAACTCCTAATGAAGACAAGGGGGGTAGTACCAATGAGTTACTAAGGCTTTTAAGCGATTTAGTTTTGTGAATGGGTAAGTTTTTTAGCAGTTTTAGGAGAGTTTGACTGAACAATATATTGCAAAGTTTGATTAAGCAACAAACAACAAATTAAACATTCATGACATGTAATAATTTAAGCAAAAATAATGTTGTAGACTAGTGCCGAAAATGTAAAGAAAGTACAGTGCTGCTGAAAAGTAAATGTCTTGCAAGTGTTCTTGATCAGTTTTAGGCTTTTAGCTCATTATGAGATGAGATTTGATTATGGGAAAATGGGAGCTCCATATATACCGTGAGGTACGAGGAGTAATGTCTGGAAATTAATCAAAGGTGGCTCCTCACGAAGACGTGTGGGTTGGAACGGAGTCTCGAGGTGCCTTGAGGTCACTTTCCAGTGGTTCCCTCTTCTTCTGAGAAATTTTCCCACACAATAACTAATGTTTGAGTGTTGGATTTTCACTATGTTTGGGGTTGTTGATTTTATTAGTATGAGTTTTTAATTAGGTGTGAAAAATTAAGGAGTTATTGCAACTCTTTCTGATTTCCCTAGGACCAGGCCAATGCCTGGAAAGGAAAAGAGCATACTTTGAGTTGGAAACAAAATATTTGTTCTGATTTGATAAAAAAAAAGGAACCAACTGAAGTTAAGTGTTATGCTAATTACTAAAGGCAAAGAATTTCTTTTCTGATCATTCGATCACGTACTCAGGCAAAGCCCTTTATGTGACGGCGAGAGCATACTTCGGGAGAGCAATGCCAAGTTCGTTACTTTAAAGAGATGAAGCAAAAAATGACTATAGACAATATTTATGATCTTTTAAATTGAAAGTATATTGCCTGTTGTGCGTGTGTGTTGGTGTTTAAGCAGAAAAACAAAAATTGTTAGAAAAATTCACTCCACAAAAAAATGCGAATCCCCCCAGGGGGAATGGGGTGTGGGCGCTGGGTAGCCCACTTGCTCTCTCTTTTTGTTGCATATTACAATATAGAAATGCTTGTGATTCCTTGTAAAATGGGATTAGTAAGCTTACAATGCTTTAGAAAAACAAATTTTATGAACAAGAGCGGTCCTGAGATGCCTTGGATGGCCAAAACTTTGAAAATTCGCCAGTGTTTCCCTCTATTTTTCCTTCACCCTGCTAAAAACCAGCAAGTTATTAGTTCCTAAAAGTGCCCAAAAACACTTTCAAAGTGTTTTTGGACAACCAAAAAAATATTACTAAAAATTGCGAAATTTTTTCCAAGTGTAAAATGCAAAAATGAACACAAGAAAGTAAGCTTTCTTGTGGATATTGGCTTGCCTTTTGGGACAGCCAATGAAAGCACTTTTAACTTCCCAAATAAAACTTTAAAAGTTTAAAACCCAATATAAAGCTACTCTAACAATCCTTAAGATTTTTTCAATAAATTACTTGCATAAGAAAGCTTAAAGATGCTAGATCCAATGCAAAATGTGGACTTTTTGGAAACTAAGATCTAAGCAAATACAAAAAATCAGACCTATGTATAATTTTTCTTTTAAACAGAGATAGATCTGAGAAGAATAGTAACCAATGAGATTTCTTTAAACTTAGGAAGAGGGAGAGAGTAAGAAAAGAGGCTTGGTGTTGGATGGATTGATTGAAGAGACTTCCAGTGACAATTTGTGGACTATGTTGGATGAATCCGTGGAGAATAGAAGAACAAAATTTTTCCAATACTTTTCCACGCTTTGTAACCTGTAACTAATTAGAAGCTTGCCAAAGAAATTGTGAGATCCGGTGACATACATATAAGAAATCAAGAAAGCATGTTAATAATCTTATTAAACAATGCTACGTTGAATCTCTAGATATGCATGATTAAAAGAAACTAGCAATAAGCTTATTGATCCTTTCCTATCAATTGATACCAATCCTTTCAAGGCCAAATTCACAATAAGATTTAAGCAAAAATTCTAAAGATACATGTTACCTCAAGCTAATACAACAAATGATCATCCACAAAAGAGCATGGCACCATGTAGCGTCCAAAGCTTCAACTTTATTCCAACAACTTAAAGCAAATGCAAACTGTTACAATGGCAAGCCTTTCTCCATACAACTCTAACTAACACGAAGGAGGAGAGGATGCTTGTTTATATAGCCAAAATCAAGAGGGAGAGGTGCATTAACTAAGAGGAGCGCATCACTTAGAGTGAGGGATCACATATCCATGTGATTGATATGGTTTGGATTCATGCCAAAAGAGGGTGCGCCACCTCTCATGAGGTAGGTGACCTCCTCTTTGTTTTATCGCTATCCATTTGTGGGCTGCCACATACAAGCAATCACCCATGTGAGATGGTGGGCATATCTTTTAATTTTAGCACAATGCCACCGCATCACATCGAACCCAAATCAAGTTGTTATTCACTTTGATGAAGTCGACCTCCATGTAGGAAGAGATGCCAACTCATTTGGCACACTCCGGCCACATGCCCACTCACTTTAATTTTTTGGATTTTGACCATTTTATGTCTTTTTTAGCATTTTTTTGACATTTTGTTGCATCTTTAAGGAAAAATGCTTTAAGTGATAATTTGATCACCCAAAACATAGGAAAAGTGGTTCCTAGGGTAAAGAGGACGCTTTGAGTGTGAAAACGAGCATCCCCATGCCAAATTCTGCCTCCTAACCACACTTTTATTACAATTTGAAAATTTCCAATTAAACCATTAAAAATGGTCTAATTTTACGGAAAAAATTATTTTTCTCGGAAATTAAAAAAAACTTAGGGGACCTAGCACATATCAATACGACTTAATTATAATTTCTAGCATGGTAATATACATTGACACTTGGGCTCTAATAGCCTCCTAAGGCCGAGAAATCATGCCGACCACCCCAACTTTGGAGGTATGAGTGAAAAACTTGAAAATTATAAGTCGTTTATTGAACAACATATAATTGACAAGGTTAAAAACACTCTGGGCTAGTTGGACTGATATCTAAGTCCTAGGAAAGCTGAGTCCGTTACAAAACCATCATGCTAAGACATTTTTTACAATTTCCCCGCAGGGCATGGACATGTGATTTTATTAAAATGAAAGGGGCCTAGAAGGCCCGATGGACTTTTGAACTCTGATAATGAACACTTTGACATGTTCAGGCTTTGCCGGCTCACTTGAAATCCAACTAAGTATGACTTAGTAGGAAACATTGCCTATGTGGTTCTTGCTTTGGTGGATCTTGCTCGTGTGGTCTCTCCCCATGATTGAGCCTATTGATACATCCCGTTGTGAGCCATTTTGTGGCTTCCCCTTTTGTGGCCATGAAACCATGACCTCTGTATTGTCAACCATTGCACAGCCTTTCTCAGTCCCCAACCTTGCTTCCCTTATCCTAGCCTTCACCTAAACTCGATTCCCCTTGCCACAACTCTTCCTCAGTGTCATCTCTCACCTTGACCCTTTCTTCCTCCCATCCTCCCCCCAACTCCTCTCTCCCTCCTCTCATCCCTCCTCTCCTCTCCCTTGACCCCCACTCCTTTCCCTTGATATCTAGATAGCTGTCCCTTCACACGCCCCATTGTCACCCCTTGATGTGGCCCCTTTGTGGTTTATCCCACCTCTTGTCTCTCTGCCTTTAGGTTACACCTTTGACTCAGCCTCACCCTCGCCCCTGGTCATCTCCAAGTTGTCAGTAGAGCAGCAAGTCACTGCTATGTTGATGACAAACCCAGACTTGCAAGCCATTGGTGCAATCCTAGTACAACAGGGTAGTCAGAAGTATTGACAAACCCAGACAATACTAGTTGATGGCAACAAGCCTTAAACTCAAACTTGATAGTAGGGATAGTCTTGGAGACTAAGATCTAGGTGCTTTTTTTGGTAAATGGAACAAGTTGAATTTATAAATACCAAGTTATAGGTAGAGATTCACCCCTGAACCAACCAGGCCTTGTATTTGGAATCCAAGAGCCTCATTTTGAAACAATATATAATGATGCTAAGACATAGAATAACCTTCACCCACTGGGGAATTCCCTCCACACAGAGATCTTGGATCTCAAGAACAAACATTAGGAAAGGAAACGGAAGGAAACCCTAACCTACAAACCTTCAGGGTTTAGCACGCACTCAAGTTCGTAACATCACTAAGCTGGGGGAGCAGAAACCCACAAGACTCAATAAGACCGACTGATAAGATTAGGTGAGAGAGTTGCAAACGTCAACATCAATTAATGCATAAGAAAGACAAGAAATATGTAGACCAGAATGCTCATGTTTTATATACATTTGTTGTTCCATAAATAACACAAGCAGTCAGCCTTGGCTGCACCTTCCTTAATAATCCTACAGATATTGCAAAGTCCGAAAATAACTGCATGAACTTAATACCCTAGCATATGCCTCAATGGATTTCATTCCTAAAGCTCAGAAGACACACTACTTCTCATGGTTATAATTTTTATATCTTCCTAACAGATCAAAATACTAGCTGCCAATGATTGCTGTTACTTGCTACCAATAATTGCTGTTACAGCCCTCAATGGTTGCTGTTATAGATCTCTTTGATATTTGGGTGCTGTACATGTTATAAGGTATTATCATGCAATATGCCAGAGAATGCTATCATAGATGTGCTCAGAATGATGCCTATTTGATGTATGTGAAATGCTACCTTCAAGCTTCTGCTACCCACCTTCCATCATGACTTATCTCCAAGCAAGGTATTGAAACCATATTCATATTCAAGTGTGAGGCGCTGGTCTGCTTGCTGCCTCTAATTGAGGCCTTTTATAAGCATTTTGAAGATATTTTCCCCCTTTTGAATGATTGGGCCAATTTACAAATCGGCCTTGATTTTACAATTGGGGCCCCTTCCAAGCATTTCAATTGTATTTTAAGTAGATCCAATGTTGGGTGGCATATTGGTAGATGATCAATGGTCTAGGGTAATTGCAGAGGTTGAACAGTCATGTTTTTAATGGGGAGGTAGGTTCGCACAACCCAAAACCACCACAATACGTGGCTCAAGTATATGAATTGCAGAGAGCGAAAGCTGTTTTTGTAATCTAGGATCCTTGGCTCTACAAACTTCTTTCATCTAAAGTATTTTTTTTCACAAGTATAAGGGTTATTTATTCCAAAAAAACATATGCCCTTCTCCACCATTATAAAGTTTGAATGGAAAGAAGGGACTTGGCAAGATAACAAACCAATAATCGAATGGTCAAGATCAACATCCCCCCTCTTTCTCAGGTGCAACCTGGTAAACAGGTACCCTCTCAGCTACCCACAACATCAGCTTCAACTCAGGCAAGGCCATCTCCCCAAATCAAAAGTAGTGCAGAAGGGGAAAATGACCAAATGTAGTAAACAACCATTTTTGGTTGGATTTTTCTCATGTGCCCCTAATTTTGCGGGATTAAGAGAGAGCGGCAGCCCCAAAGTAGAAATTAAGCCCAAGTAGAAGGGATCAATTAGTAAAGGTGGTGGGAAAATGGAGGTCTCCCATTGGTTGTGAGGAGATGCCTTTTCTAACTTAATTTTGAGCTTATTTTTCTTCCAAGAGTCTACTTTTTCTTATTTACACAAGAGGTTCATCATAGGTTTGAATCAACAATAAAAAAGTGCGAAATAGGAGAAAGAAGCCATCAAAAACTGAAAATCTACCTGTAGTATCACTATTTGTGCAGTAGCAAGATTCTCCTTCTTCTACTTCTCTTCTATATTCTCTTTCTATCTATAAGCATTAGCTGAGCAACATATATTTTAAAGGGATGTAAGGAGGCTACTGACAATGGTTTTATAGTCCCAACCCTTGGTGCATTTATTGTATAAATGGATGGCTGTTTCAAACTTGAGATTTTTATAGTCCATAACACTGGAGCTACAATTTTATAGGACCGAGGCACACTGCCACTGGTGAAGTAATAAATCTCAAGCAAGTTATGTTGGTTTCTCTTTCATTTTTTGTCTCACATGGTATTGAATAAACCAATGGATTTATGCTTTCCTTGCCCATTTGGTTTTCTGTTTAATGAATATGTGTTAGGAAAGTAGTTCAACCTCTTCCTCAACGTGTATTTTTTCATTTCCTCTGAGTTATTTGTTAAACAAAACTAGATCATGGTGCCCATCGTTCAAATGATCATCCCTATGGTTGAAAAATCCCTTTGCTGTTTGGATTCTTGGTCACCCCCAAAACCATAAATCAGCAACCCTTTTATTTTGTTTAAAATATATTGCAGAGGCAACATCATCTACCATCTTGCCCTTGCAATAATCCTAGTTAGAGCTTTATGGAAAAAATTGTTCTAGTGTGACAGGCTAGATGATAACTTGACTTTGGATCGAGGATTGACTTGAAAGCCTAAAGTGGCACACTATGCCTTGACATTGAGACCTTGAGTGTGAGATAGGGGAACAACCTGGGGTACAATACAAACACAAGGCAAGTGTCATGCACTTCATGATCGACATCACGTTGTTCCACATTTTTAGGTTGGTGACTGAGTTTCACTGCATTTCGATAAGCAGTTCTCTAAATATAAAAAAATGGCACAAGTTCAAGCCCATTCGGTATGGTCTTTAGTCCATACAACAAATGGGTCATAAATTCATAATGCTTTCAAATTGGACCTCTCACCTCAGCTTTGTAATACCCCCCATTTTGACCCTTGGAATTATTGGCTTGATATGTAAATATTCTAAATATGCGGTGTATGATTCCTAGCGTGGAGCTCAAGGCCAAGGCCCCGCCGACGAATGCTCGACTTATAAATGCGAGTATTTTCTATTTTGTGGACATGTGCTAGTCAGCCATGGAAAAAAAGGTAAAAACAATTGAAATATTTATAATACAAATAAAAGTCCAAGAGCTGGCTACGGAGACAACTAAAATGAGGGGGTTGCGTTTATCCACTAGGGAGAGGTGAGGGGGGTGTGGGATTAAATCATTTGCTTCTAAGTGTCATATTGAGAACCCATGTGCCATAAATGGTAAGCAACTACTCAAATAAACTTCCTTGCTGATATTTATATCTGTTATAAGAAGGCAGCTGGAAAATCAGCTCATGAATTTAATGGAGGATGGGCACAACCCATAAATTTGTATGGTTGAGTATGGACTCAGTTTTTGGTACCCAGAAGTTAATTTCCCTCATGGGAATTCGTTTCCCTTCATTCCCATTCCATTGTTGGGAAACTAGACTCCAATTGTCAACAAGCTATGCATTCCCAGCAAGAAGAATAACATAAATCGTAACCTGAGAAAAAGCCATGTTTAGAGTGTCAAAAATGCACAGAAATTCATGTGGGTTGTGAAATCCAGTGGGGGATCCATATACGTAAACCTTGGGGTGAATTCGAGAGTGTCCAAAGCCTAAAAATCGATAGGAGAACCTAGATTTGGGAGCCTGGACATCAAATTTCGTGGTTTAGGTTAGTGTGACCATAGATTAGAAAATCGAAGAGAGAATTGAAGTTAGAGAGAGATCAAAGATTGGAATTGCTTGAAAAACCCAATGAAGGAAAGAAATCTTTGAAGTTTTAGCAGTTTGGACATTTCTATGCCCACCCTGAATAACACTTGAGGGAAGGGGCACCTGAGGGATTGTGTAGCAGAGAAGGGGACCTTCCTTGTGTTGGGTGTGGTAAGTATTGTGGGTGCCAAGGTTGGCTAAAGCCAATTAAGATGCATGTAGCTCCGTGGTTGAGCTCATTGGCTTAACATTCTCATTTCTTATCTCTCTGCATGCTTGATAAACCCAATTGTGTTTTGGTTTAGCACGAGTGTATGTGTCTATGGTTGTGAGTGAGCCTGCGTAGTTCCTCCTTAGTGGATACATAGCCCAACTTGGGGGTGGTCTCTCAGTAGAGAGATAAAGTGCTGGACAGAGTGCCTATGGTTGGGTGGAACGTTGCTCTTCCATAGCCAGTTGCTCGAGCAATTTCATTGAAAAGATGAGTGTTTAATTGATAATTTATTGTTGTGTTTGAATGTGCATGATTATTATTATTATGTTTGTGATGAATATGTTGATATATGCATGCTGTGTGTGTGTGTGGAATGAGTTTATCTTCCGCTTTGTATTTTATTATGCAACTGCACACACATTTAAATGCTTATGAATTTCGTAATATGGCCATGGGGGCGAAATTTAGAACCCCATAATTCGTTCATGTCCCCTCTGTTGGTTCGATTGATGGGGTGGGGACATGACAAGCTTGGCACCCATGATGTGGTGGATATCAATGAATTTAAGTTGTACGAGTCACCTCACTTGGAGGAATCTGTTCGATCACACATTTGGAGGCCATAATTCTAGATTTTCAGCCTCCACTTCCTGAAGATATACTTCTTGATATTTGCACCATACCCACTAGGTGTTGCCAAATCACCATTGCGCTACAAAGGCACTTTACCCACACAAGCCAAATGGTTGTTCTAGTCAGCATTTGAGCAACACTTTCCCTGTCTAAAGTGGAAATCGGGGACAATATCCTCTTTAGGCAGGAGGAATTGATGAGACTTAGTCTAGTGAACATATACTATAATTGTACTTTTCTACATTGTAGTTTATCTTTATCTCGTTTGGGTGACTTAGTCTAAATTGATTACTCACTTTATTGTATCTATTGTAGACAGTCAACTTTGACCAATCTCCATACAAATTTAGACTTCATAGATACAGTAATAAAATGAGTGCACATGTATACATTACAACAATCTCCTCTCCTTGTACTTGCATACTTGATCTTGTGTTATTTTTCATGTCAGTACTAGCATTGCCATTGTGTTCATTTAAAGTCCATCAATCCAAGCCATCCTCCAGAGGACATTATCACATAGGGTCTTGGGGTGAACATGGCTACCATTGGATCTGATATCAATAATGACTAATTTCCTTTTACAGCCCAACTTACTTTTGCGTACCTATAACTAGCTCTATTTGATAATATGATATAGGGCTTTTTTTTTCTTGTTCTCTTAGCTTTGTGTTCTATCGTACTCGTGGGAGATGATTTTTACATTCACATTATTTCCATTTTGATTTGTTGTACTTTACAGCCCCTCTGACCGATTTTGGTAATAACTAATAAGTGGATATTAATATAATTTCATTTTCATTTCTGATTTTCTTTTGACTGTCTATTGTTTCTTGTGATGAAGAAAAAATCTTTAAGCCAACAATATTTTGTTTCAATGTTTTGTTGCTTAATAACAATGGAACTTCTCGTTGAATACTTGATTGCTTATAGTGACATATCATTTTAATTGAACAATGCCTTTTTAGTGGTTATTATCAAAGTGAGGGCTACACCAAAACTATAATATCCACTTTGTAGTCTTTTCAATTGCATACTTTCCAATTTTGAATATGTGCAATGTAGTTATCAATTATTACATGTATCCTGTAAGATGCCATGGATGTTTTCAAGCATCATGTTGTCCATATTGATCAGATCTTAATAGTTGTTTGTGGGTTTGCAGGGAAAACAAATATTGGCAGTAACTAGCTGCAAATTTCATTTTCTTTGGGTTGTAAATTCTAACATTGCTTCTTATTTCTTTGCAGGAATGGGAAAGGCCCAGGCCTGGTCGCCGGCCTGATATATTCCCTCAATTTAGCCCTATGAAGACACCTCTTCCTCCCCCATTACCTGCCGACCCTCCTTTTGAGGAAGACGAGGAAGAGGAGGAGAAGAAAGAGGAGGAGGAGGATCCTGATAAAGAACCTGAAAATCCAGAAGAGTAAGAACTAGCACAGACATTAGAGTTTTTGAAGTTAACTGGTCTTTGAGCATATCAGTCAACGAAGATGTTAATTTGAGTCATCTTATTCGCATTTCTATTTTATGTTTCTTGTGTTCCTTTGAGGTGCTAGTCATATTCCTTTTGGTTCTTTCAAAGTACTTATATACCGGGGTTCACCACAATCAAACACTTTAGTATAACTTCCTGTAGGAAAGTGAAAAAAATAAGACAATATTTATTGCTGGCAAGATTTTAATGGTACAGGGTACTATTTGGGCATTCAAATAACCACCTTCGATTCTATTCTAGAATGATGCTTTAGAAGGGCGCTTAATTTCTTTAAGAAAATTTTATAGGATTTTTTAACAAAATTTCAGTAGTTTGATGGTCTCTGGGTTGCACTCAATTTCACACTGAGTTGGCTACTATGACGCTGTTTTCAGCCCCTATTTTTATTGGCAAATTTTGAACGTGGTAGTACAGCATTCATATCCTCCTATCATAGAAAAATAAGATATCAGGGGTCGGCTCACAGCTTTGATCTTTGATCTGACCCTTGGACAAAGTTGCTTACCATTTATTTGACGGGGCTGCAATTGCATTGGTTGCATTCATTATGCCAATTAATGGGAAGTGCAAGTATTTCTTTCCACAAGTTTTTATTTTTCCCTAAAAAATTTAACATTTAAAGGGTGATTGGAATAATGCGAGACTGGTTATTTAAGATGAATCATCTAATGAAATGTCATGCAAAGTTCAGTGTTAAGAAAAAGGTGGGATGTCCATTTTCAACAATCGATTGTCTAGCCTAGGAAATGGCTAGTGTGATTCAGAGCAATATTTCAATAAGCTGATTACCTCATTATTCCATGTCGTGGAGTTCTCAAGGATTCCATAAATAGAAAGAGCATACTAAATACCTCATTATTCCATGTCGTGGAGTTCTCAAGGATTCCCTAAATAGAAAGAGCATACTAAATCTTTTGAAGATGGAAACAATGAAATTAAAATTTTCAAATTTTCAAATTAATTGATACCAATAATGTTCTTCAACTTTCCTCCTTTCTATAAAGCTATGTTACTCGTCTATGTGGAAACAAATGAAATTAAAATTTTAAATTAATTGAAACTAATAATGTTGTCAAGTTGCAACGTTCCACTTTTTCAATAAACCTAAGCTAATTGGAACAAGGAAACTAATATTGACTTAGCTTGGAAATTTCAAAATTTCAAAGAAACCACATATACATTTTAGTATTTTTATTTATGTTGAAATATTGTAACTTCTAAGAATATTCTATTTGTACTTTATTATCCGAATATGTTTCATTTCTCCGTTGGAACATTATTATATATCCAGAGATGTTTATTTCTCCGTTGGGATGTTATAACTAGGGTTATTAGACTTCCCTAGTGGGGTCGGTCCTGAGTTAAGTTATTAGGGGTTTTTACTCTCCTAGGAGAAGTCGGCCCAGTTAGCGTTAAAAGTCAAGTGAAGTAAAATATAAATAGAGCATGTGTGTTTCTCATTTAACACACACTCACTTGTGAACTCGCATAGGAGAGAGAGAGATTTGTAAAGGAGGAGAAGGAGCTCTTGTTTGGGGATTTCATCTTTGTACTTGTTGATCATCTTTATTGAGGAAGTTTTGTTGGGTTTTCTACCCCATGAGGGTTTCTCAGGATAAATTGTGTCTCTTGAGTTTATGCTGTGCTTGTTCTTTCAATGATCCTGTATATGCTATTGTTGTGAAATTGAATTGACTACTGATGTTATCTATCTTAGCATATTGAATCTTAACATGGTATCAGAGCTAGCCGGAAGGAATGCAATGTATGACACTTACAACACTTGTTTCACTTGCAACAATTTGAAAACTAAGGCTTTGTATAACAAAATCTAGTCATCGTGGAACTTTTGCTATAAATACATTTTGGCGAGGGTTTAGGATTTGAAACTTGGACAGGTCGAAGATGAAATTTTCCTGTACCTTGTGTCTGAGTTTCAGCGTCAGATTCTTTGTACTTTCTGAGATATGATCCGTACAAGTTCGGGTTTCTGTCTCTTCCAGAATGAAGACCTAAACATGTGACCTAGGTAAAAAGGTCATATCTCAGGCTAGGAAGTTCCAAATGGAATTCCGTAAAAAGTGATAGTTAGGGCACAGACTATAGTTTCACAGGTCTGAGTTTCAGAGTTCGAAGTTGAAACCGTGACACATGGCACGCTGTACAAGTTCGCTACGCTGTTTCATCTCATAAACAAGTCATGTTGGGAAATTTAGCATATCTCTCTCATGAAACATTCAATGAAGCTCAAAACTATAGGGTTGGAAAGATGACAGGTCAGGCTACCACATATTGAAGTTTCCGACCTTGAGGATCCGAAATTTCAGAGATACACCAAAAACAATACGGCACATCTGAAATGGCTCAACGGAGGAAATCAAAGAAGAGGAGGGAGAATGATGCATGAGCATCAAGGGCAAGGCCAACAATGTGATGCATTGGTCACATGTTGTGGCTTTGGAAGAGGACTAGCAGTCCTAAGGATTTGAAGACTTTGATTTTCCAAGTATTTTAATCTAAGTGGTTAATTATTGTTAGTTTTGTTCGTTGTCAATTTCTGAGTTTGAGTAGGAATTAAATGGCTAACTACAACTCCCTATGAGGAGACTCAGCCATCTAGTTAAGTCGTTACAAGTTTTAGGAGTTAGTTAGCTAAATTTAGAAAGAATTCCTGAATTTGTGTAAGTGTCTGTTAGGGCAGAATCTTGCCAGTGGCAGTTCGAGAAAGAAATGGGAGTTAGTAAAAAGAGGAAATTTTGTAACTCTCAGGCGAGAGAGCGGCAAGGAGAGAAGAGCTAGTCCGCAGAAGAAGGGGTGAGGGTTCAAGAGATCGATGGGAGGAGAAGAGCTGGTCGATGGACCATGTACAACAGTAGAGTAGCAAGATCTTATGCATTTCACAAATTTTTGAATCAATGAAAAAGAAACAGAGTTTTATGTTTAACGTGTGTGTTAGTCTTTGTATTTGAACATATGTAATTGATGATCTTAACCTGTGTGTTACTCTTTGTATTTGAACGTATGTAATTGATGATCTTAACCTGTAATAGATCTTCATATTGAAAGCACTGTGATTTTGATAGGTTTCATTTCTGTGTCTGAATGTATTGCCGTAGAATGAGATTGAAATCTCGTTAATGGTTATGTCGTTGTATGAGATTACTTGCAGATGGAGGGCGAGCTTGAGGAACTGAAGTTCCTATGAATTCAGGAAACAAATGCGTGGAGAAGAAAAACCGTCACTAAACTTGCGGCTCAGTTTCTGGACAAACGAAGACGAATTTAGAGATTCCACGATCTGGGTTTTGTGCAGAGTGGGGTCTATTGTATGAACTCCCGAGTGGATTTTTGAGAAAAGCCACGGTTGAAGAGATTCGTGAGGTTTTCTGAACTGTGTTTTGCAAAAGTGTGTGAATAACGTTTTGGGTTGATCAAGTATGAAAGGGAATCGAGTTCTAAAGAAAGAAGATGAGTGCCAGGAATCTTGAAGTTGTGGATATGATATGAATGAAAATACAACGTTTGAGAATTGTATTAAGCAAAAGGTAGAGCGGGTGTATTCATCCTTCAAAGGTAACCGAAAAATGCTGGTAACATTATTGAATTCTTGCAACATACTTCAATTTCTGCAATCATTTAAATATTCCTGTAAATGAGTGTCACTCTGGCAGTGCCATTTAGTTACTGTAGCATTTTGGTAATAGCTGTGGACTGGAAGAAGTGGTTATCTCTCAGAATTAAGGCAGGGCTCTGAGGGGCCCTGCAACAATTTTGGTATCAGAGCAAGAAAAGGTTCTTTGGGAACAACAAATGAGGACTTTGCAAGAGATATTTGTGGACAGTGGCTTGTGAAGAATTCACAACAGAGAAGAAATTGCAGACATCAAGAAGGGTTTTAGCCAGGCAAGGTTGAAGAAGTTTAGTAAGTGATTATGTCTTGTCATTTGATTGTATAAGATAATATGCATGTGTTCTTGGCAGGAAATAGCTGAAGAGAAAAGTATGATAGTGAATCATAGCCTGGAGGATGTGAAGGAGAAGAGCAAGCAAAGCTCTTAAAGAAGGGGAAAAGATTCAGGAATTTCAACTAGCAGGATTGGTGAAGTTGCAACAGTGTTTTGGCTGAAGTAGATACTGATAAGAAGTAAGAGTCAATGATTTCAATATTCATTGGATTTCATATGAAGAGATAACTTGCTTGCAGGTGAAAGCAAAAGAAGATTGTGAATGAACTAAGGCAACAAAGTGTATTGCTGGAGAAATGAGACTAATTGTAGTTCTCCAAGGAAGGTGAGTAAGTGTAAAGCAACAACCTATCAGCTTTGAAAGCTGAAGACAGGAGTGTTCAAGGGAAGGTTCTGTGTGAAGAGCCAAAAAGAAGCATAGTCACCAAGAGATGACTTGGGACTGGGAACATGTGCTGTATTTGTTTCAAAAGTAGAAGAGGTTGTTTGCAGCCCACAAGGTGGAACATGATGAGTCCACAGAGGAAAGAAGAGATGACCATTGATGGTTATCTTAGAGGTTCAAGGAGGAGTCACAATCAAAAAAGAGAAACCAACAAAGATGCCAGTAGAAGGCCAAGCATGGGAAGACTTGGTGTGGTATCTACAGACAAGTTGATGGAGTCAGCTTGTAGTGATGGATTGGTTGTAGTCCATGATGAACAAAGGGGGGTTCATGAGGGAAAGAAGACTGTGGTTGCTGATGATTATAGTGAAGGTTCAGGGAAGGGCCATAGAAGATCAAGTTAGGAAAAACTTGATAGGGAGTTGGCTGAAATAAAAGTGCAGCTGGAAGTAATGAAAGAGTTTGTACAGAGGAATATGGACGACCAAATGTATGGCTGGGTTATTCAGAGGAAAATAATCAAGTGGATTTAGTTACAAAGGAGACTTAAGTATGATACAAGAGTTCAGTTGGAAGAAGAACTCAGAGAGGTTGAGTTGCGGCAAAGAATGTGTGCTGAGGAAGAGGTTTATCTATGTGAACCTGAACAAGGATCTGCTCTTGATGAGAGTAGTGATGAAGATGAAGACACGAGATTAGATGATGGTTTCATGGATCCTTGGAAGGATGAAAACCAATTAGAAGAGCTGATGTATGAAACCACAAAAGAGGCCTTGAAGCCTTATAATTTTGAAACTAATAATTGGTGTATGTATGCAGGTTTTACAAATTCGAAATATGCTGAACAGTCACTTGGAACTGTCACACAAGTAAAGAAGAAGATGGCTGGCTGTGGCCATGAAGATTGCTCACGGATGGGTAATAAAAGACAGTTTCTTGATGCTGTCATGAAGATAGGAAGACAAATGACTAATGTTCATACGAGGAATATAGAGAAAGATTACAGTCAGGTGAAGAAGAATGTTCAGCTGAAGGACATGCAGATTACAAGTCAGAAGGGAAATGACAAAGAGCTTGTTGATATCAGAGAAAGACTTAGTAAACTAGAGAGACTGATTCAGGAAAGCAATGAAGATGAACATTATGGATGGGTGATGAAGAGAAAGAGAGTGCAGTGGTTTAAATTGCAGCAGAGGAAAAGACTACAGTCATTAGTCTTGAGGAAGGATAGAGAGCTCAAGAACGCTGAGCTGGAGCAAGGAAAGATAATGCAGAAAGAAGTCTATTCATGTGAACATGAATCAGAAATTTTCCTTTGGAAAACTGATGAAGTGGATATACAATTCAAGAAGAACTTGATGACGTGTTTTGACAATGGAAGTCAGCTGGAAGAATTGATGCTGCGACCATCTAGAGAGATCTTAGAATCACATGATTTTAAAACTGATGTTTTGTGTGTGAATGCAGGGAATATTGAAGCATGACAACTATCTCATGTTGTCATAGAAGATGAGAAAAGCAAAGCTCAGGCTTTTCAAGACTAGGAAGATTTTTATAATCTTGTGAGAAAGGAAAATGAACAGTTACTGAATACTGTTGTGGAAGACTTTGTAAATATGGGACAGTCATTGAAGGATGAAGTTAAAGAAGAGCAACTACTGAAGACTTTGTGGGTGATCATCAATTTCTGAAGGATGTTAACCTTGAAGACAGTCAAGATAAAGAAGGTTGGTTGACAATAAATACAGAGGAAGAAAATGATGAAGAAAGTGTAGAGCTTTTGAAAGAAGTTCCAAATGAGTTGGCAGATTTGTGGTATGAGCCGAGTCTCTTGGAGAATAGACTAGCAAAACAAAAAATGAACATTCAGATTGTGAAATTGGAACTGAGTGAAGATGAGGAGATTGTCATCAATGAAAAATATGGAAAAGAGGCAGTCAAGAAATCTGAATTCTTGAGCAAATACAGTGAAGACTTTGTGTCTGAAGATTTGTGTAAATCTAATACAAATCTATGTGTAGAAATAGGGAAATCTGAAGTGAATGCAAAACAGAAAATTGATTTCGAAGATAAAGTTGAAGTAGAAAGAAATGTGACTTTGATGTCTCATAGAGAGAAACTATTGCTATCTTTACAGTATGGTGAAGATAAAGATGAAATTGTATTGAGAAGCAACAATAGAAGTGAAATTGTGGAACGTAATTTGAAATCTGAAATGTTGAGTGCAATGGGAAAGGGGGAAGGTCTCAAGCAAAGCAGAATTGCTGAGATTGAAGATATGGTAGACATGAAGACAGAGAATGAAATTTCTGAAGAGTATCGGTGGAAGAGAAGTATTTATAGCTTATATGTTTATGAGAGGGGAGTTTGGATGGAAAACTGTAATTCTTTTATTCAAAAGCAGACTCAGTTGAGTGATGTTTGTTCATTAAGAAGTGGATTGGACAAGGAGATTGAAAGGTTATGGAAACTTAGGTTGACACATTCCAAAGGAGTGTCCAGCATGCAGAAGAAAGGAATGAATTGTTTCAATTCATTAACTAAAAAGGAAATTCTAGGAGAAGGCAATAACAACTTACAATATAAGGTGTGGAAGCCTGGCAATTTGAGGCCAGAACAAGAATGTGCTAAAAGTGACTACAGTGGGGAGTTGCAATACAAGGTTTGCGAACTAGGTAATTGGGCATTATATGCATATGACCTGGAGGTCATAATTTTTCTACCGTGGGAGTTTGATGCAGGAGCATCAAGGTCAAGGCCAACGATGTGATGCATTGGTCACATGTTGTGGCTTTGGAAGAGGACTAGCAGTCCTAAGGATTTGAGGACTTTGATTTTCCAAGTATTTTAATCTAAGTGGTTAATTATTATTAGTTTTTCTCGTTGTCAATTTCTAAGTTTGAATAGGAATTAAATGGATAACTACAGCTCCCTGTGAGGAGACTCAACCATCTAGTTAAGTTGTTACAAGTTTAGGAGTTAGTTAGCTAAATTTAGAAAGAATTCTTGAATTTGTGTAAGTGTCTGTTAGGGCAGAATCTTGCTAGTGGCAGTTCGAGAAAGAAAGGCGAGTTAGTAAAAAGAGGAAATTTTGTAACTCTCGGGAGAGAGAGCGGCAAGGAGAGAAGAGCTAGTCCGTAGAAGAATGGGTGAGGGTTCAAGAGATCGACGGGAGGAGAGCTGGTCGATGGACCATGTACAACAGTAGAGTAGCAAGATCTTATGCATTTCACAATTTTTTGAATCAATGAAAAAGAAACAGAGTTTTATGTTTAACCTGTGTGTTACTCTTTGTATTTGAATGTATGGAATTGATGATCTTAACCTGTAATAGATCTTCATATTGAAAGCACTGTGATTTTGATAAGTTTCATTTCTATGTGTGAATATACTGCCGTAGAACGAGATTGAAATCTTGTTAATGGTTATGTCTTTGTATGAGATTACTTGCAGATGGAGGGCGAGCTTGAGGAACTGAAGTTCCTATGAATTCAGGAAACAAATGCGTGGAGAAGAAAAACAATCATTGAACTTGCGGCTCAGTTTTTGGACAAACGAAGACGAATTCAGAGATTTCGCGATCTGGGTTTTGTGCAGAGTGGGGTCTATTGTATGACTCTCATGTGGATTTTCGAGAAAAGCCACGGTTGAAGAGATTCGTGAGGTTTTCTGAACTGCGTTTTGCAAAAGTGCGTGAATAAAGTTTTGGGTTGATCAAGTGTGAAATGGAATCGAGTTCTTAAAGAAAGAAGATGTGTGCCGGGAACCTTGAAGTTGTCGATATGATATGAATGAAAATACAACGTTCAAGAATTGTATTAAGCAAAAGTAGAGTGGGTGTATTCAACCTTCAAAGGTAATCGGAAAATGCTGGTAACATTATTGAATTCCTGCATGATACTTCAATTTCTGCAATCATTTAAATATTCCTGTAACTGAGTGTCACTTTGGCAGTGCCATTTAGTTACTGTAGCATTTTGGTAATAGTTGTGGACTGGAAGAAGAGGTTATCTCTCAGAATTAAGGCAGGGCTTTGAGGGGCCTTGCACCAAAGAAGCTCTCACTTAGGGTCTTCAGTTTTTAGGTATGGAAGGACCTGATACAATGTTGGAGACACCTGATGCAACATTGGAAAATTTGAAAATGGATTTGGAATCCATTCATCATAGATATTAATCTTTCATCAGAATGTTGTGGGAGAAAGGAGATTGAAAATTAGGGTTTCCAAGTAAGAGGAAACCCTAGCAAGTTTGGGAGACTCATAGGGCAGTAATGAAGGAGGTTTAAATGGAACTGGTATTCTATCATCCTAGCACCATGAACCTATATAATATGTTTACAAGTGATCCTTGGATGATTAGGATTTTACCCTTCTAGAAAAGACTACAAGCAATCTCGACAGGTATGACTTGAGGAGATGCAGGTATGTTTTGAAATTTGTTTAATTTATCTGATGATTAAATTCATGATATGTTTGTCT
The DNA here is from genome assembly GCA_027924585.1 of Larix kaempferi. Classification (NCBI taxonomy): domain Eukaryota; kingdom Viridiplantae; phylum Streptophyta; class Pinopsida; order Pinales; family Pinaceae; genus Larix; species Larix kaempferi. Next base: position 756,203 of record BSBM01000153.1, read on the forward strand.
TCATATTATTGAGGTTAGTACAATCGTGATTAAATCTTAGACTTTTCTGATCACCTTAGTTAAAGTATGAATGCATGTTAATGATAAAAGACATTTGTTGATTAGGGTTATGACACTTATGATTGTACTAATGCACTGTGGTGTTGTATGAGGATAATGTTGTCTGCTAACATGAAAGATACATCAAGAAAGACAAATCAAGTTCTAGATCAAGAATATATGACCATGGTGACATGAAGGCAAAGACTCATCCATAGTCATTGATCACATAGAAACTCTACTTACGAGGTATGTATAAGTTGGTTCTACAATGCTTAACTTATGAGATATGTAGGTTACTAGCACAGGGTCTCTAAATCATTGAAGAGAACAAAGAAGATATTATTTGGGTATGTTAGACATAACTAGCAAGCATGATAATCCAGGTATGTTTTCCTATATCGAGTTAGAATCCTACTTTGTGTTAAGATCTTATATAAGTATACTTTTGTATGATTGATAATGATTATTCATGAAGTTATCAAGGGTTTATGCATATTATGCTTCTTAGTTTGATTAATGATATGACAAACTAGAAGAGTCCTATGGTCAAATAAGAATATGCATGAGTAAAAGAAGTACTCCTTGAAACCTTGAATACTAACGCTTGTGATAAATTACCCGTGTATGAAATGATCATGACCATACATGTTTAAGATTATTTAGGATCATAATGTTTTGATAGTACTGAGATTATACTAATGAATGCATGATTATGTATGAGATATTGAGGATGACACAATGATGAAACTAGTGCACACTTAAGCATGCATAGTGGTCTAGGATGGATAGAAGTTCAAAGACATATAATCATGATGCTATCATAAAGGAAAAAATAGAGATCAAGAGGGAGCCAACCACACAAACATAGAAGATAAGTATTTGAATTACTTCTTGAATCTCTGAATAGTTAATGATATTGCTCGTAATAGTTGTATGCATATTTGTATTCCTAGAATCAGGAAATATATCATGCATAGTGTAATCATTCATATAGCATTGAACAATATACTACTAATATGCATATGATGGGTAAGTTGGACAAACATTCCATTGTTGCTTGTCTAGAATGAAACCTCTTTGTTGACATGCTGAGAGCTGTGCATGCTCTTGATAGTATGTTCTGGTAGAGATGGAAGGCATCTAGATAGCCATTGTATGCATACAAGATATGGAAAAGTGTTGTGCCAAAGTATTGGTCAAGATAGTTGCATAACTATGTGAATCATATCGGTATGCATAATAGGTTATCATTGAAATGTCAACATGATTTGATGATTATGAAGTGTTACTAATAATGTAATTAAATTTAATTTGTAGGAAAGATCATGTGCTATGATCTACAAAAGAAGGATGATGAACACCTATTCCAAAGAGAAACTGATGGATGTTCAACAAGAAGACTTGCAAATCAAACGTACTATAGAAGGCTCGTGGCTAGAGGATTCTCTTAGAAAGAGGGAGAGGATCATGACGAGATGTTTGCTCCAAGTGGCTAGCCACACTTCTAGAGATAGATTACACCCATGGATGACAAGACCGTTCTCTTGAATGGTGTAATTGAAGAAGAAGTGCGAATCGAGCAAACTCACAGGTTTCGATAGAGAATCACATGATTGAAGAAGGTTCTGTACGGGTTCAATAGGTACCCGGGATCGATAGTCATTTGATGAGATTGATGATCACCACGGGTGATGCGGATTTCAACCTTTTCTACAAGGTTGAAGATGGTTTCTATATACAAATGACATTCTTCTCTTAGATGGATGCAAGAAGGAACTCACCATAGAGTTCGAGTGATCTTGAGGTTCATATCAACAGACCCATCTGATGAGAGATGGCACAGATAGATATGTAGAAGATCACTCAATGCAGAGTGTGAATGATGTTCAGTCACAGAGGGAGTAGATCTTAGAGTTAAAGAATCTTGGTATGATTCTTGTGATTAGATATGTGGCTGAGATCAGATGAGATTTTTCCTTACCTAAGGAAAATGTGAAGTAGAGAACCGTGATGATGGATGGTGGTTTCTACAATTTACAGATAGATGACTGGTTCATTGATGTATCTGACGAATACCAGGCCAGATATATGCTTTGCTATGAACACCCTGAGTCAGTATCTAGTTGAGCTTAGACGTGTTCACCTAGTAGTTGCAAAGCATGTGATGAGGTACCTAAAAGGTACGATAAATTTTGGTCTATATTATCTTGGAGATCACGACTTCAGATGGTATGGTTATAGAGATGCAGATTGGGCTGGAAGTGTCTCAAACAGAAAGAACACATCGGGTGGATGTTATTGTCTGGGATTTGCTATGATCTCATGGTTTAGCAGAATGTAGTCCAGTGTGGATCTTAGCACAGCTGAAGCGGAATATATAGCAGCTTGCTCTGCTAGTTGTGAAGTCATTTGGCTTCGGAAGTTGTTGTCAAGACTATTTGACTTAGAGATGGACTCCACTGTGATCTTGTGTGACAACCAGAGTTGTATCAAGATGACGGAGAATCCAATGTTCCATGATAAGTCAAAGCACATAGAGATTTGGTATTTCTATATATGAGATATGGTGCAGAAGGGAGCTATAAAGCTCAAGTATGTGAGCACTGATGAGCAAGTTGCTGATGTATTGACCAAACCTCTGTCTCGAGTAAAGTTTGAGTATTTCCAAAACAAGCTTGGTGTAGTTCAAAAGGACCCTCCTCGAAAGGGGGAGTGATGAGGTCGATGATGAGGATACTTGTATCGATGATGAGAATACCTGTATCGATGATGAGGATACCTGTATCAAGGATGAGGATGCCTGTACCGACGATGAGGTCGATGATGAGAATGCATGTACCGACGATGACGTCGATGATGAGGATTCCTGTACTGACGATAAGGTCGATGATGAGGATGCCTATACCGACGATGAGGTCAATGATGAGGATACTTGTACCGACAATGAGGTCGATGACAAGGATACCTATTCCGATGATGAGGATACCTGTACCGACGATGAGGTCGACGAGTGGTCCTTAGACTTGGTCTAAGTTGACAAGTGGATTGCATCATCCCTGGACTTTAGTCCTAAATGGATCTGGAGACCTATGTCTTCGAGAAGTGGTCCTTAGACTTTGTCTAAGTAGACGAGTGGATTGCATCATCCCTGGACTTTAGTCCTAAATGGATCCGGAGACCTGTGTCTTCGAGAAGTGGTCCTTAGACTTTGTCTAAGTAGACGAGTGGATTGCATCATCCCTAGACTTTAATCCTAAATGGATCCGGAGACCTGTGTCTTCGAGAAGTGGTCCTTAGACTTTGTCTAAGTAGACGAGTGGATTGCATCATCCCTGGAATTTAGTCCTAAATGGATCCAGAGACTTGTGTCTTCGAGAAGTGGTCCTTAAACTTTGTCTAAGTGGACGAGTGGATTGCATCATCCCTGGACTTTAGTCCTAAATGGATCCGGAGACCTGTGTCTTCGAGAAGTGGTCCTTAGACTTTGTCTAAGTGGACGAGTGGATTACATCATCCCTGGACTTTAGTCCTAAATGGATCCAGAGACCTGTGTCTTCGAGAAGTGGTCCTTAGAATTTGTCTAAGTAGACGAGTGGATTGCATCATCCTTGGACTTTAGTCCTAAATGGATCCAGAGACCTGTGTCTTCGAGAAGTGGTCCTTAGACTTTGTCTAAGTAGACGAGTGGTTTGCATCGCCCCTAGACATGATATGGTGTCTTAAATTGATAGGGATTGATCATCCCGTAAGTAGATCAGGATTGTATCATCCTTGGACTTATGTACTAAAGTGAGAGGGATTGATCATCCTGTAATTGGATCATGGGTGTTGCAAGTTATGATGTTGTTGATCAAGAGATCCAAACGATGCTGTTGATCGGAAGATCTAGATGATGATGCTGTTGATCAAGAGATCCACATGATGCTGTTGATTGGAAGATCGAGATGATGATGCTGTTGATCGAGAGATCCAAATGATGCTGTTGATTGGAAGATCGAGATGATGATGCTGTTGATCGAGAGATCCATATGATGTTGTTGATCGGAAGATCCATATGATGATGCTGTTGATCGAGAAATCCAGATGATGCTGTTGATCGGGAGATCCAGATGATGTTGTTACTGTAGCTGATCGAGTGCTACAGAAGATGAAGATTTAGTACTGAAGATGTTGATGTTTCGGTATTGAAGATGTTCCAGTAGCTGTTCGAGTTACTGATGACGATTGAAGAAAACTTCCAATGATTTATAGATGTATCCCTATGATGTTGTTGATGACTCCTTGCTCCTATAGATGTTGTTAGAATATCCTTCTCGTTAAGGGGGAGTGTTGAAATATTGTAACTTCTAAGAATATTCTATTTGTACTTTATTATCCGGAGATGTTTCATTCCTCCGTCAGAATATTATTATATATCCAGAGATGTTTATTGCTCCGTTGGGATGTTATAACTAGGGTTATTAGACTTCCCTAGTGGGGTCGGCCCTGAGTTAAGTTATTAGAGGTTATTAGACTCTCCTAGGAGAAGTCGGCCCAGTTAGGGTTAAAAGTCAAGTGAAGTAAAGTATAAATAGAGGAGGTGTGTTCCTCATTTAACACACACACACTCACTTGTGAACTTCCATAGGAGAGAGAGACATTCACAAAGGAGGAGAAGGAGCTCTTGTTTGGGGATTTCATCTTTGTACTTGTTGATCATCTATATTGAGGAAGTTTTGCTAGGTTTTCTACCCCATGAGGGTTTCCCAGGATAAATTGTGTCTCTTGTGTTTATGCTGTGTTTGTTGTTCTTTCAGTGATCCTGTATATGCTATTATTGTGAAATTGAATTGAATACTGATGTTATCTATCTTAGCATATTGAATCTTAACAATTTATACCATTTGTAAACATCTAATTAAAAATCTTTTTAAAAATAAAGTAATTTACATGAGAATTTGGAAATTCTAATATGTATTCGTAAATTTTATTATTTAATTTTTATTTATAAAATTTGGAAACATTCATTAAAAATATTTTTTAAAATAAAGCAATTTACATTTATCACTTTAAGCTTTTTTAAGAATTTGAAACTTCAAATATATATTCACTGACCAAGTCAAAGTGAGAGATCATTAGAGTAAAGGTCCTAAATTGCCTAAATGCATTGAGGAGGTTGAGAGAAGTTAAAGAGGAAGATATAGACACATGGATGCCTAATATTAGAGTAGGTATCTTAGATTGCCTCTTTTTTCATGGAAAATGTTTTTGAGAAATTCTTTAGGTGCTTCTTCATATTACATTATTGGGGATCAAAGTGAATGTTGTTGGAGTACAATATGTACTCCTAACCTAAAGGGACTCTACCAAAATTGAATCCATGACCTTTGAATGGTCCTTGCTTTGAAACAGGTTGCATTGATTGAGGTAATCCAATGGGCTTCAAAATACCTTGTATATATTAGTGTTAATGCCTTGAGAAAGTTTAAAGAAGTTGAAGTGAGAGTTCTAGACACAAGGGTGCCTAAAAGTAGATCACATATCCTAAATTACCTAAAAGCATATACTTATTTTCTTGTTCACTTGAATCATAGTCATCATGAACATAACAAAATTCACAAATGTAAAACTCAAGGTAGATCTAGCCTCAAATAGAAAAGCTTGGCGTCAATCTCAACATGACAAATAACAAATGCATGATCTTTTGGGATTTATGGAGAGAAATTTCATTCATTAAGTTTACAATGGAAAATGTGGAGGTGGATTTGATCTTAATCAATCTCTTTCTATGATATTGCTAATTCTAGCATTGGACAGAATTCGTTTAATTATATCTTTGTATACTAGGAAATAATTTAATGCAAATAAGTATTTTTTCCAAGGAATAGCCTCACAAAAAACCCTTTGAGTGCTCCATAATTCATGGAAGATAAATGAGGTAAATCATTGGCCTTCATTACAAAGCCTAACCTCGAGGGGTTCAAGAGAATCGAACCCGTGATCTCTCCAACTTTCGGGGAAGAGGTCTCACGTATGGTTCATTGCCACGTGGCTGTATTTTTATGAATTATATATTTGTGTTCCTTTATAAACTGAATTTGGAGATTTGAACTTTGACCTCTCTCTCTCTCTATATATATGAGTTGTATATACTCCATAGTACCTTGTTCTTTTTATAATATAACCTTCTTATAACATAACTTTTATGTAGGGTTGAATGTAATATAATTAAACTTCACATCATTAGATAAACTGACCATTCACCTTTTGATTGTTGAAATGATTCTCTCATTTTTTTAGCTTGAAAGTTAGAATTTCAAGGGCATGTAAGGGGAATCTTAGATTTGGTTTGGAGTGTCCAATCCAACAATCTAATGGTTATGGTGGTTGATGGCTTGGGTGGTCCTTGGAAAACATGGAAAGGATGCTGGTACTAAAGCCTCAAGCTAATTCAACATAGTCACGATTTTCAAGAATAATCTTGCTGTAGTTGAATGCAATTCATGGACATACCTTCAATCATTGTCTTTTGATTGCATAGCTCCAAGGTTACTACGAATTGTATGAATGGTGAAGAAACATATTAGTTTAAAGTACATATAGAGTTTCATTCCAATGATGATGCATTCTTAGTAATTATAATGGCACAAATTGTGGATTTGAAGTTTATTTCTATAAATCTATTAATATTAGTTATATATTCGAGTCTTTCAACATCATAAATTGTTATTTTAGCTTGTTTACCAATCGTGAATTCAATAATGTTTATTAATGTTTTCTTTACTTAGAAATCTACAAACTACCTTACTCCAGTGTTAGATATGGACCAAGAACTCCACGTAAAATACAAGGCATAAATGTGAACTAAGGACTTTCTAAGTAGTATATTAGGAGTTGTGGATATGTTTCATTTTTTGTTGTTTTAGATACTTTATACTAATAGGTGCCAATAACTAATGCTAAGCAGATTTTTCCTTTCAATTTGTCATTGTGATTTCCACACTTTACATTGCCTTAGGATTTATAGTTAAGCATCTCTGATAAAGTAGTCTTTGCAAGTCCTTCCATTGATGAGCATGAACTTCTATACAAGATTACTACACTGCAACTTTTACATAGTCCTCTAAATTGATAATTAAATGTTTTCCACCTTGAACATGACTAGTTTCATGCAGTGTGAGTAGAGTAAGAGTGACATTATTATTGACATTCAACAATAAATATGAGATTGAATATGAGATTGACCCTAAATATGACTACCCACATATGTGATAGGGCATTTGTGCTATTCATTTTTATTAATTAGTTACTTTTTTAAAGTGTTAGAGTCTATCTTCTATTAATATACAACAAATATTACATCATAACATACTTGATTTTCCTCCATTTAGGTGGAATGTATGAGGTTTTTAGTGAAATATTTACATCTATATATAAGTCTTTCTAGCCTGATAGAGATTCATTTGAAAAAATTGAAATAATCTCAACAAAAAAGCAAATAAGACCATTAGTGTTAAGGTTACTAGAAGTAATTACTTTCAGTATAATTATCCAAAAATCAAGACTATATCTTCTAGCTTTAACCTTCAAACTAACTAGAAGTATAAGGCAAAGGGTTGTAAGAAAGACCTTATGACCTACATACATGAAAAGTAAGTATAAAGGAAATTGCATGGAAGAGTGACTAAGCTACCATTGACCTTCATAATCCGTGTCAATTGTGATGAGGTCAAGTTGAGAATCTGGTTGGGTGTCCTTAAATGTTGTTTCTTTGGTTTGTTTTCCTCTGGGTCATCCTCTATCATAACAACGTTCAAACCCCAACATGCTTTGATGAGAGCATCATACTTGCTTTTCATGACTTCTATTTTTATAGAATAACATTGTGTCTCTGGTTGTCCATTTCTTCCATGGCCTGAGCTACTTGAAATTTGACTAGTCATTAGATTTTTTTCATCTTTGAGACCTCGATGTCTATTTCTGGAGAAGCCTGCATTAGTCATCCATTGAAATGCCTCCCTATCTACTTTCTCTATGGGAGTTTCCTCCCTCTTAAATGATGCCTTCTTCTTCAAATCTTCCATCTCAGCTTTAACAATGTCATTGTTGTTCTTGAAGTGCTTATTTGTTGTTTCCATGGTGTCCTTATGTGCTTTAGGAATTTTCATAACCTACTTTTGAGGTCTAGTGTAATAGTTCTTAGGCTTGCCACGCTTGTTATCCTTACCTCCATCCACTGTGTCCTCAAGAGCATGGACTTTCCCTTTTCCCTTAACAATATAGAGTCGTCCCGTTGTTGTTACCTCCTTACAATTGTGCTCACTCATAGAAGTGACCTTCCAACCCATATTATAATCTATCGACGACCTCTGTGTGCTCCCTTGAATTTGTGGCCAAATGAAATTCTACGAAAATATTGCTCTCTGGAGGTCAATAACCTTATTTTCAAGGAGTAATCGATAACAAATGAGACAGTAACATAAAACATGAGCTCATAGCCCCTTCCTCATCACATTAGAGGTCAAATCCATCATCATTGTAGTCACATGGATTGCCTTCAGTTCAAGAATTATGCTAAGTGTGGTGCAATACCCACTCTCCTTTGATCGGTCCAACCCCATAATTGATAGCTACCTTGCCAAGACATCGTTCCTCCTCCACCTGGATGCCTGCAACCTTGGGAATGTTGTTCAATTGTTGTCCTCATTCTCTACTGGTAGCCATGATTGCTACTTGGGCACATGTCCCTTTCACCCCATCCGAGTGCTCATGCCTCTTAATGTTACATGTATCTCTTTCTTTCATTATGTCCACCTACTCTTGATTGTCTTCAATGCTTCCACCATTTTCTTATCATATTCTAGAATAATTTTGGTTGTAGCCAACTTTTCTTCATCATAGTTAATCAAACATTCTTCCAAACTAGTCAACACATCATGGATTCCCTATTTGGACATAGTAGCAATCAAATACACACTGTTCCTACCTCTATATATAATCCTTATAATAAGAACATTCTACTTTCTTTAGTAGCTTGCTTCCTCAATTGCACCATTTCATGATACTAGAATTGGCCTTATTGGGTAATATGTACAAGATTTGCATCAAGACCCTTCATTTATATGTTTTGAAATTTCAAATTTGAAGTCTTCTCAAGCAATGAGTTTGTTATAGAATTATTTAATTATTTGGAGGATGGCCTCTATGTTTTCCCTTAGCATTGTATTTGACACAATTCTAAGAGAAACATAAATAAGAAATATAAGAGTTGGAGAATAACAAATACATGTGAGAATAACTAAATTTAGAATTGATATATTGATAACATGCAAGAAAGGCATAGCAAGAAAAAAAATCTAACAAAGTGTAATATACACATCACTATACTTGTGATTTAGGCACTATTGTAATAACCAAAAGTGGTTCCAAGGATCTAGAGATGATTGAGCATTAATGGGCATTTCATTTTATAAGAAAAAATTATTAACACAATGTAGAGTAAAAAATGGAAGTAAATAAGTGTTATTTCTAAAGTTCTCAAACATTAAGAAATATTGAGGATGAAAATTAGATAGGTAGAATTGTGTAAGTGGCTTCTTATCCCACTTCAATGATATTATTGAATTCATTTTGTGAATTTGACATTTTATTTTATTTGTAAGAGATATTGCTTTATTCTATATTTAAGCATTTGTTTTTTATGCCTTTGATCCACTTGCTCCAATCTCTTTTCAAATGATAGTGACAAGCCATTTTGCTTGAATCCCTCTCCATCATAAAATGACCAATTTCTAAATTGAAACATGGTTAATAAGCCTCCTACAAGTTTGTATTTTTTCTAAACAAATGTTACATACATAAATAAATAATATTATTAATAATAAATAATAAATAAATATAATGTAATAGTTAATTAAAAATTAAAGGATGTGTCCTTTATTTGAAAAGGCACGATGGGTTATATATAAGACCCACATATTGTAATGTATTATCTCTTTCATATTGTCAATTATATATTTAATTGAGCATTAATGGGCATTTCATTTTTTAAGAAAAAATCATAAACACGCGGAGAAAAAAATGGAAGTAAATAAGTGTTATTTCTAAAGTTCTCAAACATTAAGAAATATTGAGAATATTGAACATTAGATAGGTAGAATTGCGTAAGTGGCTTCTTATCCCACTTCAATGATCTTATTGAATTCATTTTGTGAACTTGACATTTTATTTTCTTATCAAGAGATATTGCTTTATTCTATATATAAGCATTTGGTTTTCATGCCTTTGATCCACTTGATCCAATATCTTTTCAAATGATAGTGATAAGCCATTTTGCTTGAATCCCTCTCCATCATAAAATGACCAATTTCTAAATTCAAACATGGTTAATAAGCCTCCTACACGTTTATATTTTTTCTAAACAAATGTTACGTACATAAATAAATAATATGATTAATAATAAAAATAAATAAATATAATGTAATAATTAATTAAAAATTAAAGAATGTGTCCTTTATTTGAAAATGATCCTTTATTGGAATATGGGTTATATATAAGACCCACATACTGTAATGTATTATCCTCTTTCATATTGTCAATTATATAATTGATTGAACATTAATGGACATTTCATTTTATAAGAAAAATTCATTAATACAATGTAGAGTAAAAAATGGAAGTAAATAAATGTTATTTCTAAAGTTCTCAAACATTAAGAAATATTTTGAACACTAAACATTAGATAGGTATAATTGTGTAAGTGGCTTCTTATCGCACTTAGATGATCTTATTGAATTCATTTTGTGAACTTGACAATTTATTTTCTTAGATATTGCTTTATTCTATATTTAAGCATTTGGTTTTTATGCCTTTGATCCACTTGCTCCAATCTCTTTTCAAATAGTAGTGATAAGCCATTTTGCTTGATTCCCTCTCCATCATAAAATGACCAATTTCTAAATTCAAACATGGTTAATAAGCTTCTTACAAGTTTGTATCAATTTCTAAATTCAAACATGGTTAATAAGCTTCCTACAAGCTGGTATTTTTTCTAAACAACTGTTACATACATAAATACATAATAATAATAATAATAAATAAAATAAATATAATGTAATAATTAATTAAAAATTAAAGGACATGTCCTTTATTTGAAAAGGCACTATGGACTATATATAAGACCCACATATTGTAATGTATTATCCTCTTTCATATTGTCAATTATATATTTTATTTATAGACAATATCAAAGTGTTTAGTGTTTCTAATTCAATAAACATGGCTCAATTTCTATGCATGGAGTTTAATTGTTTCACTCTACTTTGATTGATGTCAAACAAAGAATTACAATAACTAGTAGATTTGTGATTTTTTCTTGACAAAATAGGAATCAGTTCACTAATTATATTATAAGCAAATTTCTTATTGGTTTTGTAAAGAAAGATTAACATTTTTGGTAATAAGTGGATCTAAAGAAGATTTTACTATATTCTATTGACATCTGGTTTAAGATTTTGTTTTCTTGTTTGCATTAATCTATTTTGTTCATAAAATGTTTAGATATTTAATTATTTTTGTATTTTATGCTTTATTGTCCACAATTAACACAAGTTAGACATAACATTCAAGTACAATCCATCTTTTAATTGCACAATCAATGAACATAGATGATCAACCACTAAATGATCAAACTTCGTTTTCTCCTCTCACTTATCCAATGAACAAGTGGATATGATAAAACATGTGGATGGATCAAGTTTAAGATTTATTATGGAAACTAATGATTTATAAAAAATGCTTAGAGTTAGAGATATTTAAATTAAATACAAATAAACTAGTTATTTTATAACATTTCTCACAAAATCATTTTTCCTGTGAAGCTTTATGTTCATCAATATTTATTTACCAAATTTTAATTTCATATTGCAAATTTAAAAAGTTAAGATAGGTTTGGTTTTAATTTTTTTTTTACTTTTTAATGAATATTAAAAGAAATAATATATATTTTTGACTAATACTATGAAGTTTTTAGCTTGTTAAAAAATAATATACTTCCTACACTAATACTTTAAATGTTTTATTACATATGATTTTTACTTCTTTTTTCTTTTCTTTTTCTTTTTCTTTCTTTTCTTTTTCTTTTTTTCTTTTTTCTTTTCTTTTTCTTTTTCTCTTTTTTTTTCTAGTAGAAAAAAGCATACTATTGATATTCCTGGAGAATCAAATAGTACATCGATGATCTTAGTCTTTTAAAGACCGTTATACAAAAAAATAGGGATTATAGCTCTTTTATGAGCATCCACATTCTTCTCAAAAACCTACAAGGTCTGGTACATAGTCATTACAACAATCAGTTCAAAAAAAACTTCCCACTAGCAATAGATAGTATATGCATCTGAAACTAAACAATAATTTAGTCATAAAACCTCATAGTTCCCATATCGCAAATATGAGAATCCTGGACTGCTTCCCAGATTAAAATCCCAACATCACCCTCCAAAGCCAATTTTGAGAGCTTGTCTGCTAAGGAGTTGTGATGTTTGTAAATATGCTCAAAAGATATATTGTTGAAGGCCTGAATTTCTACGACTATCCTCTTGCACCAATGCACAAGAGATGTAACTTTTAATTTATAATCACCTTTCGCCCATTTTATAGTGACCTGCAAATCCCCATAAACTTTAAGATCAACAAAACCGAACATATTGGCCACCTTCAAAATACACCATATGCCAAGAAGCTCAGCCTTCATGTTAGTACTTGTACCACAGTTTAGTCTCAAAGTAAAATAATGTCCATGGTTCAAGTAAATGGCACCACTATCTGCACATAGACCATTAGTTGCTGCACCATCAAAGAAAGAAATAGGGCATTTTATCTGAAACTTGAAGTTAGTGACTTTCAAAATTTTCTTAGGCGCCTGCTCCTTTATATAAAGTTTATACAGATTCAAAATCTGGATACAAACAAACTGAACATTTGGAGTCAAATCCTCAAAAACTGCCATATTCCTTGAATGCCAAATAGACCATGAAATAAAGATCGGAAGGAGAGGGTGGTCTCTACATGAGTGTCTAAACCAATTGAGTGTGCAAGTATCAAAATTATCATAACCCCACACTAGACTATTCTTCAATGAAGAACAAATTCTGTTCCAAATGTTTCTTGTGAAGACACAATTAACAAGGATATGGCAAGTAGAACTTGCATTGTTTCTTCAAAGTAAACAGATGTTGGGGCCAATCCAACCTTTCTTGACTAAATTGCCCCAAGTATTTAATCTTTCATAAAGAGCGAACCACATAAAACACTTGTATTTCAAGGGTATACTCCATTTCCAGATATGCTTGAACCACCATTGCTGGGGATAAAATCACTTGTTCAATATTAATGAAGCATATGCAAATTTGGACGTCACCTTCATACCCGAAGCCGCACAAAAATCATTAATAATTCTCTGAAATACATCCATTCATCACGAGAATCGGGACCAACTAGCAGAACACCATCTACAAAAAGCAGATGAGAAAGAGAGAGCTTAGTAGAACTTTTTATACCCTTTAATTTACCTTCCAATTTTTCTTTATTTATCAATCTGCTGAAGCCATCTATGATGAGAAGAAATAACAGGGGAGATAAGTGGAAGCCCTGCCGAATTACTTTGGAGCACTTGAAGAAATACGAAGGCACCCCATTGATCATAACAACTATATTAATGGATGAAACACATGCCATGATCCACTTAATAACCAAAGGAGGGATTACAATATGAATAAAAATAAACCTCAAAAAACACCAATCCACTCTGTCATAGGATTTCTCAAGATCCATCTTAAGGAGTAAAGCCTTTTTTTCCCCTTCTTTATGGTATGGATAATTTCCTGAGTGATGCCAACAACGTCAAGAATTTGACGATCCTGAAGAAACCCAAATTATTCTGGAGAAATGAACTTTGACAAAGCAGGCTTCAGTCTTACAACAATAATATTTTAAATGAGCTTGTATATCAAATTACATAAAGCAATACGTCAAAAATCTCCAAAGGTGTTTGGTTCACTGCACTTAGGAATTAGTGTGAGAAAAGTGGAATTCATAGCCCCTAAAATAAAACCTTATGTTAGGGAAAATTCAACAAAATGAATAATCTCATCACCCATGATGTCGAAGAAGTGCAGAAACAATTCGACAGTCCAACCATCTGGCCCCAGAATTTTCTCCTTAGCGAATAATTTCAAGGTATCTTCAACCTCCTTCAGAGTAACCTTCCTACCCAGTTCCACAGCTTCCTGTTCAGTAAATAAAGATGGAAAAATCTTGGCCACGTTCAACTGGGAATTTAGATCACAATGCTTTGGATTAGTAAAGATGTTACCAAAAAAGGATTTAGTAGTAGATTGTAAATTTTCCTGACCATAAATAGAATTGCCTAACTCATCATTTAGATCCCAAATGGCATTATTATTTCTTCTGGAGGAGGAAAAAGCATGGAAAAATTTAGTGTTCTTATCTCCCAATTCTATCCAACTAGATCTACTCTTGAGCCTCCAATCCATCTCCTCCCGAATCAATAATTTTCTTTTTCCTGCTCAAGGAGTTTTAATTTAGCAAGCTCCTCCACCTCCAACTTTTGATCAATGTTTTTTAAAATTAGAGCTTGAATCTATTTCCCCAACTTCTCTAATGCCTGCCTTTCCAGCCTATTTTTTTTTTTAATCCATGATGTTACAACACCTTTAAGCTTTCTCAGTTTATAGACTAAGGAATCCATAGGGTTTAAACCCTCCTCCATCTCACAGTTGAGCTAGAAATCCCGAATGTTTGAAAAACATGATTCATCCTTAAGACAAGAACAATTGAACTTAAAAGGACAATTCAAAGAAGAATTAGAATCTTCAAGTTGAATAAACACAGGCCAGTGATCAGAGAAAATTTCATCACCAACCCAAGATCTGTATCGCTGAAACAAATTCAGAATGGATCTTTGGACCAAAAACCTGTCGATTCTTTTATGGATTTCATCTACTCCCAATCTACCATTAGTCCATGTAGGCGTAGAAACACTTAATGACACATCAACTAGGTCATTAGAATCCAACAAATCTGAAAAGTATTCTGCAAGATCATCCAATTTAGCCGAATACCCCCAAATTTCAAAGGCAACTCTTGTGAAATTTAAATCTCCTGTAATAATAAGATTGTCCAAATTTAGAATTCCAGAAGCCTTAAAAGAATTCTAGAACTGAAGTCTACCCTTATACAAACCATAGCAATTCATTACTGTCATCTTAAAATTAAAAGCCCTGCTCCAGCCATCTAGTAAAATACCCCACTCAGTCTTGTAAGCAAAAAATTGGAAAAAAACGAGGATTCCAACCCACTAAGAGGCCACTAGATAATCCACAAGCAAAGATAGCTGCAAATTCCCAACCCGCCAGTAAGTTGACGACTTTCAGAATAGCTTTAGTATCCTCACACATGGTCTCTTGAAGAAGAATTATATTTGGGCTAGTAGAGTGAAAAAGTTTGGATAAGGTCCTAGCCCTGGAATCCTTACCCAAACCCCTAACATTTAAGGATAAAAATAACATTAAGCAACAAGAGGGTTGGGATTCAAAGCTCTAAGTTCCCGGGCAGAGAGGGAGGAATCAACAATCTGGTTAGAATCATCTAGTCTCGCATAAATGGGAATGTATCCATCATCATCCCCCACAGTTGACTTTTGCATATTTTTCTTTTTTTCCTAATTGTAACATTTTGGAAATAGATACTCTGAATAGGTTTAACATTAGAACTAAGAGAGGGTTGATTAGAATAGACATTCAAAGGAGTGATACAAGATTCAACAAGACTAGCGTTATATCCACAATCCTTTAAAACATTACTTTCCTCCAATGTAAAAACATTAGCTTCAACACCCAAAGTGGAAACCCCACCCGAAGAGGACTTATCATCACCCTCAAATTGCATAGAGTGTGGCAAAAAAACATAGGTATCAATTAAAGGAGACAAAACAGGTTGGATGGTCTAAAAACCTTCAGAGTTAGGGCCCGAAAAAACCTTCAGGGGATCATCAATTGACGATGAAGGCACTCCCAAATTTAGAGAAATTTCTCCATTAGATATTCGTTCATCTAAAGATTTATCAACTTCTAAATAAAAGTTCAATTCGGGTTTTGTCACGCCTTTATAGGGCGTTTTTTCATTAGGATAAGACTTGCCCAAAAAAAGCTGCTAAGGAAAGGCCATCCAAGTTCGAGATTTGAAATAACCTAGAGAATCTGAAGCAATCTCCGCACCCATACCATCTTCATTCGGAGCCGAGGAAACATAGGGACATCTGGACAGAACATGAACCGTATTCTTGTAGACATAACATCTAAAAGGAAATTTGAAGTAATCCAGTCTTTGACATAATGTACAAGATCCCCAGACCGCATCCACTTCAACAGGGAGCCTCAGGCTCATATCAAATTATACCATAACTCTAGCAATGTGTATGTCGGTTCCATAAAGCGAGTTCTTATCTAGACGAATAAATATCCCAACCTTGTTTTCCAACCTGATAAGTATATTTTCTGTCCAAATCTCTATAGGAAGGCCCAGAATCAACATCCAGATATGTCTTCGACATTGCCTTTCTCTTAACGGATCAAAAGCACTGTTCCATCTTTTTAACACGAAAGATCCTTCCTTAAACAACCATATACTATCTAGTATATCATTCACACATTCAACATTCGAAAAAATGAACAATATCCATCTATTCATGAGGATATTGACTCTAGGATCCATACCCACCAAGGGGGTCCAGAACTTATTAACGCAATCCATAATTTCTTTCCTATTTCCAGAGGTGTACTCCAGTCTTCCCACCAGAGCTCGACATGATAACATTTCAATGTGGTCAAGGTTTGTCTGCGAATCAATAATAAAATGAACTTTACCCTCTTTTTCCTTAATGGCTTTGAGTGAACGCCATTGTCGTGCTTTGGCGCCAAACACCACAGAATTCCTGCGTAATCCCTTCTCACCAGAAAAACTAGGGTTTTCTCCAGAAAAACCCTTCTCATTAGATAAACTAGGGTTGGTTTCAGAATATCCCTTTTCATGCATAGAAATCGATGTAACAGTGGCCAGTATGGAGAAAAGTACGAAAAGACAAACCCTGCAAAAAAGTGATCCAAAGGTGCATCAAACAAAAAAGGAGAAAAGGACAAAAAAGTTGGTTTCCCCAGCATTAGCAAGATCTATCAAAATGGATAAAACTCATAGAAAAAACGAAGCACCACAAACCCTACTAATGGAAAAAACTGAAAACCCTAGGACAAAGAGATCGTGATCGAACCAACAAATAAGATTCCCACTTTTTTTATACTTGGTTGGTACTGGGTTGATTCGAATGAATCAACTTGACTCCAAGTTGTTGGTTTAGATCAATGATGGCTCTCGCCAGAATCTCCAGCAATTACCAGGAGCAAAGACCCCAATATCCATCCCCCCAACCTGCACCATTGCCTCAATCAATCACACACAGAGTCCAAATCATCTCATGTGTAACTCCTGATTTTTACTTTGTATCTTTAATCAAAACCATAACTTTTTTTATATTGGATTAAATATTTTAATTTATTTTATTAATTACATTTATTAATTTTTATGTTATATTAAACAAAAATAAGAATTCAAAAAATATTATTCGATCAATGAAAAAATGAAAGCTATTTGAAAGAGTTTGGTTTGAATGTTAGGTGATATGGTGTTTGATAGAGGGGATTTTATCTGCTTCTCTCAACGATGATGTGTTATTATGAGGACACAACACCACACGGGTAATTATCATGCAAACATTCCAGCGATATGATGTTTGATAGAGGGGGTATTTATATTATCCTTCTAATAAAAATGTTAATTGGATTTCCATTTGTAATTTAATCATTTTTTTCATTAGTTACACAAAAATCACTGAACCAACTAGAAATTGAACACATAATTTATTAAATATCAACTAAGATATTCTACCCACCAAGCTATCAACCCACATCAGCCTACATGTTTGAGTATATCAGCCCACATCAGCCTACATGTTTGAGTATATCAGCGCACATCAGCCTACATGTTTGAGTATTTTTTCTAAGAGAAACTTAATTACCTCAATGCATATGGACCTTAATTGAATCCATTCATATTTACATGCTGTTGTATTATAAATAAAAAATATCCATTATAAAATTAGCATACCTAAATAATATTCAAACAACTCATAATATTTTCAAAAATCCCATATGTTTTTCTATTTTTATTTTTATTTTTATTACTATTATAAAACTTTCAAATTTTGTTACAATCAATTTTGATTTATAATCTTAGATAATAAAATTTCAGATTATGATTTTGAATTAATAAAGCATTGTTTAAACCCACAACATATCATTATTTACAAAACTTTAAATTGTATTACTGTGAAAATCCTCACAGCAGATCTAAGAGATGATGTATACCTCACAAGAGTAATTATGATTAAGCAGGAAAATAGAAGAAGAGTGAACAATACAGTATAATGAGCAACATAATAATATGGTACAGTAGAACTCAGATAGAAGCAATAATACTTCACACACACTAGTTAATTAATCACAATATGGACAAATAAATAGTACAATGGTAGAGAGGATTCGAATGCCTAAGGTGGAAATTTGAATTAGCCTCTCAGAGTGATCATAAGATCAATAGAGTGTCATTGGAGCACAACTAGTTGTCCTCATGATCATCGGAGCACAACTGGAAGTCTTCAACATCATCAGTGGAGTCATCAATGCTCAAGTAACCGTCAACCATCAGTCAAACTAACTATGGTAGGTGTAACTGAGTGTAAATGAGTATAAACTGAAGACAACTGGACTGGTAGGTGAAGAAGGGCGAGTTGCTTCCTAAAATCAAGGAATAAAGGCGCATTAAGCAATTGGAGGGATAAAATTGAATAGTGAGAAGCTCCTGGGGGCTGGCTAACTAAGGGCTAGGTGCTGGACTGATGACTGGGATGCATGCAAACCCTAGAATGCATGCAAACCCTAAAAGTGCATGCATGACTGAAAATGTAAATGATCAAAATACTGGTGGGACTAGGATGGAGTATAGGAATATCCTAACCATTACTTCATATTATATAACTTTGGATTAATAAATAATTCTATCTACACCACACTATTATGTAAAAAATTCAAACTAAATTCAAACTAAGTTTTATCTATTCATTTTATACGACTTTACTCCGGATTAAAAAACAATGAATCCACATTGCTCTTTATTTGAGAAACCTTGAAATTATAATATCTAAGTTCTTGGAAATGACTTTTAATGCAAATTCAAAAATTTGATCTAGATTTGGATGATTTTTGGATTTATTTCTTGTGATTCATGATTTTATTTTATTAGGATTGAATTTGAAACATAAATTACAATTACATATATTTCACTTTTCTCCAACCAATTACACAAAGCAACCCAAAAAAAAACCAAAAAAATAACATAAAAATGTAATGTAAGGAATATACTTTTCCAATCATTGAGGAATAATTTCCAACATCTAACAAATCTAAAAATTACTATTACAAATTTTTATTACAACCATAAATCTTCCCACTCAACTATATGTTTGTAAAATCACTTAATAAAATCTAATCATAAATTATAATAATATAAAATCAACATGCATAACTAACACTAAAAACTACTCATCATCACCGGAACATAGCTTAAAGCCATTACTACAAGTACACAAAGTTTGGATAGCAAGGGACCCCTCTTATATACATAAGCTAGAGTTTTTTGTTTTTTTGTACATAAATTGTTATGATTTTGTATTAGGAAAGCATTGTAGCTTCATTGGTCATCATAAAATACAAACAAAAAGACGGAACAATCCACAACCTTAGGCTTGAGATATTGTCCAAAATTTGTTGCTCAACTACCAAAAACTTTTTTCTTTCCTTTATAAATGGTTCACAATGTTTGCTTGTATAAAACTTACGAAAAAATCCTAAAACACAAATATATTTTGCAAAACATAACAATTGGTAATTTTTAAAAACATGCCTATTGTATGATTTCTCTTGTTCCTTTTGAGAAAGTTGAGTTTCTTGGGTATTTCCAATCATGTCCACATCCATTGGAACTTGGTGAAAAAATCCTTCTTCTATATTGGTCCATGAGCATTGAACTTGTTTCCTCCGGAAAGTCGCGAGTCGGGTGCAATTGTCACCGCAACACTTGACTCCTATGTTTAGGAAAACTCCTAAAACAAAGCCAAGGGAGGTAGACCCTAACAAAAATACTATGAATGGTTGGTTAGGAAATCAACTTAGGAGTTAATTCTTTGTAACTGCAATCACAATTAATCTAGCACTATATTAGTAAGTAAAATAAAAGAAGCAATATAGCATGTAAATCACTAAAAGCATTCACGATACGAAATGTAAATGGTAAATTACAGACTAGTGCCTTATCTATTGGACAATAAAAAAGTGTTGACACAGCGACTGTCGATAGGGGTTCACTTCGCACTGTCATCAACCGAACTGCCTTATGCACTGACCGAGAAAGGTTTTACCCTTTCCAGCAACACTTGTAGAGCGAGTGAAGTTTCACCCGAGATGCACAAGGGGGCTGCAGGAACCAAGTTTCCACAGTGGAGTTGAGGACATGCATCAAACACACTTTGCAACCGCAGAAACCAGAGATTATATATTGCACACTATACTAACATTTCATCATTCGCATATTCACATAACAGACATTCGCATCAACATGATCTAACTATTCATTAACATAACAACGATTACCAAACCCACATAACATTAAACATCTCATCAACATTCGCATTCATCATCTAACAGATATAGAGACAAAGATAGAACCATAATTGAACATCTTCATGCATTCATTAAAACCTGCAGAATGACCTTTGTAGAAATAGTCAATACATCATATCGCATATACAAAACAGATAAATAACTTGATCAAAACTCGACAGATCGATCACCCTATTCATCACCGATCTGGATTCCATACATTCATGCCCTTAGGCTTACAATCATACTTCTATTTATACAAAACTAAGTGGTTACAACATGGTCCACATGACCCTTATCTAACTAACTATCTATTTCCGCGCTTCTGCATTCTCCGCAAATGACCCTTTCTTCCGCGGATTATCCCTTTCGCATCTGTCGACTTCCACACTTCTTGCGGACTAATCCCATGCCAACAGGCCCCCAACACAAACTTGTGGCTCGCCCTCGAGCCACCTCAGTTGGACACCGCTGGTACTGGTCTCGTCTGTCACTGTGGTAACTTATGAAGCTATTCTTGACGTCTGGAGCTCGTTGTCATGTAATTCTTGAACTCATCCTCCAGTTTCTTGAAACCTTGATCATCTACCTCAAAATCATCCTCCAGTCTCTTGAAACCTTGATCATCTGCCTCGTTTGTGCTTTCTCGGGTGCTTCAAGCTTGTTGCGACCTGTGGAGAAGTTCGTCGTCGTCACCAAATTGTGAAACAGGCCAGCTGCTCTGGCACATCTGTTTCGCACATTTGACAGTCCACTGCTGGAGCCAGCGGACCTCCTCCCCTGGCGTTCTGATGGTTGGGGAAAACTTGGCCCTTCTCACTACTACAACACTCTTAGACATCTTGGGTGAGACCTCATCTTTGTTTCTTCCAAGTGTCTGCACTGCTTCCTTCGCTGGTTGTTCATGCACGGTCGTTGTTCTTGCTCTTAGCGCACCTAGAGTGCTCCCGCTCAAAATGAAGTGCACCATAGAAACTATCTCACTTCCCTTTTCCACAGCTTCCTTGGGCTTGTTCACCCAACTGCCTAACTCTCTGCATCTATCTTACTGACTCGCATCATACAAGACACTAATCCTCCTCTTCGGAATCTCTCTACTTCGACTTGCGTTCTGCAATCCTTACCCTGGTATTTATACTTGCTTTGTGACACTTGATCATCATTTGCAAAATATTATCCACAACTAGATGAATCTGTCATCATACGCCTCCGCCACCCTTTGGTGATGCCGATCCGCAGTGATCATACTTGGATTAGACTCCCGTGTGCTAGAACATGCGAAGCATCGACGAGCGACCTGCCTGGCCATGCTTCCCGCATGCTTTCCACTTTTTGTCATCACGCTTTCCTCTTTTTGTCATCGTTTTTTTTTTTGAACTGTATTTCTCAACCGCTATGCACTTGATCGTGGCTATAGGGTTTCAACCGGTTCTCGTTTTCTAGCCTAGGTAACAACACGCCATCTAAACTTTTCAACTGCATTGCACCTCCGTCAGTAACAAAATCTATGATGTAGGGACCTAACCAATGCATCTGTAACTTACCGGGGTGCTTAGCAAACTTGCTGTCATATAGCAGAACTGTATCCCTGCGCTGAAAGTGCTTTTGTTTAACATGGCGATCGTACCAAGCCTTCTGTCGGTCCTTTTCCACCTTCAGATGAAATCCTGCGATGAACCTGTCCTCATCGAGCTGTACCAATTGTGCTAATTGTTCTTCTAATGCTCCATCATCACTCATGCCTGTGACGACTGCAATCCGCAGACTAGGGGCGATATACTCCATCGGCATTACGGCTTCCTTCCCATAGACGAGTTTGAATAGTGTTTGGCCAGTCAAACGTTTGCAAGTTGTGGGATACCTGTTACACCTAAAATCATACCATCATGAGACTCAGTGTAAACATCCCTAAAGATTCCTTGACTAAGTCATTAAACTGGAAGAGATACAAACCCATTCATATTAGGGTTTGAAAGGTCGTCGCAAGTTGTCCTCAAGCAACCTGCGACGTTGCAGGTTGGCCTCTTGCAGCCTACAACAATGTTAGTTAATGGAAAAAAATAGCTTCTTCGAGCCCATTCTCGAAGATAGATGACATGGATCGCTATCCCTGACCTTTTGGGAGAGCTGGCACTCGGTTCCTAACATATTGGAAGGATCCCCTATCTCTCTCCTACCATATCTCAACCTACCCTATCCACTTAGTCCTATATAAGTGAAGCTCACTCCCATTCCAAAGGGAGGAAGTCTATAGTGTCTACATGTTGGTGAAATTACCTTAGGAGAGATCTCTACTCATCTATTGGGAGACTCACACTTCCTTGGGAGGCTTTGGCATTGGTTCGATCGGATGAGGATTGCTACGTCAAGTCTATGGCTGTGATATTTTTATCCTATGTACTTCCCTTTCAATACAGTACTATAAGTGATTTCCACCAAAATCTCATTGTGTTAATGATATCTTGTGTAGTTCGCCTACTTGACTGCTTACTTAGATATATTATTGTATAGTTTCGTTTTACTTGTTTTGTTGTCTTGTTGTCTTGACATATTTTGCAGCTTGGATCTAAAGGTCGTCAAGATTGGAGAAACATTCAAGGAGAAAAGGATTAGCGATCTATAAGGTAAACGTATCTAGTTCCTTGATCCTAATTAGATCTAGGAGAGTGATTTATATTATGTCCTATTTATTCTAGACTCGCGTTGAGCTAGGGAGATCATGCCTCAAGTCCACTCTTGGTAAATTGTCCGTCAAACAAATCTGGTGACCATATTGGGGAAGACATTGTTTGTAGTTTTCAATTTGAATACCATTTTTAGTTGATTGCTTTTGCAAACCATCCATGATCTTATTTTCTTCTAAGCCTTGTTTCACCATCAGATCTTCACTTTGAAGAGTCTGTAGTCCTCCTATGAGTCTGTACTCACTCTTTTCGAACCATTTCATTGCTTGTTGTGTGGAGATTTTTTCATTCTTGAACTTGGATCTCTCTTGTCGCACCTTGTCAGTGGACTCAGAACGACACTGTGTCATTTTTGATCTCTGTTATCTGTCTGTTGTCCTATCGTCGCAAACCTTTCATTGGTCTACTGCGACACCGTTGCACTTCCCGCATTGGTTAACTACGATGTCGTATTATGTACAAACACAGACTGCGCCGATCTATCGAAATTGGCATATAGGTATCCCTTCTCCATTTTTTCATTTGAGTTTTTGTTTGGTGTATCGACCCTCTCCGTACTGCAAGATCCAGCCAGAGACCCCATTTTTGATTTGTGTGTTGAAGCATTTGGTTTCTTTTGGAGTTTTTTTGGGTTCCATTTTGGACAAGTCTGAGATTTGGTAGTGGTGGACACTCTCATCTCCCCCACCTGCATCTATTCACCCTTGCATTCCCTCCTCTCCTTGCCAGATCTGGTCATTGTATTGGATCGGTTTCCAGACCTCATCTGCATACATTTTTGAGCTTTGCTTGCTTTAGTTTTGCTTGTTACTGACTGATTTTGAGTGTTTGTGTGTATTTTCAGTCCATATGAGTGCTTGTCATTTTCTTAATATTTTCTGAGTTATTGGAGTGCTGCAAGTAATCTTTTCATTTCAGTATTTGTGTTTAAAAACATCGATGTTATCAAATTGTTGTTTTTGATACATCCATTGAAAAATCAAAAGTACTTTATTTCCATCATTTTTCAGCTCATTTGAATAATTGTACATGCATTGGAATGTCACGTTTGTAGATATTTTGGAAAACTTGAAAGAAAATTGAATTATTTGTGTTTTTCATGAATTATGAGCTGCTCATTTTCTTGAAAAATTTGAGTAGATATCAAGTTTTGCAAAAGTAGTTCCATGCTTGGAAAGTTAGATGCATCTTTTGGTTCTTATGCTTTTAGGCCTTTATAGTGAAAGTGAAAAGATTGCATACTCTACTTAGAAACTCTCTCTTTTCATCGCTTAGCATCATTTTTGTTTTGAAAAAATAAAAGAATAAGAAAAAACATGCTTTGATTTGGCTTAGTAGTGTTGTGTCATTTTTTTGGTTTGTTTCGCTTGAAAAGGAAAAGAATATTTCATAGTCATTTTTTGTTAGATGTGGGATTGCTTTGGTAAAATCATTGGAAAGAAATTTCTCCCTCCCATACATAGAGTTCATCAAAAGAAAAGCATAATTTTTGCATATAGTTAGGGCCTGCATTATGTTTACGATTATGTGCTTACCTCATGCATTCACCTAACCGTCCAGATAAAATTAACGGTAAAACTAGGGTAAAATTTTTAGTAACTTGTGTGTAAGTTAGAGACGTGCTTCGGCGTTGTTAAGCGTGGCAGCTGTCGTTATTTTCCAGCACTGTATTCCGGGGGTATTGTAGTCTTCCACGTACTTATTGGTATATCGAAGCTCTTTCACGTACCAACCAGGTATATCAAAGCTATTTCACGTACCCACCAAGTACTTCAAGTACTTGGTGTATATAGAAAGGTGTTTCACGTACTTGGCGTATATAGAAAGGTGTTTCACGTACTTGGTAGTATATAGGAAGGCCTCGTGCCGTACGGTTGTGCATTAGATAACACCACTATGGATTTGAGCTCCCACGTACCTTGCGTATATTGGGAGACACCATTAGGATTCATGAGACCGAGTTAACCTTTTGGCCGTCTTGGCAGAGCAATACACCGAGAACAACACTTAGGGAGATTACTACGCATGTATCGTCCAGGTAATCGGGTATTTAGGTAAGGGTACGGTCTTGATCCTCCTTGTCGCGTTTTACTGTTGGACCCTGTGGTATATAGTGATTTGTGAAGCCTTGACAATCCTGTGAGGTTCCAGACCTTTGAATCCACTCTTATAACATAAGTTTGCTTGTGGCCTTAGTTTGTGTAGGGTTTGTCTGGTCTGCTTTTCTTTTGTTTAGCTTTCCTTAGGAGAAAATTT
The DNA here is from genome assembly GCA_027924585.1 of Larix kaempferi. Classification (NCBI taxonomy): domain Eukaryota; kingdom Viridiplantae; phylum Streptophyta; class Pinopsida; order Pinales; family Pinaceae; genus Larix; species Larix kaempferi. The sequence continues at coordinate 782,010 of BSBM01000153.1, forward strand.
TGTTTTAATCACTCTGGCTGACTTTCCTTGGAGAAGGTCCCGTAGGAGTCAAAACTTACCACCCGAATATCCCCTTAACTAGGAGGTAATTCTGAAGGTAAGGATGGACCCATAAGCTAGGGTTGGGTCACATGAAGTGGAAAACCCTACTTTGAACGTTGGAGGACTCTTGTTTCCTCACACTCCTCCAGATTCACCTATCTCCCACTCCCCGCAGGGTGAAGAGGCCCCAACTTCCACTTCACAAGACTTACCTCCCGTTTCACCGGGAGAGCCTGGATCGTTGGAATGGATAAATTAACCCCAGGACGACCCCATAGCAGCTGTTGGTCCTTCAACAACTTATTGGACATCTTCTCTAGGCCACCCAGTGGCCCATTTTTCCATTGCACCCCCACCTAGTGGGACTACTCCGGATGATCCCTTAGCATACTATCGTGGCCAATTGGCTCATTTTTGTACTATGGCTGAGGAGATTTGGAGATCAAGTCTCCAATGAAGGGTTGAAGACCCGACATTACACCCTTATCGACCAATCCCAGGTCGCTCTTTATCTTTTGAGTCATCGGAATCAGCCACACAACACATGACCACTTCTGAAACTGGTCAACCATCCATTCCTGCACGTACATCCCCTAGACATGAGACCAGTTCAGTACCCCAGATGACCTGACCTATTGAAGAACAATAGTCCAACACACCTGTGACCACCACGGTTACGTCACCTGCTCCTCCCCCACCCCAAACTTCGAGGGGAGGATACTCTTTACCCCCTACCTTCTTGACAGGTAATGGTAATCCTATGGTGAATAATCAAAAACCAGTGTTGGGTCAACCTTTACTTAGTGGTCAGCAAGTTGTTGCTGGGGGGAAACCCCCGTCTCTTAACCATAATACTGCAGCAGGAGTTGCCATCGGCCCTCCCGTTGGAAACTCCTTACCTCCTGGACCTTCCACTACGGGATTATCCCATGTTGGGGGACTGTCCAACGTAATTCAACCACCATCGAGTCAAGCATATCTAGGTCATCTTAACACTATGTCGGGTCAAATTAATCCCGGAAACTCACACTATGGGGTACCCTACCCCAAAAACCCTTACAATCTATGGGGATAGTAAAATTTTTTACAACATGGACCCTCGCTTATAGTCCCTCCACCCCCATTTGGTCCATCCCCACCTCCTATTGGAGGAAACGGACCCCCACATAACTCTGGAGGAGGCGCATCTCTACCTTCTGGTGGAGGACCACCTCATTCCGGTCATCATGCCCCCCCCCCGCCCCCCCGGGTGGTGGTGGTGGAGGACCATCCCACCCTGGTGGTGGTAGTGGAGGACCATCCCACCCTAGAGTTGGTGGTGGAGGACCATCCCATCCCGGTGGTGGTGGTGGAAAACCTTCTCATCCTAGTGGCGGTGGTGGAGGTGGCAGAGGAGGTTGTTACCCTTCCAGTGGCGGAGGTGGTGGAGGCCCACCCTATTCCGGCGGTGGTATAGGACCACCACCTCCTCTCGGTGGATGCGGTGGCGACCCATTCTACCTTGGCGGTGGAGGCGGATCCCCACCATTTGGAGGCGGCCCACCCCCTCCCAGCGGCAGAGGCGGGCCCCCACCTTATGGTAATGGGACACCTTGTTATGGTAATGGACCACCTTACTATGGCGACGGACCTACGTTTGGTCTGGGAGGCCTGTACCCCTATGGCTAGTTTCCTCCTGGAACACCCCATGGCCAGTCGATACAATGCCCCACTGGTCCTTACACGCCTTATCAGTACTATCAGTACCCGCAGCCTTATCCACAGCTGCCCTTTTTGGCTACTTTGGACCTGCTTGACCTGTTTCGCCTAAAGAACGACCCCATCTACCACAAAACTAATTGGCCACCCATTCTGGTAAAACTTCCATCAGATATCCCAAAATTTGATGGCAAGCCGGGTGAGGATCCAAAAAACCATTTGATGACATACCACTTGTGGTGTTCATCCAACTCCTTGATGGACGACTCGATCCGTCTTAGATTATTTCAAAGGACTCTCATTGGTTCAGCTGCCAAGTGGTATATTGAACTACCACCCATTCTTTTCCTGATTTTGGTTCTCTCGTTGTAAATTTTTTGACTCATTTCCAGCTGCTTATATGGTATGAAACTGGTACAGAGCTTTTAATCTCGCTCCGTCAGAATACCGCTACTCACATCTCAGATCATATACATGAGTGGCGGAGGAGATGACGTCTTATTAAGGATCCTATTCCAGATCAACTCCTAGCAGTCTGGTTTACGAAGTCTCTCATACCTACCATAGCATGAGATGTTTCCATGGGAGGTGCTGTCACTGAGGAACAAGCCATCGCCCGTGCCCATTTGCTAGACTTAGTCAATGCTCAATCTGGAAGGTTGTTTGATATCCTTCCTGACGCACCCCATAACACATACGACCCTGTGAAACCACCCAAGGGACCCCAAGCCGATGGCATCATTGGATCCCTTAACACCCAACCTTCTTCTCAAACTATTGGATCGTCGAACCCCCAAAGTTCTTCCCCATCACCAACACATGATGGTCATGGCACCACCAAATCATCCACTCCTGCTGTCACCGAAGAAGTGAATTCTATTTCATTAGCTTCACCTCAAAATTCTGGTTGTAAGAATAAGAACAAAGGGAAACCTAAGAAATCTTCCACCCAGCAGGAACTTAAGAGCACCCCTGATGATACCAAACAGAAAAGGAAGTTGAAGTATCCTTGTCTACTGTGTGGTGATGAACACTTTTCTAAAGAGTGCCCCCATAGAGACGAAGTTCAAAAGTTTCTTAAGGGAAAACCCACACCTGCAGTCCTCAACGACCCCTTCCCTGCTCAAAATCAGCAGTTGATTGTTCACACCTCTCCTTCCCAAGGAGAAGCATCTAACATCGCGCATGTTCTCATGATGCGTAGTGAGACCATCAACTTGAACACCCATTCCCGTTCGTACGACTCTGTCCCAACAAAGGAAACTGTTGGAAGTAATACTGAAAAATATTCCACTTCGATGCTTGACATCACTGTACCGACTGCTTCTCTCACCATTGAGAAGCCCTCTTTCGCGTCAGTGCTGCGTCCACCCAAGAGCACGATTAGAAAATTGGTTTTCAATCCCAATGCTTGGGCTGCTCAGAACGACAATATTGTAGAGGACCTAGCACAAGATCCTTGTGCTATGTCGACGCTCGAGGTCTTGAAAAACTTCCCTAATCAGCGCAAGACTCTCCTCGCTACCATCAGTGCAGTTGACCCGGATTCATCAAACACCATCATGTTCCGGCTGAAATACTTGAAACCGAGGCTCTCCCATCAGTTGGCATTTCAAGTTAACACAAAAATTTCTGGGAAGACAATCCATCGTACCATTTTGGACGAAGATGCCTCTACATCAGTCATGTCGATCTCATGTTGGAGAGCCATTGAGTCTCTTGATTTGAACTGTTCTCCTACCACTTTGAGAGCATTCGACGAACGTGGATTTCAACCTCATGGGCTATTACAAGCTTTAGCAGTTGAGCTGGGGGGCAAGACCGCAACGATTGACGTGGAAGTGGTCACTTCCCCATTAGATTACAACATTCTGCTTGGTCGTAATTGGCTTTACGCCATGACTGCGGTCACATAATCTGTATTCCGCATAGTACAATTCCCCCATCAAGTCCAAATTGTCATAGTTGACCAACTGGATTTCTGCACGCCTGACACCATTACTCACCCGGGAAATAACGTTCCATCAATTGGACAATATTCGCAACAGTATGAGAGCGTGGGGGTCGGACTCATCCCTTATGGGCATTTTTCCTACTTCGGATCCCCCAAATCATGTTGCCACAGTGAACATGATCTCGTCGCAGATTTCATCTATCCCCAAATCCACTGATTTGTGGCTTGTACCCGACGAAGCCACCACACACCTGATTGGATATACGATGCCTTTGTCACCCACCGAACTCACGTACGAGGCTATCCAGTCAACACCTGAGGACCACTTAGCTATGGCCTCCACCTCCTGTTCTCCACAATGGACAATGATGTCATCTGACCCCCTGCTATGGACTTTTCATTCTGATGAGTCCATTATGGAAATCATGAGTGCGGATGATCATCCGTGGGAAGACCTCCATCATCGTTCGTCTTTCCTTCCCTTTTGGACACTGTGTAGACTAGCATTAGCACCATCTTTACACCGGATGTCTACTCTAGCTCTCAATCCTCGATACTCACGTGTCAAACGGACTCCGAAGGAAACTTAGCCAACATTGAGCCTACCACTTTGATAGACATCTCAGTTACTCCTGGTGTAGTGGAACACATTCAGTTAGGCCAGAAGTGTTCCCCTAAAGAAGTGATTGCTTATACGGCCTTATTCAAGCGATTTCGAGACGTGTTCGCTTGGACCTACGAGGAGATGCCTGGGATAGACCCCACCATTGTTTTACATGAGATTAAAACCTATCCCGACGTCAAACCCGTCCGCCAAAAGTTGCGACCGGTACACCCTCGAAAGACTGCGGAAATCAAGGCAGAGATTGAGAAACTCATGAAGGCCGGCTTCATCTACCCTGTCCCATTGACATAATGGGTCTCAAATGTCGTCCCTGTTACTAAAAAGCAAGGCACCATTCGTGTCTGCGTCGATTATCGGGATCTCAACAAGGCTTGTCCCAAGGACAACTACCCGACCCCCTTTATTGACCAGATTATCGACAATTGTGTCGGAAGTGTCATTTTTTCATTTATGGATGGCTTTTCCGGATACAACCAGATTGAGATCCACCCCGCCGACCAACACAAGACTGCATTCATCTGCCCTTGGGTAACATTTGCGTATCGTGGACTTTCATTTGGTCTTTAAAACGTTGGTGCCACATTCTAGCGGGCCATGTCGTACGCCTTCTATGTTGTAAAGGACTTCATGGAACCCTACTTGGATGACCTCCCAGCCCACTCAAAGCAGCGTGAGTTCTACATAGATCATCTGACAGTTTTTTTCCTCAGATGAAGACGGTACAATATCTTTCTGAACCCTCATAAGTGTATTTTTTGTGTCGAGTCTAGACGCATCTTAGGGTTTATCGTCTCGAAAGACGGGATCCGAATTGATCCCTTGAAGGTGGAAGCCATTGTTGCCCTCCCACCTCCAACTAATATTATGGAACTTCAGAGTCTACAAGGAAGAGCGACTTATTTACGACGTTTTGTCTATAATTTCGCGCAAAAGACGCAGGGTTACATGAGATTGATGAAAAACGATGTTCGATTCATTTGGGATGACCAAGCTCAACAATATTTTGATAGTTTGAAACATGCCATCATGCATGCCCCTGTGCTCCAACCGCCGAATTACTATCGAGATTACATTCTATACCTCTCTGCTTTCGACACCACTATCGCCATGGTTTTGGTGGAGGAAGACCAGAACGCCCAAGAACATGTGATATACTACGCCAGTAAAGGTCTTATTGATGCTGAAACTCGATATTCACATGTTGAGAAGCTTGCTCTCACGGCAGTTATCGCCGTGCATAAGTTCCAACATTACATTCTGCTTCGCACCACCACCATCATCGCTGATTCCAACCCCATGTACCACGTTATGAATCGTCAGGTGCTTGGGGGCAAGTATTCACGCTGGATCGTGATACTGCAAGAATTTTATCTTCTTTTCAAAAAATCCAGGTCTAAAAAGTCTTTGGTGTTTGTTGAGCTCATCTACGACCTTCCCCGTGCTAGTGTAGAATATGATCCTAATGACTCTTTTCCAGATGAGTCATTGTTTCTTATCAATATGTCTGATCTGTGGTATGGAGATATCACTTTATATCTTCAAACCCAACGTTTCGGCCCTCAATTGTCTCGTGACGATCGTTGTCGAATACACCACCATGTGAAGTATTACCTGATTATCAGTGATACTTTGTACCACCGTGGTATCGATTCTATTCTTTGACGTTGCCTAACTCATGACGAGGCTGAACACGTCCTAAATTACTGTCACGTTGGGGATTGTGGCGGTCATCTCTCTGGGATGGCTACAACCCAGAAGATTCTTCGCATGGGATATTATTGGTCATCTATCTTCAAAGATTGTATCGACGTCGTAAAAAAAGTCCTCCATGTCAACATTTTCATACGAAAAAGTGCACCCATCCCGCCCCGCTACACCTGGTTATTGTCGTTGGCCCCTTTGCTAAATGGGGCATTGAATTCATGCATTGTAAGCCTACCTCAGCCGGGGGGCATAGTTACGTCATTATAGCTGTGGACTAATTTACAAAGTGGGCCGAGGTAATGCCTACATACACGAACGATGGCAAGACCGTCGCACTCTTCATGTTTAGTCATGTAATAGCGTGGTTTGGATTTCCTCAAGCGATAGTTACTGACCATGGTTCTCACTTTATGAACCACATGGTTGACGAGTTGAGCGATAGATTGGGTTTTTGCCATGAAAACTCAACATTGTACTACCCACAATCAAATAGACAAGTAGAGGCCATCAACAAGGTCTTGAAAACCATGGTCCAATGCATGGTGGGTACGCACAAGTCCAATTGGAATAACATGTTCTTCTCCACATTATGGGCTTATAGAACTTCCGTTAAAACCACCACTGGATTTACTCCCTTCCAACTAGTGTATGGATTGGTGGCTGTCCTTCCTATTGAGTGCGAGATTCCATCTCTCAAGCTCGCCATTGAACTTCTCCCTAACACTACTGCCGAGGAAGAACGCTTCCTCTACCTAGCTAATCTCAACGAGACTCACTGAGATGCCGCTCTTGCCAATGAGGCTCATAAGAGACGCATCAAAGAGCAGTACGACAAGTCGGTAGAACCTCGCGCTTACAACGAAGGAGATTTGGTCCTCACATACGACCAAAAACATGATAAATTGGGGGCAGGAAAGTTTGAGTCCATGTGGCATGGAACTTATATAGTGAAACACGTCTTAGAGAAGGGAGCTTATGAGCTTGAAGACTACGACGGGATATCTTCGGGTAAGCCCCGCAATGGGCTCTACCTGAAGAGGTACTATGCTTGAGTCTTTCACGCATAAGTACTTTTGTATATACTGTACATGGTGTGTGTGTGTTTTTTTCATTGTGTGACACTTTGATTTTTTGCGTGTTTAGGTCTTGTTTCGTTTCTTATACCATGTTCTGTCTGCGTGTGCAGATGGTAACTTGCTATGGGTTTGCGGACAGCGCTAGCCGGCATACCCGCAACCTTGCTTCGACATCCTGGGTACTCTATTCACCTATTGGAGAGCTTATCAGCTCACGGGGAATGTGTCTAGGTTTCGTGACGAACAATGCTGTAGAATATCAAGCAGTCATTGGAACCCTAACCGATGCTATTTATTTGGGTATGGACCATGATGTCATCCACCTGGATTCTCAACTAGTGGTATCTCATCTTAATCGAGTCTACACCATCCACGATCCTGCCTTACTCTGTCTCTATAGATGAGTTCATCTTCTGGAAAGGTCGTTCAAGTCTATTCAATACCTGCACATTCCATGAGACGTGAACACAGTTTCCGAATCTATGGCCAACTTCATCTTAGATTGGTACATTGCACACACATAAACATATTCATGAACTGTTAAAAGGAGACATAACATGTAAATAACTCATTTTATAAGCAAACACATGAACAAGATCACATCATTCATCCATTTAAAACACATAATGTATAAAACCACCAAAATGTCTGTATATATATATCATCATAAAAAGTAGCGTTGGTACAAAATCTGAAGCAAAACGACTTTCAGTGACTCTATAGAAAATCTGAAGCCCCATAGCTTTTAGTAGTACAAAATCTGAGGCTTCTAAGCTCTCAATACATACATAATAACAACATAAGGCCTAACGCTTGGCTCGTACACCCCTAGGTCTCGCAGCTCTAGCCTGCTAAGTAGGGAAGCAGTCAACTGCTCTTGCGACCCTACGAAGCAACACATTGAAGCGCACGGACGCTCCCGCCACATACCTCTGCAGAGGCCACGTTAACTCGTCCACTATCAGCTCTGGAACGTCCAACATCAACCCGCTCAGGTTCTTGTAGACATCCTCCATCTCCACAATGGAAGCATGTATCGCTGGGGCCATGGATGCTCCCCCTCCTCTCCTCGCAAGAAGAGAAACTCCTACTGGTCGTACGGGGCCCACATCTGCACACACATGTTATTAACTTTTCAGCACTATAGCAAAAAAATCATAAATACACAAAACTAAAAAGTACAAGGGTCATTGTCCTTACTGATGTATCCCCACTCTACTCCCTCGAAAAGTGCCAAGTCTGGGTCCTCCCTGTAATCCGTACCACTGTACGGGTAATCCTGTACCATGAGAAAATGGCCTTCCATCCAGGTGAAGAACTCAGGACCATACCCGATGATAGGACCCCCACCATGGTGGGCCATCACCTCTTTCCATCTGGCCATGTGAGGATCCCTGGGATCCCTGTCATCTAGAGATACCTGTGGGCGCAAGAGGGGAACCCACTCCAATAGAAATGAGATCACTATATATCCATATCCAAACTGCTTGAGCTCTCCACGCCGACACTTGGTCAGTTGAGCTCGGATGTTTGCGAGGAGTCCCTCGCACCAGTTGAATACCTTCAGAGACATACAGTCCTCCGCATACAACATCTGGGACCTAGTATCTAGATGGGGTGCCTAGCTCCCTGCTATCCTTGTGATGGTGAAAAGAATAGCTCGCAGTGGACGTTCTCGTACCTCTTTGATGGGAATCTTCCCACTAGAGGCACGGGCGTGAGAAGTGCAATGCTGAAGGATCAATTCATGTACTGTCCGATCACTTCCCTGTGATCCAGTAAGAGCCACATTATCCCCCTCCGGGACAATCCAGTCAAGAAGTAGATATCTTCTACACCTATAGTCAAAGTGTGCTCTCCAATCACAAAATACTGTTGCGTGGCATCCCAAAAACAGACCATATGTTCTAGCAGTGGTACTTGGGCCCTCATGCCCTGAATGTTGAAGAACTTCAGTAGCCCGCAGTTCCGTAGTGCCTCTACACATAATGGGTCACTTGCAGCTTGCACAATATCTATCTCGTGTTCTCGTTCACGCCACTCTAAGACCATGTTGGATGCTACTAACCTGCCAAAAGGAGCATTTTAACATCATTATAACTCACTTCAACCACTGAAAGTTTATCTTTAGGGCTAGGTTTGTTGGTGGGGTTGGATTTTCCCGCCGTCGCGCCCTGTCAATATTGACAGTGTGACATCGTCGCAACCCAACTTTGTGGTATTTGCGATGACCCAGGTTCATCGTATTTCCCGTAAGGGAGACCTGCGACAAACTAAGGACGCAATAGCCCTCCACAAACCAACTCAAAAATCCAAAAAATGAACTAAACTTAAAAATGTAAACCACTGGAAATGTGCTGGATGAAGTTTAGAGTTAGCTACTCCGAACGGCTCGTGAAATAGTTGCTCGCAGCTCCCGGAATCGACAAGTGAACTTTTGGCTCCAAATGACACTTCTTCTCCCAAATTTGGCAAATAAACAATGGTGACTATATTTGGTTTTTTGTTTCTATTTATAGACGAAAGGCATATTCTTTTTCAAATATTTGATGCTTTTTCGGAGATTTGCTATAGTTTGGATCATTTTTATTACATTTGAATGCCTGGTCGACTTTTTGACCTATTTTTCAAGTGTGCAGGAGTTGTTAAGTGTTCTTTGCGTGCCGTTCTCACATTATAACGATCATTTTAGGTATGAACAATCCCTGGAATGTTTTGTCATTATTTTGTATCCGTTAGATTCTAATTATTAAATGATGATGAGCTTACTCTTTTTTCTTTCTCGTGCTCTTAAAACCATGAGAATAAGTTACCGAGTTACGATTTATCACTTTTCCGGGCTCGTTAAACTTCTATGGAAAAGGACCCCCCCGGAGTCTATCTTTAAGCTCTTTTCAGGCCCTTGAAATACGAAAATATTGCCAAGAAAACTTTTCGCGTTCATGCTTGTTAAAGAATTTGAGTGGTCGTCTCCCTGGTGATAGTTTACCCCTTTTTTCGGACTAGGGGCACTATTTACGAAAAAGGTATACTCCAGCCAATCATGACTAGAAGAGTCCTCTCCTGCGTTGTTTTACCCCTTTTCAGGAGATGAGGCTAACTTTACGAAAAAGGACCATTGGAGTCTTCTTTAGTTCTTTTCAGAATCTCTAAACATGAAATGACAACCGGGTTTTACCTTCAATGGACTCCTTAAACCTCAAACATTGAAGGGCCCATCATGGGATGAACCCCTCCTATCCTAGGTTTGAAAAACATTTGGGATTGGACTCATCTATGAGATGAGCTATACCGAGCATCTGGTTACCCTCATCAAGCTCATAAAAAACACATGAGGCACTCATCATTAATGATGGGGAAAAATGAAAGCTTTTATGTTACACCCCTTATCTGTGGCAGTACCTAGTCGTTCTTGGACATGGCACTCATTTGCATTTGCATACTGCGCTTGGATCATCTGTTTGTCCTCGAGTTTCACCCACCTCCTGAGTCTTGTCACTCCTTTGAGTCATTCAAAGAACACTTCCCTCATCAGTTGCATTAGGTTTTGGTGTCGTACTCGTCATGTCAATACTTCCAAGTCATGCCATGCCCATGTTCAAGAACATTCTCACCATTGATTATATGCAGTCAGTACACTTACTACCATGTCAGTTTATTCTGAGTCAGTTTTGCATGTCACTGTACCATCCGATCTGCTGTACACATCTTTGTCGTGTTTCCTGTCGATGATGGGGGATTTCATTATGGCCCTCCTTCAACGGATTCATCCTTGTCGACCTCAACACATAATCTGAGGATTGAATCTAGAAACCAACCAAGTACCTTGGCCCTGCATGCCTTAATGGCAGGTTACCTTGCTTTCAACATGAGTTTACATCATTGAATCTTGATTGAAAGATTTCATCTTGCTTTCGACTTCAACTCATTTATTCACGCTTGATGATATGTACTGTGATACCTTGGGGATCATTGACATCAATGATGATTTCCCTCGTGCTTGTTAACGGTATACATCAATGACTGGTAATCAAGTGGTTTCTACCATGTTCAACGTCAATACATTTGTAATCACATGGATAGATTTGTATCATTGCGGGTTCAGCTTGAAGACCCTGGGGAGTCATGTTTTACCCAGGTTGCGATGGAGTTTTTTTTTAAGTCATATCACATGGATCCACATTTGTATTGGTCATGGCTGTGTTATTATCTCATCATCGATCTACGCTTGTGTCTAGTAGCCATGATTGTGTTCATTCGGTCTTTACGATCATGGATCTGCAATGTATTGGTCAGAAGCCATGTTGTACGTCATATGAGACTATGTACTCAGAGTCATTTGCACTACAACAACATCCTTTGTCTGACGAACCATTTCCATTCCTTCTATCAAAGCATTTCACCTGTCCAATTTCAAACAAATTCATGCTTTGGGGGGCATTTTGTTACACCTAAAATCATACCATCATGAGACTCAGTTTAAACATCTCTAAGGTTTCCTTGACTAAGTCATTAACTTGGAAGAGATACAAACCCATTCATACTAGGTTTTGAGAGGTTGTCACACGTTGTCCTCAATAAACCTGCAACGTCGCAGGTTGGCCTCTTGCAGCTTGCGATGATGTTAGTTAATGGAGAAAAATAGCTTCTTCGAGCCCATTCTCGAATCTAGATGACATGGATCCCTATCCCTAACCTTTTGGGAGAGCTGGCACTTGGTTCCTAACCTCTTGGAAGGATCCCCTATCTCTCTCCTACCATATCTCAACCTACCCTATCCACTTAGTCCTATATAAGTGAATCTCACTCCCATTCCAAAGGGAGGAAGTCTATAGTGTCTACATGCTGGTGAAATTACCTTAGGAGAGATCTCTACTCATTTTTTGGGAGACTCACACTTCCTTGGGAGACTTTGGCATTGGTTCGATCAGATGAGGATTGCTACGTCAAGTCTATACTTGTGATATTTCTATCCTATGTACTTCACTTTCAATACAGGAATATAAGTGCTTTCCACCAAAATCTCATTGTGTTAATCTTATGTAGTTCACCTACTTGACTGATTACTTAGATCTACTATTGTATAGATGCGTTTTACTTGTTTTGTTGTCTTGACATATTTTGTAGCTCAGATTTGAAGATCGTCAAGCTTGGAGCAATATTCAAGGATAAAAGGATCAGAGATCTATAAGGTAAACGTATCTAGTTCCTTGATTCTTAATTAGATCTAGGAGAGTGATTTATATTCCGTCCTATTTGTTCTAGACTCGCATTGAGATAGGGAGATCATGCCTCCAGCCCTCTCTTAGTAGATTGTCCGTCAAGCAATACACCCAAATTATCGCAGGTATCTTCAAATCCCAATCATCCCAATTCGTGTTGCATACCTTCGTGAGCGCATGCTCCAGGATTTTGTTAAATGCCTCCACTGTTCCATTTTCTTGCGGAAGGTAGGGGGTGCTCTTTCTGTGTTGCATCTGAAATTCCTCTGTCATTGCTGCGATTGTATGATTAACAAAATGAGTCCCTTGGTCACTCATCAGTATTTTGGGACACCCAAACTTGGTGACTACATTGTCGAAGAGGAATCTTGCTACCGTCGCAGCTGAGCAATCCTTCACTGGCGCTGCTTCTTCCCATTGCATCAAGTAGTCCGTTGCTGTAATTATGTATTATGACCCTGTTCTTTTTCTTGGTGGGTTGATGGGTCCCATGAAGTCAACTGACCACTTGTCCAATTCCTACAGTGTCAATTGAGGTACTAGTGGAATTTCGTCCCTTCTTGACGGCTTCCATGTCTGTTGACATACATCGTAGATTTTGGAATAGTTCGCAACATCTCCATGCATCGTCGACCACCATAGTCCTGCTCGCAAAATATTCCTCGCAGTGGCGCGTCCTCCGTAGTGGCCTCTAGCTATCCTGTCACGAGATTCCACGAGAATACTCTCCTGTTAATGTGGAAGGACATATCGTCGTAGTATCTCATCTGGCCCCATTTTATACAATTGTCCTGTAATCAATTGAAAATCTGCAGCTCTTACGACTAGCTTCTTCTTTTGTTTGGTAGTGAAACCTGCCGGTGCCTCCCCTGTTGCCAAAAAATGAATGACTTGTTTGTAATGGTCGTCGACCATGCCAAACCTGAACAACTGATCATCTGACAATCCTTCTTCAATGCTCCTTGGCTTTTCCCATGACTCAATTCATGACAAGTGGTCTGGTCTTGCATTTAGTCATCCTGGTTTTACGATTATCTCAAAATCAAATTCCTGGAATAGTAATAACCAGTGACAAATCTCCCCCCCCAACACAGGCTTGTTCACCAGGTATTTTAATGTTGAGTGATCAGTGAACATTTTAAAGTGGCCCTCGAGTAGGTAGTGGCAGAATTTTTGTAAGGCATACACCATCGCCAACCCTTCTTGTTCAATGGTTGTATAATTCTTTTCCGCAGTAGACAACTTCTTACTTGCGAAGGCTATCGGGTGGTCGATGTTGCCTTCTCCTGGTTGGGCCAAGATGACTCCTAATGAAACTGATGACGTATTGATGTGAATGTGGAACTCCTTTGTCCAATCTGGGAATGCCAATATAGGTGCGGCAACCATCTTCGCTTTTAATATGTCCAGACTCTTCTGGCACTTTGCATTCCACTCAAACTTGGTGTCTTTCTTCAACAACTTCTCCATTGGTGCTGTGATTGTTGCATACCCTCTGATAAACTTCCTGTAGTAGCCTGTGTGGTCCAGTGTCACTCTTAATTTCTTAACTGTGGTCGATGGTGGGAGGTCGACAATAATTGCGATCTTCGCCGGGTCTACTAGCATGCCTTCCCCGCAGACAATGTTCCCTAGCAAAATCCCGAACGGAGCACAGAAGATGCACTTTTTCAGGTTCAATGAAATCTGGTACTATCGACAACGTTCCAGCATTAGCCTCAGGTTTGCGACGTGATCTTTGACCAACCCATATACTATCCAATCATCCATACAAACGACAAGAAATTTATGAATGTAGTCTTTGAACGCCGAAATTACTAATCTTGAAAAAATTGCCGGAGCATTCTTCAATCCAAATGGCATCACTGTATACTAAAAGTAGCCCCATTTTGTGTCGAATGTAGTCTTATGCCGGTCTTCGTTCACAATTTTGATTTGGTGATAGCCTAAAAACCCATCCGTAAATGAGTAGATCTCTTGAACTCCTACTCCTTCCAGTACCTCATCCGTGAATGGTGTCGGGAACGGGTCGTGTTAGCATGCATCATTCAATTTACGCAAGTCGACATAGATTCGGACTTCGCTAGTTTTCTTGTCCTGGACCACCATCGGGTTGATCCATTCAGATTCTTCTACTGGTTCTATAATGCCAGCTTCCAACATCCTTTCAATCTCAACCTGTACTCTCTCTCTTTGTGCCTTGGATTCAATCTGTAGGGCCATTGCTTGACTGGCTTCACATCGAGTTTCAGGGGAATCTTCATTTCACCTAAGTCCCCGGAAATTCCTTTCATCTCTGAGAATTTCATTGGGAACAGATCCTGAAACTCATGCAACAGATTAGTCATCTTTGCAATGGTGGACTCATCCCAATAATCCCAATGCTTGCAAACTTTGGGTTCTCTTCCGACCCAAGGTTTACTTTCTTGATCTTCAATGGTTGTTGGAACTTGTTAGAAGGTATTTCTGGTGCCTCGACGCTGCGACTTCCTTCCCACTCTGGTACATGCATATCCCTCGGATCATCCTCATCATCTGGATTGCCTATGATGTTATAGCACTCCATCATCATTTCTGGTGTCGCAGTCCACCAAAATTCCAATGGTTGCTTTGTTGGTACTGCTTCAAATATCTTCTCGCTGACCACTTGTAGCGCCCTATGGTTGAAGGGGTTATCATATGAGAAACAAAACGTTTGGTTGAAGTCAAGTGTAGCTGTTCCTGAGAAGTTGTTCCACGTCGTAGTTCTGTTGCGACATACCAACTCCGCGGTACTTCATCCAATGTGTGAAAAAACGCATGGACCCATTATTCTTTTGCTTGTAATCCCCATTTGCTTTCGCACTCAGCCAAATGCGCCTTTGGGTCACTTCTTCTGTCGAAATTCCTTCCGCATCGCCGAACCTAACGGTCATTAGATGACGACATAGTGGCCAGGTTGTTATATTAGACTTGTGCACTTCCCTCCAGCGCGCATGAGTAGCCTTCAAGGCTTCCTCCAAGGCCAATAAACGTTGTGGTTCCACCACCTTTTACTCGAATTCATTGAGAAAGGTGCTTAAATTGGGAAATCCCCCATATGTTTGTAGCGTGCACTCATTTGTGGCTACCGATCGCAGTGACTGTGTGATCCGAGCATACCTTCTAAATGATACTTCATGCATCCGGTTCGGCTAGTTCCTGAGAGCCTCATCCTAATTCTTCGTCTACAGTGGGATTACTGTAATGCTTAGATATGTTGTATATGCTATCCCATCCCTCCGTAATCTCTCACCGGTTCAACGTATCAGTTCCATTCCGCAGGATCCAAAGGTTCAACGACCCTCATTTCAAAATTCTCAAATGACATAGTCCACTTCTTGAAATTGATAACAACTAGGTTATCGATTTGCCAGTCAATCCCTAGTAGTGCTAGGTAGGTACTAGTATTGTCCACGATTTCAATTACATCAAAATATGCATAAGTCTTGAGGCCCTCAATCTCAATGGGAAGTTGGTACACCCGACCAAGTGGAGTAACCTTACTCTGATTTGCTAATCACAACTATACTGGTGACTAGGACAGTTGCGGTTTCCCCATTGTCTCCCATGTCTGCTTGGTCAGAATGTTGACATCTAAACCCAGGTCCAAGATAATTAAGTTGACATCAAATGCTCCAATTTGTGCCGACATTCACATCTCTCTCCCTATCTTCCTCTTGTGTATGTGATTGACCTTTTGTTCCTGGTGTACATCCTCCCATCGAGTCAACAAATTGGATATCTCCTCCAGCGCATCTTGATCCTTTTCCAACTCCAGGCAACTTTTCAAGAAGGATTTTAAGGTGTTAGCCTTTTCCCGCGACTTCATCTTGTCGAACGTCGGTGGCATATCGTAGATAACTTCTTCCTGAAGAGGTAATTGCCTCCTCTGTCTCATCGCCTCTTGCGCTTTCAAGAAGATATCCCTCTCAACCCCCGCATCAAAGGTGACATGTTTCTGTACTATTGGTCAGACGGTAGCTCGTGGCCCGTTGGCTCCTATCACCGCTCCTCCTCGTGTCACCACTCCAAGAGTCGCATGGTGTCTGCAAGCCTCCGTTGATATCATCTGCACAACTGTTGGATTTTGATTTTGGTTATGTGGAGGTGGTGGCGAATTCTTGGTCTGCCATTTTGCGATGAGCTGTGGACAATATTCCACGGCATGATCCACAATGCTACCATAATTGCACTGTGGCACTGGATTTAGGCAATCCCTCTGATAGTGACCCTGCTTCCCACAATTATAGTCTATAATCAGTCCTCGTCCTTGTCCAACAACTCCTCCTTGCCCTGCGCCAACACCTCGAATTCCGTGGAATCCTCCTCTATCCCCTCCACACGGTGGGCCATATGGTGGGTACTGCGGTTTCCCATACTGTGGTTGTTGCGGTGGTCCATATGGTGGGTACTGCAGTGCCAAATGTTGTGGTTGACTATACTGCATTTTCCCATACTGCCCCTAATCATATTGCTGCGGTTGGTGATTATACTGGCCTGGCAGTTGATTATACTGTTGCTGTTGCTGACCTGGTGCCTATTCTTCTCCTGCCATGAAGTATGCAGTTGTAATCCTCTCTCGGATTAGTCCATAAGCTCTGCAGTTGTTTTCATCGTGGAAAACCGATTTGCAGAACTTGCAATACAAGTTCTCTGGTTTCGACACCATCTTTTGCAGATATACACACTCTTCTAGTCGATGGCCTCTCATTTGGAAGATACGACACCAGGGAAACCCTCCCTGACTGAGGGGATTTGGTTCACCGGATTGCAAATACTCTCAGAATTCTGGGCACATATCCTTGTGGTGTCCCTATGTTCTACACCTGGTACACCAGACCTCTTCACGAGTCTCTTTCCCTTTCTTCATGTCTTGCAGTTGGATTGTCAAGTTTTCCAGCTCCGCTTGTATTCGATCCATACCCAACCTTGTTTCACCTATTGGTGAAGCCTCTAGCTTCATCGCAATCTCCAATGCTTCCGCCTGGTTCACAACCTTCTGTTGCATTAGTGGTTCACGGATGTGTGGTACCAGTCCTGCGATGAACCACTCCTTGTGGTGCATATCATTTATCCCAAAACTTACCTTCGCTATCAGTGTTTTGTATTGTTGATCAAATTCCCAAACCGACTCATTTGGGTATTGCTTGAATTCTTTGAGCTCGGTGACATACTGCGATTTTGACTTTGGATTCCTGAATTCATCGATCATTCCTGCTTTGATCTGTGCCAATGACTTGGCTAGTGTCCTCGATGGAACGCTTGTAAACTTCATGAACCAATCTAGTGCACGACCCCTAAGGGTCATTGCTAGTTGTCCCTTTTTAATATCCTCATCCTGGACCTGCTTCATGGTCCATACTGCTTCGTATAGAAACCAAAACTGCTCGGGATCCTCGGTCCCGTTCCCTTGGAAAGTCGGCATTTTTGTGTGTTCTGCCATTCTACTGTTCCTACTGTTATTGTTTACTGATGCACTACTTTTACCGTTGCACGTAGGGAAACTTTGCGAATAGCTTCTGTTTCTTCTTGTAAAATTATGGGTAGTGCATGGGGTTGCAGGTATGTTGCAACTTACGATCCGTCCCTCTTCTGCTTCTGGGGTATCCTGGTCACCGTCTTCATCGCAATAGGGTCGCTTTCTCCCTTGTGGTCCTGTTTCGTAGTCTTCTGTTCTGGTCCTCTCAGGAGACTCCCTCTTAGTCCTCCTCTTCTTCTCAGGACGCCGGAATATCACCCCACTTGTTAAGGTACCACACTCTTCGTCATCTTCCCTTAAAAACTCATCGTCTCTCATGTCCATCTACCCCACATCTTTCTATCAGATCTGCATTCACGCGATACCCACAACCTCCGGACATTGATCTTTCTACTTGTCGAAAGTCATCCTCAAAATTCCCTTTTTGCAGACGAGCATTTTAATCCACAATTTTAGCAACAACAAGAACCTTCCCCTTCGTCCCTTGAAGAAAATCCTCTTTGCGTTGTTGTATGATTTGATCGTATCTACTGCGAACTCAGTAATATATCCTTCTAGGACACTATCCATCTAGAAATGGACAACCCTTGATATTGTGCTGGCGACACATTTCAGCTGTCGAATCAGTTCTGGTGTCTAATGGTCAGGCTTAGTCTTTTGGAAATGGTGCTTCTGGAATGTTATATGCGCTATCCACTCGTGCAACAGTACTGGGAATTCACAGAAAAATATTTTGTGGATATTTGAATAAATGTATTTCTGCAACCAACTGCTTACTGTCTGTTTGGGGTTTTGCTTCTCTCCTTCTACGAACTCTTCTATCTTTCTGTCAAACCACTCTTGAATCTCCTGTTTCGTTGGGTGCCACAACATATCCTCTTATTTTCCTCTTCAAGGTCCCGACAACGGAATCATTTGTTGACACGACGAATGCCAATAGGGGTTCACTTCGCACTTTCGTCAACAACCCATCAATCGAACTCCCTTACGCACCGGCCCAGAAAGGTTTTACCCTTTCCATCAACACTCGCAGAGCGAGTGAAGTCTCACCCAAGATGCACAAGGGGGCTGCAAGAACCAAGTTTCTATAGTGGAGTCGAGGACATGCATCAAACACACTTTGCAACTGCAGAAACTGGATATTATACCTTGCACACTATACTAACATTTCATCATTCGCATATTCACATAACAGACATTCGCATCAACATGATCTAACTATTCATTAACATAACAAAGATTACCAAACCGACAGAACATTAAACATCTCATCAACATTCGCATTCATCATCTAACAGAGATAGAGACAAATATAGAACCATAATATAACATCTTCATGCATTCATTAAAACCTGTGGAATGACCTTCACAGAAACAGTCAATACATCATATCGCAGATACAAAACAAATCAATAAATGGATCAAAACTTGACAGATTGATCACCCTATTCATCACCGATCTGGATTCCATACATACATGCCCTTAGGCTTACAATCATACTTCTATTTATACAAAACTATGTGGTTACAACATGGTCGACATGACCCTTATCTAACTAACTATCTATTTCCGCTCTTCCGCATTCTCTGCAATTGACCCTTTCTCTCATGGATTATCCCTTTCGCAGCTGTCGGCTTACGCACTTCTTGCGGACTAATCCCATGCCAACAAAAAGGTGATTTAATTACTACCTTGTGTAACGTTAAAATAACTTGCAAGAGATATGCTGATAGTAAAAACAAGCTAAACTATGAATTTCGTTAAGCAACAAAATGAAAGTGAGTTAATTACTAGAAGACTTTGTTAATTGTGAAGTGAGACAAGTGTCAAATTGTGAACTTACTTAGGGAAGGGATTGGCATCTTGTTAATTTTAAGTATTGAAAACAAATGTGATTTAATTACTAAGGGTGTACAAGAGGACAAAATGACTAAAAAACTTTTAAAGTTATAATTGGAGTTAGTAATTGTAATTTGATGCAAAAAACTAAAAAAAGGGCACAAAAGTGACTTAGGAGGTAGTGGGATATGACACTACCACCCCACTTGGCTAAATAAAAACTAAATAAAACGATAAAAGAAGTGCTTACTGTTGGTCCTTAGTGGCCAACAATCAAGCTTACAATGATAGAATAAAACAAGGGAAAATGAGCAAGAAGATTGCCTTTTTTCGATGAGTTAAAGAGGGATATTTGATGGATGATCGGGGCTGGAACCTAGGATTGTCCAAATGCTAATTTAAAATGCAAACAAAACATTTTTGGAAAGCAGTAAAAGATGCTAGGACACCTGTCTTTTCAACTGCTCCGAAATGGATCTTTATCTTGCAAGGTCAATGTTAGACTAAAGCCAATGCAAAAGGGGAGTTAATATACTGAACAAGTATAGATGTAAGTGTCGGTAACACACTTTTTTCTTTTTGTTTGGACAACGAGCTAAAAGTCACATAAAATCATAAAATGAGCGTGCTTTTGAAAGGTACAAGTGTTTATATAAGTGTAAATTTATATAACTTTTAATGCATGTACTTAAAACACTTTTTCTTGGATCTATTTGAATATATGAATTACATGCAAACTAGATTTGTGACATGCAAGAATAGATATGAAAATAATATGCAATCACATTTGAGGATCTAAACATGCATGTATGTAACCAAGTTGAAATATTGAAACAAAGGAAGGTTGAGAGAAGAGAGTGAACTTCCTTTTAGTTCGACAATGGAGTCTGTAAAGAACTATGAAGAGGGACTAGTCCATGTGAAACTAACAAGCTTGGATGGGTCGTGAAAGGATAACCAACAACTTCTTTATGGATGAGGACCTACAATTTAGTTAAATAGCCGTGTGGGAGATTGGATTCCATTCAAAATTATTTTGGTGTAACTTGCAAGAGAGGGATAAATGAAGGACATATGAAACTGAAATAATGTTTGAATTGTACACCGCTCCAGTAGCCTACATTAATATCTAACTAAGAAAATGCTTAAGGATATCTTATTCTATTGTGTAGTAGTTGTTGATGTTTCTACAGGTTGCAACATCGGGAAAACATTCTTCCAGATTGGTCCTGCTGATTTGACCAAGTAAGATTGATACTATCACCCTCGGTGCCCGAGTCATATGGCTAGAGGTGAATGGACCAAGAAGGGGTAGACAATCTCCCATTATCATAAGTCATATGGTGTGGGGAGATTGGTTGTAGGGTGCTCTCTGATTTCCTACTCTGTGATGGAGTGATCTATTCTATATTAGAGATTTGACTTGTTTTATTTGATAGGGGCCTTCTTTCATCCCCTTGTGGAATATTCAAGTCTAGTCTAATGTTGAATTGACATACTAAGAAGTGTCTGGGACTTCTTAGTGGTTCAATTCAACATTAGATATCTATGTGTGAATAAACGTGCATGGGAGGAGAAGAATATCATCATCATTCATGGACAAATTTTCTTAAGAAAGAAGGAATTCCAATAATAAAGTGGTCAACAAGTAAATCAACATTGAAGTGATGAAAAAGACAAGTCGGCCCCAGTAGAAAGATAAGTTGGTGCCACAAGTAAAATTCAAGTGAACTAAAGAATATAAAAAAAGTGCTTAGCCTCTTCATTTTCATCCATCCAACTTTTCCAAGTCCAAGTAGCTGGTGCGCAAGTCTAAGAAGAGCTATCAAAATTTGAAGGAGCATCTTTTGAAGTGTTCTCATCTATGTCCTAGGTTCGATATCTTTCCTCCATCAAGTTCACACTCTCTGTGTGACTGGTGATGTTTTAATACCCTTGTGATTAGGGTTCTTCATGTTGTTGTTGTACTCTTATTATTGGAAAATATATTCTTAAGAAAAGTTGTTGGGTTTTAGCCCAAGTTTAGGTTTCCCATGGTAAAATATTTGTGTCTATTGTGCATGGTTGTCCTTCTATGATCTTGTGTTTCTGGTGCGATTTAAAGTTGAAAAATTTCATTGTATAATTATTATATGATAATTATGGGATGAAAATTATTGTTTGAAATCATATGGAAATAATTATCAAATATGGAAAATAGAAAAATTCAACATGGTATCACAATAGTTTTGAAAGACAACCATTGAGCAACTTTTTTCCCTAAAAGTATGAAATTAGGGCTTCTAAGTTTGGACCTTTCTGGCCTAATGTTGGACTTGAACCTAGTGTTCTAGAGGTCGCCTTGGCAGGGTGATTCTATTGGTGGAGAAAGTTTTCAATTTTTTCAAAGTTCAATTTTGACCTATTTTTCCGGTATTAGGGTTTATGGATTAGATTTTAGATTTCCATCAATATGGTGTCCTATATCAGAGTAGAACACAGGTTGAATGATGCTACAAATTTTAGATCTTGGAAGACCAGGATACTCCTCATCTTAGATTAAAATGAGATTTAGCCTATTATGTAAAAGAAGTTGTCTTAGAACCATAAAGTGCTAAGGAGAAATCCAAGCACAAGAAGAATGAAGCAAATGCTAAGAGGATCTTGATAGATTCCGTAAAATATCATTTGATTCCACACGTTGATTTGAATATTTCCAAATAAATGTTTGATGCCTTGGTAAGTTTATTCAAGAGTAAGAACAGTCGCAAAAAATTAGCCTTGAGGAATCAACTCCATTGTATCATGATGACCAAAGAAGATTTGGTTGCCACTTATTTTATGAAGGTCTCCTAGTTGAGAGATCACCTTAAATCCATTGGAGACACCATTGATGATGTAGAACTTGTTACAATAACTCTTAATAGACTTCCTTCTTCATGGGATTCATTTGTGCAAAGAATTTGTGGACGAGAAGAGTTACCCTTGAGGAATCAGCTACATTGTATCATGATGACCAAAGAAGATTCAGTTGCCACTTATTTTATGAAGGTCTCCTAGTTGAGAGATCACCTTAGATCCATTGGAGAGACCATTTATGATGTAGAACTTTTTACAATAACTCTTAATGGGATTCATTTGTGCAAAGAATTTGTGGACGAGAAGAGTTACCCAAGTTTGATCGACTATGGGTTGATTGTGTCCAAGAAGAAGCCAGAGTATTGTCCAAGAACAATTTGTAGAGAACTTATAATGAATAAAATCAAGCTCTTGCAGCTCATGCAAGAAAATGAAAAGGAAGAAGAAATTTTGTGCAGAAAAATACAGGTAGAGGATCAATGTCGGCTCGAGAATAAAAGAAGAAGGATCTTTCAAAAGTTAAGTTCTTAAGTTGTAATAAATTTGGTCACTATTATTTTTAGTGTCCTCGGAAGTAAAAGCATCATGCATCAACAATTGATTTTGATGAGCCGCTCCACCATAGAATAGGACAAAACTTGATGATATTGCAGATGAACTTCATAAAGAGTATTTCTTTGTCTCCACTCTTACATGCACTATTATAGATAGTAGTGATACCTAGTTAGTAGACAATGGTGCTTCTAGGCACATGGCAAGTTACATAGATTATCTCAAATATTTTATAGGCAAGGACTCAACATTATAGGTGGAACTTGGAAACAATGCCAAGTATGCAGTGAAAGGAGTTGGGACATCATCGTTTCAACTAGAGTCCGAAGATTCTATACACATGAGATATGTATTGTTTGTACCAGGATTGAAGAAGAACCTACTTTCCATTTCAACATTGCAGGATAGAGGTTACGGATTTGCATTTGTAGATTATTAGGTTCTTGTAAATCCTAAGGGATCGAACATAGACTCAACATGAGTGATTGGTGTTCAAGAGGGAGGACTATACAGATTGTCAGGATGCCCAACCAGGAATTGGTACATGATAGTATCATCTTATGTGATCTACAACATTAGATATTTGATCACTTACATTACAAGGATTTTACAACATTAAGGAATATGGTTACAAGTCTTTTAGAGCTCCAGGTAGAGCATGAGGGTGTTTGTAGGGGTTGTGCACTTGGAAAGAATGCCAAGGGTTTCGAGTAGTGATAGTAGATCCAAGGGGATATTGGATCTTGTGAATTTAGATATATGCGGACTAATGACAGTACACAACTACATATGGAATAAAATACGATAGCCTTTCGTCATATTTTTGATATGATGCCAACGGTTATCTGATGAAAAAAATGTCCAACAATCGTCGGTGTAATTTAATCAGTTATCCGACACTTTAGTTATCATCAGATGTCCGACATTAGCATAATCTGATAATCGACGCATTTAAGCACTCAATCGTAGATTTTTTTTTTAAATTTTAAGTGTTGATCATCAGATAGCCGACGTAGTTCCGTCAGATTACCGTTGAACATTTCCTAGTCGTCGGTTATCCGACGACCATTCTTGGAGATGCGATGACTATTCGTTGGCTAACTGATAATGTTGCGTTGGGTACCCGATGACTGCTCGTCGGATGAACGATGCTTCCCCTTATCGGTTCATCGACTAACTGATGATATTGTGTTGAGTACCCAATGCAGTGCCTTTGTTGGCCCATCGACTACTCGACGAGTGTTTTTCGGTTATCAGATGTGGCCCCATCCTAATTCGTCGCCTATCCGATGAAATTACCTTTTTGTTTCAGCGGATTACCGTTGAATTGGTGTCAGATATCCGATGAACAACACCGTATATAAAAACGTCTTTCCAAAGTGTATCCGATGGCTGTGATGTGGTTTCGACACCTGTATGTTTCGGATATCTGATGACTAATTGTCCTATTTTTTTTTTGCAATTCTAGCACATGAAGCTATTATGATCCTAAAGCTTGTTTTCCAAGTGTTCTTTCTAACAGGTGCATCATCTAATGCAAAGCCATGCAAAATAAGAAGATCATCATTTATCACACAAAATTTGTAATCTATTAGAGTTGCTCTGTTAAAACAATAATATTTATTAGTCTTGGAGATATTTTCCCACTTTGGGACACCATGCTCAAAAGGAGAGTCAGTAGTTGTCACTTTACTAACACCATGATCGATTGGATGTTTAGGATTATAAGTGAATGGAGCTGAATATTTTTATGCTTGTACATTTATTTTATATCTAAAACACTGCATAATATCAAACTCATATAATCATCAAAATACCATGCCTACTTGCAACAAGAATGCATTCCTATATGGATTACAATACATTTGGATGAATAAGATAAGTATATGGACACAAGGTTGAAGTTCACAAGTACGGGCATTCACGAGAGAAAGATTGTTGGCTTTCCAATCAAACCAAATCTACACAATAACCACTCTGCAAATGAAACTAGAACCACAACATCCCACTTTTAAACTTTGACAAGACTAAAACAATGCTTGATATAATGATGTAATCAACATACATAATAATGTAAGAGGGAAGGAAATCTACATGTTAATGGAGATTCATAGAAATAAAATGCTTTTGGGAATCTCAAAACCTCACATCAAAACTGCTTGCAATGCCTATAAATCTATATGCAAAATATGAATATGAGCTTGCATATACCTTTTGTTTGAGCATGCCAAGCTACAAGGTTTTCTTAAATGTATCATTATTGATTTGAAATAAAATTACAACAAGCTTGATCTATACTATTGGATGTAAAACATATCATATTGTCACATTATAAATAGAAAATATGGCTGCTATAATAACCTTATAATCTCCATGCAAGTATATCCAATGAATTACATAAAAGGTTTTTTATGCAACATATATAAGAATACACAACAATTTTCTTCCAATGCATTCTACAGGAAATAAAACTCCACTAAAGAATCTATTCAAATATAGAGTGCAAACTATATAAATAATGGATTGCGGTTGAAATGCCACCCATTCAACTCTAGAAAACAAGTAGACTAATGGCCATTTCCAATGGTTTAACCATATGCTCAAGAATTCCTCTACTCAACAAATTTCATCCTACAAGTGGCCATTTGAATTGATATTGGCAATTATAGAGATCAAAAGGAATTGCATGCCAAGAATATCGACTTCATAAACCAACCATTTCCAAGATATTTAAACAAATAACATAGTCTGGTATAAATCCCTTCATGGCCCCTAACACTCGACCTTCTTTTTCACCATGCATCCACAGGTTTGACATATGAAATGAATCATGTTGAAGAAAAATTTGTCTTGTAGATGGAGGAGGAAAACTTGGATTCTTTTGAGGATCCTCTTGATGGTCTGTAGATTCAGTCAAATCCATCCATTTGTAGACCGCTAGATGGATCATGAGGTTTCACATATAGGGGAAAACCATTGGGGTCAAGGTCACTAGAAATTGAAACATTGGAAGCATTAGAAACTGTGTCTAAATCCCTTGATCAACAAAATTGATATTATAACTTAATTCAATTGATGGTCCTCGCAAGTTTCAAATTAGTACTAACATATCTGATTACCTATTCATCGATTTTGAGGTAGAATGGATATCTATGTGAAGCTATGATCCAAGAGAAGGAGAGTGGGATAGATGAGGTCAGAAAATAAACTTTACTACTATGTAAATATGGAACTTATGGAAATTCCTTATCAGGTAGGAAGAGGTAATGTGGACCTATTGATGGTTTTTCCTCCATTATATCTATATCTGTTGAGTCCTCCACCTCAGGAGTGTTTTAATATTGATGTATTAACATTTGAGCGGTCCTATGGTAGATAGTTAAACTATGATTGTAGTGGACATGCATAGATTTTTTCAGAAGGTTTTATTTATACACAATTATATATGCCAACTTTGAGTGGGTGAACAATGTTTCCGCAATTGGAGGCCTCCCTCGCTATTATAGAATTCCTCCTAGGTGGTTGGAATTTTAGGGTTACAAGGGACTTCAAGAAAAAAAGAAATATGTTAAGAAGAGATAAACTCCTTTAAACTTGATCCTTGGAGAGGCACTTAAACTTAATGAATCAATTTAGATTGTGGATAAGACATAGGTGGGAAGACTTAGAGGGCATAGAGTTGACATCCAGATTTTAGAGGAATGGGGTCAATGAAAATTGGTGCTTGTTGTTAGTTAGATTCCACAATGTATGGTAGTATATGATGGTTGGTTAGAAATGGTTTTCAATTTGGAAAAAGATTCAAAGATAATAATTAAGAAATGTTGGAATATTGGCACATGTCCACTTCTTCAAAAAAAATGGCCACCATCATTCAAGACTAGCTTTGAGAAGATGGTTAAGGTACCTGTTTGGTTGTGACTATGAGGTTTACTGCTCACATTCTAGTTGGAATAAGTTTAAATTACTAATATTTGTAATTATTTAGGAACTTATTTTTAAAATATTATGATTTATCTTTCAAATTTTTTAGTTAGCTTAGATTTGAAGGGGGGTTTGGCTGAGACCATTATGTTGAACAGAGGCCATATGGAGAAATATAAACTACTGGATTATGAAGCATTACCCTTTTACTATAGTTAGTTTCACTCTTATGGAAATTTGGCTTATGATTGTTCCCTTCCACAATGGTGATATAAATGGGTCAAAAATTTAATGTGGAATCCAAGACATAAAAAAGGGAAATGGTTAACAAGGGGAGATGATTGAATAACAAGTTGAAATTCCATGAGATGGGATCCATCTTGTTATTGGTTGAGATTCAGGATAAATTTAAAATTCAGACCCCTATTTTACATTTAGACATTGTGAAGGAAAATTAAAAGGGAGGTTTGACTATTGAACCACCATGTTCAACTCTGGTTCATTAGTCAAACCTCCCTTTACTATCACAAAATATATGTTTGCAACAGTTTTACACATACGCACAAAATCATACCCGGGTTGATGCAGTGGAAAAAGATTCTAACCCTAAATGTTAGTGGGTGTTGAGTTAGAATATATCCCAATTATGGAAACATTGGTATCTTTGGAGGTGTTGCGGACATGCAGATGTGTGAAGATGAAGATCAAACAGGGGTTGGTGCAATTGACAAATATTCTACTGTTAATTGTTAGTGGGAATACGTTTGTAGTTTGCCTCTAAGTTGTTTAATCAATCAACAAATAGAAATAATATCATAGGTTTGTCTCTTGGAAATACTCCATACTACTATCCATTATTTCTTAGCCTAATGCCTTTTCTACACAACCCAAACTTCTCTCATGTTCACTCAAAAAAGAAAATTTTGAATCTGAGAGGATTCCTAAGGGTATGACGTTAGAACCTGCATTTTGCATGCCCAATAATAAGGTTTTAATTTCCATCATGTTTTTCATGATCAGTTGATTGCCATAAAGGCTAGTTTTGGGTTTTTTAAAGGTAAGTGATAAGACATTAATGTTTGATTTTGCATTGGAGAACACTGATTTTATGTTACAGGGGTCTGACATTCAGCAGAAAAGGATTCTCCAGGTGATCAACTGTATACTAATGACCATTTCATGTTACAAAATGGTGATTTGGATACACATCAATCTATTAGAGGGATGATTTCATGCCCAATAGCATTTTGAAGGGATGATTCATGCCCATTAATGTTACAAAAGGTTGATATTGTGCTAAGAAAGTGTACCTATCCACTTATAAGTTTATGTTTAAGGTCCATAATCAACTCTCATCCAATTCTTGGCACTTGTGTTGCCTTAGTTTTGAGATTCATCAGGTGATAGATTATGTTAATATTCCTTTTCAATGTATTATATTTCATCATTATAGTCACCTTGTTTTGGATTGTGACTCGAAACCTTCATGAAGAAATTTTGGAAGAGAAAAGGAAATGATGATAGTGTCAATGAGGATAAGGGTCATTCTAAGGTGTTTTCGTTCATAACAATCATATGGTGGATGGTCAATTTGATGAGGAAGGAGAAGTGTAGAGATAACTAAGGGATCCAAAGGAAATATGTCATTTTGTGAAGGGTGGTTTGGTGGTGGAAGATATCTCTATTCTTTGATGGTATATTGTTTTCGTCAGTTGGATGGACCGTCACAAAATTTGTGAGTAGACATGGATCATGTTTTCTTCTCAAAGAAGAAAAAATTCTACCCAGAGAAATCGTGAAAACTGCTAGAAAAAAAGGAATGCAATATAATTTACAAATAAAAGATGACAACATAGATGGTGATAAAATCCTAGAAGAAATATGAAAAAATCAGGCTTGATGACTTACTTGATGGGAAGAAACTTCCTTGTACTTAGATTTTAAATTTCAGATCAAATCTTGTCTCTCATAGGCAAGTCAATAACTAGAACAAACTGGCCCTTAGTTAAGGGAATAAACATAACTAAGAGAGAGAGAGACCATAATGATGATAAAAAGGACATACAAGTAAAGAAGAAGAACCAACCACTCAAAGAGGTATGGAACAGTCAATATAAGCCCCAAAAAATCAACCAACACGCTAAAGTATCCCTCAAACAGTCAAAGATAATCAACATAGAAAAAACAAAACCACAACAAGCAGCAGTATGGAATCGCACGCGCGAAGGAGGGAGAATGAAATTTGTTGTAGAAACCCTCATAAAGGACAGTGCTAAGTAAGGATAGGTTCGATGTTGCAAGTAGAACTAAAAACCAAATAATGTTCAAGCAGAGACAACCTTCAAACCCTTGCGTCATAAAAAAGTGTGCCTAAAAACCCTAGATCAGCTATGCCAAAACAGAGCTCAAAATTCCATAAAGACATCGCCCTCAACAAAGGCTATACTAGTTCTTATAGCCTCTCAAATATTTCCTATAAGGTCCTTCTAAGTGACATTAGTGATTCTCTTACAATTAGGCAAGGCATGACGTCATCAATTTATAAGTCAAATCAAAGTGGTAAGTAAACAAATTAAGGAGGGTGCATAGCTAAAAGAAGGGTCAAGGAAAAATATAACCACAAGAGGGATAACCACAATTCAACACACCAAGTGTGAAAATCAGATCACATCCAAGAACTAATCAAGAAATTACACTCTCTCATAAGAAAAATCTCACACAACTAGTCAAAGGCAAAAAGAAAATGCACAAGAGTAGATTTCTGTATTAACTTCTCATGAATAGAATTACATCAGCCAACATATGAGTGTAATAGGATGTCATTAAATAAATTTACAGCAGAAAATCGGATGGCCAAAGATGCCAAAAGAATCTCCACTTAATCAGACTTGCTAAATATGCCCATCCCCCCTACGTGGCAAGTTGACTTTCCAAATCAGCCCAAAATCTCACGAATTGCTAAATTAGTGAGCTGAAGGTGAAATATAGATAAAAAAAAATCCAAATATGAATTTTGGGTGGAAAAAACATTAAGTAAAGTTTTTGGTGTAAAAAACAATTTCCTAGGTAGACTAGCTTTTCCCCAATAGGGAAAAAGCAGTAAAAAGGCTCTAAAAATCAGAAATGCACCCTTCCTTCTAATTCTGGTCTAAAATCAGTTAGGAAAGTGCCCAAGTGTCCTAGATGACTTGTAGATCATACCTTGGAAGTATTCTTATCCTCCCATGTTTCCTTGTGGTCCACACAATGGCAATTTCCTAATTTATTACATGGTATTAACCACTAAATGATTAATTAATGTATCACATGTAAATAAATAAATGGTAGGAAGACTTAAATTATTCCAAAACCCCCTCTTAAGTATGACTTAAATGATCTAAATATCAGAAAATAAAATACTAAGGGCCCAGTAACAAGACTTGGTCACCCCGTACAAAATACTGCCGGTCCACAAAACAAGGATAGAAGGAAAACCTCATGGGAAAAACCTTTCCTCAAAACATGGAAATATCACAATTGAAAGGTTGCTGATCAACCCTTCACTCCACCACATTTTCAACCATCCCAAGCAGTGATCTAAGATAGCTGAATGTCTTCTCTGTGAAAGCCTTGGTGAAGATATCTGCAGTTTGCTCACCTGTGGGGCAATACTGCAAATCTATGATTTGATCATGCACTAGGCCTCTGATGTAGTGCATACGAATCTCTATGTGCTTGGTCCTCTGCCTATGTACTGGATCACATGAAACTCTAATGGCACTCTGGTTGTCACAATAAATGACAGTAGGAGTACTGAAAGAAATCTCAAACTCAGACAAAATCCCCTGCAACCAGACACATTGTGTAGCAGCATTCATTGCTCCTCTGTACTTTGCCTCCGCTAAAGATAGTGCTATGGAATTATGTTTCTTGTTGGACCAGAAAATAGGGCCACCTCCAAGCATGAATACAAATCCTGATGTGGATTTCCTGTCAAGGCTATCACCAACCCAATCCGAATCTGTGAAACCCAAGAGATCTAAGCTCGAATCTGCCACATAGTGAATCCCATCACTCTTTGTGCCCTGCACATAATGAAGGATTCTTTTTGCATCCCTCCAATGTAAATCATGTGGCTTCTCCATATATCTATATGCCACACTCACATCATATGCAAGATCTGGTCGAGTGTGTGTCAAGTAGAGCAAGCTACCAATCAATTGTCTATATAGAGTACTGTCAAAAAGCGGTGTAGATTCTGATTCTTCCATTCTAACTCCAGAAAGGAATGGAGTCTTATAAGGCTTGAAATAATCCATATTAAACTTCTTTAAGAGATCAGAAGCATACTTTGACTGACATACCTTGGTTCCTTCTTTTGTTTGAGAAATCTCAAGCCCCAAAAATTCCTTAAGAATTCCCAAGTCAGTCATGGAGAATGCTTGGTGCATTGCAGTCTTTAGTGATGCTATTTGTTCAGTGCTATCACATGTGATCAGAAAATCATAAACATAAATCACTATTAACATAATAAAACCATCATCAAAATTCATATAGGCATTTGGGTCAGATTTACACCGAACTTAGGATTGTGACAGCAGAAAACTGTCCATCTTTGCATACCAAGCCTCGGGGGCTTGCTTGAGTCCATACAAAGATTTTTTCAGCCTGCAAACAAGGTTTGGATCTGATGTGTACCCCTGTGGTTGCTGCATATATATTTCTTCTTCAAGCTCCCCATGGAGGAAAGCACTTTTCACATCCATGTGATGTACTTCCCACCGCTTGGAAGCTGCCACTGCCAAAACTAGTCTAATGGAGGATTTCTGAGCTACCGGTGCAAATGTTTAATTATAATCAAGTCCTTGGACTTGAGAATACCCCTTTTCTACCAACCTTGCTTTGTACTTAATGGCTGTACCATCCGCTGCACATTTATTCTTATAAATCCATTTGCAACTTACCAACTTTCTGCCTACGGGGAGCTTGACTAGCTCCCAAGTTTCATTCTTCTGCAATGACTGAAACTCCTCACCCATAGAAATTTTCCATCTAGGATCATGTGAGGCATCCTCATATGTTTGCGGATCAGAATCTATCATCATATAACACTTCTCAAAAAGATAAGGATCATTCACATTGAGAGCAGTCTCAAACTGTGATCTAGTCCTTCTTTGGTCCTGAGGGTTGCCTGCTAGTTCACCTGCTACTTGCAAAGTTTTTGCAGCCCACTTAGGCCTTTTAGGTGATTTAGCATCTGCAATAAATTGATCCTCATCATAAGAAATATTAGAATAAAAAATATCAAGAACATCACTTACTTCTTCTTCATTTGGTGGTGAAGATGAATCTCCAATTTCTGCGCTCTGAGAGGGCTCTTCCTCAAACTACACACTTCTTTCGATGAATGATTTATGAGTGGTCATGTTCAGCAGCTTATAAGCTTTGGAGTCCTCTGAATATCCAACAAACAAACATGTTTGGATTTGGGGCTGCATATCCCTCCTCTTCTGAATCGGAATCCTAGTCCAAGCCTTTGAGCCAAAAATCCTGAAATGAGAGATGTCAGGTTTGTGACCTGTCCAAGCCTCGGAAGGAGTGATACCTTTGAGAGATTTGTGTGGCACTCTATTCTGAATATAGGTGGAACAATTTATTTCCTCATCCCATAGCTTGGGAGACAAATATTTTGCCTCAAGCATGCATGTGGCCATCTCCTTAAGAGATCTATTTTTCCTCTCAGCAACCCCATTTTGCTGAGGTGTATATGGAACTGTATGTTGCATCTGTATTCCCGATGAAGCACAAAATTGCTGAAACTCTGATTTCACATACTCACTACCATTATCAGATCTTAACACTTTTATATGCCTACCAGTCTGATTCTCAACTGAGACTTTGAATAACTTGAATAACCCAAATTTTTTTGATTTAAGCTTGATGAAATAAATCCAACAATACCTGCTGAAATCATCTATGAATGTGAGAATATATTTTGCTGAATTCAATGAATCATGAGGAAATAGAATTGATATATCAATGTGTATAAGTTCCAATGGTGCAGTGGTTCTCTCAGTGGTAGATCTCCCATACTTATGCTCAGGATGTTTTCCTAGGATGCAAGATTGACAAACACCTTTGGAAAATTTGATATTGGGCGGCTCTATAACCATCTCTTTCTCATGAAGTTGGGAAAGGTATTTGTAATTAAGGTGGCCGAATCTCTCATGCCATAGTTTTCTGGACTCATTGGCATGAGTTAACAGAGCAGAAGGTGAGGAGTTTGGCACAAAATGAGAAAACTTGTAAATTCTGGAACAATGATCAGCAGTACCAAATGCAATAATTTTTCCTGTTGAAATTTCTGCTATCTCAACATCATTTGGGGTAAAGGTTACTCTCTTGGGAATCCCTGTATGGGTCATCTAATAGGCTGACAGTAGGTTTGCAGCAAATCCAAGGACATATAAGACATTATTAAATTACCCAAACTCGATATCTATGCTACCTTTTCCTTTGCTACAAGTTTCAGAATTGTCTCCCAATACAATGTTCGGACCACTGGAAGAGTCAAGTGAAGTAAAATACTTACTTGCAGACACCATGTGTCTTGAAGCACCGGAATCAATGATGAATGATGAATATTGGGAAGTGCTGGCCATCAATGCATGAACTCTCTCTTTGTTATCGAAATTTGATCCTCCATCCTTCCTCCTTGCGCTCTTAGGGAGAGGGATATTGGATTTCTCCAATAGTTGAGTTAATTGGTAGATGTTCTTCTTCATGCAAGAGCTTTCAGGATGAAAGCCCTTGCTGCAATAATTTCACTTTGTCCTCTCATTCTTTTTGTTCGGATTCTTCTTGAAGTTTGATGGCTCTCCATTAAAATCCTGCTTGTCTTTCTGTTCATCGGTGGGCTTCTTGAAGTTGCCTTTCTTCTTGCCTTTCGAATTCTTTGAGTCTCCAAAATTTAGACAGTGGTCTTTGGATGGATTTTTAATGGCTCCCATTAAGACTAGCTTGTCTTTTTCTTGTGTTAATGACTCCATGAATTTTGAAAGTGACGGGCTCTTCCAATTTTTAACAGCTTTCCGAGTGGAATGGAAGGTGGAAACAAAAATTGAATAGTCGGGGCCAAGTTTGGAGAGAATGGACAAAACTAATTGCTCATCTTTCTTGTCTATTCCACATTGCTTTAGCTGCAATACAAGAGACTTGAATTTGGAGAAGAAGTCTTGTATATTATCAAAATTTTGCGGACTCAAAGAGACTAGCTCCTTATCCAATTGGTGGCCTCTTAATTCATCGATTTTACCGAACAGTTCTTGAAGTTTCAACCATACTTGATTGGGTGAAGTGAGGCCATCAAGATGAAATAAGAGTTCTCTGGATGTAGTGAGACATAACAACCCATAGGATTCATCCCTTCGATTATGCCATTTAGATTTCTCCACTGCTAAGGTTGGCTCAGCTTCTGTTGCCATGGTCACCCTTTAGAGCCCTTTGATCCTCAGTAGAATATCCATCTGTGCTTTCCAATCAAAGTAATTGAAAGGAGTGAGGATGATCTGCTGTGTATGATCCATTGCTGCAACTGATATAAACTTTTGGACTGATTTTAGAACACTTATGGATTCCAAAATGCGCCCTGCAGAGAATAGAATTCACCCGGTGAATTGATCAATGCGCCCTTCCTGAGACTGTTGGATCCTGCAAGAAAATCAATAGATGAAAGGAATATCTTGATGGCTCTGATACCATGTGAAAATTAGATCACATCCAAGAACTAATCAAGAAATTACACTCTTTCATAAGAAAAATCTCACACAACTAGTCAAAGGCACAAAAAAATGCACAAGAGTAGATTTTTGTATTAAATTCTCATGAATAGAATTAAATCAGCCAACATATGAATGTAATAGGATGTCATTAAATAAATTTACAGCAGAAAATCGAATGGCTAAAGATGCGAAAATAATCTCCACTTAATTATACTTGCTAAATATGCCCATCCCCCCTAGGTGGCAAGTTGACTTTCCAAATCAGCCCAAAAGCTCACGAATTGCTAAATTAGTGAGTTGAAGGTGAAATATAGATTAAAAAAAATCCAAATATGAATTTTGGGTGGAAAAAACATTAAGGAAAGTTTTTGGTGTAAACAACAGTTTCCTAGGTAGACTAGCTTTTCCCCAATAGGGAAAAAGCAGTAAAAAAACTCTAAAACTCAGAAATGCGCCCTTCCTTCTAATTCTGGTCTAAAATCAGTTAGGAAAGTGCCCAAGTGGCCTATATGACTTGTAGATCACACCTTGGAAGTATTCTTATCCTCCCATGGAATTAACCACTAAATGATTAATTAATGTATCACATGTAAATAAATAAATGGTAGGAAGACTTAAATTATTCCAACACCAAGAGGGTTAACCAAAAACATATCATAACCACTGCACTAACCACAAAGTCAACATAACATAACAAGTGGGATAACCACAAATCCAACATAACAAAAGTCAACATAACATAACAAGTGGGATAACCACAAATTCAACATAACATAACAAGACTCTCTCTCAAAGATATGTGGTACACAAATGTCCCATGCAACAATTGAAAGTTTATCATAACTGTATAGGAAGGGTTCAACCTGGAAGATGTGATCCTCTCATCCTCATTTAGGTTCTGCCGGAGTCTGACTTTCAAAACAACCAATCAAGGGGAAACCAAACATGGAAGCGTAGGCCTAATGAAGAACAAAAAATTCCCAATACGATTGCACCAACAAACTTAGTGAACCAAGAGAGTACAACTGTAACATTAAATTTTTTTTTTCATCTCTTTCAACTACTACATTAAAACATAGTTTTCATCTCTTTCAACTTTAACACTCCCAAGAGGTCCCTGTGTTAAAGTTGAAACATACAGTAACAATAACATGTAAATGACAGTAGTAGTAGTATGACTATTTAGACAAAATTATATAAGCAGTAATAGATCTAACTCACAATACATAAGAATAAGTTTGATTAATTAACAAATAACAGAAGAAATATGACAAAATCAGATCTGATGACTTACGTGATGGGAAGAACCTTCCTTGTACTTAGATTTCAACTTTTAGATCAAATCTTGTCTCTTAGAGGCAAGTCAATAACAGGAACAAATTGGCCCTTAGTTAAGGGGATAAACATACTTGAGTGAGAGAGACCATAAATGATGATAAAAAGGACAAACAAGTACAACAGAAGAACCATCCACTCAAAGAGGTACGACACAGTCAAGATCAACCCTAAAACATCAACCAACATGCCAAAGTATCCCTCAAACAGTCAAAGGCAATCAACACATAAAAAACCCAACCACAACAAGCAACAATATGGAATCGCACGTGTGAAGGAGGGAGAATGGAAATTGATGTAGAAACCCTCATAAAAGACATTGATAAGTAAGGACAGGTTCGGTGTTGCAAGTAGATCCAAAAACCAAATAACGCTCAAGCAGAGACAACCTTCAAACCCTTGACATCATAAACAAGTGTGCCTGAAAACCTTAGATCAGCTGTGCCAAAACAGAGCTCAAAGTACCATAAAGACATCACTCTCAACAAAGGCTACACTAGTTCTTATATCCTGTCAAAGACTTCCTAGAATGTCCTTCTAAGCGACGTTAGGGATTCTATTACAATGAGGCTAGGCATGACATCATCAATTTATAAGTCAAATCAAAGTGGTAAGTAAACACAATAAGGATGGCGCATAGCTAAAAGAAGGATCAACGAAAAAGCTAACCACAAGAGGGCTAACCACAAACATAAAAGAACAAGTGGACTAACCACAAATTCAACATAACGTAACAAGTGGGATAACCATAAACATAACATAACAAGTGGGCTAACCACAAAGTCAACATAACAAAAGTCAGGATAACATAACAGGTGGGATAACCACAAATTCAACATAACACAACAAGACTATCTCTCAAAGATATGTGGTCCACATATTTCCCATGCAACAATTGAAATTTTATCATCACTGTATAGGAAGGGTTCAACTTGGAAGATGTGATCCTCTCAATCTCATTTAGGTTATGCCAAAATCTGACTTTCAAAACACCCAACCAAGGGGAAACCAAACATGGAAGCGTAGGCCTAATGAAGAAAAAAAAATTCCCATTACACTTACAACAACAAACTTAGTGAAGCAAGATAGCACAACTGTAACATTAAAACATAATTTTCATCTCTTTCAACTTTATCACTCCCAAGAGGTCCCTATGTTAAAGTTGAAACATACAATAACGATAACATGTAAATGACAACAACAGTAGTATGAATATTTAGACAAAATTATAATAGTAGTAATAGATCTAACTCATAATACAAAAGAAAAAGTCTGATTACTTAACACAATGTTCAATATCACTACAAATATCTCATGAGGTATAGCCATTTAAACAAGAAAAATATGTATGACCTTGACAAGAAAAAGGCCCTAAAATTTCCATAATCCCAAGTATAATAATTTATTTTCTCGATTTCTTTTTCTTTTGCAGTATCATGTAATCCGCAAGGATTTCACATGCACATTCTTCCCCTTAAACTGTTGTGGTATCTATATGTCTCGTTAACGACCTGGCGCTATGTCGAGGCTACTGCAAAGGGGGTGGGGCAACAACTGCAATAAGAAATAAATGTTAAATTGGAATTTTTAGTTATTATTATTGCAAGTGTTTTATATAAATAATAAGAGCAGTAGAGTGTTCTTTACCCGCTTCAGTAGTGGAGGAAAGTTGAGTAGTTTCAAATGTGGCAATATGTTCCTCATCTTGTTTGGGATCATCCACGACATGCTCTGTAGTTGAAAGAATAAATCTTATAATTCATACACCATTGACAATTAAATATTTTTATTTGTAATACATACTACAATTTTTTTTTTAACACATGAAATACCTGTAGTACCAAGCTGAGCACTACTTTCAAGTGGAACTCCACCATCACTGGGCTCATTTGTTGATCCAATACTTGGGGCATTTATATTTAGATTTCTTGCATGGTTAAATGAAACAAACACATTAATTTATGGCCAAAAATAATAACCAATATTAGATTGTGCAAATAATAAATTATAAATCCTCTTCGTTGCTTTTATTTACATGAGCGTTAGGTTGGGTGTTAGAAGGCTATGTTTTTCCCAGGATTCTCCTATGTTCAACCAAGTATTTATAGCCATGGTAGTAGTAAATATTGAGGTCTTCCTCCGTAGGATCCTCTTTGAATTCTGCACCCTGCAATTATGCATAAAGGCATGAATTTTGCATCTTTTGTGATATTAAATTAAAATTGCTAACAATTTATAATTTGGATGCAAATTATTTTATTCTATGCTTACAAATCGTGCAACCACTTTCGAGAAACCACTCGGGCCAAGTTTATGCTGCCCATGTTTATCTATGCTATCCTTAGTGGATTTGGATGTATCTATGAGCCTATATTCAAAAGATTCAAATACTTAGTTAGTTCTCGCAATGACGATAAAGCATCATAAATACATTATTAAAGTGCCTCATACATTCCTGGTCCAGGTGGTGTCTTGCCTTCTTTTCGGAGTGCCTTTTCTTGTGCATCACACACGAGGGCCTTCCAATCCATATCTGGTATCAGTGGAGGGTGCTCATAGTTAGGGTCACTTTTTATATGAACCCTATATTGGTCACAAAGATATCTTAAATATAAGCATTCCTTTGTGGCAACTCCAACTTTGTTAAAGGTACCCTCACCGAACAACCCAACCAACTTGTTCATAAATTCATCCTTTAATTTTGAACTTTGGGAATTCCACCTTGTTCGTATGGTGGGCCCAAATATTTCCAAGGCTAGGTCATCACGGGTCCATAAAGTACATCGTTTCCTGGAAAACAATATTATCATTAGTTTGAAATAATTGATAATTATATGTAAATTTCAATTGGATTATACATAATATTTAAAATACTTCTTACATACTTGTAAGCTTATTAGTTTTCATGGGGATGAGGTCATTGTCTACCAAAAACAAAACCTTTAATTTTACCGTGCTAGTAACACATTTAGCTCCATGAAAGATTCCTTCACAATTTGCCGTGGCATCACGCTTTTCATCCACTGCATCGTGTATAGATCCTGGTGTGTGCTATTCAGGACGGGGTGTACTACTAGTGCCATCAAGGATAGCTAATGTAGCGGTCAGAGTGACTGACATGCTAGTCGCAGGCGAAGAAATGGCGCTGCTACCTGGGCGGACCCCACTAGTCCTCGCACCATAAGGATCACCCCGTGTCTCCAAAAACACCTATAAAACAAAGATTTTTGTTATAAAGCGATATTATAATTATAATCATGAATAATTAAAGAAATAAATGGGATAATTGAATATGTTGCTTACCCCAAGCTCACGAATATCACGCGTCAGGGTATCCATTCTATCTCTTATCTCTTGTGTCTTTAGCATAGTCAATAATAATAAGTGAATTCCCTGTTTTTTTATTATTAAAAGCTTCTTTACTGTGTGCAAAAGGTTGGTTGACAAAAAAATTTCTTCTTCACTTGCCACTTCCTTAGTAGCATCTGTGGACTTCTATGATGCTACTTCCTTTGCCCTATCTCCCTCTTGATCAATGTGGAATCATACATAATAATGCACATAATGCATCCACCATTTCACACAAATTGGTTATGAGGACATTCACAAATTGGTTATGACAATTTGAAATGAACAAGAATCTATGCGTTTTGTCAATTATTACTTTTTATCCTTATATTTGTATAAAAAACAAAAAAAACACATTATTCTTATTAAGTCCAAATACAAACAACTTTGTATCTATAATGAATGAAAGTAACATTAACTAAGTCTCAACTATAACAGAACTAGTGTTTTTCAAGAACCATGAATTATTTAGATGTTGAGTTGACTGACATAACACATGGAAACATTTTATAGTAAATGTTAAATATAAAATACAAGAGTCATTGCTTATAGGTTGGGTAAAATAGTATAGGTGTCGCTGTATATATTCGATTCAAACTGTAGTCAATCAACAACTCTTTCCCTACAAATATTGATTTTATTTCACATTCGAATACCCCGTTTCCTTCACACCCCTCAAATATGCAATTGGGTTGCTTATTTCTTGTTGCGAGTCGTGTACTGTTTATAAACCCTGAAATATCCCCCGTTGATTTTGGCCTTCCGTCAATATACATTGATTCTCCTTTGTTATGATCATTGTCTTTTAGTTGTAAATAATTTGCAGCTACGCCATATCTTCGCATACTTTTTGTATATTTGACTAGGCATATTCAATCTATGTAGTTGTAACAGGTTCCGACGTACTCCATCAATTCAATTAATTTTCCATCGTGGACCTTTATTCCAACCATGGAAAGTAGCCCCAAACCATGCAATGATGATGGAGTAATGTGGTATATCCTTCCATCGACACAAAAATTAGTGTTGATTTGAGCAAGATCCCTGGGTACCCATCGTTTCACTAGATGTTTGTACCTCAAGGGAACCTTAATGTCTCCTATGCTCTCATCACCATAAGAACATGACCCCCCTTTAGCAAGAAAAAATATGAATTGTCTATTGAATTTTCTTCTAATCGTTTCAGCTCTAGTTGATCTCTGCTCGTTAGACATACTAGATGTCCCACTTTCCTCTATTATACCTGAACTTCCCTTGCTCGACGAGGATATATCTGACAAGTATTTGTTTTCTTGTACATCCTATAACACTCCATCGAGTGAGAGAAACAATTAGCGAGTGTCATAAAATCAGGGTGACTAGGTCAATCATATATAATATATGGTAAAAAAATATATGATAAAAATGTTAATTTATGCTACTTAAATGATATGGTCAATCATATATAATAAAAAGAAAGGAAAATACATACATCAATATTTGTTTTTCAAGTTGTTAAACAAGTTAATGAGAGAAAGTGTTTGGCATATGACATTCTTTCCCATGGATATATACATGCTTCATGACCCCTAGTCTAGTGTTTGGCTTAGAATATGTATAAAATCCTCAGTTATTCAGTGATACAATAGATAATTGCTAGTTCCTACCTATAGATGCTGGTCTCTTGTAAGTCAGTATGGAAAGTAGAAAATGAATTCCATAGTAGATAAATGAATGATGGGATTGATATGCATTTGGATATCCTATACTCATTTTTCATTTTTTGAATTGAATTGAATTTTCATTTGGATGTGGCCATTCTTCAAATAGAAATTTGTTTTTTTCTAGTTAATTTTTAGGCTTGAGGGAATAAGGGCAAGGAACTCATGGAGGCAAGGCCTGCCATTGAATTTTGCTAGATTTAAATGCATTTTCCTAAATTGATGAATCTATGTTGCTAAGAATATTTCCAAGAACTTAGAATATAGAGAGAAATTAAGCTGTATTAAATTACATCATATTTTTTGTCAAGATCATCCATTCTTTGTAGAATTTTAAAAATTGAATTTCCTTTGCTTTTAATTGCAAAGGATACTAACCCCTTAACTTGCTGATACAAATCTAACATTTAGGCATATTTGGAATCTTTACTCTTGGAGCGATCAAAGTTGGGGACCTATTCCATCATCTCGGTATCAATACTTGCACTTGAAATTTTCCCATGTTTATTTTTTACTTATTCCTCCATGGTTTCTACATCATGTTTAACCTATACGAAGAAGAGAACATGATAGGCCTTTGTAGTAACCATTGCAAGGCTAGGCTTCTTACTTAGCCTAACTCGCCCTTCTTTTGACCTTCCATCTTACTTAGTCTTAAGTGGATGCTCTCTATAGGCATTCTTAGAATCCAACATGTCTGAGGGATTGAACTTTGGTTAGGTAATAACACACATAGTGTTGAAGCCACAACTGCCAAAATTTCTATCACAATTATTAAGAGACAAAATCATGCATGATGTTTCCCAAGAGTGGGGAAAGGGTAAAATCTAGCTTCTTCCCTTCTTTGACTTGGGGCTTCCAGGAGGGGTGATCCAAGTGGGAGTGCCCCTATTTT
This sequence comes from Larix kaempferi, assembly GCA_027924585.1. Taxonomy (NCBI): domain Eukaryota; kingdom Viridiplantae; phylum Streptophyta; class Pinopsida; order Pinales; family Pinaceae; genus Larix; species Larix kaempferi. The sequence goes on from BSBM01000153.1 coordinate 824,023, forward strand.
GTGTCATTTCCTCCTTGTTTAAATCAAAAGAATAATTTCTTTCTCCCTGTTAAGGAATGTATCTATGGAGAGAAAAAAGAGTGGATGGAACATCATTCTATGTTGATTATTGTACTATAATAAGGGGTGGTATTTTAAGGAGTGCAGGGCTCTTTCCTAATGTTAAATGAGGGTTGTGAAGATCAACCCACGGGGGCTTCACTAGAAAATATAATACCACGTTCATTCATATTGCAGTATTAAATATTCATGAAAACCTAAAAATTATATTGCTTATATATTAAGGGGCAACAGTTTTTTGTTTGTTTTATGTAACAATACAAAAATACTTTGGGACCTTTTTTATATGGGCAGGCTGACAAATATCCGCCAAATGGAGATGGCGGGATCATGACCGGATGAGAAATCAGGTTGAGGCAAGGCTCAGGCTTACCAGTACGTAGGGAAATCACGTCTTGAGGCATACTTGAGGCCATGGGGTTTCTTGGTGAAGTGGGTTTCCATTCGATCATAGTCGAGAGATAGTGGTCATTGACAACCAATTGTTACCAATAGCACTCAGCCAGTTGTTACCAATAGCCTTGGGAGGCTCTAAGCCTCTAGAGCCTGTTATAGGCCCTCGATAGGCCTTGGGGGTTTGAATACCCAACCACTCATTCCTATTAGCATCCTTGGGAGGTTTAGTCAGCCTCCTAAAGCTTGTTACAGGCCCTGGGGTCTTGGATACCTAGCCCACAACAGGCTTAGTTAGCGATTGGGGAACTGTAACATGCAATCTAAATGTTGTACTATGTGCATTGGCTCTAGTGACATCCAAGAAGTGATCTCCTATCTCTTCATTAGACCATTAGATGTTGCAAATCATAATGATATGTGGTTGTAATTGCATTGTGGGTGAAGTAATGTGCATCCACAATATACATCGAAAGAAGCAAAGTGCATTGTAGAATCCATGTGGGGTCATAAGAGGGGTATCATATCAATATACTAGGTAGAAATATAAAGGGGTATAAAAAATGTTAATGAAAAAATTGATACATACAATATCTAGTTAAAATAGGTTTTTTTTTTTAAATTGGGAAGGCATATTGGGAGGGGGCTAAAAAAAATGATTTTGGGAGGTATTTTCCAATAATTAGTGAAATTAGGGGTATTGTTTCATATGCCACGAACGAACGTGCTATGATAGCAGTTTATTGAGTGAAGCCCCTGTGGATCAACCCATGTTTGAATCAAATATCTAATACTAGTTGTTGAAGGTATGCCATTGTAACCTACAACGGTCCTTGTCTTTTTACAAATTTGGATACTACTATTGTTGCCTATAGGCGGGAATGGTATTTGAAAGATTCAATAATGTGCATAATGTGGCCATGTTGTGGTCACTTTCTTTTCTCTTTTACTCATATATAATGAATTGAGAGTATGATGGATTTGGAAATGATCTTAGGGTGAATAGTGTAGTGTGAGGGTATTGTTCTATACTAATTGAGTACAGTTATGAGGGAGTATGTTGATTGATTTGGAAAAGGTGGGAGGTGGAAGAGAGGATACAAAACATAAGAAAATCCTATGGTTGGGGGTAGTAAGTGTTTGAGGAGAGAAGTTGATAGTTTGAGGGATGGTCTCTAAGTCAAGAGGTGTATCAAGATTAATGTATTTTGGTTGTTTGGTATGTCAATGAAGTGAAACTTAAAGAGATTGGGTAGTGCAAGAAGGTGGGAAGGGCTAGCATGAGACAATAATATGTAGGCATTGTGTGCGATATATGTTTGAGGAGATGCATTGACACATCACAGTGTTGGGTAGTACTGGGAGCTAGTTGCATAAGTATGCAACGATATGTAAAGGAATGTGAAGATATTTGGTGATGGTGGCACCATTGATTTGTAGGTGGAGGAGGATAATAATGAGATGAAGGGGTTTTCAAGGTTAGTTTTTATTCCATAGATAGATATATAAAAGCTTCAACAATCTATTTGTTTTTCATCTTGTCAACTATGTCAAAGCATATTGGTCATCATATTCTATTATTGAGACATATTATATGCAAATTAATAATGTCACATGATTTGATTATTTTAGTCTACATTAAATTTATTAAGGCCATTCATGGACACATAGCTATTCACAATTCATAATAAGTAGATGAATACTTGTCCCTGTATTGTAATATTGTAATTTATCAAACACTTGTTCCTTTTTTGTAATATTATAATTTCTCAAAATCCAACATAGCTCATACAAGCATTTTAAATATTAGGAATGTAGAAAAAATAATATCTCCAAAGCCAAGATCCTGTATATCCATAGGGAAGGGATAAAATTATAGTGCAAAATAAATTTTCATAATTTCAAAAAGATTGCTAGAGTTTCTATTATTTACTTCAAGAGTAAAATATACAAAATTGAAAATAGATTGTTAAAGTTTCTCTTAGATACTTCAAGAGTAAAATATACAAAGGCTACAAAAAAATTGTAGAAGCCCCCCTATCATAAAAAATTTAAATCACATAATATATCCAAAACAAACATATATTACAACTTAAATTATAAGTACACAATTTTTTTTCAAAGTTCCAAAATTGAAATCAATTTAGCTCATATTCATGATATATTGTGAGGGTTTGAATAATATTGATAGGTTGCTAAAAATAATGAGAGGAAGTGGATTGTTGGATGTAGAAAAAATCCATCATAGTAGGTGAATAGTTGCAAGATGAAGGATGTAGAGGCAACTAAAGTTATTTCCATGTGGCCTTAAATTCGAGCATACTATTGTACTTCACTACAACCAATTTGCAAGCACATTGCATGTGACCTTCAAGTTAAGGTGCTCATACAAAAACTAAATATTTTCAAGTGTTGATCTAGTTATTGTAGTGGTTGTCTTACTAGGTCTTTTGATCCTCAAATATTGGTAAAACCCAACAAGTCGTGCTCACCCTCATCAAATTATATGGCATTCATTGGGTCCTTAAAATAATTTAGGTCGAAGAAAATCCCATATTCTTTCTCCAACCCGAGGCCATGCATGCGAGGAGAGCCAAGGTCAGGCCTTTATGCACACATGGAATTTGTGAAATGGATTGGAAAAAGATATATTAAAAAAAAAGCCAGGCAAAGGAAAATTACATGTGGGTTGTTTCTTTGTACTTCTCCTCATTAAGAAACTACAAGATGAGGAGGATCGTTTGTTTTCTAAATGACACTGTACTTAATTGTCTCAACCGAAAAGAGTTGGGTTTCTTAAAGTCTTAAGCCAAAGCTGTTCCACCATGAAACAATGCGATTCCCTCCATTTCCAATCAATGGATCAATAAAACCAAATTGTGTGATTATGTTCTTATGGGTGAATTTAAAACACATGCAACTGTAAAGTGATATAAAAAAACCAGTAATGGAATTATTCTGCGGGTAAAGGGAATGAATTGAAAACATAAATGTATATAGAGACAATCCCATGTATATCAATACTATTGTTGCCTTACTACAAAGAGGGATGCATTTCATGAACGAATCTAAGTTCATAGTTTAAGGGAAGAAGGATTTTGACATATATCGAAGACATTGCTAGCTTCCAATCGAAACCCCTGCTCTCCTGCTTGTGCTTGTGCAATGGAAGCCCTGCAACGCCCCTGCTCTCTTGCACGTGCTTGTGCAATGGAAGCCCTACGGCGCCCCTGCTCTCCTGCTTGTGCTTGTGCAATAGAAGCCTCACAGATCTGCTACAAAGATACTATGCTCGTGGTTGGGGTTTCAACCCTCCTCTTCTCATTGTCCTAATTCTTGGTTCTAAGAACAAGTTTGGTCAAATGGAGGCATATGAGGGGTATTTCATCACCATATAGAGCTTTGGGAGGCATATGAGTCTTTAATATTTAAAAACATAATATTGAAATTATCATGAAATTAAAAAATTATCAACAATAATAATATCTAAATAAAATAAAATATTATATATACATTATAATTTACACATATTTACTTTACTACTAATCTTAATTAACTTAGTCAATGCTCAAAAGAAAAGAGATAAGCATGGACCTATTATGGGATTGTTGAGAAGGTAAATGACAATGAAGAGTCACCATGTCCACCCGTATTATGGGATTAGTAAGGAATCAAACATTGAAGAGGGATAATTTTTTTTTTTTTAAATTTCCAAGGAGATGATAATACACACATTGGTGGCCCTAATAACTAAATTTTGAAGCCATCTCCCTCCAATTTCATTGATTTTCTTGGCCTTGTTTCATTGATTTTGGAGTGCTTCTCATCCCTTATAGTGGCATCAACTTACATAAATAAAATGAACTTGTATATATAAAAAATGACTAAATTAATGATAGTCAGTGCCTTGACCTTGTTCAAGAGGTTTATAGTTCTTATATACCATGAAAAGGAAACCAATTTGATCGGGCATAGTTACAATGTAAGGAATTTTCTAGAATTTCAAAAACTCAATAAATTGTAGGTTATATTTAGGGTTTTAAAGACTCAAGGTAACTTCAAGTTATACTTAGGTTTCAAAAAATCAAAGTAAAGCTAAGTTTTAGGGTTTCAAAATATGAATATTTAGTAATTAATAATTATGAAAGGGTCAAACAAGGTTTCATTATTAATTTTAAAATGATAATTTTGTAAATGAAATTTAGTAAATATTTATAACTTTGGGTTGTTAGTGTAGTTTTGGTTCCCATTGTGTTGTCCCAATTTCTACTTGCTAGTTTTAAACCAACAAAAACTTTTGTAAAGGATCTTTTCACCTAGTGCAAATCGAGAATAAGTGTTGGTTTTATGAGGGTTTTTATAAGGCTTCCACACACACACACACACACACACACACATTGGTGTTGGTGCTTTAACACCAACTTGTGCCAAATGTACCTACTCAGGGGTTTTGTTATCCTAAGTACCAAATAAAAATGGTTTGAGGGAAACTAAATCAAATGAACAACGTTATTCACACACACTTAGTGACATGGAAATATATATTCATACAATATTTCAAGATTACCTTGTCCATAATGCTTAGACTTTGTGGACTAGACATCAAGTCCTTCGTAGGCTTAAACTCCATTAGTACGCCATAACCAAATGCATCAGTCCATGGAAAAATACTTTCATTTCCCACCACATTCTTGCAACAAACCATACAATGAAAACTTGGGACATCCCATCATGCTCAACCCGATGTTGCACAAGTAGAAATCTCTAAAACAAGCAAAGGAGGGATCAAATGAAACCATACAACTCAATTCCAAACAATATAAGAGTAGCAAGACACATGGCACCACTAATATAACTATAATTTCTCATGCAATACAAGCTAGGGTTGAGAAAAGATTTCATCCTCCAAACACCATGAGCAAACCAAGTAGAGTTTAATCTAAGCACCAAGGAAAATGCTCAAAATCAATAGCAGGGGATGCGACATTAACTATTGAAACTTGGTGCAAAATTGCCACTATTGGATCCATACTAATTATTAAGGGTAGTATTTGGGTTGAGTATTAAGGGTAGTATTTAGGTGGCCAAGTAGAATTCTCCACTGGCCTTAGAATCCCATCAAATATCGATGAGATCATTTGTAAAGGTACTCATTAACCATGATTAGGATCCAAAACTACATGTAAGTCCTATACATGGGAATTTTTCCTTACTAGCATTATGTCAACGCGACTACTAGTTTTTTCCCACTAGGGATGATTATGGGGTATGTAGATACAATATGAATGCAGATATGGTATGAGGTTGAATACTAGCATATTAAGGAATTAAAAATGATTCTAGTGATCATGGACCATGTGTTAGGTCCAAACTAGACACACATTCCCTTTAAATAGAATTTTTGGCCTACAAATGCTATATTGGAACCATTACAAGGTTTTACACACCAAGGATATTTATAAAGACCCTAATAATGGTTCAAGGAGGAACACAAACATATCAAAGCATACATTTTTTTAAGGGATCATTTACCATGCACAAAGTACACAACCACCACAAATATTATGCAAATATTTGGCATACATGTGTCATATGGGTAGTATTATGAGGTATTGTGCACCAAGTATGGTTCTTGGGGACTAGCCATGGTCCAATAATGAACATCAACATATTAGGGCATAAACGATTATTTATGGATCATGGTCATGCACGAGGTTAAAAACCACTACACATGCCCTATAAAGGGAATCTTTGGCCTATGAGGGTTTTTTCGCTAGAGATACTTCTTTGGGTCCTAAAAAGATTTCAAGGATAGAATTCAACATCTTATGGCCTAGAAGATGCCTCTAGGGTTCATGGATCATGCATATTGTCCAAACCCACCACACATGGCATGCAAAGAGAATATCCCACCCACATGTGTCATATGGGAACCATTATAAACTTTTAGACACCGTGGGTTGTTCTTAATGCCTTGGACATAGTTTGAGGATAAACACTAACATATAGGCCTAAAATAAAAGATTCTTTTAGGGCTCATGTTCCATGCAAAAGATCCAAAATCACGACACAGTCCTTGTAAAGAGAATATTTGACCCACATTTGTCATTTGGGCATCATTATGAGGTTTTTCACTAGTGGTTCTTAGGGCCTTGGACATTGTTTAATGAAAAAAACTAGCATCTTATGGCATGCAAATATACTTTAGGGATGATACACCATGCACATAAACCAAAATTACCACACATGATTATAAAGGGAATATTTGGCCTACAATGTCATATGACACACAATTTTGCACATAAAGGATGGTTCTTGGGGCCCTAAGCATGGTGCAAGGAGGAATATTTATGTATTAGGCCCTAAAATATGCTTTTAGGCTAATGAACCTTGTAAAACATCCAAAACTACCACATGACTTTTATAAGCATCATATGGACAAAGTTTTGAGTTTTTGTGCACATCACATCTCATTCAAAGAGTTATTTGCTACCATACTTTAGTCCAGTTCATATGGCAATGCATTCCATGAATTATGCCTTAGTCCAACATTGGTGTCATTATTAGTTAGGGAAATAAATAATAACACACATGTGGAACACCAACCTTTTACTCTTCCATCCATTTTCAATCTAAGCTCTAAGATGACTGCCACTTGCCATGATATTGATCCTTATCTATCCACTTTCCATGTGATCCTGCTCAAATACTATGCATTCAAAATGTCTTAGTTGAGATGGTACTTCAGTGACTAAGAATCTTCCATTTTTTTAAATGCTCAAAGACTATTTACATTCAAAATTTTTCTTAGTTGAGATGGTATAAAAAGCTCAACTGTTGATCAAAAATTACATGATCACTGGAGTCTTCATCACAACTGCAATTTCACCTTCTAAGAATCTTCCAGTTTTTTAAATGGTCATAGACTAGATGCATTCAAAATATGTCTTATTTGAGATGGTATAAAAACATCAACCTTTGATCCACAAATTACAATAAATGCATTGTATTATATAGATGCCCTTGCACTAGATGCGTCAATGTGCATGTCAAAATAATTTTAAAAGATACAACTAAAATATCTAGTACTGCAACGACTAGACATGGGCCACAATGAGCTGTGGATGGGGCCAATGTTGAAAAATTTTCAAACTATTTCTAAATGCATTGAAATTTGACATGGAATGGCAGTTCACATGCCTCCAAGATATGGGAGGGTTTCCAGAATCAAATATGATGTAAAATACCAGTACTCCATGTCTCCTATCTCATCATACTTTCATTTGAACTTTCTCGGATTGACGTGCTTGAAATTCCCGACATACCCATCCATGTCATGGTCTTTTTTTTGATATTTATACTCATCGCCTATGTCATTCAAAATGAACATCATGCATACCAATTACACCCATGATATTGGTGGCAAGAAGAAGGCGCTAGCCGAAATTTCATCAATGATTTCGAGCTATTGTGGTGAATGGAGCACACAAAACTTAGATGAGAGAAAAAAAAGACAAGAAATATCTGATGAAGCTTGTGTAATTTATCAAGTACTTGTTTTTCAATGTTATCACCCTTGCACTAGATGCATCGACATGCATGCCAAAATAATTTAAAAGAAAGACCAAAAATACCTAGTACTGCAGCAACTAGACATGGGCAACAATGACCTGTGGATGGGGCCAACTTTGAAATTTTTATCAAACTGTTTCTGAATGCACTAAAATTTGACATGGATTGGAGGTTTGCATGCCTCCATGATATGGGAGGGTTTCCAGACTCAAATATGATGGAAATTCCCAGTACTCGACATCTCCAATCTCATCATAATTTCATTTGAACTTTCTCGGATTGACATGCTTAGAATTCTCGACATACCATCCACGCCATGATCGTCATGATGATATTTATACTCATCACCCACGTCGTTCAAAATGAAAATCATGCATTCCAATTAGGCCCATGATATTGGTGGCAAGAAGAAGGCGACAACTGACATTTCATCAATAATTTCAAGCTACTATGGTGAATGGAGCGCAAAAAACTTAGATGAGAGAAAAAAAAAAAGAAAATAAATATCTGATGAAGCTTGTGCAATTTATCAAGTACTTGTTTTTAGACGTTATCGCCCTTGCACTAGATGCGTCGACATGCATGTCGAAAGAATTTTAAAAGAAACATCTAAAAGTCCTAGTACTGTAGTGACTAAACATGGGCAACATTGACTTGTGGATGGGGCTAACGTTGAAATTTTTTCAAATTGTTTCTGAATGCATTAAAATTTGACATAAATTGGAATTTCGCCCACCTCCACGATATGGGAGGGTTTCCAGAATCAAATATGATGGAAACTCCCAGTACTCGGCATCTACTATCTCATCATACTTTCATTTGAACTTTCTTGGATTGACGTGCCTGGAATTCCCAACATACCATCCACGCCATGGTCATCATGTTGATATTTATACTCATTGCCCATGTCGTTCAAAATGAACATCATTCATTCCAATTAGGCCCATGAGATTGGTGGCAAGAAGAAGGTGCCAACCGATATTTCATCAATGATTTCGAGCTACTCTGGTGAATGGAGCACAAAAAAATTAGATGAGAGCAAAAAACAAAGACAAGAAATATTTGATAAAGCTTGTGCAATTTATCAAGTAATTGTTTTTCGACGTTATCACCCTTTCACTAGATGCATCGATGTGCATGTCGGAATAATTTTAAAAGAAACACCTAAAATACCTAGTACTGGAGTGACTAGACATGGGTAGCAATGACAAGCATGTGGATGGGGCCAACTTTGAAATTTTTTCAAATGTTTCTAAATGCATTGAAATTTGACATGGACTAGCAGTTCGCATGCCTCCACGATATGGGAGGGTTTCCAAACTCAAATACGATGAAAACGCCCAGTACTCCACGTCTCAAAGATGAGTACAAAAACGACGATGGTATAAACTTGAATAAACTTCTCTTGGTATCAAGAATAATATATTATCTACTGAACAAGGCCAACCACGTGAAGGTGAAAGATCATATGGACCCTCCCCCCCCTTACCTCACTCTCAATTCCTCAAGACCCAATCTATCTACTATTAAATATTTCAAAGAAACATAATTAATAACAATCAAACATATAAACTAAGAAAATAAATATTTAAGGTAAATGAAAGAGAACAAACCAACTAAAAGCATATGAATACATACCTCGTACATTTCAAGATTTCGATATCATTAATCTTCTTCTTCATCCAACTCATCATCTATATCATCTGGTTCAGAGTTCATGTTCAAAATATTGGCCATATCAACAACGTCATAATCAATGTCATCAATCCCAAACATATCATCATTTGAAACATAGTATCCCACGTTTGGTACGACTTCTTCAAGTTCTTCGTGATCTAACACATCGTCAATAACATCTTCATTCAGAACATTGTCTTCCACATCTCCTTGAATTTCCTTGACGTCTTTGTCTGATTCGTGAACTAACTGTTCCTCTATGTCATCTTCTTCTTCAATTTCATCTTCTTCCACTACATTATACTTTACCAGCCTTCCTCTTGGATCATATCTAACAACATATGACCAACCCGATCTACTTGGAACATCCAAGTAAAATACATGTTCGCATTGGCTTGGAAGAACATAGGGCTTTGATCCTAGCTCAACATTATTAGTCCTTGTATTAACCATGGTAAAACCGTTAGCATGTTGAATAACAGTTCTCTCAGGATCACGTTCATTTATTCTTAGCATGTACTATTTGATGTCAAACATAACTATTTGAATGAATTAAAGTCACACTCAAGTATATCATGCAAATACCCATAGTATCGATTTTCAGATTCTCGGGGATGTCTATCACTCCTAGAGTGGAAATTAGTAACTTGAAATACTGTTGTTATCCCACTATCAGTAGTTTCCTCTTTACATCTAACTTTTTGATGCAAAATTTATGACCATTGCAGCACATGGCCTTGTAGTGTTTTAACTGCAATATGCCAAACATGTAAAAAAACATTGTCAATTCATAAACATATTTATACTTGGAAATTATGCAAATTATGAAAAAAAAACACGTCATATGCATCGATAAAATAATATTAAAAAAAAAGTAGCATGGGTGAAAGTGATTGCCTGTTTATTTTTTAAACCATGTGCTAAATCAATTTCCCTTTGAGTAAGATTTGTATCTCATCTAAGTTCAACTTCTTTGACCAATGTAGACACACCTTCCCATGTTAACCTACCATTGTTAGAATTTTTACATCGTTCAACCCATATATTCATCCAATCAAGTTTGTTTGCAATGTAGAGATGTATCGCATCCCACTCTGCACCAACTGTTTAAAATAAAACAATTAACATACAATTAGTTACCATGGTATACCTTCATATTAATAATGGATTATGTAGGATGACTACAAATTAAATAAGTATGACATACATTAAAAAAATAAAATGTATTATAAATATCCAATATCTACTTACATCTCACTTTCCTCATTCTACATTTCCCTAATAGGTGCTCCCATTCAAATTTTCCGTTGGAGTTGACATCCGAAATGCGATCCTCATGATTAAAATTTGCAACTATTTGAGGACTATATTGAGTGATATAAACCATGGTTTAATATACCATATATCCCTCTACCATAGAACCCTCAGGATGTGCTCTTTGTCTGACCAAATCCTTGAGTTATTTCAAGTGCCTCTCAACCATCACATTGACCTTGTGTGTACAGGTCCACACTTCTCAATCTCCTCAACTTGGTGTATGCCGGTAGTGTTCTTGTGCATTGAAAAATGACAGAGGTAGATAATTTTTCATTTCACACATTAGATGAGGAATTTGTCTCCTCCAATACTTTATACCTTCTTGATCCATTTCTTTAGATGACAACCATCTATAGGTGATGCAAGCAAATCACAGGTTTCAACAACAAAGTATATGGTACATTACAAGTTAAAAAAATGCATGTAGTCAAAATTAAAATAAGTTGTACAACAAATTAATGAACAAATTACACTTTGCATCTAAATCACCACTTACCTCATGTATTTTCCGAGATCATATATAACTTGTTTCACATTGTTATCAAAGTTTTCCGGGAGAGATATAGGTAGACCATACTGTATAAAACAAATGATCAATCATTATTTATTCCCAAATTAGTAGAGAAAAAAAAACACTAACAAGATCATGTTTCACCAATATACAAATATATATACACCAAAAAAATTACCTTAATGAGGGTATGCCAATCATGAGTTTTTACCCCACCTAATTCACCTTTCTTTGTTAGGATATTCTTCATGTTTGAACAAAATCTAGTGGGAAATTTAATTTTCTCAATAACCTCTTTAACATCTTTGCTTTGCTATTCTGTCAATGACCATGGAATTAGGGCACTGATATTTTGGGTGTCTCCCTCACTATTTGAACGAATCACACAAGTTACATTGCATGATTGGCCTCCTTAATGTCATTAAAAATATTGACAAGTTTTTATTTATCTCTCCTACCATCTAATATTTTCCATAAGTTCTCTGTTATGTCCTTCCTAATGTGCATTGTATCAAACAAATGAACAATTTCTAGATGCTCATAGTAGGGGAGCCTATGGAATTGCTCGGGATAACTTTTCATTCCTCGTGGAAGCACCTCATTATTGATGCCTTGATCACGACCTTCAATATGAAGCATAATTAAAGATATTAGAACAACACTTGTCAATTAGTAAACTGGTCAAAATTCAATAAAAATATAAAATATTCCAAACATTTCATGTATATATTGATACAATGACAATTTCATCCATACCATTATGATTTGAATATCTTTTATATTGCTTCATCCATATACCAGGTGTCATTCTTCGTGGTTTTAATCTAGTCTCTTCTTTCCCATTGAAAATATATTTTTCAGTAGTATGATACCTCTGTTCATGTATATGTAACTTCGGAATGTATTTCACATATATGTATATTGTATTCCTATAGAGATGTTATTATTCCTCTATACGGAAGTGTTTGTATTCCTATAGAGATGTTATTATTCCTCTAAATGGAAGTGTCGTCATTTATATTGTAAGTGTCGTAACTTATACTTGATGGGTTATTAGACTACCTTGTTGGGGTCGGCCCTGTATAAGACATGTGGGTCGAAGGGTTATTAGACCACCCTATTGGGGGTCGGCCATGTGGGTCAAAGGGTTATTAGACCACCCTATTGGGTGTCGGCCCAGTCAGCATTATGTTAAGTGGTTAAGTTGAGGCCGACCTAGTTGAGTAAAGGTCAAGTCAAGTTAGTGTATAAATAGAGAGTGTGTCTCTCTCATTTTACACATTCTATTCTCTTTCACACTCTCGGGAGAGTGGCGCACTTGTGGAGGAGGAGAAGCTGCTGCTAGGAGATATCTATCTCTTATGCTTGGGTTGTATCATTGCTCTATCTATCTCTGAGGAAGTTATTGGGGTTTTTCACCTTTATGGTTTTCCCCAAGTAAACTCTGTGTCTCTTGTGTGCTTGCATTATTGTGTCCATGATTGATATGCTGTAGATTTGCTGTACACGTTGTTCTCTCAGTTAAGATCCTAGATCAGATTGAAGTAAATTCTGAAAATTTAACATGGTATCAGAGCTAGCCCGAAAGAAGGCATGATATGGCATGTATGACACTTGTTGCACTTACGATGCTAGGGCTTGATATAGAAAAAACCATTCATCATAGAACTTTCGCTATAAATCCATTTTGGTGATGTTTTCGTATCTGAAACTTTTATAGGTCGAATATCAGATCCCCATGTACCTTGTTTCCAAAGGACAACCTCTAATTCGTTGTACTTTGTGATTTATGATCTGTACAATATAGGGTTTCTGCCTCTTCTAGATCTGAGTCAAAAACAGGTGACCTTGGAAAAAAGGTCATAACTTGGGATAGGAATCTCCAAATGAAATTTCATAAAAAGTGATAGGTAGTACACAAACTATACTATCTCAAGAAATGTTTTCAGAGGCCGAAGTTGAACCAGTGACATGTGTCACGCTGTACAAGTTCGCCCTCCTGTATTATCCCATAAACAGGTCATGTTGCGACACTTGGCATAACTCTCTCTTAGAAACTCCAATTGAGGTCAGACCTATCGGGATGGAAAGATGACATGTCAGGATACCACAAAACAAATTTTCAGACCCTGTGGATTGAAAAGTGCGGAGTTACACCATAAACAATCAGGTACATATTTCTATCAAAACAGAATTATTTTTGAGTACTTTCATTAATGGCTTCCGGAATTTAGGGTTTCGGAGAAAGTTGGAATTCTTGTAATCAGAGACCACGGATGAATGCTACTCATCAAAATCGAAATTTAGAGACCAAGATCAGAATTTTTGGTTGTGCAGAAGGCCGGGCTTGATCAGACCCTAGTTCGGGACTTTGATCAGAAAAGTGGAAAATTAGGGCTTCTGTAAAAATGGGAATTTTTGAAATCCGTGACCACGGCTGGAATCTCCTCAGAAAAATAGAAGCTTATAGCTTTGGATCAAACCTTTTGATTGGGCAGAAGAATGGTCTTCATCAAACCCCAGTTCAGGGTCACGTCCAGTGAATCCAAAAGTTTCAAAGGAAAAATTGAGGAGTGAAACTTTGCAGTTTTCAAATTCTGAATATACCAGCTTGATCAGCTCATCAAGGCGCATATTTATATCCTTTCGGAAGTTTGAAATTCAAAGTTTGAATTTTTGGGGTTTCTCTGACAAACCCTAATATAGCTCCAGATCCAGTTCCTGCAAATCAAGTGGATTGGTTTAATCCTAGAAGAGGATGGATTGGTCACCTGCATAAGTGAAGAAGTTCCTGTTTCAGAGGGAGATGAGGCTAAGGCCTTACATAAGAAGATTACAAGCAATCTCGACAGGTATGACTCATCTAGGTATGTCTCGAGATTTGTTCATGATTAAGTTTATGATATGTTTGTCTTCATGTTATAATGGTTAGAACAATCTTGATTTTAGACTTGTCATATCACCTTAACAAAATTATGAATGCATGCATTAGGGCGTTGACACTTATGATTGTACTAATGCATTATGGTGTTGTATGAGGTTTATGTTGTTCGCTAACATGAAAGGTACACCAAGAAAGACAAATCAATCATGATGACATGAAGACAAAGATTCATCCATTGTCATGGATCACTTAGAAGATCTACTTACGAGGTATGTATAACTTGGTTCTACAATGGATAACTTATGAGACATGCAAGTTACTAGCACAAGTCATTGAAGAGAACCAGAAGACATTATGTGGGTATGTTAGACATAGCTAGCTAGCATGCTAATCCAGGTGTGTTTTTCCTATATCAAGCTAGAATCCTACCTTGTGTTAGGATCTTATACTGTTGTGTTGTTGATAATGATTATTCATGAAGTCATAGGTTTGAATAGTCATGGTTGTATGCATATTATGTTTCTTACCATAATTGATGATATGACTAACCAGAAGAATCATGAAGGTATAGGTTTGAGTAATCATGGGTTTATGCATTGATGATTTAACTAATCAGAAGAGTCCTATATTCAAATAAGAATATGCATGAGTAAAAGAAGACTTCCCTGAAACCTTGAATACTAATGTTTATTATCTGTGTTTGAAATGATCATGACTATACATGCTTAAGATTATTGTGTTTTGATAGTATTAAGAATATACTAATGAATGTATAATTATGTATGAGACCTCAATGATAACACAATGATGATACTAATAAGCATGCATAGTGATTAAGGATGGATATAAGTTCAAGGACAGGTAATCCAGGAAGCAAAGATCAAGAGGGAGCACACTTTAGTAGTTTCTACAAGGATGTAGATATTCAGAGGGGGTTGACCACTTCTCACAATCCACATCAGAATGGAGTTGCAAAGATTCAGAGGGAGTCCACCCAGCAACCAAACAAAGATAAGTATTTGAATTGTCATTTCTTACATAATGTTATTCAATGATGTATATGCTTATGTTCCTAGAATTAGGTTGTGTATTATGCATAGTTGCATTGATGAACAGTATACTACTAATAGACATGGGTAAGTGGGCTATGGAATTGTACAACATTCCATTGCTACTTATCTAGAATGAAACCTCTTTGCTGACATGTTAGGAGTTGTGGACACTCTTAACAATGTTCTGGTAGAGATTGGAAGGCATCTAGAAAGTTACGGAATATGGATAAATGTTGTATTGAAGCATTGGCTAAGATAATTGCATGACTGTATGACATATTTCTTTATGTGTAAGAATTTGTTCTGAAAACTATAAGATGTTTTCTAATCATGCAATTTAACTTGTTGTGTAGGAAAGATCGTATACCATCACCTACAAAAGAAGGACTACAACATTTGTTCAGCAACAAAGTTATCTATTGAAAATATTGAAGTTCCCAGGATCTGGGAAGAATGCCATGATCATGGAGTACTAGTCGATCATGAAGATGTTTGGGATGCAGTCCAAAGACCTGAAGGGGAGTCTGTAGTGACTTCCAAGTGGATCTACAAGAGAAAGCATGCTGCAGATGGCAGCATAGAAAAATACAAAGCGAATGATGAAGTAGAAGATACACCAGATGGATTTCAAGACAACTTTCTTGAATGGTGTAGTCAAGGAAGTATATGTGGAGCAGCCACTTGGTTCTAAGACACATGACAAGGAGTCATATATGTACAGAACTTGGTATGGTAGGATAGACAGCTTTCTATCTAGTTTGGGATTTACCAAGAGTAAAGCGGATTCTAACCTTTACTACAAGGTTGAGGAAGGCAATCCAGTGATACTACTTTTGTATATGGATGACCTGTTTATTACAGGTGAAGATAGATTGATTGCCAACACGCAGCGGAAGCTTGCTGATGAGTTCGAGATGAAGAACTTGGGTATGATGCACTACTTTCTTGGTATGGAGGTGTGGCAGAGTGCAGTTGGAATCTTCCTTGGACAAGGGAAGTATGTAGTAGAGATCCTGAAGAGATTCGGGATGATGGACTGCAAGGCTATGGCCACACCTATGGCATCGAACTTGAAACTTCTGTGTGATGCTTCATCTGAACCGGTTGATGTCACTGTGTTTCATCAGATGATTGGGTCCTTGATGTACCTGACAAACACGAGACTAGATATTTGCTTTGCGGTGAACACATTGAGCCAGTTCCTGACGGATCCAGGGAGTGTTCACCTGGTTGCTGTAAAGCATATTTTGAGGTACCTAAAGGGTACAGTTGATTATGGGCTCAAGTATGAAGCGAATCAAAAGTTTAACCTGCAGGGTTATGTTGATTCAGATTGGGCAAGCAGTGCTGCAGATAGGAAGAGCACATATGGGTGCTGCTTCAGTATGGGATCAAGTGTGATCTCTTGGTTTAGCAGGAAGCAGTCCTGCGTAGCATTGAGTACAGCCAAGGCAGAGTATGTTGCAGCCTGTTCGGCTAGTTGTGAGGCAGTATTGCTTCGGAAGCTACTGTCTGAGTTATTTGATCTCCCGTTGGATGCTACTGGTATCTTCTGTGATAACCAGAGTTGTGTGAAGCTGTCTGAGAACCCAGTGTTTCACGACAGGTCGAAACACATAGAGATCAAATATCACTATATCAGGGATATGGTGCAAAGAGGAGCAATGAAGCTCCTGTATGTTGCGACGGACGAGCAGATTGTAGATGTGCTGATGAAACCACTAGCCAGAGTGAAGTTCGAGTACTTTAGAGAGAGGCTTGGTGTTCTTCGGATTGATGACACTTCGAGGAAGAAGTGATGGACACATTTGCAGAAGCCATTCCAAGCATGTTGGAAGGAGGATCCTTCACATGGCTGTGGATGTAAGCGCTGGATGATGAGCATCAGGATGATACTCCAGTTACTGCTCTGTATATGCATCAGGAGGATGCTGGATATGATCAGTTGGATCATTTATATATATATATGTATGTACGCATCATGTTGGATGCTGGATATGATCAGCTGGATCATTTATGTGTATATGTATGTACGCATCATGTTGGATGCTGGATATGATCGGTTGGATCATTTGTATGTATTTTGTATATGCATCATGTTGGATGCTTGGACCATGTATCTGTATATGTATCAGGTGGATACATTGTATGATCAGGTAGATCATGTATGTTGATATGTATCATGTATAATTAGGTGGATCATGTATTTGTATTTGTATCAGGTGGATACATTGTATGATCAGGTGGATCATGTATGATGATATGTATCATGTAGATAATTGGTATGCATCAGGTATATGCATGATATGATCAGGATGATCGTGGATGACGAGTTTCAGGATGTTGCTCTAGATGACTTGCAGCAGGATGTTGCAGTGATGATGATCAGGATGATCATGTATACATCAGGATGATGTATGGTGAGTATCAGGATGATACTCTATGGCCGTGGATCAGGTTGTGCAGATGAGCATATAATTTGGCCCTGGAAGATTTGCAGATAGTCTTTTGAGGTTTTGCTTATGGCATGTAATTTGGCCCTGGGATATCTGGCAAATGCTCTTCGAGGTTTTGCTCTGGGAGGACATATAATTTAGCCCTGGGAGATCTGCAGATAGTCTTTCAAGGTTTTGCCTATGGCATATAATTTGGCCTTGGGATATCTGGCAGATGCTCTTTCGAGGTTTTGTCCTATGGCATATAATCTGTCCCTAGGAGATCCTATTGGGAGCTGTGTGCTCATAACAGCCTGGGATTCTCTTGCGAGGTTTTTCCATGACCATATATAATCTGTCCCTAGGAGATCCTATAGGTAGAGCTGTGTGCTCATAACAGCCTGGGATGCTCTTGCTAGGTTTTGTGGTGACCACATATAATCTGTCCCTGGGAGATCCTATAGGTAGAGCTGTGTGCTCGTAACATCCTGGGATGCTCTTGCGAGGTTTTGTGGTGAGGTCACATATAATATGGCCCTGGGAGATCCTACAGGTCGGAGTTGTGTACCCGTAACATCCTGGGATGCTCTTTTGAGGTTTTGTGACGCACGTAATAAGTCCTGAGATTTCCATAGTATGGCTAGTGAGGATGAAAACCTATAGGTGGTGGGCCTACATCCAGTATGAAAAAGGACTGGCTATGTAGAACTTCCTATGACGAGTAGATTCAGAGATTGATTGAGATAGTAGCAGCAATGACGATGACGATTATCCAGTGACGATGATCCAGAGAAGAAGACTTGTGCTAGAAGACATGTGTCAAGAAATACCTCCCTAGTTAAGATGGAGTGTATATGTATTTCACATATATGTATGTTGTATTCCTATAGAGA
The DNA here is from genome assembly GCA_027924585.1 of Larix kaempferi. NCBI lineage: Eukaryota > Viridiplantae > Streptophyta > Pinopsida > Pinales > Pinaceae > Larix > Larix kaempferi. The sequence goes on from BSBM01000153.1 coordinate 842,817, forward strand.
TGTTATTATTCCTCTATACGGAAGTGTTTGTATTCCTATAGAGATGTTATTATTCCTCTATATGGAAGTGTCGTCATTTATATTGTAAGTGTCGTAACTTATACTTGATGGGTTATTAGACCACCTTGTTGGGGTCGGCCCTGTATAAGTCATGTGGGTCGAAGGGTTATTATACCACTCTATTGGGGGTCGGCCATGTGGGTCAAAGAGTTATTAGACCACCCTATTGGGTCGGCCCAGTCAACATTATGTTAAGTGGTTAAGTTGATGCCGACCTAGTTGAGTAAAGGTCAAGTCAAGTTAGTGTATAAATAGAGAGTGTGTCTCTCTCATTTTACACATTCTATTCTCTCTCACACTCTTGGGAGATTGGCTCACTTGTGGAGGAGGAGAATCTACTGCTAGGAGATATCTATCTCTTATGCTTGGGTTGTATCATTGCTCTATCTATCTCTGAGGAAGTTATTGGGGTTTTTCACCTTTATGGTTTTCCCCAAGTAAACTCTATGTCTCTTGTGTGCTTTCATTATTGTGTCCATGATTGATATGCTATAGATTTGCTGTACATGTTGTTCTCTCAGTTAAGATCCTAGATAAGATTGAAGTAAATTCTGAAAATTTAACAACCTATGGTTCTTAGAAAGGAAGTTCCTATACCCCTCAAACACCTCCTTTCGTAACCTTCTTGAATGACAAGATCTCATCTTAGGACCACAAAATGGACATGCAATTTACCCTTTATTTGAAGACATGCAAGAGATGTATTGATTTTTATATCAATTATTTAAAATGAAGTATGTATAATTATGCAGGGTAAATTTATAACATACTGTGACACAAATGTGTTATCCCTAAGGCATCATGAATTGTCCATACAAGCATTGCATGGAATTGAAATTCCCTTTGTGCATTTGTTGGTCTAGAGATATCATACATAGTGACGCCCTTCCACAACTCTAGTAACTCATCGATAAGAGGCTCCATATATACATTCATATCTTTGACCTGGTATTTACCTATTTGATTTAACATACAATACAAAATTATGACATATATGAGTAAATAAAGATATATAAGACATTATTTTAAAACATAATTGAACATATATTAATAAACAAAAAATAAGAAGACATAATTACGAAACAAACAAGACAAATGAGATGTTACAGTTAAAAAAAAAAGATTATAAACAAACAAATAATCAGAACAATCATTGCCAACATTATGTGATCCTTCTTTATTGACATCCATAGAGGAATGTTATTGTTAATAACAAAAACGGGCCATAACGAGTAAGTAGGTCTGAGTTCTCTAAATGGATTGGCACCGTCAGCTGCTAATGAAAGCCTAAGATTACAGGGTTCTTCTTTAAAATCTGGCCATCTTTCTTCTATCTTCGTCCATATAGATCCATCTGCAGAAATTTGAACAACACCATCTTCACTTATGTTCTTTGCATGGTAATCCATTAACTATGCTATGCTTTTGCACCTGAACAATTTCCGCAAACGTGGAATTATGGGAATATAATAAAGAACCTTGCGATGCACCTTTTTTGTTACTGTATTGACTTGATATCTACTCTCTTCACATTTCAGGCATTTGTCTTTCAACGCATGTTCTTTATAGTAGAGAATATCATCATTAGGACATGCATGAATAACTTGACACTCCATTTCAATATATTTCATTATGGCATGTAAATCTCGGTATGTGCGAGATAAAGAATTTGACGGTGATAACAAAAATTCACCTATCAATCTACAACATAATTAAAAAACATTACTATTTGTTAATGTAAAGAATATTAGTAATACATATTGCATCCAAATGTTACAGATCATGATCAACTAACGTTAAAAACAGAGGAAAAAAACTTTGTCATCATGTACTAAATGTGACAAGATTAATATATTACATACCTTAGGATTTGTGCCACACATGTGTTTGACATACCATTTACAACCTTTAGGTTCAACAACAGTAAAGCATAAAGAAAACTTATTTTTGAGCCTTCATAAAGAGGTTCACTTGACCTCTGAAGTATAGGTATATCATAAGCAACATCAAGCTAATTTCCATCGTCATCGATTCCAACATTATTAAATGTATCCTGGATAAATCTATTTGTATCATCTTCTTCATCTTCTTCAACTATGTTATTAGCATCATTATCTTATTCCATAGGATCATTAGCTCGATCCTCAATATTTTCTCCATGCAGTTCTTGATCAACAGGTGATTGTACAAATTGCACCTCTTCCTCATCGAGTAATGCCCTAGGGCGATTTCTCTTTATAATTACAAACAATAAAGTAACATTAGTGTATATAAAAAATATTTAATGATACACACGTTTAAATATACACAATAGGAAAACAAAGACAACAAAGACAATGACAAAGACAACTTAGGTGAGAGTGAGAAACAAAGACAACAAATCAATGATGAAGCATGTGCAACTTATCAAGATAATTAAGAATACAATTAAAAGATGCCCCGACATGCATATTGAAAGAAGTTTAAAAGAAATGACTAAAATACATTGTATTGGGACTATACATGGCCAACAATGACCTCTGAATGGGGCCAATGTTGAAATTTTATCAAACTGTTTCTATATGCAGTGGAATTTGATAGGGACATACTATTCGCATGTCTTGACGATATGGGAGGGTTTTCAGACTCAATGATGACTCAAATCATTATCAATTTTTATATATTTAATTTATTGTTATAAAAAATGCATCAACTAACATTACTGTTTATGAAAAAATATGAATAGATATTTGGACAAAACACTTTTTAACCATAAAATATATAAATTAGATTTAGAATTAAAAATTAAAAATATTATTTTATTAAATAAGAATAAAGTAAATTCTGAATATAACCCCTAACTCTTTAATCCCCTAAAATATATACAAAAATCATAATACATTATTTTTCTTCTACATTTAACATATAGACATTTATGAAAACAATCTACAATACAAAGACATATAATGAATAAGTTACTAATGGATGATATTCATGCCTACCTTCAGCATGTCCATACAATCTACAATGTTTGACAACCATTGTTATTAGAAGTCTCCTTCGCTTCAAGCCCTTGTATATTTTACAGGGGCAATAACATTTTGCATACTTCGAAGCACTCGATGCAGATCCCACATTTTGTTGGCCTCCTTAAGGAATGTTCTGTGACATGTTTCCTCTCCAAACCTCCAGTGATGATTATCTTCAATAACTTTGTATAATGAATTGTACAAAAAAATCCTTATAGCATCCGAAAACGGTCGGAAGCACATCAAAAATGTCGAAGCTATTACATTATATAGACTGTCTAGTACCTAATTATAGACGTTATCAAATGGCTAGTGCATTAAATATAGTTTGCGTAGGATATCCGACAATTCTTGATTTTAATTGGATATCTGACAATTCTTGATTTTAATTGGATATCCCACAATTCTTCACTTTTAGTTGGATATATGAAAATTCTTCATGTTTCGTCGGATATCTGACGCTATTGGGCATTATAAAAAAAAAACATTTATGATCCGACATTTTTCTCTGAATTTCATATATTGTCAAATTCCACCGTCTGATTTTCCACCCATATGTATTAGTGGTATCATCCTTGGGTGGCTTCTTGTACTATGTGACATAAATTGATGATTTCTCTCGAAATACATGGATCTACTTCCTAAAGGAAAAGGATGAGGTCTTTAACAGGTTCCAGGAGTTCAAGGCTCAAGTAGAGAACTTGACAGGAAAGAAGATCAACGTTTTGAGGTCATATAATGAAGGAGATCAGTTTACTTCCAATGATTTCTACAAGGAAGTAGGGATCAAGAGGGATTTGATAGTTCCTTACAACCCTCAGAATAATGGGATTGCAGAAAGGAATAAAATGTCCATTGTGGAGGCTTTGAAGGTGATGATTCATGATTAGAACTTACCCATGTTCTTATGGGAAAAGACATTCATCACAACAATTTATGTTTAGAATAGGATTCCTCACCAGATATTGGGGGACAAGACTCATGAGGAGGCATTCACAAGAGTGAAGCCAGAGTTCAGTCACTTGAGGATATTTGGTTGTCTAGAATACATCCATGTGCCTAAGGAGAATAAGATGAAGTTAGAACCTTCTGGGAAAAATGGTACTTTTGTAGGATACAATGAGACTTCAAAGGCCTATAGGATCTACATTCCAAGACAACGCCGTATTGAGATTAGTCATGATGTTAAATTAGATAAGGAGGTAGCCTTTAGGAGGTACATAAATTCTCAAATGGAGATTGATAGTGAGGAGTAGGAGGATCCAAGGGACGAGGATAAAAAACCCTTTAGTCCAGTTATTCATCCTTCAGACTATCAGGAAGAGTCAATAGAGCTAGCAGATCCCGTGGGTCTACCTATATATATTGTAGTGACTAGGGAGAGGCCATCATGGATTCACGATACTTTGTAGGATGCAAAGAGGCATGCAGTTCCCAGGGTTACTTTGAGGGAGAGAAAAAGACCTCAAATTTTCTCAAGATATATGGCATTGACGAGTCACATCATTGATTCCAAGCCTTCCAGTTATGAGGAGACAGTAGGCCAGCAGGTTTGGAAGGACGCCATCATGGAGGAGTATCATTCCATCATGAAGAATGATGTGTGGGAGATAGTTCCGAGACCTAAGGGGAAGTCCGTGGTGACTTCCAAGTGGGTCTATAAGATCAAGCATGTCTCAAATGGAAGCATCGAGAAGCATAAAGTGAGGTTTGTGGCAAGAGGATTCTCCCAGAAAGGGGGAGTGGATTATGAGGAGACTTTTGCTCATGTTGCCAAGTACACTTACATCATGACTATTATTTCTCTTGCTTCAGTGATGGGATGGATATTACATCAGATGGATGTAAATACAATATTCCTCGATGGTGTGGAAGAGGTGTACACAGATCAACCTTAGGGATTTGTGATAAATGGGAAGGAGTCCCATTTTTTCATATTAAAGAAGGCCTTGTACGGACTTAAGGAGGCACCTAGGGCTTGGTATGCCAGGATTGATGGATACTTGATGAGCTTCGGATTCACAAAGAGTGATGCAAATCCCAACCTTTAATACAAGGTTGTTGATGATGATCCTTTGATCTTGGTGCTGTATGTTGATGATATGTTCCTCGTTGGTGCAGATAGGCTCACAGTTGAGTGCAAGAGGGAGTTGGACTCTGAGTTCGAGATGAAGGATCTTGGCTTGATGCATTACTTCTCGGTATTAGAGGTGTGGAAGAGACTAGATGATATTTTCCTCAATCAGGGGGAGTACACGGTCAAGATCCTGAAGAGATTCGATATGATGGACTGCAAGTCCGTGGCTACACCTATGGAGGAAAAACTGAAGAGGCTGAGTGATTCCTCTTCAGATTCAAATTTGGTGGATCCCATGATGTACATGCAACTGATTGGATCCTAGTTAACACCAGGCTAGATATTTGCTTTGTAGTGAACACCCTGATCCAGGTCATGGTTTATCTGAGGCATGTACATTGGGTTGAAACACAACATGTGTTGAGGCACCTACGGGGTACAATTAAATATTGTCTGAGATATGTGTCAAGTGGTGAAGTGAGGCTGCAGGGTTATGCATATTCTAACTAGGCAAGGAGTGCAATGGAAGAAAAGAGCACCTCAGGGTGCTGCTTCAGCTTGGGATCAACCATGATATCTTGGTTAGCAGGAAGTAGACTTCTGTCGCACTTAGTACAACAGAAGCAGAGTATTATGTGGTCAGTGTTGCAATTCGTGAAGTAGTGTGGCTTCATAATCTTCTTGCAGGACTATTTTATCAAGATCTAGAGATGACCTTGATACATTGTGATAATTAAAGCTATGTAAAGATTTCAGAAAATTCGGTATTCATGACAAGTCAAAGCACATTGAGATCAAATACAACTTCATTCGAGACATGGTGCAGCGAAGCTCTAATGCATATCCACAGATGAGTAGATAACAAACATTCTCACCAAGCCTCTATCTAAGGATAAGTTTGTATACTTCAGAGAAAATCTTGGTGTGATGGATAATGTCTCCCTAAGTGAGAGGGAGTGTTGATGGTTCTACAGATGAGCATCATTGGGCAGAAATTCACCCTCAGATCCTGAGTCATATTGCTAGTGGTGAATGGCCCAGGTGTATACTTTATCTAGATATCCATGTCGATTTGTATAAGAGTGAAAAGACTCGAGATGAATATTAAGGATATTCTCACCAAGTACGCTTGGTGTGATGCAGAATATCTCCCTCGTTGAGAGGGAGTGTTGATGTTTCTGCAGGTTGTAGCATCCGACAAAAATGATTTGAGATTGGTCATGATGATTTGACCAAGGAAGATATATACATTCACCCTGGGGGCTCGAGTCATATGGCTAGAGGTGAATGGCCCAGGAAGGGGTAGAAAATATCCCATTATCGTGAGTCATATGGTGTGGGTATATTGGCCCTAAGGTGCTCTCACATTTCCTGCTCCGTGATGGAGTGATATATTATATATTAGAGATTTGACTTGTTTATTTAATAGGGGCTTTCATCCCCTTGTGGAATATACAAGTATAGTCTAATGTTAAATTGAAATACGAAGAAGTGTCTGGGACTTCTTAGTGGGTCAATTCAAGACTAGAGCTCTATGTGTGAATAGACGTGCATGTGAGGAGAACAATACCATCATCATTCTTGGACAAATTTTATTAAGAAAGAAGGAATTTTAATAATAAAGGGGTTAACAAGTAAATCAACATTGAAGTGATGAAAAGGACAATTCGGTCCGAGCATAAAGACAAGTTGACCCCACAAGTGAAATTCAAGTGAATGAAAGAATGTAAATAAAGTGCTTAGCCTCCTCATTTTTTCCTTCATCCAACTTGTCCAAGTCCAATTAGCCGATGCACAAGTCTAAGAAGACCTAACAAAGGTTGAAGGAGCATCTTTTCAAGTGTTCTTATCTCTCGCTTGGGTTTGCTATCTTTCGTCCATCAAGTTCGCACTCTCTCTATGGCTGGTGATGTTGACATACCCTTGTGATTAGGTTTCTTCATGTTGTTGTTGTACTCTTATTATTGGAAAATATCTTCTTAAGAAATGTTTTTGGGTTTTCTCCCAAGTTTGGGTTTCCCAGGGTAAAATCTTTGTGTCTATTGTGCATGGATGTCCTTCTATGATTTTTTGTTTCTGCTGCAATTTAAAGTTGAATTTTTCAGTGTATAATTATTATATGATAACTATGGGATGAAAAGTATTGTTTGAAATCATAAGGAAATAATTATCGGATTTGGAAAATAGAAAAATTCAACACTAGTACCCTTTCAAAGTCCCAAGAAAGAAGAGACAATTAACTAGCTATTTAAATAAATACAATTTACCTCATAAAAGCAATATTGAGACAATAACATCCACACATTAGCATATGGTTCTTGGGCCTCCAAATCCTTCACTTTTATTCACAATTCAATATCCAGTAATACAATGCATGTGCATAAGACTAACTCCACAAAAGAACTAACAATGAAAGGAGAGGGGGAAATCTTTCTTAAATAACAAAATGGACCAAGGGAGGCACCCCTACAAGTGTCAATAAACATGCACGAAGGGAGGTCAATCAACTCAAGAAAAAAGCACCACCTCTAGGTACATGAGTGAGGCAAATCACCATATGTTAAATTTTCAGAATTTACTTCAATCTGATCTAGGATCTTAACTAAGAGAACAACATGTACAGCAAATCTACAGCATATCAATCATGGACAAAATAATTCAAGCACACAAGAGACACAGAGTTTACTTGGGGAAAACCATAAAGGTGAAAAAACCCAATAACTTCCTCAGAGATAGATAGAGCAATTATACAACAAGAATACAAGAGATAGTCTTCTCCTAGCAGCAGAGCCTCCTCCTCCACAAGTGCACCACTCTCCAAATTGTGAGTTAGAGAATAGAATGTGTAAAATGAGAGAGACACACTCTCTATTTATACACTAACTTGACTTGACCTTTACTCAACTAGGTTGGCCTCAACTTAACCACTTAACATAATGCTGACTGGGATGACACCCAATAGGGTGGTCTAATAACCCTTTGACCCACATGGCCGACCCCCACTAGGGTGGTCTAATAACCATTCGACCCACATGACTTATACAGGGCCAACCCCAACAAGGTGGTCTAATAACCCATCAAGTATAAGTTACGACACTTACAATATAAATGACGACACTTCCGTATAGAGGAATAATAACATCTCTATAGGAATACAATATACATATATGTGAAATACATTCCGAAGTTACATATACATCAACACTCCCTCTTAACTAGGAAGGTATTTCTCGACACAGGTCTTCTAGCACAAGTCTTCTTATCTGGATCATCATCAACAAAATATCATCCTCGAATCATCGTCATCGTCACTGCCGCTGCTATCTCAATCAATCTTTGAATCTACTCGTCATAGGAAGTTCTACAGAGCCAGTCCTTTTTCATACTGGATGTAGGCCCACCACCTGCAGGTCTTCATCATCACTGGCCATACTGTGGAATCCTCAGGACTTATTACTTGCGTCACAAAACCTTGCAAGAGCATCCCAGGACTTGTTACGGGCACACAGCCCAACCTATCGGATCTCCCAGGGAGCTATTACATGTGACCCTACCACAAAACCTCGAAAGAGAATCCCAGGACTGATTACGAGCACACAGATCAACCTATCGGATCTCCCAGGGCGCTATTATATGTGGTCACCACAAAACCTTGCAAGAGCATCCCAGGACTTATTACGGGAACACATCCCAACCTATCGGATCTCCCAGGGCAATATTACATGTGGTCATGGAAAAACCTTGCAAGAGCATCCCATGACTTATTACAAGCACACAGCTCACCCTATCGGATCTCCCAGGGTGCTATTATATGCCATAGGACAAAACCTCGAAAGAGCATCTTCCAGATATCCTAGGGAGCTATTATATGCCAGCGGCAAAAACTTGCAAGACTATTTGCAGATCTCTCAGGGCACTATTATATGTCCTCCCAGAGTGTTAACACCCAAAAAGTGTTCACTACCTCATCTACCACATTATATGGCTCATTTGTCCATTTTCCTACCATATTTCCCTTAAAAACCCAAAAAATCCCATTAAAAAGCCTCCAAAAGGCCTAAAATGCCTCCAAAAGGCCACAAAACCCTTAAAATAGCCTCAAAAAGGCTAAAAAAAACCATGTTTCCTCCAAAAATATCCAAAATTCCTCTAAAAATAGCAAAAACCCCCTAAAAAGGGAAGAAAAAATATAAAATAATGAGGGAAAGGAGGAAAAAACCCTATACAGCTGCCCTAAACCATGTGTTTCCCAAAACCATGGGTCATCACTCCACCACTAAAAAACTATAAATAGGTGATGGAGATCCCTTATTCCATATCCACAATCAAGTATACCCTTACTCTGCCAAAATCTCTCTCGAAACCCTAGTTCACCATTGAACTACTTTCACCTTGAGACCCGCTTTTGGCCCATTCCCACCATTGGAGAAAGAGAAGGAGCACATTGGAGCTTGGAGCAACCCTCTTGGACATTGCAAGGAGCTTCATCAACCTTCACATTGAAGGTAATATTAATACAAAACCCTTGTTTACAAATTGTTGTTTTTTTTTCATGCACATGTTTTAGAGTAGTTTTTATTTCTGTTTTTAGCTTAATAATTTACATTTACTGAACTGCTACTAAGGAGTCCCTTCTCCTTAGTAGGTGCTCATTTGCACAAGCTAGGGGTAAAACCCTAGCTACAGTTTTGGCGACTCCCCTAGATTTTGAATTTCTGGTTTCCGTTTAAAATTTTTTCCCTTTCGGCTGTCCCTTTCGACCGCCGTACATCGCGTTTTTTCCCTCTGCAGTCGCGTCCCGACCGCGTCTTTCAGGCCTTTACCTGCGACCCGACCGCGGCTCTCAGACGGTTTCCGATGCCCTGCCGGCGGATTCAAGTCTGTTACCTGCGATCCGACCGCGGCTAATCAGCCTGTTTGCTGCGATCTGACTGCGCCTGTCGGCCATTTTCCCGCGTCCCGACTGCGGCTTTCTGCCTCTTTCCCGCGTCCCGACTGCGTCTGTTAGCCTTTTTGCCGCGACCCGACTGCGTCTTTTTCCCTATTTCCTGCGTCCCGACTGTGTCTGTTGGCCCGAAAACCGCGACCTGACCGCGTCTGTTTCCCTCAAACCCGCGGTCTGCCTGTTCTGATTCGCCACAGACCCGCGGTCTGATTTCTGCATTTTTTACTATTTTGAGCCCAGCCCCCTTTTCTGCATCTGAACAGCCCTCTGTCCTACCTGCAGTCCCACTTCCTTACAGCCTTTCTGCAACATAATTTCTGTTCCCTTTACAGAATTCTTTTAAAATTTCAGTATTTTTAATTCAGAAAATTTTGCAAGTTAAAGTTTCAATTCCAGTATTATTGATAGTTAGGAGTTGTCCCCCTTGTGACACTTCTATTTTGGGTTCATCACCTCATGCGCACACACTCTGTCACATAATTCAAGTGAGCCTTAAAAAGTACCTAACTCAACCAATATTCTAACCCCACTTGGGGAACACAAAAGAATCTTTGTAGTTAGGTAGGGTCGGGGGGATAGGCTTCCAAAAACACCCCTTGGTCACTTACACTTGAGACATAGTTGTTGTCCAAATAGGGAACCAAAATCCCCTAGTACTTTTTGGCACGGTCACGACCAGTTTATCAGAGGGCCTCTCCCTTAGGAGGGTTGAAGTCGGGAGACTGGTTCCGGAGGCCTGAGTGGAATATCGCACTCCATTCAGTAACCGAAGGGCTACATTTCGCGGTTCGCGGGATATCCCTGTATAGGGGTATTGCGGTAAACGGACTAAATGGCAGATTCACCTTTCTGGACGTGTCATGAACGGGTAATCTTAGTTGCCATTCTTCTAGGATTGACTACCTGGTATCCCTCCTGGTAGGGGGATATCATAGCCACTTGGCTTTCCTACTCATATTGTCTGACTTGGATTTCATCACCTTGCAGAGGATATGTTTAGTTGAGTCAGAATACTTTTAGTTAGGTGTTTGCATGCTCCTTTACCTCCCTTTGGTCTAGTGAGTCCACCATTTTTTATTTTTAGGAAACCTGCTGCTTGTTGGTATTCTGACCATCTTTGTTGATACTCCACCTATTGTAGCACAGCTGTTGCAGTGGGTGTTTTGAGTTGGTTGTTGGCCTGAGTGCCTTGTTTTTTAGCTCTCCTTCTGCACACTCGGTTGCATTAGGATTTTTTGAGCTGTTTTTATACTCACCTCAACCCACATAGATTTGACACCATCTGTCACCATTGAGTCCCCGAGACATTCTCAGCGCCTCAGGGGCGAGCCCCCACAGCACGGTTCTCTTGACACCACCCGTCATAGATTCCAATCATCATCCGTTGATACCACTCATCACAGATCTAGAGCCTTGTCACTTGACTCCACTCGTCAGCGACATAGGACTCCGTCACCAGATATTGACGCTCCTTACTTTACCTCCGATTCTGACGAAGAGTCTGAGAACCCTATTTACACTGCCCCTACTAGCCCCATGGCTGGAACGACTTCCACTCCTTTTGTTATAGGGACCATTGGTGGCACATCCACCACTACACCAGTTACTACACCTGTTTTGGGTATGCCCTCCATGGGACCCCCATCTACCGTTCCCCTCACGATACCTATTCCCATAGCAGGAATCCCTATCCCCACTACATCAGTGGCTCACACTACCCATGGTGGTGTTGGACCATCCTCCACCACCTTAGTTCCCCCACTCGGGGGCACCATCCCCAATCCTGTCCCTCCACTTGGGGGCGTTGGCCCCAACTTGGTCCAACCCACTACTGTGTCACATCCTTCTTCCAGTTTGCCATTCATGGCTAGCCTCAACCTACCTAACCTGGCCAGATTGACCAACGATCCTATTCGACACGACCCTACGTGGCCTCATATGCCTACCAAGCTCCCCTCTGACATCCCTAAGTTCGAGGGCAAGGCCGGTGAGGACCCACAAAACCATATCATGTCTTTCCACCTATGGTGTTCCTCTAACTCCATAGTGGATGACTCTGTTCGCCTCCGTCTCTTACAGCGCACCTTCACTGGCTCTGCAGCCAAGTGGTATATCGAGCAACCTCATGGGACCCATGCCACCTTTGCTTCCCTTGCCTCGACCTTCCTGCAGTTCTTCCAGCTGCCTGTCCGCTATGACGCGGGCGTTGAGATCCTCCTATCCTGCAGACAAAATACGGCTACCCATATCACGGACCACATCCATGAGTGGCGTCGACGCCGTAGCTTATGCAAGATCAAACTAGACGACCGTATCTTCCTAGATTGGTTCCTCAAATCCCTTCTCCCTGTTATTGCTAAGGATGTAGCATCAGAAAGACCCCAGTCTGAAGAAGAGGCCATCCTTAAGGCCCAACAGTTCGACCTCATTTACGCCCAGTCGGGTTACCTTTATACCATTATACCTTACGCCCCTCGCAGTGAGTCCTCCCAGCATGATGCGCCGGGGGCATCCCACGCTGTAGACGGTATCATTGGCCGTGTTTCTTCGCATCCCCAACCATTTTCTATTACACGTCCTTCCCCTGGCCCTGACCTTTCGCGGGCTACCTCATAGTCTAGAGCAACCAACTCGTATGCTCCCATGACACATCACCATCACCATGGACCCTCATGTCCTCCTCAGTGTTTCGGTCATGCGACTCCCGCTTATGCCCCCCCAGTCGCACCTCCGCCTTACTACCATTAGCAGGCTGCCCCAGCTCCTACTCCTTCACAAGCCCAACCCGCTTATTATCCGCCACAGGCAGCCCCTGCGGCAAACCCACAACCCGCTCCGCAGCCATATCAGCAACCCCCTCAAGTTGCTGCACCTGCTCAGCCTCAACCTACATATCATCCCCCGCAGCCTGCTCCCACACCTGCGCAACCTCAAAATCCCCCTGCTGCCCAAGGGCAAGTTTACGCCCAACAAAACCCGTAGCAAAACCAGAACAACCCACGTAACCAGGGCCAACAGAACCGCGGCAAAGGCCGTAATCGTGGGAACAACCAACCTGCAGACCAAGCTGGTCAACCGGCTAATCCCCCCGACAACAACAATGCGGCCCCCGCTAATCAAAACCCTGATCGCCCGCCCAAGCAGGCTAAAAACCCCAATTTGCGAACGAACCACCCTTGTTCTATTTGCGGGGTCTATGGACACTACACGCATGCTTGCCCACACTTAGAGCGAGCTCGGCAGCTCTGGGTTGACGATGCCCACCACCAAGGGCAAGCAGCTCCTCAGGCGCCTCCTAACCCCCCTCAACCTCAGCAGCCACCTTTGGTGCTGCAAAACCCATTACCGACCCAAGGCGTCGTGAACACTCAGCCGTTGGCTCCCCCTCAAGCCAACGTGCAACCCCAACAGCAGATCACGTACGCTGCCCCTGATCAACCCATGTTTGACTCAGGAACCCACCACTTGTTGATGATGTCATCCACTGACGTCAACCTTCAGACCCGTCGAAACCAATATGGCTCCACCACTGAAGCACCTCCCACTGATAAACCCACCAACGCCCATCCCACAGATCAAGCGTTACGTATTCCTCCACCTCCACTAGATGGCGCTCCCAAAGCCCCTCGTTTCCCACTTCGCCGTATCAACAATAACCCCAATGCGCGCGCTGCGTCAAACTACAACATTGTAGACGACCTAGCCCAATCTCCCGCAGCCATGTCTGCGTTAGAAGTCTTGAAGAACTTCCCTTCCCAGCGCAAGACTTTACTCTCCGCCATTGGGGGGATTGACCCAAATGATTCGAATTTGATGGCATTTGATTTAGACCAGTCTGAACCTCGCCTGCCTTCCACCCTAGCATTCCAAGTTTCTGTTTCCATTCGGAATATGGTCATCCATCGATGCATCATCGATGAAGGTGCCTCCACATGCGTCATGTCTACATTCGTGTGGCAGAAGTTGGGATCCCCCACTCTCCAGTAGTCCACCACTGCATTACGCGCCTACGACGGTCGTTCGGCTCAGCCCCAAGGCCTCCTAGCCAATGTCCCCGTCCAGTTAGGTGGCAAAACTGTACTCATTGACATTGAGGTAATCAATGCTCAATTGGATTATAACCTTTTACTTGGATGCAGCTACATGTATGCCATGCGGGCGGTTGCCTCTTCCGTTTTTCGCACCATGATGTTCCCCCATGAGGGACGCGTGGTTAAGGTTGACCAGCTCACCTACTATGATCCCAGTGCTCCCGCGGCACCTGAAAATGTTCTCCCCATGGTTGAACAACCTGTTTCTCGTGCCACCACCTCGTTTGTTTCCTCTACGGGGCCTGAGGTCTACTCAGACGCGCCGATGACCTCCACCTTTCAATCCATTCCTCCCCCATCATCTACGCCCGAAGTGTCTGAATTATGTACCTTATCCCACGATAACCAACCACCGAATAATCAACCACCCTTGTTGCCAAAACCACCATTGGTACCTAGCCACATTGGTGTTACACCCATCCATACGATCCCCTTCCTAGTCCCTCCATCGGGAGTAGTAAGCGCCCCGGTCATGGCTACCCTTAGCCTCCCTGGGTTAACCTTGGGATTACCCGTATGGTACCTTTCACCTCCTGTTCGCCCGCCGACACTAGATGTCGTCCTCCAACCGGTGCAACCCATGGCTACTACCACTCAGCCACCTCCCGGTGTCTCTACCCCTTCGTCCTCCACGACTCCCCCTCCTACTCCCAAACCCATTGGGGGCAGAGGTCCACAACCTTACACTACTGTACCACCTCCCAAGACAGTCAAAAACCCTCCAGTGTTTCGTGCTCCTCCCAAATGCTCGCTGTGTGACGAGTTGGGCCATGCAACCCACCAATGCCCACAGTTACCAGCATTGTAGAAGCACATGCACATGCTCGACGATGACCCCAACATCCCAACTGTCGAACTAAACCCCACTCCTAAGCCTAAAGACAAGTCCCTACGCAATAACCAGCCCTGTGCCATATGCGGTGTTTACGGGCATTACTCCCATCATTGTCCCGATCTCCCGGATTACAGAGCGGCTCTCTATGAGATGAACAATTTGGATCTTGAGACGGCACCACCCACCATTGAGGAGATCTACCCCCCGGTCTCTCCCCCTTCTGGAGAGGTTAATATCATCTATATGATCTCTTCAACCACTACCCCCTCGTCAACCGATTTGATGACGCAAACTTTCCGTACTGATGAGGAAGTTCTTGAGGCCCTGACTGCCCCGGATTATCCCTGGGATGACATGCATCACCGTTCCTATTTCATCCCAAAAGAATCCTCCTCTAGCACAGCTACCCAATTCACAGTTGAGTCCAAATACTTCCTCCCCACCAAGGTCGACTGGTTCAAGGACCCTATTCCTGCTCCTGACGCCTTCGAGGAGGGTAACATGGCCAATATCTCACCCATTATCCACATAGATATCTCTGACCCCCCTGGCGTCAATGAATGCATTGCCTTAGGAGCCTCCTGCTGTGAACAAGAGATTGAGGAGTACCGAAAACTCTTCCGAGAATTCCGTGATGTCTTTTCCTGGTCCTATACAGAGATGCTTGGTCTTGACCCCGCCATTATAGAGCACCACATTGACACATGGCCTGATGTACCCCCCGTTCATCAGAAACAGCGCCCCATTCATCCCTCAAAGCTCCCAGCTGTCAAAGCCAAGATTGAGAAGCTGCGCAAGGCAGGGTTCATTTATCCTATTGCCTATACCACTTGGGTTTCAAACCCCGTTCCCGTTAACAAAAAGCAAGGCACCATTCGAGTATGCACTGACTTCCGCGATTTAAACCGCACTTGTCCCAAGGACAATTTCCCCACGCCATTTATTGACCAGCTCATCGATGCGTGTGCGGGGCATGAAGTCCTCTCCTTCATGGATGGTTTTTCCGGATACAACCAGATTCAGATCCGTAAGGAAGACCAGTACAAAACTGCCTTTACTACCCCATGGGGCACCTTTGCCTATCGCGTCATGCCTTTCGGCCTCAAAAATGATGGTGCCACTTTCCAGCGGGCCATGACCTATTGCTTTCACGACTTGGTCCATATCCTGTTAGTCTACCTTGATGACCTTACAGCTCGTTCCCGGAAACGATTAGACCACCTTAATGACCTTCGGCAAGTTTTTCTGCGTTGTCGCAAATACCAAATCCGCTTGAACCCACACAAGTGTGTCTTTTGCGTTCCGGCAGGCCGATTGTTGGGTTTCATCGTTTCCCAGAAAGGAATTACAGTTGACCCTCTAAAAGTCCAAGCCATCTTAGACCTGCCCTCTCCTCGCACGCTCCGGCAGCTCCAAATTTTGTAGGGGCGATCCAATTTCCTTTGACATTTTGTTCCTGATTACGCTACTACCGTTCACGGTTGTAATGTCCCCAGCTTGACCCTATTGCATTAATATTGTAAATGATGTAAATATTGTTATTTAGTCATGGTGAGGAGCTCACGGCCAAGGCCCCGCCATTGATTTATCGTTTTATGTATTGGCAATTAGAATAGATGCATATGGTTCTTGTGCTAGCGGAGCACAATGTAATTAAGACATCATGTAAATACGAAATTTAATGGAAAAACCAACAGCTGGCTACGCAATGCAACAAAAGAGATGGGGGCATGATCTTTACAAGGAAGAGGGAGGGAAAATAACCAAACCCTTGAGCCAATGGTTTAATCCATGTTTCCATGAGAAAGCCCAATGAACTCTCAACTACCCATTTTGGGTTATGGACCAATCATTTAATTCTCCCATAAATTGGTTGGGGCAGTTAATGCCTTGGGAATGAAAGAGTATGGCAGCCAATTTCGTGCATGGGCAAGCCATCTACTTGGAAAATCGTGTTTTTTCTTGTGGGGCAAGAAAACACCCACGAAATGGTGCCCAAAGCCATTCTGAACAGGGAGTCTTCACTCACTCACGCAGTTGGAATTAGCTGGGCCTTTCCCTGCACGTTTTGCATCCAAATCCTGCATTTTTCCATGCCTGGGAGTTCGTTTTTGCATAGACAGTAGCTTGGGAGAAAAGGGCCACGATTTGGGGACTGTATGGAGGTCGTTTTTGCCCCCGAATGTCCAAGGACGTTTTTCTAAAAACGGATTGGCTTCCCAGGGTTGTTTCCCATCTTCCCATTTCGTTTTTGTGTGTTCCCACATTTTTCTGAGTGAGTTGAAACCCCATCTCATGCATCCCACTGTGGACAGCGTTTTCCTCATGCCCTTTAATTGTGGTTTTGTTGTTAAATGCACCCTGTTTTGGACATGAACCTGTGAGCAAGAGCCTCAAGAGTGGAAGAGGACAGATTTGGCTTGATGAGCCCAATGGAGTATCCATAGCTCCATGGTTGAGCCACTAGCTTGGTAATTCACCTCTGCCAATCTCTTAGCAGCCTGAGAAACCCAACTGCTGGTTGGCTTGGCTGATTCTGGCATATCTTTGGCTATGTGAGAGCCTGTTTCCCTTTTTCCTTGCGGAGATCATGCCCAGCTCGGGGGTGGCAGTGGTGCTGAGAAATTGAGGAGCACACTAGCCTACGGTTGGGTGGAACGTTGCAGAAGCGTAGCCAGTTGCTGGGGACTGCCTTATTGAGATAAGTATTCCCTTGTGTTAAATTTGCAATTATCAATCGATGGATATCTTGAATGTGTGATGAATGTGTATTTAAAATTACTTCCACTGTGTTCTTAAAATAAAACTGCATCTTCATATGTCTGTTATAATAACTGAATTCTTATGAAAAAGATCATGGGGCTAGATGCCCAGTTGTAGCACAATGATCCTCTCTATCATGCTGGTATGATAGGAGGGGACATTACAACGGTTTCTTGCGCCTGCTCCGTACCCACATACCCTTCGTCTGGGATGAGCAAGCAGAATCTGCATTCGAAGCCCTCAAGAAGGCTCTCACACAAGCTCCCCTGATTTCCCCTCCGGATTTCACACAAGACTTCATCCTTTACGTTTCAGCATCCGAGCATGCCGTATCTGGAGTCTTGGTTCAAGAAGACGCTTCTCACCAGGAGCACGTCATTTACTACGTCAGCCAGACCCTGTCTGGTCCACCCCTACGTTACCCATATGAGGAGAGACTTGCCCTAGCAGTGGTCTTTTCCGTCCAAAAATTGCGAAACTATATCTTAATGAGTCATACCACAGTCGTCGCTGACTCTAACCCCATGGTATATCTTCTAAACCGATGGCTCCTGCAAGGTCGTGTTGCTAAATGGGTAATTATCCTCCAGGAATATGACCTTACCTTCAAAACACCTAAGAGCACTAAAGCCCTCGCGCTTGCCCAGCTCATTACTGATCTCCCTTCCCTTCTCCCGGCCCAACCAATCTCCGATGAGTTACCCGACAATCACTTGTTCACTATCTCGTCCGATGACCCATGGTATGGTGATATCTTGTTATACCTGCGCACGCGGAAGTTCAGACCCAAAGTTACCCGTAATGGACGCCGTCGCATCCGTCACCAGGCCTCTCGATATCTCCTCTTAGGCGATGTCCTTTACCGACGCGGGGTTGACACAATTCTTCGTCGTTGCCTTACACACGCGGAAGCTGAACACGTCCTTAATGACTGTCATAGCGGTGCCTGCGAAGGCCATTTCTCAGGGATGGCCACCGCCCAAAAGGTCGTCCGCGCCGGATACTTTTGGCCCACACTTTTCACCGACTGCATCACTGCGGTCAAACACTGCCATAACTGCCAACTTTTTGCCCCCAAGGCCCGGACACCTCCTGCTCCATTACACCCAGTCGTCACCGTTGGTCCCTTTTGTAAGTGGGCCATAGACTTCATGGAATGTAGACCCGAGTCTGCCAATGGCCACAAATATATTATTGTCGCTGTTGATTACTTCACCAAATGGGTGGAAGCCATGCCTACCTTCAATTGTATCGCCGACACTACTGCCCGCTTCTTTTTCAACCATGTCATCGCTCGATTTGGGGTTCCTAAGCAGTTAGTCTCTGACCATGGTTCACACTTCGAAGATGCCGTCTGGCGTGAGTTATCCACCCTCCTCAAATTTGAACACCAATTTTCCTCTGCTTACTACCCCCAAGGGAACGGTCAAGTCGAGGCCATTAATAAAATTCTCAAAACTATCCTCCAACAAACGGTTGACAAGCATAAGTCCAATTGGCACCACATGTTATTCCCTGCCTTATGGGCTTACCGCACATCCACTAAGACCGCCACTGGTTTTACACCATTTCATCTAGTTCACGGTGTAGAGTCTGTCCTCCCCATCGAGTGTCAGATTCCTGCCTTACAGATCGCCATTGAGCTTCTCCCTGACACCTCCCCCCTCGAGCAGCGTTTGCTGCAACTCGAACAAGCTGATGAAGACCGTCGTGCCACTCTTCAGAACATCGAAGCTGCCAAAAACCGCTCCAAAGCCGGTTATGATAAACATGTTCACCCTCGCACTTTCCACGAAGGGGACCTTGTCCTCGCATATGACCAAGCCCACGACAAAACCGGTAAAGGGAAGTTTGAATCCATGTGGCAAGGCCCTTACATTGTACAGACCTGCCTCGGCAAGGGGGCATACATCTTAGCCGACTCTGACGGCCATCCTTTGCGCAACCCCCGTAATGGGTTGTATCTTAAGCGTTTTTACCCATAAAATGACACCGCGACCTCATTGGTCCGCATTGTATAGTTTACTATCTTTTTGTTTTTCACTTTTTTACCATCATCTTACATTCATCATTTCTGCATGATTACAGATGGACCATCTTCCACCTTGTTACACTGGCTTCGCTGATGGCGCAAGCCGCTGGTCTCCCAACCTGGCTTCTGCAGCATGGGTCTTGTACTCCCCTTCCAACGAGATGATTCACCTTGACGGAATATGTATAGGCGCTGCTACCAATAACCAGGCGGAGTATGATGCTATGACCGGTCTCTTGACTGCCGCCCTCCAAATGGGCATATGTCACCTTCATGTGTTCCTTGACTCCCAGCTACTTGTCTCCCAACTCAACAACTGCTACTAGGTGCGTGATCCCTGCCTTTTAAGAAAATTCCTGCGCGCAAAACAACTCAGCCGACAGTTTGAATCCATCACATTCACACATGTCCCCAGAGCCCAAAATAGTGTCGCAGACCAAATGGCCAACAACATCCTAGATTGGCATATCAATCACACCATGTAACATCATGCATCATCATCCTATAACATCTCATAAAAAGATATAAAAACCCAAAAAGATTGCATCGCATCAACATTTGCATCCATGTACATAAACCACATTCATATCCATAGGGGCATCCACGTGCCTAAACATACATATATCATGTCGCATCACATAAAATACACAAGGGGCATCCACATGCCTAACATCCTAACCTACTTGCATCCACGTGCAATGTAAACATATCACAACTCATAAAGCGCATCCACGTGCGTACAAATAAAACAACATCATACAAAAAGGTGCATCCACGTGCATATATATATATATGAAAAAATATACATGTTCAGTGCTATACATGTCCTGAGTACCCCTGTACTCAGCTATACAAAAAATGGCTATACATCCCTAACAGCCTCATCAACATACATGCTGTAGCTACAAAACTCGGGGGGATCCCCCTGCACTCCCTAATGGGAGTCGTATCCTGCATCACTGCCTGCATCGGCTGCCTCTGAGTCCTCCCCTCGCTCCTCCTCCGGCAAGTCCTCATCTCCCCGGCCTCCTGTGCCCGTACCCGGTCCACCAAGATCGCCACCCCGGATCGCGATGGATCTGAACTCTCGGGGTGCCCTCATGCAATCCTGAATTACATCAGGATCGACATCCCGCCATCCCTCGTCAGTCACCCCTATCAACAACCGATCTAGTAGGACCTGCACCGACTCCAGTGTCCCCTCCGCATCACGGCGACGGACCTCACCTCGCCCAGGCAGAGCTGGGACGACCACATCACCCCTCCGTGCCACATGTCCTGGAGGTGGCCTCGGACCCACATCTGCAAGATCACCCATATGTCAGTCACAGTATATCACTCTATTATCATATAAATAAAACTTGACATACATAACATACAAGTAAACACACATACGTACCGTCGGGACCCCATGCCTGTCCTGGTGCTCGTGGCGCCTCCGGATCTCCCGTGAAGTCCATGTCCCGATACAGGAAGTCGTCCAGTGTCAATGGTATCTGGAGCCACTGCAGGTACAAATCCTGCGTAAAGTACCTGCCCACGTCGCCGCCACCACGGCGGCGCATCATCTCGCCCCACCGCACCATCCGCGGCTCCCTCATACCTCCTGCCCTGATCGGCACCCGTGGCCGCAGTGTCGGTACCCTCTCCATAAAGAAGGCACACAAGAAGGAACCAAAACAAAAGCCCTTGCCATCTTCCTTTGCTGCCGTCAGCTGCTGCTGAACGCAGGTCAGGAACATCTGGCCCCACGCGTAGTACACCCCATCCAGTACGCGCTCTATCATCTGCATCTGACCCCCAGACACCTTCTCAGGTGACTGGGACCCCAATACCCGGACCACACATGCTGCCATGGCCTGCACTGCTGGCTCCTGTAGGTCCCTCATCAGGAGTGCATTCCTATGCACCCTCGCCTCAGGACCACAGTATCTCTCCAACATGTCCTCCATGTCGACGTTCGCGGTAACCCGCGACTGTGTGTCTGCTACCCTGCCTAGAAAGGGCAACCCCGTCAGAAAGTATACATCGGTCAGGGTGAGGTCCACCCTCTCACCCTGTACCCGGAAAGCCTGTATATCCGGCTCCCAGAAGTTGATCAGCCGGTTCAGCAGCAATGCTGCTGACTGTATCATGGGTATCTGTGCGAACTTCAGTAGTCCGCACAGTCCCAGCACAGATCGCACATGGCACTCCCCTCGGATCACAGCCATGATCTCATCAGGGATCTCCCGCTCTCTCCAGAGCACCTGCGGCATCCTGTCAATCACACAAAATAAACTCATCAGACTCATGTCAACTAAATAAGTACTTTTCCCTCTCCCGGAAGACCCTCTTAGCTCGGCCCAAAACTGCGGCTTTCGGGCTTCCTGTCGCGGTTTCCGACCGCGGCTGTCAGGCCTAAGGTCGCGGTTCTTAACCGCACTTGTCAGCCCTAACCCCGCGGTTTGGAACCACGTGTTCCTCCTTGGAACTCGCGGTACTCGACCGCGTATCCATCAAAGAAACACGCGGTCTCCAACCGCGTGGTTCACCAAGAAACACGCGGTCTTCAACCGCATGGTTCACCTCGAAACTCGCGGGTGCCAACCGCGGTTTCGACCCCCTAACCCGCGGTCCACCCCACGTGGACCATACAAATAATCCCTGGGACCCACTACCCAACCCCCGACCCTAAAAAACATGCAGGTATGAGTTTGACGGAATACCTGTATCTCCCGGATCTGAAATCGACCGGTCGGATCGTCCATAAATGCCACCTAAGCTCTGGTCCACTCTGATCACAAGTCAAAGTCAAAACGTACAACTGACACATGTCATGTTGGACCCACCACTATTTATAGTCAGTTGACTTTTTCTTGTTTTTGCCATTCTAACCCCATACGGAGTCCGTTTTACGAACCGTTTCCACCACTGGAATCAGCACGACGAGACCATCATGATGGTCACCTCGTTGCATAATTTTTACCCCGTCATTTTTTGCCCATTTTTTTAGACGCCACTAGTCGCCTCGGTTTGCGTGCCACATCGACCATTCTCCGTTTTTCACATGTTTTATATCATCGGATTCATTTTTTCGAGTCGATGATGATGCTTGAGATCATTTCTCGCTCTCACCCCTGATTTTTTGGGTATTTTTCCAAAACGCCCTCGTCGCCTCGGTGTGCGTGCCCCATCGGCCGTTACCCGTTTTTGACATCCTTTATATCGTCGGATTCATTTTTTCGAGCTCGTGATGATGCTTGAGATCATTTCTCGCTCTCACTTGGTACAATTTCAACATTGTGTCCTGACACCTTGCTGCCTCGGTTTGCGCATCACATCGGCCGCTATCGGATTGTTCCACATTTTTACATGAGCCATTCACTCCTGTCATACTGCAAATGTTTCGTTATTTTGCCACCATTTCATCTACCCCGCAAGGAGGCCCACCAGTGTTCCCCCCTACCCTCGCTCTTGGTCATCATTATTGATCCTTGACTGAACACTTCCTCCTTGCCTGGCCATTCCTTTTGTTCGGTATAATTTTATCCCTTTTTCGGGCCGGACAAGTCCTTTACGAAAAAGACACTTAGGGAGTTTCCGTTAAGCTCTTTTCTGACTCCTAAAAGAATGAAAAGATCGCCGAGCAATCTTGCTTCCTTTCATGCTCGTTAAAGTACCTGAAAGGGCGTCTCTCTGGTATAAGTTTAACCCTTTTCCGGACCTGGTAGACTAATTACGAAAAAGGAATACTCTAGTCACACCGGCTAGAAGAGTTCTTCATTGCATCCTTTTATGCTTCTTTGGGCCTTGGAGACTAAATCTACGAAAAAGCAACCCCCTGGAGTCTTCTTACTTGCTTTTAGACTCTCTAAAATTGAAAGCAACCACGAGCATGAACTGTCCTGGGCTCGTAAAATCCACACGACAGTACCATTCCATTACTTCAGAGTCTTCTTATCGCTTTCAGACTCCTTAAAATTGAAAGCAACCACGAGCATGAACTGTCCTGGGCTCGTATAAATCCACACGACAGTATCATTTTACACACACTTCTTCTAGTTTCTTAACCCATGAAGAAGTACTCTCCCGTGCCTCCTGGCACTATGATCGATCATCTCGGCAGCACCCCCAATCAGGTCGCCTTTGTTCAGAGTATTCTGCAGTCTCCTGCCATTTTACCCCAGCTTGAGTCTCCCTCAGCCCAGTAACCTTCCCAGATCTAATATAGCTATGATCCCTTTCCCCTCAGTCAGTTTCATATGCTGCCAGATCATCCCCATTATCATACTCTGAACAAAGGAAGTTTGAGTTCACCCACTCTACTTGCCTAGTTGTCCCCCACAGTTTTGTCAGTCCTGCCATCAATACTATCACATTTCGGTCCTGTACCTCGCGCTCCTGTCAAGGAAACATCATTGCCTTGATAGTTGCAGGTCTCCCTCTGTCGACGACAGCTCCTCTATTCCAGAGGATAGGCCCAGAGGTCCCTACGCCTTGGACTTATCACCATCTGTGGTAAGTGCCTACGGATCATTCTGAGAGGAGTCATCATTGCCTCTCCGAGTGGTTGTTTCTCACATGCTCGACTTCAGCACCTTGATCGCATTGTTGAGAATCACGTAGGATTACATCCCATCAGTTTTTAGTCGAAGACCTCGGATTTCCCCCGACTCTAGCACATTGGTGAGTCACTTTGGAACGACCAGTTATATGTTCCTGTGGATGTCCGGGCTGCATTGGCGATTGTATTCGGAAGCCATCCAGTTCTATGCTTCCTTGAGTACCCAGGTTTATTCCAGTTCAGTGTACCATCGAGGTTGTTGCTCCCAGTCACTATGATCCAGCAGCTCATCAGTTCCTTTGGTACCACATTCAGCAGCACTGTTGATATTCCAGTGCACCAGTTCTTCAGATTACACATGGTCCGCCCAGCAGTATGTCCCAGTGTTGTGTCCCCTCTGGACTCTTCTGATGTACACAGTGGTTATCTATGTATCTTACAGGTCCCCCTTTTCGGGCCTCACAGTTCTGTTTATGTATCTTGATACGAGCATGGGTATGCCTGCCTCGTCCATATATTGAGATTATTCCTCATTCAGTTTTTGAGGTCATGTATATGTAAGGTCCCCATTTTTTGGACCCCATTGTTATTTTTACGATTATCCTGATACGAGCATGGGAATTCCCGCCTCGTCCATCTGATCAGATGATTCCTCATCCATTATTGAGGTTATGTACTTTTAGTTCTTGCAGTTGTTCGGGATCGTTGTTCCGGGCTTCAGTTTGTTTCTTATCTTCTCTCCACACCCCAGGAAAACCATTCATGACTTATGATGTCCATCGGCCATACAATGAGCTCCTGCCCTCGCACATTAGGGGGCAATCTGTTAACACCCAAAAAGTGTTCACTACTTCATCTACCGCATTATATGGCTCATTTGTCCATATTCCTACCATATTTCCCTTAAAATCCCAAAAAATCCCATTAAAGAGCCTCCAAAAGGCCTAAAATGCCTCCAAAAGGCCACAAAACCATCAAAATAGCCTCAAAAAGGCTAAAAAACCCCCTTTTCCTCCAAAAATAGCAAAAATCCCCTAAAAAGGGAATAAAAAATATAAAATAATGAGGAAAATGAGGAAAAAACCCTATACAGCTTCCCTAAACCATGTGTTTCCCAAAACCATGGGTCAGCACTCCACCACCAAAAAACTATAAATAGGTGATGGAGATCCCTTATTCCATATCCACAATCAAGTATACCCTTACTCTGCCAAAATCTCTCTCGAAACCCTAGTTCACCATTGAACTACTTTCACCTTGAGAGCCACTTTTGGCCCATTCCCACCATTGGAGAAAGAGAAGGAGCACGTTGGAGCTTGGAGCAACCCTCTTGGACATTGCAAGGAGCTTCATCAACCTTCACATTGAAGGTAATATTAATACAAAACCCTTGTTTACAAATTGTTATTTATTTTTCATGCACATGTTTTAGAGTAGTTTTTATTTCTGTTTTAGCTTAATTATTTACATTTACTGAACTGCTACTAAGGAGTCCATTCTCCTTAGTAGGTGCTCATTTGCACAAGCTAGGGGTAAAACCCTAGCTACACAGAGCAAAACCTCGAAAGAGCATTTGCTAGATATCCCAGGGCAAAATTATATGCCATAGGCAAAACCTTGCAAGACTATCTGCAAATCTCCCAGGGTGCTATTATATGCTCATATGCACAACCTGATCCACGGCCACAGAGTATCAACCTGATACTCACCATACATCATCCTGATGTACACATGATCATCCTGATCATCATCACTGCAACATCCTACTGCATATCATTTGGAGCAACATCCTGAAGCTCGTCATCCATGATCATCCTAATCATACACTGCATCCACCTGATGCATACCAAGTATCTACCTAATAAATATCATCATACATGATCCACCTGATACATACACAGATACATGATCCACACAATGTATCCACCTGATACATATCAACATACATGATCTCAGTATCCACCTGATACATATACAGATACATGGTCCAAGCATCCAGCATGATGCATATACAAAACACATACAAATGATCCAATTGATCATATCCAACATCCAACATGATGCATACATACATAAATGATTCAACTAATCATATCCAGCATCCAACATGATGCATATATACATAAATGATCCAACTAATCATAATAAGCATCCAACATGATGCATATACATATATAGAGTAGTAACTGGAGCATCATCCTGATGCTCATCATCCATGATCCTCCTGATCATCATAGCATCGTCCTCTTCATATCATCTCATCGTCCACGAAGCACAACCCAGATGCACATCATCCAACACTTACACCACCGACATGGGAGAACACATCTACCACCATTCGGGGAAGGCTCCATCCCTTACTTTTTCACCATGGGAAAACACATCTACCACCATGTGAAAAATGGCTTAGCAATCACATCACGACCAAGGGAGAACACATCAACCATGTCAGAAAATCTCATGTGCATCTGCATCTTCTGGACTCATTAGTTCCCTTTGGAAGGAACCTCGATCTGAAGTGCACCAAGCCTCTCTCTGAAGTACTCGAACTTCAATCTGGCTAATGGCTTCGTCAACACATCTGCAATATACTCATACGTTGCAACATACTCTGCTTTGGCTGTACTCAGTGCTACGCAGGGCTACTTCCTGCTGAACCAAGAGATCACACCTGATCCCATACTGAAGAAACATCCATATGTGCTCTTCCTATCTGCAGCACTACCAGCCCAATCTGAATCAACATAACCCTGCAGGTTAAACTTTTGATTCACTTCATACTTGAGCCCATAATCCACTGTACCCTTCAGGTACCTCAGAACATGCTTTATAGCAATCATATGAACACTCCTCGGATTTGTCAGGAACTGACTCAATGTGTTCACAGCAAAGCAAATATCTGGTCTCGTGTTCGTCAGGTACATCAAGGACCCAATAATTTGACGATACATAGAAATATCAACTGGCTTAGATGAAGCATCACATAGAAGCTTCAGGTCCGATGCCATAGGTGTGGTCATGGCCTTGCAATCCATCATCCCGAATCTCTTCAGGATATCTATTGTGTACTTCCCTTGACCAAGGAAGATCCCACCCGCATTCTGCCACACCTCCATGCCTAGGAAATAATGCATCATTCCCAAATCTTTCATATCGAACTCGGTAGCAAGCTTCCTCTTTGTATCTGCAATCAATCTGTCATCTCCTGTTGCAAATAAGTCATCCACATATAGGAGCATAATCACAGGATTCCCTTCCTCAACCTTGTAGTAAAGGTTGGAATCCGCTTTACTCTTGGTAAAGCCCAAACTAGATAGGAAATTGTCCATCCTACCATACCAAGTTCTGGGAGCTTGATTCAAGCCCTACAAGGCTTTCTTCAATATGCACACATATGACTCCCTGTCATGTATTTCGAAACTGAGTGGCTACTCCACATATACTTCCTCTTCAACTACACCATTCAAGAAAGCTGTCTTGAAATCCATCTGGTGTATCTTCCATTTCATCACTTGTATATTTCTCTATGCTGCCATCTGCAGCATGCTTGATCTGATAGATCCATATGAAAGTCATAACAAACTTCCCTTCAGGTCTTGGGACTACATCCAAAACATCATTCTTCATGATCGAAGGATCATGGCATTCTTCCCATATCCTGGGAACTTCAATATCTTCAATAGATATCTTTGTTGCTGGAACAAATGTTGTAGTCCTTCTTTCGTAGGTGAAGGTATATGGTCTTTCCTACAAAACAAGTTAAATTGCATGATTAGAAACATCTCATAATTTTCAGAATAAATTCTTATACATAAAGAGATATGTCACACAATCATGCAATTATCTTAGCCAATGCTTCAATACAACATTTATCCATGTTCCATAACTTTCTAGATGCCTTCCAGTCTCTACCAGAACATTGTTAAGAGTTTGCACTACTCCCAACATGTCAGCAAAGAGGTTTCATTCTAGATAAGTAGCAATGGAATGTTGTACAGTGCCATAGGCCACTTACCCATCACATGCATATTAGTAGTATACTATTCATTAATGCAATCATTCTAATATGCATAATACATATCCTAAGTCTGGGAACATGAGTATATACATCATTGAACAATTTTATTTAAACAAACAAATATGCAAGAAATGATAATTAAAATACTTATCTTTGTTTGTTTGTTGGGTGGACTTCCTCTGAGTCTTTGCTTCCTTGTAGGAGATGCTGGAGTCCTAATTTGAAATAGCTTATTCTACACCTTTTTTTTGTGGAATGTAGAGAGATGGTCAACTCCCTCTGAATATCTGCATCCTTGCAGAAACTATTGGAGTGTGCTCCCTCTTGATCTTTGCTTCCTGGATTACCTGTTCTTGAACTTATATTCATTCTCGATCCCTATGCATGCTTGTTAGTATCATCATTTTGTTATCCTTGAGGTCTCATACATAATCAAACATTCATTAGTATAATCTTAATATTATCAAAACACAATAATCTCAAGCATGTATAGTCAAGATCATTTCAAACACAGATAATAAACATTAGTATTCAAGGTCTCAGGGAAGTCTTCTTTTACTCATACATATTCTTATTTGATCATAGGACTCTTCTGGTTACTTAAATCATCAATCAAGATAAGAGATATAATATGCATACAACCATGACTATTCAAACCTATGACTTCATGAATAATCATTATCAACAACACAACAATATAAGATCCTAACACAAGGTAGGATTCTAGCTTGATATAGGAAAAACATACATGGATTAGCATGCTAGCTAGTTATGTCTAACATACCCGCATAATGTCTTCTAGTTCTCTTGTG
The DNA here is from genome assembly GCA_027924585.1 of Larix kaempferi. NCBI lineage: Eukaryota > Viridiplantae > Streptophyta > Pinopsida > Pinales > Pinaceae > Larix > Larix kaempferi. The sequence goes on from BSBM01000153.1 coordinate 872,004, forward strand.
ACTTGTGCTAGTAACCTGCATGTCTCATAAGTTATCCATTGTAGAACCAAGTTATACATACCTTGTAAGTAGATTTTCTAAGTGATCTATGACAATGGATGAATCTTTGTCTTCATGTCATCATGATCATATGTTCTTGAAGTAGAACATGATTTGTCTTTCTTGGTGTACCTTTTATGTTAGCAGACAACATAAACCTCATACAACACCATAATGCATTAGTACAATCATAAGTGTCAACACCCTAACCAATGAATATCTTCTATCATGCATTCATAATTTTGTTGAGGTGATACGACAAATCTAAAATCAAGATTGTACTAACCATAATAACATGAAGACAAACATACCATAAACTTAATCATGAACAAATCTTGAAACATACCTCGATGAGTCATACCTGTCGAGATCGCTTGTAATATTCTTATGTAAGGCCTTAGCCTCATCTCCCTCTGAAACAGGAACTTCTTCACTTATGCAGGTGACCAATCCATCTTCTTCTAGGATTAACCCAATCCACTTGATTTGCAAGAACTAGATTTGGAGCTAGATTAGGGTTTGTCAGAGAAACCCCAAAAATTCAAACTTTGAATTTCAAACTTCCGAAAGGATAGAAATATGCGCCTTGATGAGCTGATCAAGTTGGTATATTCAGAATTTGAAAACTGCAAAGTTTCACTCCTCAATTTTGCCTTTGAAACTTCCGGATTCACTGGACATGATCCTGAACTGGGGTTTGATGAAGCCCACTCTTCTACCCAATCAAAAGGTTTGATCCAAAGCTCTAAGTTTCTATTTTTCTGAGGAGCTTCCAGTCGTGGTCACAGATTTCAAAAATTCCCATTTTTATAGAAGCCCTAATTTTCCACTTTCCTGGTCAAAGTCCCGAACTAGGGTCTGATCAAGCCCGACCTTCTTCCCAACCAAAAATTCTGATCTTGGTCTCTAAATTTTGATTTTGATGAATATCATTCAGCCGTAGTCTTCGATTACAAAAATTCCAACTTTCTTCGAAACCCTAAATTCCGGAATCCATGAATGAAGGTGCTCAAAAAATAATTCTGTTTTGACATAAATATGTACCTGATTGTTTCTGGTGTAACTCTGAACTTTTCAATCCACAGGGTCTGAAAACGTTTCTTGAGATATCCCAACCTGTCATCTTTCTATCCCGATAGGTCTGACCTCAATTGGATTCTCTGAGAGAGAGTTATGCCAAGTGTCGCAACGTGACCTGTTTATGGGATAAAACAGGATAACGAACTTGTACAACATGCCACGTGTGACTGATTCAACTTCAGCCTCTAAAAACATTTCCTAAGATATTACAGTCTGTGTACTACCTGTCACTTTTTACAAAATTTCATTTGGAGCTTCCTATCCCAAGTTATGACCTTTTTGCCAAGGTCACCTATTTTTGACTCAGATTTGGAAGAGGCAGAGACCCTATATTGTACAGATCATAAATCACAAATTACAATGAATTAGAGGTTGTCCTTTGGTCACAAGGTACATGGGGATCTAATATTCGACCTGTAAAAGTTTCAGATCCGAAAAATTTGCCAAAATGGATTTATAGCGAAAGTGAGACGATGACTGTTTCTTTCTATATCAAGCCCTAGCATCGTAAGTGCAACAAGTGTCATACATGCCATATCATGCCTTCTTTCAGGCTAGTTCTGATACCATGTTAAATTTTCAGAATTTAATTCAATCTGATCTAGGATCTTAACTGAGAGAACAACATGTATAGCAAATCTACAGCATATCAATCATGGACACAATAATGCAAGCACACAAGAGACATAGAGTTTACTTGGGGAAAACCATAAAGGTGAAAAAACCCCAATAAATCCCTCAGAGATAGATAGAGCAATGATACAACCAGAATACAAGAGATAGTCTTCTCCTAGCAGCAAATCCTCCTCCTCCACAAGTGCGCCACTCTCCAAATTGTGAGTTAGATAATAGAATGTGTAAAATGAGAGAGACACACTCTCTATTTATACACTAACTTGACTTGACCTTTACTCAACTAGGTCGGCCTCAACTTAACCACTTAACATAATGTTGACTGGACCGACACCCAATAGGGTGGTCTAATAACCCTTTGACCCACATGGCCGACCCCCACTAGAGTGGTCTAATAACCATTCAACCCACATGACTTATACAGGTCCGACCCCAACAAGGTGGTCTAATAACCCATCAACTATAAGTTACGACACTTACAATATAAATAATGACACTTATGTATAGAGGAATAATAACATCTCTATAGGAATACAATATACATATATGTGAAATACATTCCAAAGTTACATATACATCAACACCATAAGTCAAGAGAATTTGCCTCCAAGAGGTGTGCCCCCCTAGAGAAGGCATATCCTCCAATAAAAAATCCATTAGAAGTCAATTATGGGGCCTATAATAAGGGTATTGTGTCCCCATAATCCAAAAATAGGGAAATTTATCTCCAGCTACCATAAATCAGTGGATTTTTCTCCAGGGGGAGAATTAGCTCGATTTTATGATTTTTAAGGGTCCAAAAATGTGTGTATGAAGTGTATTAAGGTGTTTAACACCCCCATTGACCATATAATACCACACTAGGACATATTTAACCCCCCAAGGGACCTAAAAGGTCATATTTTACAATGATAAACATGGTGGAAGACTCACATTTTGACATCATACTCTAAGGACTTAGACACAAGCTTTAGGAATCTGTATTATGACATACTTTGGTTTTGGAGGTGTGAGTGAAAATCCTAGAAAAACTCAGAAAGTTCTTTTAAGTTAAAAAACACTCCAAAGTTTCCATAATACGAATGACTCACTCATGCTAGTCCTTTTACACATATAATGGATGTCAAAATTTTTACAATCAACTTCCTTTGACCATGACAAAGGGAGTGTATAATACAACTAGGCACAAGAATCCTTGACTCAGATTAGGAACTGAAGAATCCTTGACTGACTGGTGTCTTCTGCTTGCTGAGCATTCTACGAAAACTAGGTGGTAACATAACCCATAGACATTCTGGCATTTGAAGCAACATATCGAGTTTTCCTGGACATATTTATGACCATTTGATGCAAAGCCATGCACTCTTCTTCTAACATATCAATTTTGATTTTTTTGTTGTAAGAGAGTCTCCATAATTACTGCATAACTTATGTTATGGTTTTCTTCCTAGGAATAGATTCTGCCAATGATTGAGAAGATGGAGGCCCTATTGTCTGCAATTAAACCCTCTTGCCTAAGAAGAAATTTGTGTATGTCTAAAATATCACAACATGGGAAGCACCCAAGGTTCCTACGGTTATCCATAATATCCGTGAAAAAATAATATTGAATCCAAATAAACTATGTTACCACAATTTACCTATTCACTAACTTTAAAATTTCCCCAATATGGCAAGAAACACTTTTAGCTTCAGGTCTAGCAGTTGATCTTATGTAGAGGAGAGAATGAGCGTGGTAGAAAAAGACGAGAATGATTTTAGAAACAATATGGCATCGATCCCTCAGAAGGTATGAAGTTTATTAAAATTAATTGAAATAATTGTATTTGCAATATTAACAAGTTATACAACTTGACAAGAACTTTATACTCAAAATGAGAACTCTAGCATAAAAACTCATATTTTTGCATAAGAACACCAAAAAACAACCCTGAATCAAAACGTGGTGCTACCGGTAGCACCAGTTTTCCTTTTTGGTTAAAAATATAGACATGGACCAAAACAATCCTTCTTGTTGTTTACAAAAACCTTAAAATCAAGCGCCGAATTGAAAACTAATGCTATCGGTGGCACATTTTTTCAAAAAATGGCATCATTGTATCATAATTTAAAATTGTATTTATTAAATCCCTTTCATATTTTTGCACTAAAACACCAAAAAACAATCCCAAAATGAAAAGTGGTGATACCAGTATCACCCCCTTTTGGGGGGGGGGGCTACATTTACAACTTTTTGGAAACCATGGATGATATCTTTATAATTGAAATCTTAAATCGATCCCTGGATTGAAAAGTGGATCTCCTAGAATCACTATCAATTTTTTTCAAAGTTAAAATTTAAAATCAATAACTTAAAAAAAATTTAAAAAAGTGAAAATTCAAAAGCACAAAATTTATTAAAGAAAATTCAGAAACCAAATTAAAATAAATCATCAAATAATATTTACAACTTTCGAATAAAATTTATAAATAGAAAATTTAAAAATCTTTATTAAACATACTAAATTGTATGCAAATGAGTTATTTTATTTTATATGTAATTTAATTATATTTTAATAAGGTTTAAAGACTCAAGTCTTTATACTGTCGTTTTTTAATGTTTATAAATTTAATAAATATTTTATTATTTTAATTAGAAAATTAAGTTTGATTTATGATACTTACCATTTTTCCCTTTGTAAATGAAAGTTATTTTGTTTTGTTTATTTTTAAATAATTTTTTTTTCACTTTAATTTATAACTCTTATTAATTCAAAAATACAAATTTCAAAGTTGTTGATAAATTTTCCTCTTTTAATTGGGATTATGCAAATCCATGTTTAATGAATTTGTGCTTAAAAAATCTTATAAACTAAAATTACTATGACTTTTTGTTATTTAATCGTTATTACTACCCTATATTATGTTATTATTTCAAATTACTCCCATGTAAATTGTAGATACACTGCTATAATAACAATAATGTTAATTATGTCCTACAATTGTAGAGGGTTGGGGCTGCCCTCAAAGAAGTTAGGTCTCAAAAGACTGGTGGAAATTTATAGTCCTGAGATTCTTTTTTTATAAAAAACGATTGCATGTGGTGATGTTATATTGCATGATTTAGGAGCTCTTTTTCCAGGTTGGAAATTTATCTGTTTGGACACACAAGGCAAATCAGGAGGGGTTATTAATAGTTGGGTATCAAAGGATTTCTTCTGTACTAATAGTTGGGCAGTGCCTATTGGTTTGGGAGCCATATTATTTTCAATCGAGTTTGGGAAAGCTTTCACCTTTATCAATATTTATGGTCCTTATCTGAATAGGGTACTCTATTGGGAGAGGTTCTTTCAGTTGGGACTTCTACAATAGGAGAGGGATATTATGGGAGGGGATTTGAATTCCACTCTGGGGGAAGCTAAAATTTGGGGTAGTAATGCCCAGAAGGATCCTTTAAGTGATTTTTTTATCAGGAAGTTGGATGAGAATTATTTTTATGATATTCATCCTACAAGAATCAGACCTACCTAGAGGAACATGAGAACAATGGAGGAGAGCATAGCAAAAAGACTTGATAGATTCCTAGTTAATGATGGTCTTCTATAGGTGGCCTCTAACATTAAGCAATGGGTTGGGTTTGGGGGAGACTCTAGCCATTTTCCTATTATGATGGAGGTGGTTATGGGTAATTCAAAGCCCCCTAGTCCTTTTAAGTTTTTTCCTACTTGGCTAGAAGATGACAGTTTTATTTAGTTGGTAGAAAAGTTGTTGATCCCTTTTAATGGTGATAGAAGGGAATCTGCAGCCATTCATTTTTTACATAATCTCAATAAAATCAACGAGGAATCAATTGTATGGGAAGTTGAGAGAAGGAAGGCTCTACATAATGATCCGAGAGCTATAGAGGTCACATTGTATTCCTATTACTCTATAAATTTGGAGGGCTACAGGACTATAAAGCAGAAGAACTAGATGGTGGAGATGGAAACTAAAAAAAAGGACAATTCTAGCTGAGAATGAGACCATTTGGAGACTTAAAATTCAATCCATTTGGTTGAAGAATGGAGACAACAATTCAAAGTTTTTCCATAATTATGTTAATCACAATAAAAATATTAACCTTATTTGGTAGTTGGATAATGCGAGTGGAAAGCTAGTCTCAGGTCATAGGAATCTTGCAAACCTAGGATTTCATCACTTTAGTTCATTATATCAGGAAGATAACAGAGCTTCTGGAGCCCAAATGCTGCGTGTTACTTCCTTGTATCCATCATATGTAAATGAAGACCATAATACAACTTTGATGGAACCTGTAGATTTATTTTTAGCTTTTATGGAATTATTTGAAGCATATATGCTCATGGTCATTGATGAATCTAGGTTGAATGGTCAAATTATTGCATCTTTTAATGCAACATTTATCACTCTTATTCCCAAATCAGATTCAACAAGCAATTTGGAGGAATTTAGACCCATCTCTTTGTTTAATTGCATATACAAATTGATTGCTAAAATTATTGCTAGAAGGATCAAGGGGATCCTATCTACATCTGTCTCATAGGAGCAATTTGGATTTCTATTTGGAAGAAAAACATGATGCAATAGGAGCAACCCAAAAGGTCCTTCATTCTATCAAATTGAAGCATTCATCTACTATGATTCTTAAGGTAGATATGTCAAAGGCATATGACATAGTCAATTGGTTATTTTTGAGATTGGTGTTGCTGCAGGTGGGATTTCTGTTGTAGATGGTAAACTAGATAATGCCTTTTGTTACTTTGGTATCTTTTGCGGTGTTATTTAATGGATATGCTAGTCCTTTTTAGACCTGGCATGGGCCTCAAACAAGGATTCCCCTTGGCTCCTCTACTATTCATTTTGGTAGTTAAAGGGTTGGGTATAATTGTTTTGAATGTTAAACAAAGAGGCATATTCAAAGGTATAGATGTGGGGGGACTTTTAAATGTCACTCATTTTTTTTATGATATTCTCTTATTCTGCAATGGATCAAGGAGAGGTGATTATGTTACAAGGTTTCTTGAATCTCTTTACTGAAGCTACATGTATGTATTACAATGTAATGAAATCATCATTATCTTTTATGAATATGGTTCAAGAAGACATAGATTAGATCTATACCCATTTGGTTTTCCCTTCAATGGTTAATATTGATAATGGGCTCAAGGATATTGGTTTTGTTTTGAAGCCTAATGACTATTATAGATGGGACAAGGCTTGGTTTATAGGGAAGATTGAGAAAAGATATCAGTCAATGGTGCAACAATGGCTGAGTAGAGGAGGTAGATTAGTACTGGTAAAATCTATGTTAGAAGTTGTTCCTGTTTACTGGGTTTCTTTGGCAGATGTCCCAATCAGTACTTTGGAACAAATTAGAAAGATCAGTTATAATTTCCTTTGGAAATAAAGTAAGGATGGTTTCTCACCTCATTGGGAAACCTAGCAAAAAATTGCTTGGCCAAAGGAGCTAGAAGGATGGGGGTTAAAGAACCCTTTTTGTTTTGCAAAGGATTTAGTAGCCAAAGGAGTTTGGAGGATCTTGAAAGGTGAAGGCAAGTGCTAAAACTTGTCTATAAAAAATACATTTCCCCTCTATCTGTTGAGGAATGGTTTATGACTCATGAAAATATTTTAGGAATATTTATATTATGTGCAGAGATTGTTTAATGGCATTTGAGGTCATTGGAGATTGGTTGGAATGGAAAGTTGGTAATGGAAAAAAGATTAGGTTTGGACAAGACCCGTGGATTGTTTGTGATGGAGGATATATACTCCCCATGGTCCTGGTGGAGCTTTTAAGGTATCAAGGATTTATATATATTGCTCAGATCAATGACCCTATCAACACTAATGTTTTTTCCTAGAATTGGTTAAGTGTTGACATTGGTGGTATGGTGACAGAGGCTAATAGGTCAGTATGGGATAGATACATAAAAGATTTTAAAGATATAAATTTTAGATTTAAAAACAGTGCGGACATGTTAGTCTAGTCCAAAAATATAGTTGTAGGTTCATATCTCGCTAGAATTGGTTATAGCGTTATCAAAGAAGAGGAGGAACAACCTAATATGTTCTGGTGGCATGCTTCTATTTGGAAGTTTAAGTGTCCCCTTAAGTGCACGATTTTTCTATGGATGAATTTATCAAACATGATTCCTATCTGGGATCTCCTCTAATAGAAAATTTGGAATGGCCCAGGTAGATGCCCATTATGCAAGGAAGGTAATGAAAGTATTGACCATCTTATTATTTCTTGTTCATATATTATTAATATGTGGGAACATGTGTCTTGGGTATGTGGTCAACCATTTCGATGGAACAAGATTTATATTCTTGGTCTAATAATTTGGATTATAAGGATCATTTAGCATTGCCTATTATTTTCATATGTGGAGTGTGGCTTTCTAGAAACAAATCTATTTTTGAGGATCTATACATCTCCCCATCAGTATATGCTTCAAAAGCGTTGGTTGTCCTTAGTCATTCCCTCAATTGGAAAAGACTCCTAGAATTAGAAGGATTGCGGAAGAGCATATCGATAGATCGGTTCCATGATTATATCTTGATGGAGTTTCACAATGTAATCCCCCTAGGGGGGAGATGGGGGAATTATGTGCCTAAATGACTCCCACTAGATTAATTTTTTTGTAGGTGTGGGAATAAGCATAAACAACAAAGCATAATTAGTGGCTTTAAAGCTTGCTTTGATTTTGTCCCTTGAGGTGGGTGTCCAAAAGATATGGGTTTTTTTGGACTCTAAACTAGTCATTGACTGGTTAAAGGAGAGGAGACCCCTCGAAAAATATCCACTTAATTCCAATCTATGAGGAGATCACTCGATTAAGGGACCTTCTATAGACTGTTGTTTTTGCTCACATATTTTGAGAAAGAAACACCCAAGCAGATTTATTGTCAAAGATAGGTCTTCATGTTGATGAAGGTCAGTGGCATGGATGGGAACATTATAATATAATGATATTTATCATGCCTCTAGTCCATATCCGAGATAGTTTTTTTTCTAGTTTTATTGCCTTATAACAACCATTTGTTGGACAATTTTTGGTAATGATGATAATATTTGAAGACTCTGATCATTATGTGTTGTTTTGTACACATAGTATCTCTATGATGAGGAGGTTATCCTCTAAAAATGTTTTTTACTTTTTCAACTATAAGATGCATGGATCTCTGCAAAATGTGGTTTATTTATAATAAAATATTCCTCATTTTTTTCCAAGGGAAAAAATAACAATAAAATTCAAACAACATAATGTATTTCCAAAACTATATGACGTGCCATCTATCACGTTCTAATCTGATTTGCTGAAATTTGCACACTGTCCCCCCTCCTGGATTTATCTAGATCAAGTTGATCCTCTTCTCGGTGAGGCCACTACCTTGATATCCATGGTAGTGACCCTCATAAAATTGGTCTAAATGAATCTAGCCTCATGTTTCATCCGTAAGCTTTTAGAATTCCCTTAGGTGTAGATTCCTCCATGTGCTCCCTAATTAAATATTTTCCCCTTTCTGACAAGGGATTGATAGGACAATTTACAGTCCTTTGGCCATCATTGAAATCCTTGGATAATTGGATGGAAAACAATTTGATGGCCATGATCAAAAGCAATATTTCATACTTCTTATTTGGGCATGGCTTCTATGCCTTCCTCTTCGAACTCAGGGAGGACCGAGATCTAATCTTTAGAAACATACAATACTTCATGGGATCTTGTGGAATTTACCTTAGCAAATGCACCCTTTATTTTGATCTTGAAATCGACATCCCTATAGTGGTTCTAGTTTGGGTAAGATTACCCCATCTCCTCCTCCATTGCTAAAATGATGACGCTCTAAAATCATTTGGGAATGTACTTGGGAGGTGCATTGACAAACCTAAACAAAAAATTGGATTGTTTGCATGTGCCCGAATATGTGTCTAAGTAGACCCGAAGAAATGCCTTCCAAAATCCATCAAGCCCAAACTGGATAATTGGATCCAGTTACAAAATCTCTACTATGAACAACTCCCCTTCAAATGTAAACTATGCCATGATTATGGTCACTTTGTAAAAAATTACAAAAAAAATTCTGCTCAATTAATCCATGCAGTAAACCAAGGTCAATGGAAAGTCATTAAGAAAAAATATGGATAAAATCCAACTTAGAATTTCCATCATCATCCTATGAAGGAACTCCCTCCTCATGTAACAAAACCAATCCTCTTGAAGAGGAGTTGATTGATAACGAGCTTCTTGGATCAATAATCTGTTCTTTAGCTTTTCAAAATAGACCCAAGTTCTGCGCAGTTCAGGGAACCAACAAAACCCCTTTTCACTGGTCCTTTTGGAAATGGTCTACGAGCAGACTGAGGTATCACCTGAGGTGAAGTTATGGGGGGGTTGCGGAATCAAGTTTCCACAACTGGGTGATGCACGCTTCAACAGACTGGCGAGCGATGCGTTATAAGACTCGCGTTGCGAACTGGGTACTGCACGAAGTTCACCTACTTCGCGGCTGTTACTTATACAATAGTGCATCCAAAGCAATGTGCGGCTTAGAAGGGCTACTTGACAACAGGACATCACAATGGAAGACTGTGCTACCTCTTAACAACCATACATCTTTGACCAACTTTACTTAGTGCAAATTACACATTCACCCAGAATACTATACTATGTATTTTACGTACTTATGCAATACAACAAACTACAATGCAACTGCGCACTTCTGGTGCTGTGCTTCGGGGAATCGCACTATACAGAATTCACTGATTCAAGTGTTTACCCATTTACTTATGCATTCATCATGTTCAGAAGTATTTATGCATTCAACATTCATTCATATGCATTCAACACTTAGCATATATTCCTATCATTCATTCTTCTGGAGAATACATATGAAAGCAAATATACATATACACATAGGCAAGAACTTAACCATTCAACAGAAGCAAATACACATTCAATCACATAACAAAATGATTTAACGTGGTTCACCCCCAGGATGGGAGCTACATCCACAGGAACTGTTGTTATATTATAAATGGGAAGGGTTCAACAGTTCCAGTTTGTGCACTCAGCTGTAGACTCTCTTTAGTAGGTCTCTGTGCACGCAGTTGCGGAGCCCTTTTACAATGTTTAGTCTCTCAACAGAGATCAATATTCAACAATAATATCCTACATAAATCTAAACATAAATCTAACCCTTTCCCTTACAAAAGTGCCCCTTTATATAGATTGTGCCCTTAGGTCACGTCTATTACAATGCATGTGGGAAAAAACCCTAAGGTTACCCAAAACTGGTGTAGTTACCCGCCACCCTACCTGTTGCCATTGAAAGCTTGCTCCACTCGCTTCAAGCCGCCTTGCTGGGCCACTCGTGGATCACATACCCCTCTAACAGCTGCAGTCATGATAAAAACGGTTACGACCGCATCGTGGCCTGTTGCTTTTCGCCCCTTCGGCCTACTTGTCATTGTCGACTCGTGGATTGGCTTCTAACGGTTTTCCACCACTCTCATTAACATATCACTTTCATCTTCCTTCACGACGCTCCTTACCCACTCCCAGGAATCATGGAGACGCTTACCCAAAATAGGTCGCTTTCATCTGCTCGATCTTTCCTTATAATTTTTTCCCAAAATAGTTGTTGTGCTGGCACTGTGCATCAGCATAACTGCGCAGTGCTTTGACTTCGCACTGCTTGCTGCGCATATCTGACTTCGCACTTTGGGCTGTGCCATCGACAAAACTGTGCCATTTGAACTTCGCAGTTTGAACTACGCAATTGCCAAAACTGTTCATCAAATTGTGCCAACTTGGGCCATGCCCAAAAGTCCCCTAACACTTACTTGTGGATCGTCCCTGGTCCACTTCCGCTGGCCAAATTTGGCTATGCATCTTCGGTGGTACTTAACTTTGTAGTGCAGTTGTGTAAAGTAACGATGAGCTCCGCAACCACTTCCTTTGCCTTATTCTCAAATTCTTTAATGGTCTCCAGCATCACCTGCGAGACCTGTTCCTGGGCTTGTTCTTTCATTGTGCCCTCTGTCGTCTGAAGTTTTACAAACTTCTCATCAATATACTGCATTAGTGCCAGCCCTTCCTCCTCTATGGGATGCAACTTCGCAGAAGCGGCTGCCTCTCTTTCCCTTAGCACCATCAACTCTTTCTGCAGCTCGTTTACCTCTGCAAATTTTTGCATCCTTTGCCTTGCCAACAAAATCTTCAGTTTTGCATTTGCGGCATCAAGTTCCTACTGTCTTTGCTGCAGATCACCTTTCATATTCTGAAGGGATGTATCCTCATTTAATTCGGCCAACACTATGTTTGCTTCCTTGAGCAAATTTTGACGCCTCACCACTTCGGACGAGATGCTATCTATAGTGGTCTTCACTTCTTCACTTGGAGCTGTGCATTTATCTGGTGGGGTGCTGGGTCGTTGAGCTTCCAAGTGTGCGATCTTCCCTTTGTATGAAATCTCCATGTCCATCATTTCCATTGTAAGGGTTTCCACTCTGGCCCCAATCTTAATGATTGTGTCTTTGATGCTCGACTCTTCTTTGAACCTGTCGATTTTGGTGCAGACTGTCGATACTATTTCTTTCAGCCTACGTTTCCTTTCTTGAATGTCGGACAATTCCTTGCCGCTTCTTGCTGATTCGAGTTTCAACTCGTTGAAGCTCTTTTGTAACTTGAAATTTTGATCATACGAGGAAATTCCTCTTTCTTGAATTTCTTCCACCACCTGCATGTGCAGATTGTGCAAGTACTCTATTGGCAACATGCCCACGTTGAGGCCGAAGTGCTCCAATTTCCTAGCTGCTTTGACTACCTGATCATTGGGATAAATGAGGTACGATGGCTCAATGTGTACCAGCTGAGGGTTCAAGTTCAGAGCGTGGGGTTCTCTCTTTTTCCTAGCTGACCCACCTGACTTGCCCTCAGGGTCTGAGTCTCGAACCAAGTCCTGCGGAGCTTGTATGATCTTCGCAACCATCGTTTTTATTGCTTCAACGGTCTATAGGAGGATTACTTGTGCCTCTTCTTGTTTGGCTTGCTTCTCGGTAAGCATGTCTTCCTAGTATTCATGGACCTTAAGTGTGATGCTCTCACAGTTGTCCTCATGCAGTATCGGCTGTAATTTGGGCTTATGAGCCTTTTGCTTCTTTCGTGGGCCTTGTGCTGATGAAGGGCTGGCAGTTGGTTTCCTCTAATATCCCACTTGTCCTTCAGGTTTGTCCTGGATAGTCCATTCCTCTTCCTCAATGGTTGTGCCCTTGACTTGTTCGCTATCCTCATCCTTGTTTTCTTCGAAACTGGACTTAACCTCGTCTGGTTGGTCCACCTTCCAATCTGCTGGCCATTCCTCCATCATCTAGTCTAATTTTTCACCATCTAGCTGATAGAAGCCAGCCTACCATAATTCTATTTCTGAGTCATCCCTTGGCTAAATGTATGTGAAATGCATATCGACCCTGAACCTTAGACTTCCTCTGTACGTGGTGGTGACCTGCTGAGATATGCGCGGTGTTTGCCGAATCACATCACATAGAGTTTCATAGTAGATATAAAACACCTTGTTGCTTTTGTGTTGTTTCTCAGACTTTGCATTTTCCCATAGATTGGCATAGCGGGTTCCTTTACATTCTCCTTGGTAGACTGTATGGCCCTAGTAGAAAAGTGAATCTTTCCAGCTGACGACTGCGATCAGTACTAGGAGCCAACTATAATGAAATGGTGTTCCTTTATCCTTAGTGTCCCAGACATCATCCAAGAACTCGTTCAACAAATACTTCACCCAATTGTACGCAGTTCCATTCTTCGCTTGGGATGTAAGGAGGATGGCTGTGGCCAGCACCTCTACTGGTCGGCATTTGCGCAGTATCTTCTCAGCTAACAGCTGAACTGTGAAGTGCCTATCTTCATCATTGAGAGTGGATGTACTGAAGCCCCATTTCCCTTTTATCATGCCGAATTCTTCTTGCATTCTTACCACGAGCTCTTTATCCCTCATCTTGTCGACGAACTCGAGTTTGGGATCTGTGCCTCTTTTGTTTAGCAGTGTGATCCCATGTATTAAATCGATGTTTATATTTATTTTCCTGTCTAACCATAGATATCCAGAGTGCGTGCATGAAAGCAATGCATGCACTACTACAGTTAACTCCGTACTTCTATCAAAATGGGGAATGCGCAGTAGATTAAGCAACCCCGACTTTTCTAGCCCTTGAAGCCGGTCTTTTACATGCAACATTTCAGTGCCTGTTTTCTCATCACACTGGAGAATCATGTATTGGTCAGGTTGAAACTACTGGTATTTCCTTTCCTTTGGCTCTTTTGCTTCTAGCAAGTCGTAATCCTCAAACTTGTAGTTCTCTATTCTCCCCAAAAGGTTCCCAATAACCTTTACATGGATGGAGATTGGCGGCAATGGAATTTCATAGTGGGAATTTCTTTCGAGATCAATGGGTGGTGCATCATCTCACTTTGGTGTTATGTACTCGGTAACTAGACAAATGGGCCGAGCTCGAGGTATCTCTAATGGTGGTGGCTTTTGCACACATGCTGGCTTCGTCCTCTCTAGTTCTTTAGCCGTTTGCTTGTCTTTCTGCATTTCGGTTGTATTCCTTGATGAACCTCGGGATGGCCCGCCTTTCTCTACTATAGGGTTCCTTCTAGGTGTCGAGATTACCCCTTGAATACCTAAATACTTGAATATCCTCACAACTTCGTCTACTGTGAATGGCTCGGTCATTCACTTACAAATGGATCGGTTTTCTTACTGTCAAACTCGGGATTTGCAGAGATGAGAGATAACAAGTAACTAGTGAAAAGTCATAAGTGCCAACTTGTTGGCTATTTATAGATGCCTCGAGCTTGAAACACACCAATTAACCGTTAGTGGGACATTCAATGTCATGTCCTTCGGCCAGATCTCCCCTGAGATCTCGATCTTTTCCACCAATCATTATCTCTGATGCAATGATGTTTCTTTAAATGTTGAATGCTACCGGTGCCACCAGGCTGTTTAATCAGTTAAGTGAGGAATTAATTGCCAAGTATATTGGTCGGATCTTGGCGAGATCTCGGTCACTTCATTGTTTATTATGCTCGAATGGGAAAGATTTTCCTTTAATGCTTGATTTTGTCAGTGCCGCCATTTTGGATAACAGCTCACTAACCAGCTAACAATTGTGACGGTTATCTTTTTTCATGACGGTTATCGTTTTCCATCGTGATGCACTGGTGGTTCTGAAAAAAGATTCTTGTGCAGTTCTTACACGCACTTGTGTTTCTTCATTTTAACTTTCCAGCTGCGCTTCCACTTCATGCTTCACAAGCTTGGCATCCGTCTTGTTTCATTTGATCTGCGCGGCTACATTTTGAACTTCACAACTACGCACTTATACTTCCCTTTGTCTCTTTTTTTTTATATGTCTGCGCAACTTTATTTCACTAAGGGTTCTGTGAAGTAGGACTATCCCGCTAGGGTTTTAGTCTACTTCCATTAACCAGTCCTGGTAAGTTGTCTCCGGCTAACGTGTCTAACTAAGCTACGCCACCGTTAGTAACATGCATAACAGTATATGGCCCAAGCCAATGCATTTTAAATTTTCCATGAAATTTCATGAACTTACTATCATATAGGAGGACTAGGTCACCTACCTGAAAGGACTTGTTCTTGATGTGGCGATCATGCCATGCTTTTTATGTGTCCTTCTGCACTTGTTGGTGAAATCCTGCAATGAAGTGATCTTCCTCCAATCCAACCAAGTGTAGAAGCCTTTCTTCTATTGTTTCTTTATCTTCCATGCCTGTGAATGCAGCAATTCCTAAGCTTGGGACTATGTACTCCATCGACATCACAGCTTCCTGTCCATAGGACAATCTGAAAGGTGTATGGCCTATCAGTTTCTTACAAGCTGTTCTGTATGCCCATAATAGAGATGGTATGCATAGATCCCAATCATCCCTGTTTACATTGCATACCTTTGTTAGCGCATTTTCCAATACCTTGTTGAAGGCTTCAACAGTTCCATTGGCTTGTGGATGGTACGGTGTACTCCTCTGATGATATATCTGAAATTCTTCAGTCAGTGCTTCAATGGTTATGTTTAGGAAGTGAGTTCCTTGATCACTCATTAAAAATTTTGGGCATCCAAATATGGTAAGGATGTTGTCAAAGATGAAATGCGCAGCAGTAACTGCGCTACAGTCCTTCACTGGTTTAGCTTCTTCCCATCTAGTGAGATAATTAGTCGCGGTGATAATATATCTCACACCAGTCCTCTTTCCCGGTGGGTTAATAGGTCCAAAGAAATCAATAGCCCATTTTTCAAATGATTGCAGTGTTAATTATGGTCTTAATGGCATTTCATCTCTGCGTGATGGATTTCCTGTTCTCTGACATACGTCACAACTTCGACAATGTTCCTTTGAGTCTTTATGGATTGTAGGCCACCATAGACCTGCTCTTAATATATTCTACGCAGTAGATCTACCTGCGTAGTGACCTCCAAACACACTTGAATGTGCCTCAGCCAATAGAAATGGCTTCTCATGCTCTAACACACATCTGTGCAACACTTCATCTGGTCCCAACTTGTATAGCTATCCGCCGGTGATAGTGAAGTCTGCTGCTCTGACTACCAGCTGCTTCTTCTGCTGCGTAGTGAGCTCTATGGGTGCGAATCCTGTAGTCAATAATTCTACAATATCTTTGTAATAATCATCTGCAATCTATATGGAAAATAACTGTGCATCAGGCATATTGTCTTCAAGATTTGTGGGTTCTTCACCTGACTCAATCCTTGAGAGATGGTCAAGTCCTAGGTTCAGTCTGCCTGGTTTAACAATAATTTCAAAGTCATACTCTTGAAAGAGTAATAACCATTTGCATATTCTTCCCCCTAACACTGGCTTATTGACCAAGTACTTCAGAGATGAATGGTCAGTGTACACGGAGAAGTGCGCACCCAGCAAATAGTGCCTGAATTTCTGTAGTGCGTACACCATAGCTAAACCCTCTCTTTCCATGGTTGTGTAATTTTTTTCGGCTGATGACAACTTTTTGCTCGAAAATGCAATGGGGTGATCAATGCCCCCTTCACCTGGTTGAGCGAGCACAATGCCCAATGCTATAGATGAAGCATCAACATGTACATGAAACGACTTATTCCAATTTGGAAAAACTAGAATAGGAGCAGTTACCATTTTCTCTTTTAGTGTATCTAGTCCCTTCTCGCATTCTGCGTTCCATATGAACTGTGCTTCTTTCTTCAGAAGTTTCTCCATCGACGCGGTTATTTGCGCATAACCCTTGATGAAATTTTTGTAATATTATGTATGTCCCAGTGTAGTGCGAAGCTTCTTTACTAAATTCAGAGCTGGTAAATTCACAATGATTGCGATCTTCACCGGATCAACCATTAGGCCTTGCTTGCACACAATGTGTCCTAGTAGAATTCCATAGGGTACACAGAAAATACATTTCTTCAAATTCAAAGAGATTTGATGTTGTCTACACTTAGCAAACATATTTATGAGGTTTTTGTAATGGTTCTTTAGTAAACCAAAGACAGTCCAATAATCAAAATATACCTCTAAGAACTTATGGATAAAGTCCTTGAATGTAGCCACAACAACTCTAGAAAATATAGCAGGTGCATTCTTCAACCCAAATGGCATAACTGTATACTGATACGATCCCCATTCAGTAGCAAATGTGGTCTTATGTCTGTCTGCTAGGTCAATTCAGATATGATGGTATCCAAAATCCATTAGTAAAAGAATAGGCCTCACTTCCTCCCACGTTGTCTAGTACTTCATCTGTAAATGGAGTAGGAAATGGGTCATGTAGCAAAGCATCATTCAACTTCCTCAGATCTACACAAATTTTGATTTCTCCTTTTTTCTTTTTTTATCCTGGATAAACATAGGGCTTATCCATTCTGATTCTTCCACTGGCTCAATGATCCTTGCATCAAGCATCTTATCGATCTCTGCCTTCACTCTTTCCTTGTATCTGGGATTTAGTTGATAAGGCCTCTGCTTAATGGGATTTGCACCTGGCTTAGAGGCATCTTCATGACTCCTAAGTCGCCCAAAATGCCTTTCATTTCGGCAAACTTTGTTGGAAACAAATCCTTATACTCATGTAGAAGGTCTGCGATCTACGCGACTGTCTCATCATCCCAGTAATCTCCAATGGATACGAACTTCGACTCTTCACTTGTGCCAATGTTAACTTTTCTTGCCTTGACAGGGCCGCTCATATCTGGAATTTCTAATGGAGGTCCCTCTACATCGCGCACTCCTTCTGACTTAGGTATATTGATATTGCACGGATCTTCCTCATCGCTCTCCTCTTCCTCTACTTCATCTGCGGAGAGGTTTAAAATTCATGGGAATATTCTATCTGTCTTGCCCAGTCTGGTTGCTGGTTTATATTTTCTGGTTTGTCATTAAATAATTTTTTTTGTTGACCTTTAATGCCTCATTTATACTTGGGCATTCATCTTTGAATATCCTTTCTTTGATAATCTGCAGAGCTTCGTTTATGCTTGGAGAGTCATCCTCGAAGCTAAACGTTCTCTGGAAGTTCATAGTCATAATAGACCAATCTGTTATTTCTCTACGAAGCTCTACGTTTATATACCAGTTCTTTGGAATCTGCTCTAATGTGTGCACAAACAGATGAACCCATTCTGTATGTGGTCTGTTTTCCCATGCTTTTGAACAAATCTCTATGTGATCCCTTGGATTTGTTTGTCTATTATACTTTTCCATTGTCAGCGCAACTTTCTCCGTGAATCTGATTTGCATCATGTGCTTGCACTATTCCCATGTGGTCAAAGACTGCTTATGCATGGCCCACCATCTGGCAGGTGTAGCGCGTAGTGCTATATCCAATGATGGTATCCGATGTTCAGCTGAAACTGATACAATATACTCTTGAATAAATGTATAGATGTTAGTTGAGCCATCATAAGTGGGGATTGGACTTACCTTTGTTCCAATCTAGCGTAGTGACTTCGTGATCTGCGCACATCATCTGATAGATACTTCGTGCATTTGGCTTTGCCAATTTTCCAATCCTGCATCAAAGTCTGATATGCAAGAGTTGTCGCATTGTCAACTCAACGTTCCATCAGCCGTAGGATTGATGTAGTCTTCCTGATTCGCAGTCATATTGTAGATGCGATCAAGGTCTTGTGCTTTGGATTCTTCCTGTATTGGTTCACTGTATCATTCTCCTTGTGAAGGGTCCAAGGGTGCGATGACCCTAATATACTGCCCTTCGAAGATCATCTTTTTGGTTTTCAAGTTAATGATGGCGAGGTTATCCATTGCCCAGTCTATCCCCAATAATGTTGGATATGTGTTACTGTTGTCAAAGATCTCAATAACCTAGAAGTCTGCTGAACTTCTTACTCCATCAATGTCCACAAGTACATTCGAGAGTCTTCCAAAGGGAATAAATTTCTGCTGATTGGTTAATCTTAATTGGATAGGTGACCATGATAAGCTTGGTTTCCCCATCTGCTGCCATGTGTGCTTGGTCAAGACATTCACTTTTGATCCTAAGTCAAGGATTATCTCGTCCATTTGATAGTCTCCAATCTGCGCACTGAGCCTCATTTCTCGGCTTGTTCTCTTATGGCTCTTTATATGGTGAACTACACTAAGAACATTACTTGTGCCACTGTGTGGTTCATTTTGGTTTAGTAAGTTATGCAATTCCACTAAAGCATCTTCTCTTTTCAGTAACTTCATACAACTTCATAGGAACTGTGCAATAGAAGTGCCTGTTTCTGTTGCGGTACATGTTTTATCATATGCTGCTGGCATATCCTTCGTATGCACTGTTTCACTTCCCAACGGGATTCTTGGTCTCATAGGTGCTGACTCTTTGAAAGTCTCCATTGCTTCTGAGAAGACTTCTTTGTTTCTTTTGTAGATTGAAAGCAGGTGATTTCCCAATTTCTTTTCTGATCCAAACCCTTTCAGCAGGAGTCTGCTTAGTTTGAAAATTATCAGAATTCGAAGCTTCTGGTTCTTTATCTCTTCCTGTTGCAACACCACTTCGTGTCATAGCATTAATGTTTGGATCTCTAGTTCTTTTCTCTGTCGCGATCATCTGGACATTCGGATTTGGTGCTTCTTGTTTTCTTTCTTGCATTTTTGCTTGTATCACTGGGCATGCCTCAATGACATGATCAAAAGATTTGCAGTATCTACATGTAGTACAAGCATTAGTACAGTCTCTGGATAGATGACCAGGATGACCGCAGTTATAACATATTATCTGACCTTTGCCTCTTCCTTGTGTTGGGCCAATGTTTCTTCCTCTTCCTCGGAATCCACCACAACCTATGTATGCACCTTGATCATACTGCACGTTATCATTGTGCTATGGTGTTTCTTATTGAAATATGTAAACACCATGCTTCCTTTCTATCATGAGTTCGTATGCTCTACAGTTGGTATCATCATGGCCAACTGACTTACATAAATTTCAATACAAATTCTTGGGTGTTCACACATATTTCTGGATCAAATAACAATCTTCTGGGTGGTGTCCTCTAGTTCGACAAATCTTGCACCATGACCCTTGCTGTTGATTCAGTGGATTCAATGCTTCACTATCGAGGTATTCTTGAAACAGAGGGCAACATTCCTTAGGGTGCCCTTCTCCCTTGCATCTTGTGCACTAAACTTCTTCTCTAGTTTCTTTTCCCTTCTTCATGTCTTGTAATTGTAGTGTTAGGTTTGCTAGCTGGTTTTGTATCCGAACCATTCCTGTGCTAGTCTCTCCTATTGGTGAATCTTCTAATTTCATCGCGATCTCTAGGGATCTTGCCTGCGAAGCAACCTTCTGTTTCCTTAATGGTAGTCTAATGTGTCGCAACAACATAGCTATGAACCATTCTTGGTGTTGTTGCGGTGTGATGTCAAAACTGACCTGATCTAACAATGTTTTAAACTTCTGGTCAAATTCCCATACTAACTCAGTCGTTTTCTGCTTAATCTCTTTTAGTTTTGTTATACATTGTGATTCTGATTTAGGTTTCTTGATTTCTCTTAAGAGGGAAGCCTTGATATCCACTAGATTTCTATTATGTCCAGCAAAACACTTCATAAACCAGTTCAAGGCACTGTCCCTAAATGTAGTGATGAGCTGTGCCTACTTAACAGCATCATCCTGAACTTGCTTAATGTTCCACGCATATTCACACATAAACTAATGTTTCTCAGGGTCTTCTAGACCCGTTCCTTTAAATATCGACAGTTTAATATCAACAGTCATTCTCCTTCTAGGAGGCGCAGTGTTCGGTGCTGTGGTAGGGATACTACTGCGCGGAATGTTCTGAGTCGGAATGTTCTGAGTACTCACTTCTGCGGTGTTACTACTGTTGATGTTCTGTAGATTAGCAGTATTTTCAACCAGCGGATCTTGTGGAGTGATGGGCTGATAGGTAGCTACTGGAGGTTCTGTCTGGCTATCAGTCTCATCTTGTAACTCAGTGTCTATGCGAAGTTCATGTTCACTAGGATTCTTCTCGGTGTTATACTTATATCTTTTTCCACTTCTTAAATTGTATGTATATTCTTCGTCGATGTATGTGTTCTTAAACATGACAGACTCAAAAACTTCTAGGAATCTTACTACATTCTTAAAACACCTTTCTCAGCTAAAATCATTTTAGTATATAAACTCATATTGTTTAGATACTTACCTTTGAATCCTTTGAAGAACTCTGCTTCTGTTGCGCTGTAGGAGTTCAGGGTGTCCACAACGAACTTTTTCACGAAGCCTTGTAGTATGCTGTTGAGATAGAAGTTGACTGCTCGCGCGAGTGGACTATCTACTGCTTTACATCTCTGAATGAGCTCTGGGGTCCACTCGGTAGGTACTCCCTCTTGGAAACAGTTATTTCGCTCTGTGAGTCTTGATAACCACTCATGCAAATCGTTTCCAAAAGATACGAAGAAAATTTCATAAATGTCCGCTCACAGGTATTTCTGCAACCACTCTACGTCAGAGAGACACGGATGTCTATTCTCTTTTCTTGCAAAATCCCTTTTTGTCTTGTCCACCCAATTCCATATTTTTGTTTTGTTTGGATGCTAATTTTCGGTGCTCATCACTAGTTCAAGCGCGGCAACGGAACCATTTGTTGGCTCAATAATTTGTTCTTTAGCTTTTCAAAATAGACCCGGGTGCTGCGCGGTTCAGGGAACCAACAAAACCCCTTTTCACTGGCCCTTTCGGCAACATTCTGTGAGCAGACTGAGGTCTCACCGGAGTCGAAGTTATGGGGAGGTTGCGAAATCAAGTTTTTACAACCATGTGATGCGCGCTTCAACATAATGGCGAGCAACGAGCTATAAGACTTGCACTGCGAACTGGGGACTGTGGGAAGTTCACCTACTTCACGACTGTTACTTATACAATAAAGCATCCAAAGGATTGCGCGGCTCAGAATGGCTACTTGAAAACAGGATAGCGCAACAGAAGACTGCGCTACCTCTTAACAACCATACATCTTCGACTGACTTTACTTAGTGCAAATTACACATTCACCTAGAATACTATACTATGTATTTTACAAACTTATGCAATACAATGAACTACAATGCAACTACGCACTTCTGGTGCTGCACTTCAGGGAATCGCACTAAACAGACTTCATTGATTCAAGTGTTTACCCATTTACTTATGCATTCATCAAGTTAAGAAGTATTTCTGCATTCAACATTCATTCATATGCATTCAATTCTTAGCATATATTCTTATCATTCATTCTTCTGGAGAATATATATGAAAGAAAATATACATATACACGTAAGCAAGAACTTAACCATTCAACATAAGCAAATACACATTCAATCACATAACACAAGGATTTAACGTGGTTCACCCCCAGGATGGGAGCTACGTACACAGGAACTGTTGTTATATTATCAATGGGAAGGTTTCAACAGTTCCAGTCTGCACACTTAGCTGCAGATTCTCTTCTCTCTTCAGCAGGTCTCTGCGCACGCAGCTGCAGAGCCTTTTTACAATGTTCAGTCTCTCAACAGAGATCAATATTCAACAATAATCTCCTACATAAATCTAACCCTTTCCTTTACAAAAGTGCCCCTTTATATAGATCGTGCCCTTAGGTCAAGTCTGTTACAATGCATGTGGGTCAAAACCCTAAGGTTACCCAAAACTGGTGCAGTTACCTGCCACCCTGCATGTCTTCATCGACAACTTTCTCCACTTGCTTCAGGCCGCTTTGTTGGGCCAGTCATGGCTCACACGCTCCTCTGACAGCCGCAATCAGGATAAAAATGGTTACAATCGCATCGTGGCCTGTCGCTTTTTGCCCCTCCGTCTTGCCTTTCATTGTCGAATTGTGGCTTGGCTTCTAACGGTTTTCTGCCACTCTCACTGATAGGTCACTTTCATCTGCCTTCACGCTGCTCCTTACCCACTCCCGAGAATCACAGAGTCACTTACCCAAAACATGTCAATTTCGTCTGCTCGACTTTTCCTTATACTTTTTTCCCAAAATAGTTGTTGCACTGGCACTACGCATCAACATAACTGCGCAGTGCTTCGACTTCGCAATGCTTGCTGTGCATATCTAAATTCGCACTTCAGGTTGTGCCATCGACAAAACTGTGCCATCAGAACTTCGCAGTCTGAACTGCGCAATTTCCAAAATTGTTCTTCATCAAATTGTACCAACTTGGGCCATACCCAAGAGAGCCCTTTGTAGCAATGACTCCAGATCCCTTATCCACCTTGTCATAAAAAGCGTTCACGATCCCTCCATCCATAAACCTTATTGCCATATCTATCAAGGATGAGCAACAAACCTAAAAGGTATTTGAAGAGCCTCCCTTCAACTTCGATGAATTTATCTACTCGTCGATATGACATGCAGAATACTTCGATGAAGTAACTGAGTATTTTAGAGTCTTAACCAAAACCACAACATCTAAGTAAGGGTTCCAATCTTAAGAATATAAGTATTTATAAGAAGAAAAACTAGCCCCAAAAGTTGGACAAAATATGCCAAAACCAAATGAGAGAAGTTGAAAACAAAGACAAGAACTTGGGGCTCCAATTCTCCATTGAATATCTACTACATAGGGGAAGAAAACATATCATGATAAAAAGTCCCAGGATGCCATCAACAATGGAACTTGGAAGTAAGTCCAAACCCCCCACTAGTAAATAACGGTCATTGTCTCTTGGAATACCAGAGGGATGGGAAGTACCTTTAAAACAAAAGAAATGAGAGCTATCATTAGATATGAAAGACCCAAGATCCTTCTAATCCAAGAGACCAAACTTTAAAAGGAAGACATGACAGTATTGGGGAAAATAATTGGCAAGACTTAGAAGGTATATTAATCGATTCCTAAAGAGACTTTGGAGTCAACTCCATAGGATGGAACAATAATAGTCTATATTTTAGAGTCTTAACCAGAACCAAAACATCTAAGCAAGGGTTCCAATCTCAAGAATATAAGGATTTATAAGAAGAAAAACTACCCCCAAAAGTTGGACAAAATATGCCAAAACCAAATGAGAGAAGTTGAAAACAAAGACAAGAACTTGGGGCTCCAATTCTCCATTGAATATCTACTGCATAGGGGAAGAAAACATATCATGATAAAAAGTCCTAGGATTCCATCAACAATGGAACTTGGAAGTAAGTCCAAACCCCCCACTAGTAAATAATGTTCATTGTCTCTTGGAATACCAAAGGGATGGGAAGCACCTTTAAAACAAAAGCAATGAGAGATATCATTAGCTATGAAAGACCCAAGATCCTTCTAATCCAAGAGACCAAAATTTAAAGGGAAGACATGACAATATTGGGGAAAAAGAATTGGCAAGACTTAGAAGGTATATTAATAAATTCCTAAAGAGACTTTGGAGTCAACTCCATAGGATGGAACAATAATAGTCTATATTTGGTACAATTTGAAAGAACACAACACTAGATCGAAATGGATATGAAGTGTAAGATAACATGGAAGCACTATAAGGTATTAACATCTACGCTCGTATGCTTTATAGAGAAAAGCAGGAGTTTTGGTCATCCATATCAAATATGTAATGTTAAATCAATATCTCCAATATAATCTTGGGAGGAGATTTTAACATGGTTTTAGGTGTTGGGGAGAAAATAGGAGGCAATCTTTTTCAAGACCAATTCATGGAACATGTTGAAGATATGATTGAGGAATGGGAATTAATAGATGACAAACCCAAATAGGGAAGATTCACTTGGACCAACATAAGGATGGGAAACAATTATATAGTGGCCACACTAGATAAATTCGTAGTTAACAATGGATTCTAGACGAGGACCTAGAAATTAGTTTGAATATAATTCCCTTATCCATATTAGACCACAAGGAAATATATCTATAGATGTTTAAATGGGAGGATTACATACCCCTTATGTTTAAATTTAGCCCCATTTGGATGTATCATCAACATGCATATGAAATAACAACACATGCATGGAGAGCCATAGTTGAAGGACCACTAGGCTATATATGGGAATCCAAACTTGCATAACCAAAGAATCTTTGAAGAATTGGAAAAAAGGAAACTTCATTGATCCAATAATTAAAAGGAGAAGAGTCTAGATAAATCCATCCCACTTCCAACAAGATCTTGAAAAACATGAGATAACTTGGAACAAGCAAATTAAGGATAAGTTGGTGTACAAAAATATTCATCAAGCCTTCAGAGAACAGGAGGAACATTGGCATCTCAAATCCCATAGCCTTTGGATTATTGCTGGTGATAGAAACACCTCATATTTCCACAAACAATCTTGAGCTAGGAAGCATATGAATATTTTCATAGAAATATCAAATTACCAAAGTGGCAAGCTCAACTCTTATGAAGAGATCAAAGAGACAATATTTAATCACTTCAAAGCTCTATATTTAGAAAATATAGTGACAAAACCTAACATAGTCAGAGAGATGTTGCACAGGATCCCAAAGTTAATATCCATGAATGACAACGATTAAATTGGAAATGAAATATATGAAGTGGAAGTCATCAACACCATCTAGGTCTCAAATCTGACAAAGCCCTTGGTCTCGACGGTTTCACCATTTCCTTTTACTATTAAAAAGGAAATATGAACTATTGGGAAACAATTAAATATGAACTATTAAAAATTCTCCATTGTTCATAAAACAAGAGAAATATCCCCGGGGGCACAAACTCATCTTTTATAGTGTTGATTCCGAAAGAATCCAACTCGTCATAATTTTCCCACTTCCACCCTATCTCCCTCTGCAATGCTTCATACAAAATCCTAATGAAAATTAGGCAATAGGCTCAAGGGTCTTTTCAAAGGATTATTTCAAAGAAGCAATCCAACTTTATTCAAAATTAAAAAATAATGGACAACATCATCTTATTCCAAGAAGCTATTCATTCCAGCAAAAATAGAGGAGATCAGGGGATGATCATCAAAATGGACATGGAAAATGCATTCGAATAGGTAGGACATTCCTTCCTATTTGAAATATAGCTTAAATTTGTTTTTATTTATTTATTTTGATTTTATTGCATGGATCAAAGCATGCATTGGTAACCTTTAGATCATCCCTTTGGTTAATGGATATATGTCGAATATATTTCAATGTTTTTGTAGCCTGAAACAAGGCTTCCCTTTCTCCCCATTCTTATATATCATTATGGATGACTCCTTGAGTATAAAATTAGAAAACAAAAGAAGGAAAGACTTTAAGGAATATTCATCATTTGAGGGGTGAACGAAATTAATCACTCCCAATTCGCAGATGACACCCTGCTGATTGGGGGTGCATCCACAATGATCACTGAAAGATTCAAAGGAAGCATAGATATCTATGCCACTGCATCTAGGGAAATATAAACAACAACAAGAGTAATATTTACAGGTGGAACACTTCACACATTTTAATGACCAATATGGACAAGATATTAGAGTTCACTCCTATCCTATAGTGGTTGTCATTTATGTACCTATAAGTTCTTATTCAAATTGGACATACCAAAGGTTTAGATTGGAAAATCATCCTCCAGAAAATTCAGAAGAAATGAACTAGTGGGGATCCCAGTGGCTAAATCTAACCAGATGCTATGTTCTCTTAACATCTATATTATCGACTCTCCCCTTTTATTAGTGCTCTTCTCTTTTAGTTCTAGATGGAATAATACGTCAAGTAACTATGTCACTCATGAAGTTCAGTTGGAAAGGGTAGTGTATCAACTCCAAATGATTCCACCTCCTCAATTAGGAAATTGTTACGGCTACTCGGGACCATCGAGGCATTGCAATCAAAGACATTCATTGCAATCAAATACATTAAACTAATGAATCAAGCCATGGGAGCTAAATTAATATGGCGTCTTATTTCGGGAGAAGGTTCTTGGTGGAAATCTATAGTTCCATGGTAGTTATAGGTTGTGGGAGCAACTTGGAGGTTATGCACTTTCTTCTATTTTGCTCTAGCACCATTCATCATCTAGGGTAATGACAAAGGTGTGGAGGATTGACAACTTGATGGAGGTTTTTCAAAGGCACATATCCACAGAGGTTCCAATTGGAGACACTTGACACACTTTTGAGGGAGTGTTACATGGCTTATATTTTTTTTTTTTTGCATCGTAGATGGAGAGACTTGTTGATAGGTTGAATCCATGACCTAATACCACATTAATGGATGATATGAATAGGAAAGAAGCTATAGAGCACGAGTTCTCTACCATATTAGGAATACATAGAATGATATATGGTAAGAAAAGAGGTTAACATGCATAAAAGGATAAATTCCCTAGTTGGTAGGGTGACGAATGACATACTTGGGAGGGTGTCATGAGGCACTAATTTGTACTAGGACTTGGTTAAAGGCCCACTTGAGGTTGAACAATCTCTTCAAGGAGATGGCTAGAGAATGT
This sequence comes from Larix kaempferi, assembly GCA_027924585.1. Taxonomy (NCBI): domain Eukaryota; kingdom Viridiplantae; phylum Streptophyta; class Pinopsida; order Pinales; family Pinaceae; genus Larix; species Larix kaempferi. Next base: position 899,739 of record BSBM01000153.1, read on the forward strand.
TCAAGGGAAGAAGGGGTGAGAAATAACCTTGATAGAGGAGCTTCCACATATTTGGAGGTGTGTCTACCCTTTAAGAAGAACCTTTTGGGATAAGGACACATTTTCACATATTTGAATGCATATTTCACCTTTTTGAAGTATTTGGAGGCAAGGATAAATTGTTTGAGGCCTTTTTCTACATATTTGGATACGTGTTTCACCTTTTAGGATGGATTTGGGGTGACAACACTTTGCTTGAGGCATTTTATACATATTTGGAGGAAAGTGTCATGTCCCAAATTTTGCATTGGGTCACAATAGCCTAATCCCATTGGTCATATTCATGAGAGTTTTTCAAATTGATGCTAAGGGTCAAAATATTGCCTAGGAGGGAAATTACTAGTTTCCTAGGTTGAGGGTGGAAGCTTTGGGATTTGACATAAGGAGGATAATAAATGATGTTTGCACATTAGAATGGCATAAATATTTAATAAAGGAGATTAATAAATATATACAAGTGAAAATCAACGTGGAATTTTGTCATGAACACACATGGAGGAAGTGGGACCCACATATGGCTAGAGTTCCCCCTACACTTGGCATCATTCTCTGACCAATTCGAATTCAAGGTTAATGGTAACATAATCGGGGGAGTTAAAAAGGTATTATTCATTGCATGAATCATCCAAGTTTGAAATGTAGAGGAAGAGTAACTCCCATGGAAGAGGAAGAGACAATTTGGAGCTAGTGAGACACTTGGGCTAGATTCCCTAGCTCTATGACAACAATGATGAAGATCCTATGACACCTATGACACAAATCAGAACTGAAGGTTGACATATGACATATATGACATGTCAGGGATAAAAATAGACTCCAAGAGGGCACTCAAGGGAGTTAGGGAAGCTAAGATGCTTCCACATGTGATTTGGTGGAAGTGGGAGACTAGGAATTGTTGTACAAGTGGCGTTCTTTGGAGTCTCTTCCCAACTTGAGTTGGCATGAGTCTCTTGGAAGGAATTCGACCCATGGAGTACATTAGAAGTTTATAAATGTCAATAACAAAGAATGAAACCAGATTTTGATCATTTTAGAAATTTGCAATTACATTTGTGAAGAGGGAGAGCTAGTGGATTAGTTTCTTGCCTTAGCCAATTTCGAGGGTGAAAGATTCCCATCCAAGTTGGTAATTGGAAAGGCCATTCAGACCTTTGATTTGGAGCTTTAATGGAGTCATTTGTTGTAGGTGTAAGCTACAGGGAATATCATGGTTTCTTCTAATGCATCACATTCTCTCAACCATTTCCAGTTTTGAAGGCATATTCTTGCTCCTTGAGGGAGGGCATTTTTGGTGAGCTATTGTACTCTTTGGGGGAGCTTATAATGCCCCATTTGTTTTGTAATATGAATTAAATACTCTTTTATTCATATCCAACAAATTTTAGGTCGAAATTCCAATTAGAAATGTATAAATCTCATTTTCAATGAAAGAACAGTGTCATTTCCCCACTACCTTGTTGTGAACCAATGTAATGTTGATGGATTAGAATGGATAATTAAAATAATGATGGTTTATTGATGAATGGAATGTTATTTATGTATTATACAAGTATCATGTTCAGTAATCAAGCATTCGAAGTCATTTTACTCAGTTTATTTACATTTGGAGAAGATTTGGTGCCATTTCCCCAAGGGTTGAACTAATGATTTTTGATGTTGTTTGGGAGAAGGTTAGAACATAATTAATAACTGATTAATGGTTCACATGAGACCTAAATAATTTAATTTATACATCCCCTTCCTCTTTTCATAATTTCAAGTGGGTTTGGAGTCATTTGGGAAGCCATTTTCAGTACTTACCCCAGGGGGATTTGAACCCCAAATTACTAGTAAAATTGCATACTTGGTCCAGAATCTTAAGAGAGTTTGCAGAAGTATTTTGATGGTAATAAATCATCCCTAAACATCATAATAGATTACAAATATAATTCATACACCTTACTTGAATATTTGAAGGCATTTGGAGCCAATTTGAGACATAGAGACCAATACTAGTCAAAGGGAAATTACTAGTAAAGGTCCCTACATTGGACATAATCGAAAGAGTATTTGCAGAAGTATTTTAAAGTTCCAAAAACATCCCTGAAACACATATTTATGTTCTAACATCATCCATATACCTTCTCAGAATATTTGGGAGCAATTGGAGCAATTTGGAGACCTAGAGCGCAAAACTAGTCAAAGGTCGAACTAGGGAAAAAAAGTGAAAAATTGGTCATTTTAATAAAATTCCTAACAAGGGTCATTACAATGGTACTAGAGCATGGTCCTTTAACCTGTGGATTAGGTACATACATTAAAGAATAATTGGAAACCATGTCTTACTATTATGATGAATCATATGAGTACAATTCTTATGAGGAATATGCAGATTCTTATGAGCAATATGAAGCGGAATGTGAATGGTACGAGGAAGAGGTGCCATCATGCAACACTTCTTACAATTTTAGGAGAAATGAATATTATTCTTATGACTTTAAATCTGATGAAGATGAGTGTGTCACACCCACCAAGGATAATTCTATGAATGAGTTACAAAGATGGAGAGCAACATATAAAACCTTGCACCAACAATATCAAAAATATCAAGAATATCTTGCTTTGAGCAAAAAATACACAAAATTCCATGTCTTTTGAGTACTATGCTAAACATATTTTTGCAAATAGGGCCAAACATGAATATGTGGAGTTATTAAAGAAAGGTTTATGCCCTTCTTGTAAAGAACCTTGGAGAGAGTATCATATATGTGTGCGTGAAATGATGTCCTGCTAGAGGAGATCTTTTGGGAATTCTTCAAAAAGAGATTCCAAAGATATTGACCCTAAGGAAAACAAGGGGAAAAATGCATCAGCTTGCTTGAAGGAGCAAAAGGAAGAGACATCACAAGAGCATGAAGAAGATTCTATTGAAAATATGGAAGATCATTTCGAGACACCCTCTAGCTTAGACATGAACCAAAGAGCATCTACTGATGGATGCTTAAAATATGGAGTACCTACTGATGGGTGCTCACACCTCTATGTTGGTGACATAGAGATCACTTTTGAAAGTGTTGCTGTAAGCCCAAGTTTCATTAAGCATGATAATAAAGACCTTGTAGCAATTGAAGAAGAACCAACATCAACTTCTCCATCACCACTTGAGCTTCATGAAGTTGGTCCAAGGAAAAATGAAGAAGATGAGGAGGTTCATTTGCAAGAGACTCATTTTCTTGAAGGGTCCTTAAAGATGAATGAAGAGAAGATCCAAGAGTCCTTTAGCATTATCCATGACACTCAAGCATTGGTGTCAAATTCTTGTTGGAGAGCTACTTCATTAAAGGAAACATCCTTCCTTGAAGACATGGAGAAGATTCAAAGAGCAATGTTCCACATCAAAGGTAATTTCATGTCTTTGATTTTTGATAGAAACCATTTGTTTGAGCTCAATGAATTGTTACATGATACATACTTGAAGAATAATGAGGATAATCATAAGTTCACATTCAAAATGAGCAACTTCTTGAAAAGTTGCAAGATACTTGTTTTTCCTCCTATGTTTCAGATTGCCAAATGGTAGATTGTTTGGAGGATTCTCATGACATGGTGGATCATGAGAAATGTGGAAATTTGAATGTGCTTAATGTGTTTGAAGATGAACTTGAAGAGATCCAAACACTTGATGTGGTGGAAGAGGAACTTGAATTGTCTCTTGATGAAGGTTATGCAATTTTTAAAGAAGAGCATGATTCCTCTACATTGGAACTAATCTACAACAAAGGTTTCACACTTTTGAAGGAGTTGTATGATACTACCCATATGGATCCTTTCCATGATGAAAATCCTACATTTTTTTATCATTTGGGTGAGTTAGTTCACTCTCCTACATTCTACAATTCCATGTTTTGCAATATTAGTCTCAATGAAGAATGGGTGAAAGGGTTCTTTTTGTTGGTGCCACGTGAGGAGTATGGAACTCCTAAATTTACTTTTTATGATGACATGGTGGGAGCAAATTCTTACTCACATTTGCAGAAGCATCATTTGTTACTTCATGATGATGCACATCTATATGGATGCACCTATTATATGCATTTGAGTCACTTGAAGACTCATGGTTTTTCTTGCTCAACACTTGGTTCATTTGATGTTGGAGGAACTTCATCCAACACTTGGGTGAATAGATTTATGATTGGAGAATATTTTTGTTGGCAGCCACATACCTTGTTATATCTTTATAATGATTTTCACATTCATGGATGTATGGGTGATACTTCTTTGATTCATTTGAAATCTCCTTGTTTTTCCTGCTAATTATTTGGTTCGGATTTTAGTGGAGATTCTTCATTCACTTCTTGGATGAAAGAATACATGGATGAATATTTTGATGCATATCATATCCTTTTGGAGTAGCATTATAGGACATGGGATCCTCACCTATGTTATTGGAGCAGATTTGATTGGTTACTTGCTGATTGTATGCACTTGAAAAATGGTGGTCTACTTGCTTGGAGGTACAAGCACTTTCATGACTCTTTAATGAAGCATCTTTTTTTATGTACATTCTCATTATGTTGTTATGTGCTTTGATGATATATATTTTGTACTCATGATGTTTGGAAGAATGCATACAAGAAAATGGGATCCATGGATCCTCTTATCTGATGGTATGGGTTGGAGAGCACTCTTAATTGTTTGGGTGCAATACAAGCAATGGGACTTTGGAATAATTTTTGTTTCATTGGTTTCAATTTGTTTTTGGAAAAAAAATAGTATGGGAGATGGATTTCCCACTTAATAAAGTGATTTTTATCAGATTAGTGTAGCAGTAAGCATGGTGGTTCCTCTCTAAAATCTTCATGGAATCTCAAGACTCAAGGTTGGGAAATTCAGTGGCAGCTTCAAAGAATTATACAGAAAGCAGGTTCTTCAACACCCATGTTTGGAATTGCTTGAGGACAAGAATATTGGGAAGGGAGGATTTTTCATGTCCCAAATTTTGCATTGGGTCATAATAGCCTAATCCCATTGGTCATATTCATGAGATTTTGTCAAATTGATGCTAAGGGTCAAAATATTGATGAGGAGGAAAATTACTAGTTTCTTAGGTTGAGGGTGGAAGCTTTGGGATTTGATATAAGGAGGATAATAAATGATGTTTGTACATTAGAATGGCATAAATATTTAATAAAGGAGATTAATAAATATATACAATTGAAAATAAACATGGCATTTTATCATGAACACACATGGAGGAAGTGGGACCCACATATGGCTAGATTCCCCCCTACACTTTGCATCATTCTCTCACTTATTCGAATTCAAGGTTAATGGTAACATACTTGGGGGAGTTCAAAAGGTATTATTCATTGCATGACTCATCCAAGGTCAAAATGTAGAGGAAGAGTAACTCCCATGGAAGAGGAAGAGGCAATTTGGAGCTAGTGAGACACTTGGGCTAGATTCCGTGGGCTAGATTCCCTAGCTCTATGACAACAATGATGAAGATGCTATGACAACTATGACACAAATCAGACCTGAAGGCTGACATATGACATATATGACATGTCAGGGATAAAACTAGCCTCCAAGAGGGCTCTCAAGGGAGTTAGGGCAGCTAAGATGCTTCCACATGTGATTTCGTGGAAGTGGGAGACTAGGAATTGTTGTACAAGTGGTGTTCTTTGGATCTCTTCCCAACTTGAGTTGGGATGAGTCTCTTGGAAGGAATTCGACCCATGGAGGACATTAGAAGTTTATAAATTTCAATAGAAAAGAATTAAACTAGATTTTGATCATTTGAGAAATTTGCAATTTCATTTGTGAAGAGGGAGAGCTAGTGGATGACTAGTTTCTTGCCCGAGCCAATTTCGAGGGTGAAAGATTCCCATCCAAGTTGGTAATTGGAAAGGCCATTCAGAACTTTAATTTGTATATTTAATGGAGTCATTTGTTGCAGGTGTAAGCTATAGGGAAGATCATGGTTTCTTCTAATGCATCACATTCTCTCAACCATTTTCAGTTTTGAAGGCATATTCTTGCTCCTTGAGGGAGGGCGTTTTTGGTGAGCCATTGTACTCTTTGGGGGAGATTATAATGCCCCATTTATTTTGTAATATGAATTAAATACTATTTTATTCATCTCCAGAAAGTTTCAGGTCGAAATTTCGAGTAGAAATGTACAAATCTGATTTTTAATGAAAGAACTGTGCCATTTCCCCACTACCTTGTTGTGAACCAATGTAACGTTGATGGATTCGAATGGATAAGTAAAATATTGATGGTTTATTGATGAATGTAATTTTATTTATGTATTATACAAGTTTCATGTTCATTACTCAAGCATTCGAAGTCATTTTACTCAGTTTATTTACATTTGGAGAAGATTTGGTGCCATTTCCCCAAGGGTCGAACTAGTGATTTTTGTTGCTGTTTGGGAGAAGGTTAGAATAGAATTAATAATTTATTAATGGTTCACATGAGACCTAAATAATGTAATTTAGAAATCGCCTACCTATTTTCAGAATTTGGAGTGGGTTTGGAGGCATTTGGGAATCCATTTTCAGTACTTACCCAGAGGGATTTGAACCCCAAATTACTAGTAAAATTGCATACTTGGTCAGAATCTTAAGAGAGTTTGAAAAAGTCTTTTGATGGTAATAAATCATCCCTGAACATAATAATCAAGTACAAATATCATTCATACACCTTCCTTGAATATTTGAAGGCATTTGAAGCCAGTTTAAACATAGAGACCAATACTAGTCAAAGGGAAATTACTAGTAAAGTTCCTTACATTGGCCAAAATAAAAAGAGGATTTGAAGAATTATTTGAAAGGTCCAAAAGCATGCATGAAACACATATTTACGTTCTAGCATCATCCATATACCTTCCCAGAATATTTGGGAGCAAGTGGAGCAATTTGGAGACCTAGAGCTCAAAACTAGTCAAAGGTCGAACTAGAGAAAAAAGTGAAAAATTGGTCATTTTAATAAAATTCCTAACAAGGGTCATTATAGTGGTATTAGAGCATGTTCCTTGCACCTGTGGATTAGGTACATACATTAAAGAATAATTGGGAACCATGTCTTACTTTTATGTTGAATCCTATGAGTACAATTCTTATGAGGAATATGCAAATGCTTATGAGCAATATGAAGCAGAATGTGAATGGTACGAGGAAGAGGTGCCATCATGCAACATTTCTTACAATTTTAGGAGAAATGAAGATGAATATTATGACTTTAAATCTGATGAAGATGAGTGTGTCACACCCACCAAGGATAATTTTTTGAATGCATTACAAAGATGGAGAGCAACATATAAAACCTTGCCCCAACAATATCAAAAATATCAAGAATATCTTGCTTTGAGCAAAAATACACAAAATTCCATGTCTTTGCTTAACCTATTTTTGAAAATAGGCCCAAACATGAATATGTGGAGTTAGTAAAGAAAGGTTTATCCCCTTCTTGTAAAGAACCTTGGAGAGAGTATCATATATGTGTGCGTGAAATGATGTCCCGCTTGAGGAGAGCTTTTGGGAATTATTCAAAAAGAGATTCCAAAGATATTGATCCTAAGGAAAACAAGGGGAAAAATGAATTAGCTTGCTTGAAGGATCAAAAGGAAGAGACATCACAAGAGCATGAATAAGATTCTATTGAAAATATGGAAGATCATTTCGAGACACCTTCTAGCTTATACATGAACCAAAGAGCATCTACTGATGGATGCTTAAACTATGAAGGAGTACCTATTGATGGGTGCTCACACCTCTATGTTGGTGACATAGAGATCACTTTTGAAAGTGTTGTTGTAAGCCCAAGTTTCATTAAGCATTATAATGAAGACCTTGTAGCAGTTGAAGAAGAACCAAGATCAACTTCCCCATCACCACTTGAGCTTCATGAAGTTGGTCCAAGCAAAAATGAAGAAGATGATGAGGTTCATTTGCAAGAGCCTCATTTTATTAAAGGGTCCTTAAAGATGTATTAAAAGAAGATCCAAGATTACCTCAACATTCTCCATGACACTCAAGCATTGGTGTCAAATTCTTGTTGGAGAGCTACTTCATTGGAGGAAACATCCTTCCTTGAAGACATGGAGAAGATTCAAAGAGCAATGTGCCAAATCAAAGGTGATTTCATGTCTTTGCTTTTTAATAGAAACCATTTGTTTGAGATTAATGAATTGTTACATGATGCATACTTGAAGAATAATGAGGATAATCATAAGCTCACAATTCAAAATGAACAACTTCTTGAAAAGTTGCAAGATACTTGTTTTTCCTCCTATGTTTCAGATTGTCAAATGGTAGATTGTTTGGAGGATTCTCATGACATGGTGGATCATGAGAAATGTGGAAATTTGAATGTGCTTAATGTGTTTGAAGATGAACTTGAAGATATCCAAACACTTGATGTGGTGGAAGAGGAACTTGAATTCTCTCTTGATGAAGGTTATGCAATTTTTAAAGAAGAGCATGATTCGTCTACATTGGAACTAAACTACAACAAAGGTTTCACAATTTTGAAGGAGCTGCATGATACTACCCATATGTATCCCTTCCATGACGAAAATCCTATAGTTTTTGATCATTTGGGTGAGTTAGTTCACTCTCCTACATCCTACAATTCCATGTTTTGTAGCATTAGTCTCAATGAACAATGGGTGAAAGGGTTCCTTTTGTTGGTGCAACATGGGGAGTATGGAACTCCTAGATTTACCTTTTATGATGACATGGTTGGAGCACATTCTTACTCACATTTGCAGCAACATCATTTGTTACTTTATGATGATGCAAATCTACATGGATGCACCTATGATACGCATTTGAGTCACTTGAAGACTCACGATTTTTCTTGCTCAACACTTGGTTCATTTGTTGTTGGAGGAAATTCATCCAACACTTGGGTGAATAGATTTATGATTGGAGAATATTTTTGTTGGCAGCCACATACCTTGTTATATCTTTATGATTCTCACATTCATGGATGTATGGGTGATACTTCTTTGAGTCATTTGAAGCTCCTTGTTTTTTCTGCTCATTATTTGGTTCATATTTTAGTGGAGATTCTTCATTCACTTCTTGGATGAAAGAATACATTGATGAATATTTTGATGCATATCATATCCTTTTGGAGCATCATTATAGGACATGGGATCCTCATCTATGTCATTGGAGTAGATTTGATTGGTTACTTGTGTTGGTTGCTGGTCAATACTGAGAGGGGGGGGTGAATCAGTATTGTTAGCTTTTTTACCATTTAAACCACTTATTTACACTTTAATCAAAACATTGAATCAACAAGATACACAAAACACATATTTTATCGTGGAACCCCAATTCGTTAAACTAGCAATTCTTTCTATACTACAAAATTGTATTTACAATAGTTATTTGCAAGAAACTACTTGTTGGAGAGACCAATCCCCAAGTTTCTCAGCGGCACCACTGAAGGATGCACCCACACCTTGGTTTCTTCCTGCATCTATAGACAAGGATACACCTATACCCTGATTTTTCAGCCACTACTGGAAGGAGGCTAAGACCCCCTTGCAGGAAGTAGCCTGCCCTAGCACCACCATGCCACCCTAGGTTTTATTAGTTGCAATTGATGGGATGTCCTATTCCCCATTTTTATTCAAATTTTGTCTACTTGATTCCTTCACTTGATCCATGTCTTGCTGCTACAAGGATCTTCACTGTCTTCTTTATTGCATCATCTCTTCATACTCTATCTCTGCCTCTCTTTACTTTGTTCACTTGGTCTCTATCTCACATGCTGCAAAGATCTTAACTGGCCTCTATCCTTTGTTGGTCTCTGTCTTCTCTTGTATCTAGATTCTTCTTGTCTTCTTGGAAGCTTCAAGTATTCATCATGACTTCCTCAGGCATACAAACCGTTGTTCTGCAACATACAACTTGGTCTCTCTCCTTTTAGACTGCAACTTTGTTTCATATATTCATGATGAACCAGACAAAGACACTCTTCTTCATCTTCATATCATCATACTTCATAGCAGATACACACAGACACACTCTGCCACATACTCTCGATACTCTGCAATCTAGATCTACATCTTGAATGTACAGAGACATACATCCCTCATCTAAAATGTATGTTTATATATCACACAACTTACCTTTCAAACTTTGCACCTTTTTAAACAGACCAGACACATCTTTTCATAAGCACGCTTTTTCAAATCTTCATGCCCTTTCAAACTCTTTTTATCACACTATTCTTTTAATTAAATTCTATTTGTCTTTTTATCAAAAGAAAAACATCCTTTCAAAAACAGTGTCATCCTCTTTTATTCTCGTGCCTTTTCACATCTCTGATAATTACTTTATCATTCTGGTTTTTTTGTTTAATATAACTCTGTTTAAAATAATTCATTTCTCCTTTCTTATTAATAATGCACTCTGTTTTTAATCCATTATAACTCTGTTATTAATTTAAATAATCACGCCCCTTCTTTATTTAACTCTGTTCATTACTTCTTCATTTTCCTATTTATAACATCTTGTTTTAATAAAACTCTGTTTCCAATTGATATTTGATTAATCAAATTACAGTCTCCATCCAAACACTTCTGCATGCTTGATCTTTCTTTAACTATGCTTGTGGACTTCCTTAAACCCTCTATGTGCCTTTACTAGCTCCTCAGGGATTTCTTTTAACTCCAATAGTCATCACATAACTCTGTTTCCTGTAGCTTATCATTTATTAAACTCTGTTTGTTTTTATCCCTATAGCATATATCCTTTATTTACTCTCTATATATAAAATAACGCTCACCCTCCTTCAAAGATTATATTTCTATTTTTAATAAATAATACTTCATCATTTTCGATTTTATATAATGTTGTCTGTATTTTTTTTCTTTTTATTCCTGTAACTTATCATCTTTTTAACTGCAGGTATTTTAACATTTTTCACTAACTTTGTAGGTGTAGATTTCACACTTGTGGACACCAGATGGAATACTGAAGCCATGACCATACAGAAAATACATCAATGAATAGACCCATGTCATCAGACAAAATTATTTTCGCAAGGACACCAACTGGCATGCATTTCCAAAAGAAAGTTTCTTTGAAGTGGGCATATTTTCACACTTTCTGTCATCCAAAACTAATTTTTCCTCAACTTGGCATATCTTCCTTTTACACGTGTGGACATCACAGGGATAACCAAGACCGTGGGTGGATAGACATATTACCAAAGGATAACCCCATGTCATCTGATCAATTTATCAGTACAACAATTGACTCTGGCGTGCATTTAAAAAGGCTCCTTGAACTTTCTGTGACTGATAGTCAGACAGTAAAATCACACTCTTTTCTGATTTGACAGACTTCCAATTCACACGTGTGAACACCCAGAGGAAAAATGACTCCATGGATGGATATCCACTTCAACATAGAACATCCCCATGCCTTCAGAACAATTTAATACTTCTCCTACAGGAAATGGCGGGCATTTTACTGAAGCCATTTTTACTAATTTTTCAACCATTAAAGCACTAAAACTGCTTAAAACCCTGTTTTGGAAATTATGTATTTTTCTCCTCACACACTCTTAAAACAATATGATATCACGTTAATGGGCACCTATAAAAAAGATTCAACATGATTCTTTCATTTCATTTTTATCATCTACCTAGAGAAAATGGCGGGCATTTCCCTGAGACACTTTATGCAGTTTTTGCCAGTACAGAAACAATGCAAAACAACCTGAAACCCTGTTTTTGCAGGCCTATAACTTTTTCCTCAGACATGATCAATGAAAAATGAGACCATTTTTAGGTAAACCAATAAAAATAATCCAGGATTACCATAAGGGGCGGCCATTTTCATTCTCCTACAAATTATGGCGGGCATTTCCATAAGGCAGTTTTTACTAAATTCCTATACAGTCATTTTCTAGTTTTGCACAGAATTGTCATATCTTACCAGAATTATGTCAAATTGCAACCATGACTTCTTGATAGCTCTAGGACACCATCATGAGTATTTCAAGCTTCATCACACATGCCACATCATCACATATGCCATGTCATCACTTCCTTTGACTTCTTTTGACTTTTACTGAGTTTGCCCCGCCATCATGTCTTGGTTAGTCCTTTGTCATCACTGAAATCCTCTTGACATCAATGAAAACTACTTCCAACCTATATTTCCATATTTTCCAACAATCTCCCCCTTTGGCATTGATGGCAACACCTAAACTTTCTCCCCCTTTGACAACAATGACAAAGGATAACCAACTTGACATAGAATTTCCAATTGTTCCCTGTTAGACAACTGCCCTTCTTTTGCTTCTCCTCCTCCAATTAACTTGGACTTGTTGTTGATCATCCTATTAACATCCTTCTTTACCTTCTTGTAGCTTGTTCTTTGAATGGAAACTTGGATGATGAGTTTATGGACTCCCCCTATCACAATGCTTCTCCTCTTTGCAAACACATTCTTTCTTCAAAACCGAGATCAAATCCAACTGTGGTAGCTGATACCAATTTGTCACTTCTACACTTCTTCTTGTTTTTTAGGAAGATAGCTTCTACCAAGTACTCTTACTTCTTCTTCTTGTTTTGATGAAAACTTCAAAACATTCTTCTCTTCTTACCAAAATATTTTTTTTTAAGTATCAATTTTAGTTCTCTGATACTAACTCCCCCCTGAGTGTATGATCCCTTCTAATGCTCTTTTCAGGGTTCTCTTCTAAGTCATGGGAGTTTTAGAACAAACATTCAACTTCAGCTCCACCACCATCACTAACCTCTTCTTCATCATCTTCATCTCCATCGGTGTGTTCTTTTATACTTTCATCTTGTATTCCATCATAATGAATGTCATTCTTATCTACAATGCTATTATACTTCTCATCATCTTGGGAAACTTCTTTGTGGTTTGGGGTCTTTGTTTCCTCTCCACCTTTGGAGTCTTCCTTTCTTCTCCACATCTTTCCACGAGGTACCCCGTTTTGTTTCTTGGATTCCCTACTTAGATATTTTCTCTTAGTTCTACAATCGATAGCCTTGTGACCAAACTTGTGACAGTAGTGACAGTATCCATAGAACCTTCCTTTATGCTTGAGGAATCTTTGATCTTCCATCTTCTTCCATTCCTTATTTTTTTTCTTGACCTTCTATTGAAGCATTCTTTCTTGGGTTACATTCTCTGACCATATGTCCAAAATTATGACATGTGTAGCAATGACCAGAAAAGATATGCTGGATCCTGCTTGGTATTGATCTTTTACGCATCACATTAGTTCTATCTTTGTTATGAGAGGAGGGAGAAGACTTCTGAATTTCCTTCTTCATAAATGGACTCTTTAGTATATTGTCACGGCCTCTTCTATTTCTTCCTTGGTTTGTGAAGGAGGAACATTCTGACTTCCTTTCATTATCATACCCTAAACCTGTTTTATCTCTTGATGGTCTTTGGCTACTTAAGATGTCATCCAAAGTCTTTGATGTGTTCTCAAATTTTTCTTTAAGTGATTCTTCATCAAGATTCCTCCTAAGCACAATAACTTCTTCTTGAAGTCTTTTAGATTTTTCTATTTCTTCCTTGAGCTTCTTATTAATGGTTTGCTGGTCTTCTAGCTTCTTTATTTCTTTTTTGAGGTTCCCAACTTCCAGTCTTAATCTCTCGGCCTCTTCCATGTGGTCTTCTATTTCTTTCTTGAAGTTAGCACTTTCTTGTCTTAAGCTCTCAGCCTCTTCCATGCTAGCCATCACTTGTTGTCTTGAATTGTGCAGCGCATCTTGGAGGATCTTGAATTCCTCTTCATGATATAACTTTTGATATTTTGACAATTTTTCTTCCAAATAATTGTTCTTCCTTCTGCTTTTACTCAATTCTTCCAAGGCACTTATGAGTTTTGCTTCTAAGTTCACCTCTCTTTCATCATCTGAATTATCTTCTGAAGCTTGAATTACTATCCCTATGAATAGATTTTCTTCATCTTCATTTAAACCTTCACTATCATCCTCGACAATAGCAAGACTTGCTTTTGCTCTTTCTTTATTTTAATAAAGCTTTTCCAATTTGACCTAGAGTTCCTTGGCTGAGACACATGGTCCGAACTTCTTTTTGATAGATTGAGGTAATCCATCTAATATGGCCTCTATTGCATTTGCATTATTTATCTTGGCTTTCTTTTGAGCTAGAGTCCTTACTCTATTTGGTGGTGTGTAATCAGATATCATTGCATTCCATACATCACATCCTAATGACTTCAGATAACTTTCCATTCTTGTACTCCAAACTATATATTCTTCTTTTCCAAGTATTGGAGATCCATTTTCTGTGTAAAACTCTTCTTGTTGATCCATAGTGATTTTTAATAGGATCTTCCTTCCAGTGGTTAAACTGTGGGTGAAGGATTTGGCTCTGATACCAATTGTTGGTTGCTGGTCAATATTGAGAGGGGGGGGTGAATCAGTATTGTTAGCTTTTTTACCATTTAAACCACTTATTTACACTTTAATCAAAACATTGAATCAACAAGATACACAGAACACATATTTTATCGTGGAACCCCAATTGGGTAAACCACCAATTCTTTCTATACTGGAAAATTGTATTTACAAGAGTTATTTGCAAGCAACTACTTGCTGGAGAGACCAATCCCCAAGTTTCTCAGCCACCACTGAAGGATGCACCCACACCCTGGTTTCTGCCTGCACCTACAGACAAGGATACACCTATACCTTGATTTTCCAGCCACTACTGGAAGGAGGCTAAGACCCCATTGCAGGCAGTAGCCTGCCCTAGCACTACCCTACCACCCTAGGTTTTATCAGCTGCAATTGATGGGATGTCCTATTCCCCGTTCTTATTCAAATTATGTCTACTTGCTTCCTTCACTTGATACATGTCTTGTTGCTACAAGGATCTTCACTGACTTCTTTATTGCATCAGCTCTTCATACTCTGTCTCTGCCTCTCTTTACTTTGTTCACTTGGTCTCTGTCTCACATGCTATAAAGATCTTAACTGGCCTCTATCCTTTGTTGGTCTCTGTCTTCTCTTATCTCTAGATTCTTCTTGTCTTCTCGGAAGCTTCAAGTATTCATCATGACTTCCTCAGCCACACAAACCGTTGTTCTGCAACATACAACTTGGTCTCTCTCCTTTTAGACTGCAACTCTGTTTCATATATTCATGATGAACTAGACAAAGACGCTCTTCTTCATCTTCAGATCATCATACTTCATAGCAGAGACGCATAGACACACTCTGCCACATACTCTAGATACTCTGCACTCCAGATCTACATCTTGAATGTACAGAGACATACATCCTTCATCTAAAATGTATGTTTATATATCACACGACTTACCTTTCAAACTTTGCACCTTCATCTTTGAATGTACAGAGACATACATCCTTCATCTAAAATGTATGTTTATATATCACACGACTTACCTTTCAAACTTTGCACCTTTTCAAACATACCAGACACATCTTTTCATAAGCACACTTATTCAAATCTTCATGCCCTTTCAAACTCTTTTTATCACATTGTTCTTTTAAATAAATTCTATTTGTCGTTTTATCAAAAGAACAACATCCTTTCAAAAACAGTCTCACCGTCTTTTATTCTCATGCCTTTTCACATCTCTAATAATTACTTTATCATTCTGTTCTTTTGTTTAATATAACTCTGTTTAAAATAATTCATTTTGCCTTTCTTATTGTGATGAACCTGCAATAATTAATTAATGCAAATACATGAGATATCAGAAATAATAGAACTCATAATCACTTTTATATTGATCACGGAACACTTCGAGGGGGCAACCTCCTTTGAGCAAGCTCAATACAATTAACTTCACGGTGCCTTCAATGACCTCAACACACACTTATATACTAATTCTATGCCCAATACTATGAGTCAAAACCATGGGACATATAATACTACGGGACGACTTATAAAGCATATGCGTCCAATACTATGGGTCAATACTATGGGCTAATATAAACTATGGATCAACAAATACTACGGGACGACTTACAAAGCATATGCGTCCAACAAAAATATACTAACATAGTAAAGAGAATGGTTGACACGGGTTCCTAACATCCCCTCTCCCTTAGAAAAAGCTTTGTCCTCAAAGCTTTGGTTGGAGAAATTGTTGCAAAATCTGAAGGAGTGGTTCCCCGGTAGCATCCTCGGGTTGAATTCCGGGCCACTGACGACTTTGGATTGTCAGGGAGGAATGCTTGGAAGGATGTAGATGAAGAAGAACCTTATCAGCTGCATGGAAAATGCGCTTAGAATGGTGTTGATCGGCTTGTTGTTTCAGGCGAATTCTGGCCATGTGAAGATTGTCCTGCAGAATGAGAAGAATCTGATCGCGGTTTCGAAGAATCGAGTCAATTTCTTGAACTGGGGAGCTACTAAGGGTGTATGGAAGAAGAACTGGTGGTGTCTGTCCATATACTGCTTCATATGGTGTCCTTTGAGATGTGGTATTGTACCACCAGAGCGCTGCTAGGAAATCCATAGAAATAGTTGGCCAAAGCTGTGTAGGGATGGGAAAGGGTTTGAGCAATCCTAAAAGGAGTGTCGTTTCACCCTTGTGGACCTGGAAAGTATCACAATCAGCCACCATCTGTTGAATTGTCATTTTCAGTCCCTGCCAAAAGAAGTTACTTTGTTCCCGGTCATACATTTTGAAGAACCCAGAGTGCCCTGCTGATGAAAAAGTATGGAGTTCATAGAAGATATAGCCCTGTTGAACATATTGCAACCAATTTGGAACAAGCAGAGAAAGAGCTGTAAGAGAAACTGGGTCATCAATTGTGCGAGAAGGAGTATCTGCCACCATATTGTCCTTACCCTTCTTGTAAGTGATCGCATAGGGATAACCCATGAGTTGGATAACCCATTTCAGGTGTGTTTGGGAGGAGACCCATTGTTCCAGAAAATTTTCTAGACTCTGGAGATCAGTCTTGAGGCAGAAATAATTCCCTAATAAGTATGGCTACCACTTCTGTACTACATACAAAATAGCCATTAGTTCCTGCTGAGAAGTAGATGCAACTAAATTCTTACCGGAAAGGTCTCTTGAAGGCGGCAAGCTCATTGGTTCAGCAAAGACACCTGCATATCTATCCAAGGAAGTAGTGCAGACCGTTGATGGGTGCATCTGAATGGAATGGAGTTGAGCGATGACACCATGTGAATTCTTCTTAAGGATTTTTTCCATGCGATGTGAACTGATGATGTGGAGAGACCCTGGTTGTAAGCCCATTAATTTGTGGTGTGCCCCATTGACTGAAAAACTGCATCCAAAGTTCAGCAAAATCCCATAAGATGGGGCCAAGTGTGCGTAACCATTGAACGCCCAAAACCACATCACATCCGCCAAAGGACAAGGCAAATATGTCAGAGCGTAGGTTATAATCTTCCATAGAGATACGCACATTGTGACACTTCCCCTTGCAAGGTAAGGTGCCCCCATTGGCAACCATGACTTCAAAGTTGGAGCAAGGATGGATAAAACAATCAACCTGTTTGGCAATCCGAGGGTCAATGAAGTTATGAGTGCTACCAGAATCAATGAGTATGGTAAGAGGGAGCTTCTTGAAGTATCCCCTGACCCACATTGTTTGTGGGGTGGTGACACCGGTTACAGCATGGAGAGAGAACTTGGGTGGGTCGTCCTGAGATGGGGTGTCAACAGGCGGGTGCTGAATGTCAAACTGATCATCTACTGTATCTAGAGATTCTTCACCATGTTTAGAGGCAGGGGGAGAATCCACATCCAAGAGATAGAGCTTTTGTTGAACACATCTATGTCCCCGAGTGAATTTCTCATCACAATTATAACAAAGTCCTTTTTCTCGGTGTGCCTGCATCTCTGTTTCAGACAAATGCTTGCTAGGAGTTGATCGAGGAGCAGGCATGTGGGAGGTCATTGGCAACCCATATTTCTGAAGGGAACAAAGGTGGGTTTGGAGCGTTGTTGAGCTGCGATCTTGTCCTCGGCAAACTTAGCCAACCCTAGGACTTCCATCATTGTGTTGGGACAGAACATTTTGACCTCTGAGTGGATTTCATCCTTGAGACCACTGATAAAACAACTCCTGTAGAATTCATCAGATAATCCTTCTATGTGATTGGCTAGTTTCTCAAATTCCATCTAATACTCTCTCACTGTGCCAGTTTGGTGAAGTTTAGTGAGTGCTCATGTGAAGTCGTCAAAAGCACTAGGACCAAATTGTGGCAAAAGGAGTTGGCAAAAATCTGTCCAATTTGGCTCGGGATGAGCTTTGATGTACCAACGGTACCATTGAAGGGCTTCCTGTTCCAAATGAAAGGATGCAAGTGGAACTTTTTGGACATCAAAAGTATTATGTAGACTGAAATATTGTTCTACTCGGTATATCCATCCAGTCGGATCAATACCATTGAAGCGAGGAAAATCAAGCTTCGGCCCAAGAAAATTGTTAGAAGAAGAGAACCCGGTGGCTGCAAAAGATTCTGGCTGTCGGTTATTGTTCATGGCTGAATGCTGAAGATGGAGGTTGAGAAATTTTTCATCCAAATCTTGGAGTTTGGTTTGGATGGTTGCAAGTGCTTCCTCCATGGTTTTTGCTCCTGTGCGGGTGACAACCACAACCAGGAGTTTTTTTTTATAGGAAATGGATAGAAAAACACAAACAAAAGCTTATTTGGTAAAAGAAAATTTGGATTTGGGAAAAACTCGGATTGGTAATTGGGGTTTGACTAGGATTTGGACACTTTCTGATGGACAAGGAGGCAAAAAATGGGGATTTCAGAAGCGAGGTGAAAGAATGAGAAAATTTGGTAGAGAGGGACAAAGAAGAAGAATTAGGAAAGGAACACGGTGGCAAAATTTGAAGGTGTTTGGGTGAAAATTGAAGGAGTTATGGCAAACCCTAAAAATAGACAAATGTGGAATTTCTGGTCTTGGGAAGTGGAATTTGGGATAGGGTCTTTAGGAATGAAATATGCAGAATGGGATTGCAGGGATGTCAGTGAAGTTTCAGGGAAAACCGAATTGAAACAAGGGAGATATGGCCAAAAAATAGAAATGGAGCGGCAACGGCGACACAAAAGGGATATGCAACAGATGGATCTGCAACGGCATGGAAGGATCGAAAAACGGCTGGATCTGAAACAGCACAGAAGGATCGAAAAACGGTTGGATCTGAAACGACGATTGGATCTGGAACGACTTTCATAATAGATCTGAAATGGCTGGATCTGGAGCGGAAGTGATTGGCAATGGCGGCGCGAAAGGGATCCGCAACAGATGGATCTGTAACGGCACGAAAGGATCAAAAAACATATGGATCTGAAATGATGACTACATCTGGAACGAATTTCAGAATAGATCTGAAACGACTGGATCTGGAGCGGAAGTGATCGACAACAATTCAGTTGAAAATAGATATGGACCCCAGGTATGTGCGGCTTCCTAACAGTTCAGGGGTTTCACTCAGCTACCAATGCTGTCTGACGGCTTGCGTATTGGGGCAGTACCCCTCACTCCATGGCTCAGGTAAAACTGATAACCGCTTTGCCACAAACGACAGCTCTTGGTTTACCTCACGGGTGGGAACTAGTTAATCAGGTAGGGGTCGTTGCCCTTTTCGTTGGCAGGTCCTCTCAATGGGCCAGCTACTTTGGGGTTCCTGTGGTACTCCTCACAATGAGTTTTAGGGCTTGTGCCCAAGTACTTCCCACAGTTAAGTGGATAGGGATTATTCCCAAATCCGAACCTGCAACAGATGCGAAAAAAAAAAATAGCAGAAATTTCACCCAGTGAGCCCAAGAAAGTGCTCTGATACCAGATGTGATGAACTTGAAATAATTAATTAATGCAAATACACGAGATATCAGAAATAATAGAACTCAAAATCACTTTTATATTGATCACAGACCACTTCGAGGGGGCAACCTCCTTTGAGCAAGCTCAATACAATTAACTTCACGGTGCCTTCAATGACCTCAACACACACTTATATACTAACTCTATGCCCAATACTGAGTCAAAACCATGGGACATATAATACTACGGGACGACTTACAAAGCATACGCGTCCAATACTATGGGCTAATATAAACTATGGATCAACAAATAATACGAGACGACTTACAAAGCATATGCGTCCAACAACAATATACTAACATAGTAAAGAGAATGGTTGACACGGGTTCCTAACACTTATTAATAACGCACTCTGTTTTTAATCCATTATAACTCTGTTATTAATTTAAATAATCATGCCCCTTCTTTATTTAACTTTGTTCATTACTTCTTCATTTTCTTATTTATAACATCTTGTTTTAATAAAACTTTGTTTCCAACTGATATTTGATTAATCAAATTACAGTCTCCATCCAAACACTTCTGCGTGCTTGATCTTTCTTTAACTATGCTTGTGGACTTCCTTAAACCCTCTGCGTGCCTTTACCAGCTCCTCAGGGCTTTCTTTTAACTCCAGCAGTCATCACATAACCTTTGAATATGGTATATTCCTGTAGCTTATCATTTATTAAACTCTGTTTGTTTTTATCCCTATAGCATATATCCTTTATTTACTCTATATATATAAAATAACTTTCACCCTCCTTCAAAGATTATATTTATGTTTTTAATAAATAATACTTCATCATTTTCGATTTTATATAATGTTGTCTGTATTTTTTTTCTTTTTATTCTTGTAACTTATCATCTTTTTAACTGCAGGTATTTTAACATTTTTCACTAACTTTGTAGGTGTAGATTTCGCACTTGTGGACACCAGATGGAAGACTGAAGCCATGACCATACAGACAATACATCAATGAACAGACCCATGTCATCAGACAAAATTATTTTCCCAAGGACACCAACTACCGTGCATTTCCAAAAGACAGTTTCTTTGAAGTGGGCATATTTTCACACTTTATGTCATCCAAAACTGATTTTCCCTCAACTTGGCATATCTTCCTTTTACACGTGTGGACATCACAGGGATAACCAAGACCATGGGTGGGTAGAAATATTACCAAAGGATAACCCCATGTCATCTGATCAATTTATTAGTAAAACAATTGACTCTGGCGTGCATTTAAAAAGGCTCCTTGAACTTTCTATGATTGATAGTCAGACAGTAAAATCACACTTTTTCTGATTTGACAGACTTCCAATTCACACGTGTGAACACCCAGAGGAAAAATGACTCCATGGATGGATATCCACTTCAACATAGAACATCCCCATGCCTTCAGAACAATTTAATACTTCTCCTACAGGAAATGGCGGGCATTTTACTGAAGCCATTTTTACTAATTTTTCAACCATTAAAGCAGTAAAATTGCTTAAAACCTTGTTTTGGAAATTATGTATTTTTCTCCTCACACACTATTAAAACAATATGAGACCACGGTAATGTGAACCTATAAACAAGCTTCAACATGATTCTTTCTGTTTAGTTTTATAATCTACCTAGAGAAAATGGTGGGCATTTCCCTGAGACACTTTATGCAGTTTTTGCCAGTACAGAAACAATGCAAAATAGCTTGAAGCCCTGTTTTTGCATGCCTAAAACTTTTTCCTCGGACATGATCAATGAAAAATGAGACCATGGTTAGGTAGACCAATAAAAATAATCCAGGATTACCATAAGGGGCGGGCATTTTAATTCTCCTACAAATTATGGCGGGCATTTCCATAAGGTAGTTTTTATTAAATTCCTATACAGTCATTTTCCAGTTTTGCATAGAATTGTCATATCTTACCAGAATGATGTCAAATTGCAACCATGACTTCCTGATAGCTCCAGGACACCATCATGAGTATTTCAAGATTCATCACACATGCCACATCATCACATATGCCATGTCATCACTTTCGTTGACTTCTTTTGACTTTTACTGAGTTTGCCCTGCCATCATGTCTTGGTTAGTCCTTTGTCATCACTGAACTCCTCTTGACATCAATGAAAACTACTTCCAACCTATATTGCCATATTTTCCAACAACTTGCTGATTGTATGCACTTGGAAAATGGTGGTCTACTTGCTTGGAGGTACAAGCACTTTCATGACTCTTTGATGAAGCATCTTTTTGATGTACATTCTCATTATGTTGTTATGTACCTTGATGATATATATTTTTTACTCATGATGTTTGGAAGAATGCATACAAGAAAATGGGATCCAGGGATCCTCTTATCTGATGGTATGGGTTGGAGAGCACTCTTAATTGTTGGGGTGCAATACAAGCAATGGGACCCTGGAATCATTTTTGTTTCATTGGTTTCAATTTTTTTTGGGAAACAAGTAGTATGGGAGATAGATTTTCGACTTAATAAAGTGATTTTTATCAGAGTACTGTAGCAGCAAGCATGGTGGTTCCTCTCTAAAATCCTAATGGAATCTCAAGACTCAAGGTTGGGCAATTCAATAGCAACTTCAAAGAATTATACAGAAAGCAGGTTCTTCAACACCCATGTTTGGAATTGCTTGAGGACAAGCAATATTGGGAAGGGAGGATTTTTCATGTCCCAAATTTTGCATTGGGTCACAATAGTCTAATCCCATTGGTCATATTCATAAGATTTTTTCAAATTGATGCTAAGGGTCAGAATATTGCCTAGGACGAAAATTACTAGTTTCCTAGGTTGAGGGTGGAAGCTTTGGGATTTGACATAAGGAGGATAATAAATGATGTTTGTACATTAGAATGGAATAAATATTTAATAAAGGATCTTAATAAATATATACAAGTGAAAATCAACGTGGCATTTGATCATGAACACACATGGAGGAAGTGGGAACCACATATGGCTAGATTTCTCCATACACTTGGAATCATTCTCTCATCAATTTGAATTCAAGGTTAATGGTAACATACTTGGGGGAGTTCAAAAGGTATTATTCATTGCATGACTCATCCAAGGTCAAAATGTAGAGGAAGAGTAACTCCCATGGAAGAGGAAGAGGCACTAGTGAGACACTTGGGCTAAATTCCCTAGCTCTATGACAACAATGATGAAGATGCTATGACACCTATGACACAAATCAGACCTGAAGGCTGACATATGAAATATATGACATGTCATGGCTAAATATAACCTCCAAGAGGGCGCTCAAGGGAGTTAGGGCAGCTAAGATGCTTCCACATGTGATTTGGTGGAAGTGGGAGACTAGGAATTGTTGTACAAGCGGCGTTCTTTGGAATCTCTTCCCAACTTGAGTTGGTATGAGTCTCTTGGAAGGAATTCGACCCATGGAGGACATTATAAGTTTATAAATGTCAATAAAAAGGAATGAAACCAGCTTTTGATCATTTGAGAAATTTTCAGTTGCATTTGTGAAGAGGGAGAGCTAGTGGATGACTAGTTTATTGCCTTAGCCAATTTCGAGGGTGAAAGATTCCTATCCAAGTTGGTAATTGGAAAGGCCATTCATACCTTTCATTTGTATATTTAATGGAGTCATTTGTTGCAGGTGTAATATATATGGAAGATCATGGTTTCTTCTAATTCATCACATTCTCTCAACCATTTCCAGTTTTGAAGGCATATTCTTGCTCCTTGAGGGAGGTCGTTTTTGGTGAGATATTGTACTCTTTGGGGGAGCTTATAATGCCCCATTTATTTTTTAATATGAATTAAATACTCTTTTATTCATCTCTAGAAAGTTTTAGGTCGAAATTCCGAGTAGAAATGTATAAATCTCATTTTTAATGAAAGAACAGTGCCATTTCCCCACTACCTTGTTGTAAACCAATGTAATGTTGATGGATTCGAATGGATAAGTAAAATACTGATGGTTTATTGATGAATGGAATTTTATTTATGTATAATACAAGTTTCATATTCAGTACTCAAGCATTCGAAGTCATTTTACTCAGTTGATTTACATTTGAAGAAGATTTGGTGCCATTTCCCCCAGGGTCGAACTAGTGATTTTTGCTGCTATTTGGGAGTAGGTTAGAACAGACTTAATAACAGATTAATGGTGCACATGAGACCTAAATAATGTACTTTAGACATCCCCTACCTCTGTTCAGAATTTCGAGTGGGTTTGGAGGCATTTGGGAAGCCATTTTCAGTACTTACCCGAGGGGGATTTGAACCCCAAATTACTAGTAAAATTGCATACTTGGTCCAGAATTTTAAGAGAGTTTACAGAAGTGTTTTGATGGTCATAAATCATCCCTGAAAATCATAATCAAGTACAAATATCATTCATACACCTTCCTTGAATATTTGAAGGCATTTGGAGCCAATTTGAGACATAGAGACCAATACTAGTCAAAGAGAAATTACTAGTAAAGTTCCCTACATTGGCCAGAATCGAAAGAGGATTTGCAGAAGTATTTTAAAGGTCCAAAAGAATCCCTAAAACACATATTTATGTTCTAACATCATCCATATACCTTCTCAGATTATTTGGGAGCAATTGGAGCAATTTGGAGACCTAGAGCTCAAAACTAGTCAAAGGTCGAACTAGGGAAAAAAAGTGGAAAATTGGTCATTTTACTAAAATTCCTAACAAGGGTCATTATAGAAAGATATTTGCATGAGGAAATTCCATGTGGCATTGTTGACATAGTCAAACCCTCACAAGGATAATAAATGTGTGTTTTAAAAGGATGAAATAAAAAGGTGGCATGTGGAAATATGGACTAATTTTACTCAAAAGGAAAAGGGGAATGCTACACTAAAAGAGGATTCTAGGGCATTGTAAAAAGAA
The DNA here is from genome assembly GCA_027924585.1 of Larix kaempferi. NCBI lineage: Eukaryota > Viridiplantae > Streptophyta > Pinopsida > Pinales > Pinaceae > Larix > Larix kaempferi. The sequence goes on from BSBM01000153.1 coordinate 924,505, forward strand.
ATTTTAATTAATGAATTGGGGTTTGAGTTGCAAGATATAAACAGAGGAGAGGATTGCACTTGCTAAAGGCATGGTTGGACTTGTGGAAGTTTCCCTCCAAGACTAGTTGGATATCTTTGGGAGGAATAAGTTAAGGGACAAGTTCAAAGTGATGATTTCCATCCCACTTTTCTTTACATGGATGATTAGTGTGTTTTCAAGGATTTTCATCTTTTTTTGCTTCTAAATAATTTTTGAAAAAGGGTGAATTTTGTCAAATAAGAAGGGATTTAGGTAGATAATGTAAACCCATCCTAATCCTTGATGTAACCTTGAATTATTGAAGAATATTTGCTATTGTAATTTTTTGGTAATGGTTGTTCACTTGATTTTTTAGGGCCATCTTAGCTAAAGAGAAAGATTATGTGTGACATTTTATGGTTCACTTGATCTTGTTGTGAAATTAGCTCCCTGGCGTCCGGAGACATAGGAAGGGTAGGTAATTGGCTAGTAGAGCTCCTGAAGAGCTCAGTGACTAACTTAAGAGCAAGTGTCACTGGCGGGTTTTAAATTTGGGTGGAGCGGATAATAATCCGATAACTCAACCACTCAGGCTAAACCCAATTGACTACTATATATAATTTGTTGTTTAATGAATACATATAATTTTAAATTTTATGTAAGGATAATGAATGACCTATGGTGCATCCATTTTTTTTAGTAACGGTCCTCACAATCCACATAAATGTGTTTTTTGGGGATTTAAGCACTAAGTTTTAATATTTACCAAAATAAAGCAAAACAAAAAAAATGTCATTGCAACGAGTGAAACGAGGTGCTCTACAACCCACTATGGGGGAGATCTTCTAACGTGTGTAATGTAGCGTTACATCTAATTAAATGTAAAAATGTAGCGTTACATCTAATAAAACGTAAAAAGTGATTGCGCGTAAAAAGAAGTAAGTAAAGTAAAGTAAAGTAAGTATGGGGGAGATGTTGTAACGTTTGTGACGTAATGTTTGTTACTAACAAAATAATTAAAAAATTTCATGTCCGCTCATAAACAAAATTATGGAAAGTATTTAAAAAAAATCCATGTTGGTTCATAAAATAAAATATTATGAAAAGTAATTAAAAATAGATGTTCGTTTATAAATAAAAACTTAAAACTTAAACCCGAATCTATCAATCAAGAGAGAGGTGCTCTACAACCCACTATGGGGGAGATCTTTTAACATGTGTGATGTAGCGTTACATCTAATAGAACGTAAAAATGTAGTGTTACATCTAATAAAACGTAAAAAGTGATTGCGTGTAAAAAGAAGTAAGTAAAATAAAGTAAATTAAAGTAAGTATGGGGGAGATGTTGTAACATTTGTGATTTAATGTTTGTTACTACCAAAAAAATTTAAAAAATTCATGTCCGCTCATAAAAAAAAATTATGGGAAGTATTTAAAAAAAATCCATGTTGGTTCATAAAATAAAATATTATGAAAAGTAATTAAAAAATAGATGTTCATTTATAAAATAAAAACTTAAAACTTAAACCCGGATCTATCAATCAAGAGAAATTAAATTTCTTGAGTTTAAGTTTAAAAAAAAAAAATACACCTCAAGAAATTGGATCCCTCTCGGTGCTTAATAGATACGGGTTTAAGATGGATCTATGCTGGTATTGACACATTTACGTGGGTATCCATTTTTTTTATTTGATCATAATCAAGAAAACTAAAAATATCATTTTGAATAGGACACTCCCATGGAGTGCATTATACTTTTTCTTTTATTTTTACATTATTATTTTGATAATATTGGATTTTCATTTAAGGTGATTTTGGAATAATAAAATTCTCAAGGGATAAAGTTTAGAACAAAATTAATAATAAATATCAATTCTTAAGGAAAATCCACAATTCATATATCATTAAGAAAGACCACAATTCTTATATCATTATAAACTAGATTTGAAGATGAATCTATTTTGAAATTAGTTAGGGTCCACATCTGTTGAAGTTGCAGGTTTATGAAAATAACTACAAAATTTGTTGTTTTAGTTGAGTAAAAACTCTTGGTTAAGAAAATATTTTAGCTAAAAGTTTATAGAATTCTTGGAAAAGAGTTTAGAACTCTTGGTCTAGAGTTTTTCATGTTTGTACTCATAAATCATTGTAATTTAGCAAGCGGTATTGTGCTTCCCTCACCGCGCCTCACTCCAAAAATTGTTACCCATCTTGGTGTTTTTGTCCCTATATTGCATCCCATCTTGTTCCAAAAGAAGCAACTTGCGATGATCATATACAATTGCATGAGGACATTCTAACAATGACCATCTTGGTGTTTTTGTCCCTATGCATCCCATCTTGTTCTAGAAGAAGCAACTTGCGATGATCATATACAATTGCATGAGGACATTCTAACAATGACCATCTTGTTCCAGAAGAAGCAACTTGCGATGATCATATACAATTGCATGAGGACATTCTAACAATGATCATTTTGAGGAGGATAAGGGTATGGTAAGTTATGGTGATTTTGCTTTTCAAATTTATGAATATGATGGAAGTTTTAAGGAGTTGAAAATGATAGATCTTATAGAAAAACTCTTGGATGGTGACAAAATTACATGTGCTTATACTAGCTTATGCAATAAAAACATGGCAGCCAAGAGGATGATGATGTGGGCACTCTTTTTATGATTGGGAGACTTAGATGGGATGTGGATTGCTGGTTTGTTCATCAAACCATGGAAATCTCATCTGTGACATTCATGATGAGAGCTTGATGGTATAAATTTGCAACTTCCTTTTCCAGTTAGCGTTGAGAGACAAATTGACTCGGGAAGAGACAAATACCTGGAAATGGAAAGAGTGTGAGAACAATAGGAAGATGTGATCGATGAGTCACAGGGTCCTTGGGCTCACAAATGCAGTAAGGTGAAAGGGAAAGTACAATGGACATTGAAGTTGATAGTCTCAATCCTTGTAAAAAAAGGTGCCATTGAAGCATTTGCACAAGGGACATCAACAAACAATTGGTGGCCAGACTACAAGAGATTTAATTCATGTCTCTTTTGTAACTTTAATGGATACATGATATCATAGTCTGCAAGAGAATTCTATGGAAAGTGTAAAGAATTTCCAAGCAAATAATTATGATAATGTACGTGGCCTTTCTCCTGTTATTGATGAGATTGCTAAGGTAATTGAGTTGAACTATAATATTCAAGCCCAACAGTGTTCATGTCTACAGACGAGAGTTGGAATAGTTGAAGAAGAAACAAGCTTGATCACTACTGACGAAGTTGTTGGGATATAGGTGCCACCATGGAGCTGAAATACGTTGGGTTTTTGTCTGTCAAACTGAGAGCATTATAGGTGAAGCTGAACTATTGGTTGAGCAGAACATTGAAGATATAGATCTTACAAACCTTGAAGAGGGTGATATAGTTGTTAGCAGTAAGAGTTTTAGTTGTCTCAATTTTTCTCCAAAAACATAACAATGCACATAAGAATCGCCAAAGCATTCACTGATCATTAAAATATTTCATGTTGCTAGGAATTTTGATTCCACTGTAAAAGAGGGTATCCAAAGAAAAATATTAGATGTAGATGATGACAAAGGACCTCCATTAAGTAGTGAAGATTCTGAAAATTCAGATGTTGCCATTGACAATATACAGAGGGCAGATGGAGACTACGAAAATTTTGTAAATTATAAAGGTGAGGTAGCAGCTGAAAACATAGTTTTGGAACAAAATCAATCACAATTTGACATGTGTAATTGCAGAAACATTGTTCAATAGTTCTGCTGATATCTTCGATATGCTCACATGATTATGCCAGATAATGCATTATCATCAGAACAATACATTTTATTCTTCTTCAGTAAAAAATGTTTTTCGCGGTCTTTGTTATGAAAAATCCAACGATTCAATTAGTGCATCAGGTGGACATACATTCTGCAGATTAACCCTTAGCATGGCAGATATGGATGCAGAGAGAATGCCTCGTAGTCTTATTCAAGTGAACAAAATGATTCGTTGGTAAATGCTGAAAGCAGATGAGAAGTTCATGCACATAAGGTTAGAGTGATTATTGTAGGGATGATGTTACTGTTGTTGATTTTAGCGTCGTGAGGTATCCTCACAGAATAGTCGGGCCAAGAAGAATATTATTATTATTTTTTATTCCTTAAAATGTGTGAAGTTGCTCCATCAAATTTGTATGAATAGAGTGACTTCTCACTCAGACCATCATCCTTTTCGCTCAAGTCATCTGATATATTGCGCAAGTGTGGAGTAGAGAAGACGAAGACAGTTGAAAACTTGTTTGTGTTTTTATCTTCTATTGTATATCTGATGTACTTTGTATCTTGAACTGGTTTTCTGAGTAAGGAAGGTTGCTGAGTTTTCTTCCTTTGAAGGGTTTCTCAGGATAAATCTCTGTGTCTCTTTGTGTCTGTGCATGGTTATTCTTTCTGTGATCCGTGATTATTTTCCACTACATATAATTGATTTATTCTGCTATATTATTTAAATTCTAACACTTGCCACCATGAAATCAAAGATGGAGGTAGATTTTAAGTACAGAACCAGACATGAGGTTGACTCTGATTTCAATTAAGAACATAAGGAAACAAGTGGACAGTGACATGAGAAGCATGCTCAACATTCTGACTTGGCTGATGCTGAAGCTGCTGCCTTTTACACCTGTGGCTGTGAGTCATTTGAAATCTTTGAAATTAGAGACTTCATTGAGGCTTTTCAATAATAAGCTTGTAGATGTTATTTTTAATGTAGAGTCAACAACATACATTGTGGATCATGCCACATCACTGTAATATGACTCTATGATTGTGGATCTACATAGTAGAAGGCTTGATGATGTGCCCATGTCAATTGGTGCATCTGAGGAAGAAGCATTTTCTTATTCCAACAATGGCATATCATCTTTTCTCGATGTTGAGTTTATTGTCCTTTAAAGGTCTTAAGATGCCCATATACTTGTTAATGAGAAAATTCATAGTGGCATTGGCATGCCTGCAAATAACTATTAAGGAGATACTCAATACTGATAAACTACCTCCAGTTGTTGAAGACGTCACTTCCCATGCAATTATTAACAACATCCACACAAATGATGTAAAAAGAAAGTCACTTTTAGAGTTTGAGTTGGATGCTGGCATTGAGAATATTGTACTAAATGATCATGAATGCAAGAATCCTAACAGGTCTAAAAAATGTCCAGAAAGCTAGATGGCACTCCAAATAAATCATGAAAGAAGTGCAGTTTTGAAGAAGGAGTTTTTAATGATGATTATTTCCCTGAAACAGGCGGCAGCAACAACAATCGATGCCCTTTCTCAATGAACAAGATTTGTGGCATGATGATGGGATACCTTATTCTTTTGAGAGGTGATGCTTGCATAAGCCTGATCCAACATTGTATAGTGCAAGCATGTGGCAACACACGCCAACCTTGCTGTGCTCTTGGTGTTTTCTTTCATCTTCATGGGCTCACCTAAATTTTCATCCATATAGTGACAGAGATTCTAGCATATTCTTGTAGGATGTTTGATGTAGGGTTATTTTGGCTTGTTGCCAAAGATAAGGGGAGATATCACGTTGTTGTTGAGATGATACAATGGTTGTATTGGTTCTTTGATAAGTTTGATGTTGATGAGTAGAAGGTTTCATTTGTGTAATTTTCTTTGGTATTTTGGTTTCATGCTTTTATTTGTAACATCCCTTGGAAATGGATAGTTTGATGAACATTCTCAACTTTTTTTTAATATATTTGGATTGAAGGCATTTGTGTTGTGTGCAGGGATGTGAATTTTTTGATCCATCTTGTCATGGATAGCCAACCCTTTGATTCACTTTGAAAGTACATACCGACAAACATTGTGGAGTTCTCTTGCACCTCATAAGGGAGTCCAATCCCCAAATAGAGCTAGTTGTTACTCCTTGAAAATGCATGGTTCTCTCTACATGTTCATGGGCCTTTCTTCTCTCACTAGCATAATTGGAGATATATGGATTTTAGTGGCATTTATAGGTTGTGGGAGACACTTGGAGGTTCTGCATTTTGTTCTATCTTGCTAGAGCACCATTCATCATCTAGGGAAAGGACGAAGGTCTAGAGGAGCATTAATGACTTCATTAAGGTTTTTCGGAGGTAGATCTCGCCGAGGTTCCACTTGGGCACCTTTGGCAGATTTTTTAGGCAAGGTTACAAGGATTACATTATCTTTTTGTTGCATCATAAATGGAGAGCCTTATCTTAGGCTGAATCCAAGGCCCGAGATCTCATTAATGGTTGATATAATTAGCAAGGGAGCCTTAACATATTAGGAGTCCAAAGTATGACATATGGTAAGCAAAGAGGTTAACGAGCATACAAAAAGAAACGTCTTACTTAGGAGGGTGCAGTGTGGCACTAAATTGCACTAGGACTTGGTGAGAGGCCTACTTGAGGTTGAACATCCTCTTCAAGGAGATGGCCAAATAATGTTAAACGAAAGAAGGGGTGAGAAATAATCCCGATGGAGGTTCTTTTGTGTATTTGGAGGTTTTTTCCCTTTGATAAGAACCTTTTGGGGTAAGGACACATTTTCACATATTTGGAGGCATATTTCATCTTTTGATGTAGATGGGGGTAAGGACACATTCTTCAATGCCTTGTCTACATATTTGAAGGCATGTTTCACTTTTGAGGAGGGATTTGAGGTGACTCTTCTGATAAGATGATCTAGCACCAAATTTAAATGTTTTATCTCCCTTGAAATCCAATTGATCACCAACTAAGAGTCACCAAAGATCTAAATATCTCGAATAACTCTTTCTATTGCAATATCCACTAGCAATAGGACCACCTTTGCCTTAACCACATTATTGCAATTGAACCCTGATCCACAATAAAATAATAAGGAATGATGCTCAGAGAAGAAGAAAACTCCTCCCACCCTACATTTTCGTGGATTTCCTTCAAAGGCACCGTCGGAAAATCCCTAAGGCCCATACTTGTAAATCCAGGGCTACATAATATGCCTCAAAACCGTGATAGCAATCTCTTTCCTAAACCCTTTGAATGCAAATTTGAATTTGAAAAAAAACTTGTAAAAGAGATGATTACTTCAGCCTCAAAAGCATCCCATTTCTCATTCTCTAGATCGATCAACATACTAGTAACGCAAATGCTTCAATTGCTTCCAAAGATAGGAAGGACAACATATTTGTAATTATAGACCAATTAACCAAATATATTCACAGTGTTGGAGTATCATCAAATGGTGAACCTAATAAAATTATTGATAGTGTAATGCCTGCCTTGATACAACTGATTGACTAGACTATTGAGGGCACTATTATTGAAGTGACCTGGTTAAATAAACTTGAACAATGTGTTATGCTTTATGATTATTGAATGAAAAATGTTGATTGACAAGTAAATGGTGAATATGCTCGATTTACTGAGAAATATGATGTTGTTATGCATGAAAGAAAGAAATGGTGCTTATCGATTCCATAAATGTCAATAAATGCTATTAATTTTAATAGAATTGAATAAAGATGAAAATGCATGATGATATGATTTGTATGGTGCAACGCTACTAATGTGCGCTTTGAGTGTGTGTAGTAGCAGGTAAAACAAATTACCGACTGACTCTCAATGGAATAAAAAGGGGTCGTAAAGAACGAGAAATATACATAGGGGTACGATGACAGTCTGTCGACCCTGAAATAGCATTCCATGCACGGGGTCAGAAGGCCTATCATCTCACCCGAGGAAGTGTGTGTCATACGGGCGAGGCCACAAACGATTTGGTCGCGTACGATGTGTTGATGGGTGCTCAATAATGAAGATATTATTCCTTAATCGCCATTAGTCTCCATGGAAATGTAGTCGGCAGATTACGGTAACCATTCCTAATCGCTACATAGTACTCCCCACACCAGGATGAGGAAATTGTCAGAAGGACCCATAGAAGTGGTACCTACACAATGACAAGCAATGGAAATATTTGCACTATTGCACTAAATTTTTTTATGCATATATTAAATTTTGCATATGTAAATGTTGAATTGAGAATGATTGAATGAAAGAGTATTTTAAATTAAGAAATTATTAGAAGGGGATATTTGAGGTAGAAATTATGTGCATCCATTGATTTAGGAAGAACATGCATTAGCTTGAAATAATAAATAAATAAATTAGAGAGAATTAATTTTAGAGCAAATCTAGACTAGAAAATATCTAGAGTTTAACTCCACATGCACCCACTAATATAGGGATTGAGATTTTAGACTAGGGAGACAACTAAGAGAGAATTTAGGAATTTATGTGCACTAGTATGTGAGAGTGACACTTGTTGCATGAGGATGAATATTAGAGAATTATTAAATGAAATTAAAGTGTGCATGAAAGAACACATGTCGTGCAATACTTTTTCTATTTAAGAAAGGGAGAATACAGAGAAAAGGATCTCTCTTGCTCCCTAATGCTGGATGGACGCTGTAATGGAATTTTGAGTTTTAGTGTGGTCCATAGGATTTTGGTTGATAACTTCTCCGGGGATTGGGAGATCCCTTCTAAGGGTCTTTGCTTGTATGTTCTTACGACCCCATTTGCTTGGGGGACTGGGAGGAAGAAGATTACTCCCAGTATGGTTGGGAGGCCAACCGAGGAGTCTTTCGGTGGTTGCCTCAAGAGCTGGTTGGATTGGAGCGGCAACAATCTCAACAACTTCGTCAACTACTTGATCAATCATCATGGAACAGGTTCCTTTCAAATTTTTGTTATAATTTTTATATGAATTTTTTAGAAAGATTTTATTGTAGTGATTTATTAGATGATGCAATTAGCATTTTAGTTATGGTGAACTATGTATATTGTTTCAAGTTATGTTCAAGTTCCAAGGGAGGGCCTTACAGATAGCTATGCGAAAAATGTTTATAAACTCAATGGTTTTCTATATGTTGTTAGTGATAAATATCCAAAATTCACTTGCAAATTCTAGATGGAAATGTTTTACTAACTTGTGACCATGTTAAAACCCATGAACACCTTGCATCACCCTCAAACTGAATGAGAAGCTGAAGTTGTAAATAAATGTCTTGGAGGTTTCTTAAGAAACTTTGTGAATGCTTATCCACTATGTTGTCGCCTCTTATGCACTTGGGGTTAATGCAGCAGGAATCTTCAAGCTGTTAGGCGCGTCCTTGGGGGCAAGTCTAAGTCAAGTACTGTCACTTGATCTTGACTCCTCCATTTAGACTTGACTCCTAACGAAGCCAAGGGGGGTAGACCCTATTAATGTTACTAAGGATTTCATTACTTAGTTTTTCTGGATGAAAAATGTTATTTAGGAGTTTTTTTGGATTTAAAAAAATTGATCAAGACTTATTGCAAGATAAAATAACTATACAACATATATGAATATAAATATCACGACAAGATATAATTAAAAGCAGATAACCAATATCTCAGACCAGTGTCATGGAGTCAAATTAAATGCTGCTGTAAAAGTAAATGTTTTGTAATTGTGTTCTTGGTCAATTTTAGGGATTATTAAGGATGAGTTGATTAAAGGGAAAATGGGAGCTCCCGATATACCGTGAGGTACAAGGAGTAATGTCTGAAAATTGGGCAAAGGTGGCTCCTCACAACGATGTGTGGGTTGGAGCGGAGCCTCAAGAGCCTGTTCAACACTACACCAACAAGGGTGTAGTCTAATGGTGCCGTGAGGTCCCTCTCCAGTGGTTCCCGCTTCTTTTGAGAAATTTCCCCACGCATTACTCAATTTTCGAGTGCCAGATTTTCACTATCTTGAGGGTTATTAATTTTATTAATGTGAGTTATTATTAAGTGTTTGAGAATTAATGAGTTGTTGCACTCTTTTCTGGTTTCCCTAGGACCAGTGTCAGCAAGGGGAAAGAGCATACTTTGAGAAACAACATAATATTCATTCAAATTTTAGTGCTTGAAGTATAACAATAACTTGAATAAAAAGAATAAACTTTCCGACCCTATGTGTCACTTTCTAATCAACCTCCACTAATCAACAATGCCTTTGGGTGGAGGTGAGAACATACTTCGTGGCAACGAGATTGGCTTTATTTAATGTAAAGAAAACATAACTTAACTACTAAATCAAAGTATACACCTTGTACAAAATTTTAGAAAAATTCATGCCTCGAAAAAGGAAAATGCGAATCCCTCTAGGGGGATGGGATGTAGGTGCTATGTAGACCACTTGCTCTCGTTTAATAATTTTTACAATGCTTGCTGGAATAAATTCCTCTTAGTCCTTTTAAATTAGGATCTAAGGGCTTACAATTTTATAGAATTAAGTGTTGGGGAAATATGGTCCTCGGGAAGTGTTTTTTGGCACTTTCTGGCAAAAATTGGCTAGAGTTTCCTTCTCTTTTTTGTTGGAACTTATAAAAACCATCAAGCTTAAAACACACAAATCAGTGGGTTAATCAAATAAAATACAAAAGAAATTTCAGGTCTATACTTGCAAAAATATTGGAAATTATTTAGTGTTTTCAAGTATAGAAATGCTAGATCTAGATCTATGAATTTGACTTTGAGAATAACACGTATCTAGATCTATTTGAAAAGCAAAAGATAAAAAATTAAACCTTTATATATATTCTTCTTGCTTCTAAATAAACGGAAAGGGAAAGAAAAATTTGTTTATTTGAAAGAGATAGAAGAAGCCAAAACCAAGCCTTTAGCTTGAAAGATTTGAAGAATCAATGGTGTCTGCAAAACAAAAAATGTCAACAAAATTATGTGACCAACTGCTAAGTTTGGAATAAGAGTCTAACTAGATCCACTTCCTTTGTTTAGCACTCTATCCTGCACAGTCTCAAGAACACTTACACATAAACGTGAGTAAATCCAATATATTAATCAAAAGAGACAAGAAGGGCATTAGTATAACTGATTACATGTGTTGCTTCTAAATCTCTAAATAATTAAATACAAGTAAGCAAGTCAAATCCAATGAATGCTTACTCTACAAGCTCAAAGGCCTTTCTAAGCTAGATCAAATCACAATTTATAATCTAAGAGCATAAAGAAACTACACTAGATATACCTCAACCAAAATGTATGGATAAGAATGGGCCAACAACAGACAATCATGTAGACCTCCAAATCCTTTTGAAATATATTACTCAGTAAACCAAAAGCATTACAAGAGCAAAGGTTGTGTGCTATCCTTCATATGCAAATGAGGAGCCAAGATCTTGCTTATATAGAAAAATGAGATAGCCAAAGGCGGGGGGGGGGGCACACTTGCCAAGAGAGAGGCGCACTTGGTGAGTTGGAGACAACTTGTCTTGAGTTGGAATGAGTTGGAAAAGGCTGAAAATTAGATCCCTTCTACTTTCCAACTCTCTTACCATGCTTTATTTTACACTTGCTAACATATTTCTTGGGATTCACGCCCTCTCCATAAGGAAATGCACCCTCTTCATAGAGAAACATCCTCTTGCCTCTATTTGTTGAGAAAAACACTCACAAGTGTTTTAGAAACCTTAGGAATATTTACATTTTGCTTTGCCAACTTAGAAATTTCACTTTCGGCATGTTTTTTGAGTTTTGGAAATTTTTGGTTTCTTTAATTTCTCCATTTTTTTGGTCTTTTTTATTATTTTCGAGTAATATGAAATTTTCGAGAAAAATAATTACTCGAAAACTTAGGAAAGTGGTTTTAGGGGTTAAGTGGGTGCTCTGAGTTAGAAAACGAGCACCCCCATGTCTAATTCTTCCTCCTAACCACACTTTTTTAATAATTTTAATTTTTCCAATTAAACTATTAAAAAGTAGCCTACGTTTACGGAAAAATTATTTTTTGTTGGAACTGACTCAAACTCCTAGGGGACCTGGTACATGTCCATATGACTCATTATTGATGGATAGCATGTAAAAAATACATAGACATATAGGATTTAATAATTTCCTAAGGTTTGACCACCATGGTAAATACTCCAACTTCAGAGGTGTGAGTGAAAACTAAAGAATTATACGTCACTGAAGCGTAGCACATAATTCCTAAGGAAAAAACACTCTGGAGTATTCCCTTGATAGATAAACCTAAGGTAAGCCAATCCTATTACAAAAATACCATGCTTAGACCAACTTATTCCAATTCCCCCTAGGGGGTTTGGACATGTAAATTTACAAAAGGGCCTGAAAATGGCCTGGTGAACTTATGAACACATGTGATGAACAATTTAATTGTTCATGTCTTTTACTGTTCACTGGAAATCCACCTAAGTGCAACTTAGTGGATAACATCTGTCTCCAACTGCGAGATGTATGACTGATCTGATCTTTCTAAGGCGGGAGGTCATGCGAGATCTCTAGAATCTTATGGTTTCAACATACCACCAAAAGTGTGTAAGTCACATGTATAAATATGCCAAATGAATCAATAAATTGCAGCATAATGTACAATAATATACAACAATAAAGTACTACAATAATGTATAATACAGAACTAATGTACAAAATAAAATATGAAAGGAAAAAAGGATAAGGATGAGGTTTAGAAAATACCTGATACACCGGATGCCCCAAATGGGCATCAAATATTGTCACTGGAGAAAAATTTCAAGAACTGCCTGTTCACTAGTAAGAATAGCTTTTCTCCATCCATATTGTTGAGAAGAAAAGAATTGGCACCGACCAAGTTATAGATGATAAATGGACCCATCCATAACCTATCAAATTTTCCATTCTTGCCAAGATTTTCTCTTCGCTTATCCCAAAGTAGAACTGTATCTCCTATCTGAAATGGCCTTGGCTTGGAAGACTTGTCGAATGACCTCTTCACTTTCTCTTGATTTCCGATACTCTTATCCAATGCTTTTCTTTTACTTTCATCTAATTCAATCAATTGATTAATTATGTTCTGAACCATGTCTTGATTTGAACTGAAATCCTGAAGCAGCTGATACACTGGAAGCTCGAGATGGATGGGAAGGGTAACATCTAGGCCATATACCAATTTGAAAGGGATCTTCCCTGTTGCACTCTTCTTAGTTATTCTGTCAGCCCAAAGTGCAAATTTTATCTTACTATCCCAAGATTTTTTATTATCAACAACTGTTTTCTTTATTATGGTCATTAAGTTTTTATTACTTGACTCAGCCAGACCATTGCCTTGGGGATAATAGTTGGAGGAGTGGGATAGGATAATGCCATATTTGAAATAGAATGATGTCATTTCTGTTGAACTGAAGGCTTTGGCATTATCAGTTGTTATCTTACTAGGCACACCAAATCTCATGATGATTTTGTCTTCTAAGAAATCCATAACAACTTTATCGGTTTCCTTCTTGGTGGGTATTGCTTCTACCCACTTGGTGAAATAATCGGTTGCCGTAAGGATCCAAGAATATCCATTACCTGAATTATCCTTAAACTTACCAATGAAATCAAGCCCCCATTGTTGGAAAGGGGCTTGGACCACTACTGGATGAAGGGGAAAGGATGCCAACTTTTGCTTCCCAGTGAACAACTGGCACTGGGGGAAACATCTAACAAACTTGTGAACATCTGTGAACAAATCGGTCCAATAGTAACCTGCTCTGAAAATTTTGTGGGTTGTTGTATCCGCTACAAAGTGCCCTCCACAAAATCCTGAATGAAACTCAGCCAAAATCCTCTTAGACTCTGGCTCATCAACGCACCTAAGTATTATCCCATCGGGGTTCTTCAAACCCAATCCATTTTAAGTGATACAAGACTTGGTGTATTTTAAGCTTAATTCTTTTCTTTTATGGCCAACTAGATGATCTGGGCAAGTAAGGTTTTCTAAGAAAAATATATCATGTATGTATACCATTGATGATGTTCTAAACGTTGTATCTCTGCTGACCTGACTGGCGCTGACTTGTTATTCTGACATATCACTCCCAAAGCCTTCTCATTTCCTTCTGTCATCATATTGGCTAGCCCTTGACCTTTGATTATATTAGTGGGTCTAATTTCTAAGTCATACTCTTGAATTTTCGAGACCCACTTTCCCCTTATTCCTAGGAAATTTTGTTGAGATAAAATATCTTTTACTGCTAGATGGGGGACATAAGCTATTATTTTCAAATAACCAACATAAGTCATGAAATGCTTTGGGGACTTCACCAAGGCGTAATCTTGTTTTTCCACGGTAGTGTACTTCAATTCTGACTCTTGCAAGGCTCTGCTCATGAATGCGACGGGTTGCCCAAAACCCTCATTATTTTTCTGGAGCAAAACACCAGCAATGGTATCTTCCGAGGAGAAAGAAAAGATATGGAAATCCTTGGAATAATCTGGTTTGATTAAGACTGGAGACTTAGAAATGGCCTCTTTGAGATTTTTAAAAGCCTCTCTTCCTTCATTTGTCCATTCAAACTTAGCATCTTTCTTTAATAACTTTTGCACTGGTTTCATTAATTCTGCCAAGTTTGGAATGAACCTCGTTATGAAATTAATTTGGTCGTTGAAGGATTGAAGTGCTTTTACATTTTTAGGGATGTGCACCTGTTTAATAGCTTCAATTCTTTCTTGATCTATTTTTACATCGTCTTTTGAGATGATATGACCCAGAAGCTTTCCATCGTCCACTCCTAAGACCGACTTGGATTGATTTAGATAAATACCATACTTTCTGCATTTTTCAAATACTTTCTTGAGGTGACCTATGTGACTTGATCTTTCTTTGGAGAAAACCGTTAGTTCATCCTGGTAAATCTCAATGATTTTCCCAATCAATTCCTTGAATGCATAGTCCATGGCCCTTTGAAAGGTGGCACCAACATTCAACAAACCAAAATGCATTCTCAAATACTCAAAGGTACCACAGAGGGTAGTGAAATTAGTTTTATGCCTTTCTTCTTTCTGAATTACAACTTGATTGTAACCAGAAAATCCATCTAGGAAAGACATCATTTGGGATCCTGTTATTCTTTGCAGCAAGGTCTCCATATTGGGTAGCAGGTAGTTATCTTTTAGGCATGATGTATTAAGATTTCATAAATCTATACATATCCTTATTTGACCATTCTTTTTTCGAACCATGACTAAGTTGGAGCACCAAGATGAATTCCTTGTTGGCACAATGATCCTAGCAGTCAACATCTTTTCCAGTTCCTTCTTTACTATAGGTGCCAAGTTAGGATTTATTTGCCTAAGTTTTTGCTGAAAAGGCTTCACTTCTTTCACTTCTTGTTTTAGGGGTTTAGTGTGTTGAAAGACATCCTCTTGATATGCTTTAAGCTCATCATATGTAAATGCGTACACATCTCTATATTCCCTAACCAGATTTATTAGGTCTTTTCTTTCTTTTTCATTTGTGCCTTTTCCTATTTTAATTAGTCTGGGGTTTTTATCATTTCCAATGTTTACTTCTATATAATCCCCGGGCTTTAGAGTATCTTTCTTGACCTTGTGTCGATCTTGTCTATCAAACATTTGTTCCGTGGTCACGAAACCACGAGGAACTGGATTATCAAACTGATTTCCCTCTCCCTGATACTCTTTACCCTCTTCCTGAAAGTTGACTTCAAAATTGGAGAACTCTTTAACACTGTGAATGAATCTTAGGATTTTTTCATCATTATGGAATATTTGCCAATGCTCCATGCTATCTGAATGGATGGTATAAAATTAATCTCTAGCATTTTGCTACCATTTAGCAATTCCTCTGAAGGCTCTAGGGTTGCAGCTGCAACTACTAACCTATCTTCCATGCTATTCTGATCTCTAGGGATCGCAATTAGATTCAAGGCATAAAAAATTCCAAGGTATCCTAGACAACATTTCTATACCTTTTTAACCTTTTACACTTGCATACATACTCATATTTTACTTGGAGGATTACTAAGTCTGAGTCGCCTTTTATACTTAACATTTTTATCCCCATATCCTTAGCAATCTCTAAACCAAGTAAAAGTGCCTCATATTCAGCCACATTGTTAGTTGCTTCAAATTCCAATCTGAAGGCAAAGTTGAAAATTTTTCCGCTTGGTGAGGTGATAACAATGCCTGCCCCTTTTCCTGCTCTAGAATGTGCCCTGTCAAAATTCATTTTCCATATTTCGTCAATTTTTTCATTTTTTATCTTTTCTTTAACTGGGGCTAGGAAAGTGGAACAAATATCATAATTCCCCATGTGTTCTGTGTTGTAGACATATTCTTTAGAAGGATGTTTGGGGCTTTCTACATGATATCTTTGTTCCTTTTCGTTGTGCAACTTGACAAGTGAATTTTCTGACACTGGTACTGTAGCAAAGGTCCAATCCATTTATATGGAGCCTCCTAAATCGACAGCCCACTTTCTTGACAACAACATACCCCATTTGTCAGGAACGTCTATAACAAGAATATCCATAGTCAGGTGGATGTCAAGGTACTTTGCTAGCTTTGTTGGCATATTTAGGATGATACCAACCACATCAACTTCTCTTGAGTCTATGGCGCAGACATTATGGTATGGTCTAGTTATTTTTAGATTCATTTGTTCCATGAATTTTCTAGTCATTATGTTTGAGGATGACCCCGCATCTAACATACAATTATGTACTAGAAGATTATTCATCAATAACGATATATAAAAGGGGGGATGTTCCTCTTTGCTTGGATCTTTCGTATGTAAGACAATTGGGGGATCATCCACAACTTTACTATCATTAAGGAGGTATTTTTCTTTGGGCTTCTCAACTAGTCTTTCTGGAGGAGAATCTATGATTTTCATCAAATTTTCCTTTTGATGGGGCATTTTGAGGACTTGAGTCACAGGAACCAACATTTTAGCACTTCCAAACCAATTACCCAAATCAACATTTATATCATTGGTGTCAGAAGAATTTATTACCTTTGGCACATATTGTTGGGTCTTTGTTGGTCCATCTTTCTCCTTTCTCTAATAGGTATCTCCTTTGAATCTAGCATTAGCCATTTCTTTGATCTGCTCAGGTGGGGGTCTCACACCAAAGTACTTGGAAATGTTGTCTTTTTCTTGACTATAATCCCGAGCTTGTTTCCAATGTTCTTTTTCAATATGGTGAATTTGTCCTACAACATTTATGCATTCAGGCTCGCTAGAAATCTTTTCATTATTACTAACTTCAGGGAATCCATGCTCTTTGATCTGATACGCTTGGTAGCAGGTGGATTCTTCATGAAATGCATCACAGGTTCTATAGAAAGGGGGGACTTCTTCAACCATATTAGCTGATTCTAGTTGATGATAGGTCCTATTATCTTGATAAGGATTTTTCTTTTGACCCCAAATTCCCTTATGTGGAAAATTCTTTTGATTGGATGTGGTCCTTTCCATGTTTATCACTCTATTTTGCATTATTTTCAATTGATCAACATAATCAGCCTCCATGGCTTCCATTTTCTCAGTTAAGTCTTTGATATTCTTATCATGAACATCATGGCTAGGTGCTTTATCTTTTGATTCATGAGGCTTGACAAGAGCCCTCGTGAATCTAGGAATATTTGATTTTCTTGAAGATTCCATATTTAAATCAATTTTAATAGCCAACTCTTGAGCCTTTTTTAGAGTGTCAGGTTCTTTATCTCTTAATTGGTATCTCATTTCTCCACTAAGGGATTCCATATAGTAAACAAGGATGGACTTGTCTGGTGGTTTGAAATCAACATGAATGCTTGCCACCAAATCTTTGAACTTCTTGTTAAACTCTTCCATAGTTTCATTTTCATTTCTCTTTATGGTATGGAGAACAACTAATTGATGGAGAGGTTCTTTCTTAACTCCCTATCTTGTCTTGAATCCTTTCAAGAAATCATCATAGGATGCATAGGATTTATCATCAAGACCCAAGTACCATTCACATGCATCTTTTTCTAAGGACAAAGCAAAAAGCTTCATATAGACATCATCATGTGTTTGAGTGGGATCTCTAACCCAGCTGAGGAAACACTTTGAAATTTTTCCTAGATGGACTTCGGCACTGATAGCATTGTTCCCTTGGAAAGTTGGAATATTTTCGATAGCCTTGTCGGGTAGAGTGTGTGGTTGACCTGCTATCTGAGTGAAGTCAAGGGGTTTAAAGTATGCATCACCTATAGCCATATTATTAATTTCAATACTTTCTTCAAAAAGGAAATGGATGTCTGAGAGAGACTCAGATCATAGATTCTCAAGGATCCTACGAGAAGTTAGCTAACTTGTTCTCTTTCGATAAACCTTTACGAGGTCATGAATGAAATCAAGTAAGCCTACAGGGTTTCTTCTTGTAGAACACCTTGATTGGTTTATGTACAGTGGAGTCACCAGATGGACTGAGTTCAATCTTCATAATTGTTGGACTAGATCAATCAAAAAAGTAAAAACAAAAAGAAACTAAGGGTAAGTCGAACTCCAGGGATAAAAATATTTATCCCTGGCAACAACGCCAAAATGTTGCTGCCTCTTATGCACCTGGGGTTAACGTACCATAAATATTCAAGCTGCTAGGCACATCCTTGGGGGCAGGTCTGAGTCAATTACTGTTACTTGATCTTGACTCCTCCATTTAGGATTAACTCTTAACGAAGCCAAGGGGGGTAGACCCTATTAATGTTACTCAGGCTTTAATTACTTAGTTTTTCTCGATGAAAATGTTATTTAGGAGTGTTTTTGGATTTTAAAAATTTGATCAAGAATTATTGCAAGATAAAATAACTATACAACATATATGAATATAAATATCACAACAAGATATAATTAAAAGCAGATAACCAATATCTCAGACCAGTGTCGTGGAGTCAAATTAAATGCTGCTGTAAAAGTAAATGTTTTGCAATTGTGTTCTTGGTTAATTTTAGGGATTATTAAGGATGAGTTGATTAAAGGAAAAATGGGAGCTCCAGATATACCGTGAGGTACAAGGAGTAATGTCCAGAAACTAGGGAAAGGTGGCTCCTCACAAAGATGTGTGGGCTAGAGTGGAGTCTCGAGAGCGTGTTCAACACTACACCAACAAGGGTGTAGTCTAACGGTTCCCTGAGGTCACTCTCCAGTGGTTCCTGCTTCTTTTGAGAAATTTCCCCATGCGTTACTCAATGTTCGAGTGTCGTATTTTCACTATCTTGAGGGTTCTTAATTTTATTAATGTCAGTTATTATTAAGTGTTTGAGAATTAATGAGTTGTTGCAGTCTTTTCTGGCTTCCCCAGGACCAATGTCCGCATGGGGAAAGAGAATACTTCGAGAAACAACAGAACGTTCATTCAAATTTTAGTGCTTGAAGTATAACAATAACTTGAATAAAAAGAATAAACTTGTTGAACCTATGTGTCACTTTCTGGTCAACGTCCACTAATCGGCAATGCCTTTGGGAGGAGGTGAGAGCATACTTCATGGCAACAAGACTGGCTTTATTTAATGCAAAGAAAATAGAAATTAACTACTAAATCAAAGTATACACCCTGCACAAAATGTTAGAAAAAATCACGCCACAAAAAAGGAAAACGCAAATCCCTCGAGGGGGGATGGGATGTGGGCGTTGTGTAGCCCACTTGCTCTCGTTTAATAATTTTTACAATGCTTGTTGAAAGAAATGCCTCCTAGTCCTTTTAAATTAGGATCTAAGGGCTTACATTTTTATAGAATGAAGTGTTGGTGAAATATGGTCCTTCGGAAGTGTTTTTTGGCACTTTCTGGCAAAAATCGACCAGAGTTTCCTCCTCTTTTTTGTTGGACCTGCTAAAAACCAATGAGCTTAAAACACACAAATCAGTGGGTTAATGAAATAAAATACAAAAGAAATTTCAGATCTATACTTGCAAAAATATTGGAAATTATTTAGTGTTTTCAAGTATAGAAATGCTAGATCTAGATCTATGAATTTGACTTTGAGAATAAGACTTATCTAGATCTATTTGAGAAGCAAAAGATTAAAATTTACACCTTTAGATATATTCTTCTTGCTTCTAAATAAACGGAAAGGGAAAGAAAAGTTGTTTATTTGAAAGAGATAGAAGAAGCCAAAACCAAGCCTTTAGCTTGAAATATTTGAAGAATCAATGGTGTCTGCAAAACAATAAATGTCAACAAAATGATGTGACCAGCTGCTAAGTTTGGAAGAAGAGTCAAACTAGATCCACTTCCTTTTCTTAGCACTCTATCCTGCATAGTCTCAAGAACACTTACACATAAACGTGATTAAATCCAGTATAGTAATCAAAAGAGACAAGAAGGGCATTAGTATAACTGATTACATGTGTTGCTTCTAAATCTCTAAATAATTAAATACAAGTAAGAAAGTCAAAGCTAATGTATGCTTACTCTACAGGCTCAAAGGCCTTTCTAAGCTAGATCAAATCACAATTTATAATATAAGAGCATAAATAAATTACATTGGATATACCTCAACCAAAATGTATGCATAAGAATGGGCCAACAATAGACAATCATGTAGACCTCCAAATCCTATTGAAATATATTACTCAGTAAACCACAAGCATTACAAGAGAAAAGGTTTTGTGCTATCCTTCATATGCAAATGAGGAGCCAAGACCTTGCTTATATAGAAAAATGAGATAGCCAGAGGGGGTGGCACTTGCCAAGGGAGATGCGCACTTGGTGAGTTGGAGACAACTTGTCTTAAGTTGGAATGAATTGGAAAAGTCTGAAAATCAGCTTCCTTCTACTTTCCAACTCTCTTACCATGCTTTATTTTACACTTGCTAACATATTTCTTGGGATCTATGCCCTCTCCACGAGGAAATGCACCCTCTTCGTAGAGAAACATCCTCTTGCCTCTATTTGCTGAGGAAAACACTCACAAGTGTTTTAGAAACCTTAGGAATATTTCCATTTTTCTTTGCCAACTCAGAAATTTCACTTTCGGCATGTTTTTTGAGTTTTGGAAATTTTCGGTTTCTTTAATTTCTCTATTTTTTGGTCTTTTTTATTATTTTCGAGTAATATTAAATTTTGGAGAAAAATAATTACTTGAAAACTTAGGAAAGTGGGTTTAGGGGTTAAGTGGGTGCTCTGAGTTAGAAAATGAGCACCTCCATGTCTAATTCTTCCTCCTAACCACACTTCTTTAATAATTTTAATTTTTCCAATTAAACTATTAAAAGGTAGCCTAAGTTTACAGAAAAATTAATTTTTGTTGGAACTGACTCAAACTCCTAGGGGACCTAATACATGTCCATATGACTCATTATTGATGGCTAGAATGTAAAAAATACATAGACACATAGGCTTTAATAACTTCCTAAGGTTCGACCACCATGGTAAATACTCCAACTTTGGAGGTGTGAGTGAAAAACTCAGGAATTATACGTCATTGAAGCGTAGGGCATACTTCCTAATGAAAAAACACTCTAGAGTATTCCCTTGATAGATAAACTTAAGGTAAGTCATGCCTGTTACAAAAATACCATCCTTAGACCAACTTATTACAATTCCCCCTAGGGGGTTTGGACATGTAAATTTACAAAAGGACCTGAAAATGGCTTAGTGAACTTCTGAACACATGTGATGAACAATTTAATTGTTCAAGTCTTTGATTGTTCACCATAAATCCACCTAAGTGCAACTTAGTGGATAACACACTATAATGTCATAGATAGTTTGTTCTTGTGAAATGATGGCACAACACTACCTACCGCACTTTTGCAAAGATGATTCCTTCCGAAACATTATATGGATATCCATTGCCATTGATAAATGAATATGTTATTCGAAGTTCAAAGGCCCTTGATATGAAAAACTATATAGCCATATCAAGTGAGATCCTTTGTACCTTGAAGAAACATATTATCAAGTGGAGGGTTAAATCAAGCAACACTGTGATTTGAAGCATGCTGATTGAGTCAAATCAAAATAGGAGATTGAGTGTTTGATTAATTTGAACCTTGCAAAAAAATCACTAAAAACTTATGAAAATCATAAACTTGTTCCAATTATTATGGTATGAATACCAAATTCAAAAGTGAGTAGCCCAAGGACCTTATGTATAGAGACAAGTTGCACGGTGGTTTTTATGTCCCTTGTTTGAAAAAAAAGTTAGAACCTATCTTGTAAGTTTAAGCAAAATGTATACTCTTAGATAAAAATGGTAAGACTTGTGCTAAAACTTCAAGAAGTTCAACTTATTTTGTTACAAAAAGATGTCGAAATATTTCTTAGGATGGTGGAACCTCCCAAAGGAAGGTGCCACTCAAGAGATTGAGTATTGTATTTATCAATATTTGAAGGTGGAAGCATTTTAAGGAGTGACCTATAAATCATTCAATATAATATTTAAAATAATTAATTACATGGTAGGTGTATATATTTCAATATAGGGTGGGGGTTTCCAGAATTTTTAATTATTTTGAATATAAGATAGATTGTATGGAGAGGATTCAGCAAAACAAGTATATTCTTTGTGGTGTCCACTAATGGAGTGATGAGATTTAATGTGTTAATGTACTTGCAAGTTAAATCTGGGTATTAATTAAAAAATAAAATGGGTGGTCATGCTTCCCATCCTCCCAAACACTTACGCGACCTCTATCGATTCTACTACTTTGTAGTCGAACCGATTCCAATCACAAGGTTCGATTCAAAATTCAATGGCTTTAATGAGTACACCATTCTTCTTGCTTGCTCGAAATTCATTTGGCTTCTACACATTAAATCCAGTGTATTTGAGCCCCATTTTTTCAAGTAATAAACACTCATTGTGGATCAAAGTTCTGGTTCAATTTTATTTTTCTTGCAGAGGAATTTGTTCATTCGTGAGCTTTTAAGTGTTGTGGCTAATCAAAATATGAAATGTATGTACTATACAGGCTTAAAGAGAATTGGCAAGAGCTGTAGGTGGAAGTGGATTGACTGCTTTCGCAATCTCAAGTGCAGCTTAATATGTGACTGCCTCACAACTTTATCTCAAAAACTACTTACTTTGTGATACATGATGTTTTCCATCTGCAATTGTTGCAATGTGCTAGTATAAAAAAATCAGATTATCATTGTTATTTTCTTATAATTATTTAATTTTACAAAATAAACACAATATATAAAACATATTATCATTATTTTCTTTTAATTTCACAAATTAATATAATATAAAAATATCATATATCATCATTCAATTTAATTTAGTTTTACAAAATAAACAAAATATATCATCACTATTTTTTTAAGTATTTAATTTTACAATGTACAAATAAAAATTTCTCCACCTTATCTATTGCCATTCTTCCTCAACTATTTGCAATTTTTGGTGTAATAAGAGTTTAAACTATGTATAAATTATTATGTTGGAAGATGAAACTTTGCTATGTATCATTATTTTTTAAATAAAAATAAATATTTTAAAATAGATTTTTAATTATAAATTCAAAAATATTTTTTAATAAAATTAAATATTTATAATATTTTAAAATAGATTTTAAATTAAGGTGTTTTGATATAGGAATGCTATCCCTTTCCCAAACCATCAACCATTTAAGAATAATAAAATAAAAAATAAGTTGTTTTGCATTGTTCTATAGTTATGTTTTGTGTGTTTTATATTTTATTATAAAATTAAATTAAATATTTTTAATTTTAGTTTTTTGGTTTTATTATAATGTGAATTTAGTCATATAATTTTTGTTAAAATTATAATTTTTTTAAATAAATAAAATTATTTTTTAATATAAAAATAGATTCAACATCCTTAAATATTTTTATTATAACATAATTATTATACAATATTAATATTTGATATTTATATTTTCATCATTTTAAAATAATTAATCAATATTTTTTCATAGTGAAAAAAGAATTATAAAATATTTAAATTATCACATTATAAATATTCTTTGATACTGTATAAGTAACATAAATACTTGCATAATTAGAAAGCATTTATTAGTTATTTTATAAATTATATATTGTAGTTTGACTTGTTTTTTCTTTCTTATAAGCAATCCATGGTTATGATCGACGTTTGGTTGTAGCGGGGATGATGGAGATCTTTGAACTGTAGCCCCCACCCTTAGCTTCTGTTTTGGTTCCATTCTTTTGTATTATGTATATTACCGGCACTATATCTTACTGTTTTTAATTTTTCGGACTTTGGAATTGGGATGATCCAACTGTTTGGATCATGTTTATATGGTGGATGGTGGCTCCACTTTTTTCTCCTTGTGTTCTCTTGTTTCCCAGACAGGATGGTTGGATTGTGTCTTTTGATTCCTGGTTGATGTTGGGTTCTTGTGGTTTGTCCTGGACGTTATCTTTGTTTTGTGGTTTGTCTTAGATGTATATTGTAATTTTTATATAATAAAAATCAATATATAATTATGAAAAAAAAAACAACAAAATTTTGATAAGATTTAAATTATTTATATTTTATAAATTTATAAGTAAATTTATGATTATGATAAAAAGACAATAAAATCTTGGAGAAGTATAACGAATAACCAAAACGCCTTGATATGCAAGATTTCAGCAGATGTAGAATCACCCAAATTGCAATTTCAGGCAGATGTAGAATCACCCAAATTGCAATTTCAGTTATTTAAATCTTGATTTCGACCAATTAAATAATTTCAAAATCAAGCATTTAGTCTGGGATAAATAGCTATCATTACTGAAATTGCAAATTTACACATATTTTAATTATTCTTTATCCCATGCGCAAAATCTTGATAAGATCCATTTACTATTAAAAATAAATTTTTGGTTAACTTGTTTTTTTATGTCTTTTGAACAAATTATTCTCAATACAAGAAAGCCAACAAAATCATGTTAAAGTTCCCTTCCCTGTATTCCAAGTACACCTATCTTATATTCCAAGTACACATATTTTGAAGCGCCTCATGAGATAATTTAGATTTTTGTTTTTACATTAAATATAAATTGGATTAATTTTATTATTAATTGAATTTTAAAAGTTCCCTATATTCCAAGTACACTATCTTATATTTTAAGTACAGATATCTTTTGAAGCGCCTTTAGATTTTTTGAATTAATTTTATTATTAATAGATTTTTAAATAAGTATGGATTATTTTTATTATTAATAAATTTATATATAAATATATTATTATAGTTATTAGTAGTGTTTTCAAACTAAAATGAGTATATAATAATAGAGATGAAAGAGATAAATAATTAAAAAATCCAAAATTTAAATAGATTTATGTTGATTTATTTTATTTTATTATAAAATATATTATTAATTAAAGTGAGAGAAGTTAGGTGTTTTACAACTTATTATTGGGGAGATGTTGTAATGTTTATTATTAACAAAATAATTAAAAAAATTCATATGGAAAAAATTTTAAAAAATCCTTGTTGGCTCATAAAATAAAATATTATGAAAAGTAATTAAAAAATGGATGTTCGTTTATAAAATAAAAACTTAAAACTTAAACCTGGATCTATCAATGAAGAGACATCAAATTTCTTGAGTTTAGATTATAAAAAAAAAAATACACCTCAAAACATTGGATCCTTCTGAGTGCTTGATAGATCTGGATTTACGATAAATCTATGCTGATAGTATTATCATGATGTGTTTATAATAAATTGTTTTAATTTTGATTTTTATTATTTTTTGAATTTAATTTATTATTACAGATAAACATATCTATTTAACTATAAATAAAGCTAAATACCCTACATGAAATCAAATAATTATATTTAAAAATTTAAACTCTGAATTTAACCTGTCCAGTATTACATATATATCGTTGGTTGTTATTTAAGTGGTGATAAACATCTCAGCAAAAACTTCCCTTCTCATTGATCCTACTTTAACTTCTCAGTGATCCTTCTTTAACTTGTAAAAACAAAATAGGATCCAGATATGTTTTTCTGATTCTTTTTGATCTATATATGTTCTTCATGTTAGAGCAGTGTCTAACTGTGCATCTAGAATAGAGAGGTGCTTTACAGCTGATTATAAGGGAGATGTTGTAGCACTTACGTTGTGTAATTTTATGTAACATGCTATTCCCATAAAAAAAATGCAAATGATGTAGGTTTAAACAAAAAATATTAAATTATATTGATCCATCTTAAACTTAGATAAAGCCCAGGATCAATATTTGGATGAGTGATTTTTTTTTAATGTGTAATAAATTTAAGATAAAAAAAAAGTTTACACCTTAAAAAATTAGATCTCTCTCAACACTTCATAAATCCATCTCTCAACACTTCATAAATCCAAGAATTATAATAAATCTATACTTATTTATATCAATCATTTATACTGATTTATATCTATCATTTAAAAGAAGACATGAATCCCATAAACTTGGTTTCATTTTAATGGATATAAATTTTAAATCAACATCAAATCTCTATGAATTTATGGCTTCTGTTTACACACCACAGCCAGACCACAGCACCTAATTATTTTAAATACAGATGCTACGCATAAATTTCTTCTCATATAAAGCTGGACTGCCTGCACAAAACCTGAGATGATAACATCCATCGATGAGTTAAAGGAGAATTCATTCACAATAATTCAGGTGGGCTAGCGATTATAGACAGAGTGAAGATAGAATTTGAGTAGCATCCACGTATAGTTATGTTCGAGCCCTAAGATTAATTAGCTGAAAAAACAAATACAAACAGAATATCGACAATAATCTGATACTTATTATAAACAGAAATTTACAATGAAGGGGAATACAGGTTTATAGCAAAGCCAGATGCATGTGATGGACTTCCAATGTGACACAGGGCGGAGTTATTAGATGTAGAACTTCATTTTTGACGATATCCTCACTCCAAAAGAAGATAGCAGAACTCAAAGCCGCCATTGAAGTTCAATTAAGCACAGAGCTTGGTTGATACAAGATTGAGAAGAGTAAATTGTGTATTTGATATTATTTGGTTGTTGGAGTACATGTTTTTGGCTGAAATCCAATTCTTTCTTTCTCCACATCATACACAACATGGAGGTTCTGTTGTTGATAATTGCCCAAAACTGCAGCAGGTCCATTCACTTCATCTCCACTGCTCAAAATGATCAGGCATCCCACTGCTGTAGCAACAGTATCACTAGAACTAGTCCTAGTAGCATCATTAGGATCAGACATCATAAACATATAATTTTCTGCAGGAAGTGTGATTGTAGCATTGTTCTTGAAGTGCAATGAAAAGGTTGGGAACACAGGAGAAGACCCCTCTGCAGTGGGTAGCTCATAGCAGAGGTCCATTCCCGTGGCGGCCTCATATTCAACAGACCTGATATACCGAACTGTGGACTTGAGCTTGTTTAAGACCCTTCTGTGCAGAGATGCAGGAAGCATGGTGAAGGTCGTACCAGAATCAATAATCAGTCCACCATTCCCTTCCTTGTCAAATTTAGTCAGTCTAGATGGGAGCTTGAGCCTCTGACCCCCTATGCTGATTCCTTCGATACCCAAGTAGTAGAAATAAGGATACTTTAAATTATTCATCATTGGTGTATAGTGGACATTACCTTGCTTGGGGATTGCGGATTCTCCGAACAGAAGAGGGCTGGAAACATGGAGATTGTCATCAAATCTATGGCTGACAAGGCAGTAGGAGAAGCCCTTGTTCCCCACTTCACCTAATTGGGCATTGAAGGCCAGGACTCCTCTGCCAAATCCTGCAACCCCTACGGGCTCTGATAGTGAAATTCCTGCACACCCAAATGTGAAATTTGTGATTTTTCTAGTACCACCCTTGGATAAATGGACTGAGAGCCTGTCTCTCATCAGTTCACCCCTTAAGCTGCCATCCCCATAGGCATAATAAAATGCAGGGCAGGGGTTCAGGCAGGGATCCATGTCAATACTTTCAAATGGGCATCCTGCCATGGTGCAGATATCTTTGGGGTTATCTGAGTTGTGAATGGCAGAACATGAATCAGAGCTGCAATCTACAGGCCTGCTTGAATTAGACAGAAATGCTGAGAATGTGGGGATGTCTGAATCCTTGCACATAATGCACTCAAATGAAGGCTTTGAGGAGTTTGCAGAGCATGGAACCCATACAAGGTCACTTCCAGTGTCCATGAAGACTTCCAGTCTCTGCTGCGAGTTGCCCAACATTAATGGCATTATGTAATCACTTCCTGCTCTCAGAGGCAATGAGAAGTCCATTGAATGCTTCTTATGCCCGTGTCTGTTTCTTCTCAGAGAATGAAACCTACTGGAACTTCTCTTGCTCGAAACCCTGAGCAATTCAAAAGAATTCATGGCCCTCATGTTCCCAAAGCCTCTGTGCTTCAAACCCACCACCAAATCACCTCCATTCTCCTCCAAAACACAGACATACTCCCTCCAAATTTGGCTCAAACAGAGCCAACACAGCAAACTCCGGAGTAAATTAGATGAACCCATATATGAAAATCAGACAAACACTCAGAATAAGCAAATGGGCATTACCCAAATGTTATGAACCTCCTCTGGCTGTTCTATTGACTTCAAAAAATTCATCAAAGTGGACCTGAGAATCTCAGAAGTCTACACTGGGCAGCTTCAGCTTCCCAATGATAATGGGTCAGTGCTGGATTAATTAATGGAGCCAGTAGAACATTGAAGGCCGCTTAAAATGCCGAATAATCAATGCACAAGGGATAAAAAGCTCCAAACCAATCTTCCGTGGCCGCTCTCAACAGCACACACAGGGACCAATTTCACCTAAAAGGAACCCATAGACATCATAATTGGACTAGAAGTCTTGCAGTGAGATCTCTGATATTTTCATGGGAATTTAACACATTGGATTGGATGACTGGCCATGTCCTTGCAGCATTGCAGTGCAAGTGCAGTTAAGTTACTATTGGAAATGAATGCCTGACCAATGCAAAGGATTGAGTGTAATGTGGCACATAAAGATACAGCTAAGTTTGAGACAGCTATACATGCATATATACACACACAAAAAAAGAAAAAGAGACAAGAAATTCGATACCGTGCTACAAAATCTGATTGTGTACAAAAGACAGGCATACATTTTTGTCCTATTCTTTTTAACCTGTAGGGTTCCAGGGTTAGTTTCCTGATGCACACCCATGTAAGTGCTAGACTTCTGACCTACAAGTCTAACAATTTTTCTTTAGATGTATGGGGTGTATGCTTTAACATGATCAGGATAAATATGGAAAGAAGCACTCTAAGTTTTACATTTTCTTTTCTTTTGGTAAAATACCGAAGGAATATATAACGTAATAAGCACTCAAAGATTTAAGGTATTTTAATCTTTATTATTTAATTGATAGAGATTAAAATGAATCTTATGTTAAATAAATTTTTATTTTTTTACATTTGTAAGTGTCTATCTTTAATAAATTCATTGGTGTAAATGAATATGTTTTATCCACTTCATTGGTGTAAATGAATATGTTTTATCCATTGAAGCATAATATAAAATTAGCCAAAAACTTAACAATATTAGTTATAATTAATCTAAGTTTTACATTTTTTTTTCTTTTGGTAAAATAGGGAAGGAATATATAACGTAATAAGCACTCAAAGACTTAAGGTATTTTAATCTTTATTATTTAATTGATAGAGATTAAAATGAATCTAATGTTAAATAAATTTTTATTTTTGACATTTGTAAGTGTCTATCTTTAATAAATTCATTGGTGTAAATGAATGTGTTTTTATCCACTTCATTGGTGTAAATGAATATGTTTTATCCATTGAAGCATAATATAAAATTATCCAAATACTTAACAATATTAGTTATAATTAATTGAGTTAATCCCTTGTACTTAATTTCTTAATAAAACATTTCTAGTACAAAAAAACACACTCAATATATAGAAAACCTAAACCGTTATGTTAATATTAAGTATTGAGGCACTTAATTTTCATAAGCACTACTTGACTCACACTCTTAGTCCAATCGCTATCTAACCTTTTTCAAATGACTTGGTAGTCAATATACCATCAACTTAACGCTGACTTGATAGCTAATATACCACCAACTTAATCGCTAAGTAAGTTTATGCAACTCTGAATCTCTATGTTTATTTGAAATGTCATCTCCGCTGCTTGCGTACTTACATAGTGTATGAAGTCGCAACGCCCTATAAAGTACAAAGACATGTCATAAGAATAGTTATTGTAAGGAAACATGTTAATGACCCAAGTCCTAAAAGCATCTAAAAGGAGTAGAAGTATGCCTCCTTACTAACCTTCAAAAAAGACATGTCATAAGAATAGTTGCTAAGTAAGTTTATACAACTCTGAATCTCTATGTTTATTTGAAATGTCATCTCCACTACTTGCGTACTTACATAGTATATGAAGTCGCAACGCCCTATAAAGTACAAAGACATGTCATAAGAATAGTTATTGTAAGGAAACATGTTAATGACCCAAGTCCTAAAAGCATCTAAAAGGAGTAGAAGTATGCCTCCTTACTAACCTTCAAAAAAGTCAAACATACAAGTCATACCTAAGATTCTAACAAAGCTAAGAGTATTTTTCCAACTTTCAAAATACTTTTCCAAGTAACAATACCAACCAAATTTTAAGATAAATATTGCAACCTTAAGAAAGTGCAAACCTATAAAGTTCAAACATGACAAGTCGTACATAAGTTTCTACCAAAAGACTTGGGAGGACTTTTCCAAAATTTAAACTTGACAAGTCGTACATATGTTTATACCTATTCCTATAGATCAGGAGGACCATCTCAATCTTCAAGACTTACAAGGACTTATGCAACTCAAACTTCAAGACTTACAAGGATTTCTGCAACTTTAAGGATTATTCTAAATTTGAAAAGACTTTTTGAGTTTCTTTTTTTTCCATAGAAAAAAAGTCACAATTCATTAACTGGAATGAGCCACATTGTTCATTAGGCCTGTAAGGCCGTTAAATGTACAGTTTCTTTGCATATCCTCTCCAAAAAGAAGTCATGCATAACTGTATTTGCCTCACTCAGACAATGAAAATACATCATACATATACCTGTAATTTTCTGTAACATATATTTATATTTCCAGATTACATGTATGTATCAGAAAACCAAAAAATTACCATTGGAATCATTTTTGTCGTGGAATTTGTCCAATGGCATATTCAACCTAGATGTGCTCCACAGGAGTGTGCTCAATGATTGTGTCATTATCATGTTCTCATTTGTGCCATATTCCATCACCAACCTATAGCCCTTACTTTGATAGTAGATCTGATATCTTGTTTCTTTCCCTATAGATGTGGTGAAAGTGGATATCCTGAAAATTACCAGACAATCTAGACAACTCCTCATATAGTGTCTTTAGAAAAATGTTCTTTGGAGCTCTCTTGAGCCTCATCTAGTCTATCACAAGCAGGTAGTCCCCAAAAACTTGTAGTTTCTATACATCCTTAGAGAGATCAAGAATTAGAATTAATTCCAGAGCCATCAACTCTGCATGATTGTTTGTGCTCCTACCAAGACCTGCAGAAATCTTAATCCACTGTGAATCAAAGAAATAGATAATGCCACCTACAAGGTTTAGGGGACTTTTCCAACTTTCAAAAACATTTTCATTAATTTTCCACATGATCTTATTAACCAAATTTTAAGTCCCACACAAATAATATACTACTAAGTAACAACTCTACTTTCATATAAAATTCAATATAATCATTTTTAAAAATAAAATATTATTGATTATTTTACAAGATCAAAGTAACAAAATCAAGTAATAAAAAACACATTTTTAATATAAATATAAATACAAAATTATAAATTATAAATTGTGAATTTTTTTATTATTTCAATTATTTAAAGTAACAAAATAAAAATCAAAAACATATTTTTAATATAAATAAATAAAAAATAACAAATATCCCAAGAAAGGATAAAAATATAGTAGTGTTTCATAAATATAGAAAATAATACCATATAAACCACTATAAATTCATTTTAAACTCGATGATTTAATAGATCCATGCGGCTAGGATTCATTCTATCAATAATAAATCAAGCTTTATTTTCAAACAAAAACAAATATTTATGATATGAGAATGAGTTGTAATGTTTAATGTAGATATGGTATTTTTACCTTTTGTGCTTCAAGAGTTGTCTTCCACTATTTTATTTTATTTTATTGCAGGTCATAAGTGAGATCTTATGTGGGTGTACAAGTACACTGGTAAAAAAATGTTAAAACTAAATTGAATGTAAATTTCAACACTAAGGACAATTGTACAATTGTTTTGTTTTAAGCTAGTACCCACAAAATTTTGAACTGGTGACCTAACACAAAGAGTGGTGACCTAACACAAAGAGTGCCTTAACAGTCACCCATTCACTGTCTATTCTATGCCCTGTGACCGAGCTGACAATTGTACAATTGTTGAAACAATTCATCAATATGAATTTTTAGTCTCCATCTTATTTAAGATACATTTCTCGGTGGTAGTCTATTATGTAGGAGATTATTCTTCACTCAGAATGGATGACACAATGTGTAGACTACTATTTTTTGTAATGTCTATGTTTACTATGTGAAGCATGTTAGGTATCTTTAGTTTTTCATAGTTGATAAACATAGATTACTATTGTGGGGTCATAATAAAAGGGTTCATCATTTTCAACAAAAGAAGGTCTAATTGAGTCTACCTAAACTCTTTCGAGTGGTGAAATATGAGTTGAGAGTAGACATTTGCTTATATTTTAAACACCATAAAACTAATTAATTGGTTTCTATATTCATTGTTATGATAATTAATTAAAAAAATATTTAGATTTATATTGAATATTACATGGAAACATTTAATTTTTTTAGTATGATTTTTCATATCATATATATCATTTTATTTTCTATTAAAATATTATATTTAGATTTCATTAATAATGATTATAGATTCCATTTAGGTTTAAATTGCTTTATTTTAACACGAGGAAACAATAACTACTTTATTTTAAATTTAACATGGTTTCATTATTTTCACAAGCATAAATGCATACAACCAGACATACAAGTATAATTATGTCATTGTACCCGGCTTGAACTTAAGTATTGGTAATAACACTCAGTTTTTACAGTCCAAAAAATTGCAATTGATTTCATTGAAGTTTTTGTATTTAGGATTCACTAATTTATTTTTTATTTTTTATATTTCTAACTTCAAATACTTGTTTAGTTGTTTTTTACAAACAAAAAAAAGCAATTTTCTATAACAATTTAGAATGAAAATCACATTAATTAGATATTCTAAGCACATTATAAATAGTAATTACAAAATTAATATATATTCATTTCTTACAAAATTAATATATATTAATTTCTTACAAGTAAAAAATAAATTTTAACCCTTCTTCCTTTTCCAATTTTCTTTTTAACTTCTTCTCACACTTCTGAAAAAATAAATATTCACATTGTATAACTATTCAAAAATAAGAAATTCATACAACCTCTTCATTTACAAAAAAACAACAAATACAACTTCCATTTTCAAATCAAAATACATATTTTTTTATTTTTTATTTTTCATAAAATGACTATTGACCACGTTTTCATAACCTATGTTTTTAAAAATTGAATATAAAGTGTTCCCACCAATACAATCATGACACATGAAATTAATACACAACTTGTCAAGCAATCAAAGAGATGTATACAGTACAACAATAGTTTTAGGATAGAACTTGTGCACAACAACCAATATTATCTTCATATATCATCTTTTTTTTAATAATCAATATAAGACACGGACCATAAACATATACCATCGAATATTGCAATGTGAGGCTCTTATTGGACAAAATCACAACCTCATTCCATGACAAACAAGTTCTCAATCCCTTCATGTGATGGTCCAGCTATCAAAAACAACTTTCAAATGTCACTTCAACAACCATGTATGCCAGCTGTTTTATTTTAATATATAAATGGAATTGATGCATATCTTCTTTAGGTTAGAGAATAATTTATTCAAATCTACATTCTAGTTCTTTGATTCATTACATGTTGGTTTCTAGTTCTTGTATACCCATATTCCCTGCACATGTAACACTACATTCAAGGTATTGAAAATCACAAGGCAACCATCTAACAAATCCCAAGACATTGCAATGTCGGTTAACAAATTCCAAAGATTGCAACGTTAGTCACTAAAACATATCCCAAGAAATTGAACTATTTATTATGGTACAAGTTTCGAGACAACTTTGCCAATTGTCCTCACTCTTTACATCTATTGCCCTTACTACGTGGCGCTTGTTTATATTGTTATGGATGAGGTGACTCACAATTACCATCCTCACAACGTGGCACTTGTTTATATGTTTGTTTATGGATCGAGGGTTCACTGCAAATAAGATCAATAATCCAAAATACCTATGAGGATCATCTAGAAAAAGGAACAACTAAGAGTATAGAAAGTGGATGTGTTGTAAAAAATTAAAAATAAAAATAGTTTTATTTATTTATTTATAATGAGTCATCTTCTTTCTTGTGACTTTTTCTCATTCATAATTACATCAAAATCTATATATTCCCAAAAAACAGAAACATTTATTTATAGTTTTCAATGGTTAAAAAAAAATATTTTAATTTTTATCAATAAAATATAAAATATATAGATGCAACATAATCTATTAAATTAAATATACATATATCTTATAATAAATGCAAATTTATATTATTATAACCTTAAATAAAGAGAACAAGAAATTTTTAGATCAAGAGGAGAAATTATGGAGATAAAAAAATAGGGCTACTTGGATGGTTCTAGGAGATGAAAATACAAAAAAAAACCATAGTTATGTTTCGGATAAAAGGAATAATAATGTAATTTGGGATTTGAAAGATGAAGAAGGGAAGATTGTAAGATCTCAAAGTGAATTGGAAAAGGTCGTTACTCAGTTTTTCTCTCTGCATTTCACCGATCTTGATACTGCTAAGATTGATGATCAAAACGAAGGTTATTAATCATTTTCCTTCATTCTTTTCCAAAGATGAGGGGTTGGATCTTGGAAAACCTATCACAATGGAGGAGTTGTCAAATGTCCTAAAAAAATTTGCAGAGGACAAAATTCGTGGTCCTGACAAGTGGATAATTGAGCTCTTTCTAAGTTTTTTTGACATTATGGGGATGGACCTTTTGGCTATGGTTGAGTTCTTTAGATTGGAAGGATTTATGTATAATGGTCTCAACTCAACTTTTATGACTCTTATTCCCAAATGTAGTAGGCCATCAAGCTTCAATGATTTCAGACATATTGCATTATGCAATTTGGCCTATAAAGTTATCACTAAAATTATTGTTAATCACCTGAAACCAAAACTTGTTGAGTTCATTACCAAAGAGCAATTCGGGTTTTTGTCAAATTGTTAGATTTTGGACACGATTGGGGTATCACAGGAGATTCTTCATTCCGTTAAAACCAGAAATCTAAATGCTTTGATCCTTAAAATGGACCTGGTCAAGGCATATGACCAGGTAAATTGGGTTTATCTTAGATTTCTCCTATTGAAAATTGGTGTCCCGTTACATGCAACCAATTGGATTACGACTTGTGTGACTACTTCTTTCTCAATTCTGATCAATGGGTCTCCCAATCCCTTCTTTGGATGTTCTCGGGGATTGAGACAAGGATGTCCCCTGTCTCCTTGTCTCTTTTTGTTGTTCATTTAGGGCCTCATTCATATGATTGTTGAAGATAGAAGGAAGGGTCTTCTCAAAGGTATCAAGATTTCTGATTTTGTTTTGATTACGCATTTACTCTTTGTTGATGACGTGGTCCTCTTTGGCATTGGCACTGTGGAAGACTGGAATCATTTTGTTTCTTTCATCAAGATTTTTTGCTTAGCAACTGGAATGGACATTAGTATGCAAAAATCATCTTTCCATTGTCATAATGTGGACGATAATATATTGAATCAAATATATGGAATTTTTCCATTTAAAATGTCTCAGTTAGAGACTGGTTTCAAATACCCGGGGTATATTTTAAAACCTAATAGCTACAAGACCGCTGACTGGTATTGGTTAGTGAAGATATATGAGAAAAGAATTGGGCATTGGAGTTACAAATATCTGTCACTGGGCGGTAGGCTCACCCTTCTGAAGGTCGTTCTCGCCGAGATGCCAGTTTATTGGTTTTCACTCATTATGGTTCCCAAAACTATTATCCAATCGATCAGGAAACTTATGTTTAATTTTCTGTGGATTGGTAATGCTAAAGGTGGAAAAATGCATCTTGCTAAGTGGGAGAAACTATCTGTTCCTAAACATTATGGTGGATGGAATATCAAGAATCTATGTTGCTTCAACATGGCTCTTTGTCTTAAGAGTTTGTGGCATGGAATGTCTGGCATGGGATTGTGGAAAGATATTATCCATGGTAAGTATATCATATCAAAATTGATTGGATGGATTAGAAATCCATTAAAATTTTCCAGAAATTCTTCAATTATTTGGAACGGTTTTATTAAAATCTTTCCTTGGCTTAGTATGAATCTCTCATGGAACATTGGTAATGGGCACAATGTAGCAATTGGATTGGATCCATTTATTTGCAATGAGGATTAGTTTTATTTATCTTCTTTCATCAGAGACCATCTCGCTAAATGTGGATTTGTGACTCTTAATCATATTCTGCAGCCACTTTGGTTATAGAGTTCTGATAATTATTGTTTAACTGCCTCTAATATTGGCCTTAGGAATAACTGGGAAGTTGAATGGCACCTGTATATTTCTAGACTTAATAGAGCATGTATAAGATTATCCAACACGAAGGATAAGCTGGTTTGGTCTACCAATATAGAACTTGGTTCTATTACTGCGAAGGCTGCTTACATATCTATGGTGAGCAATCAGGTTACTATCTCTCAGAAATGGTGGGTGACTAAATTGTGGAAATGGCATATTCCACAAAAAATTAAATGTTTTCTTTGGTTAGCATTAGAGGACTGCATCTTGACTTGGAGCAATTTAAAGCGCAGAGGTTGGTTTGGTCCCGGCATTTGTCCACTTTGCTAAAAAAATGAGGAGTCAGTTAACCATTTATTTGTTTCGTGGGCATTTTCAAGATCAATTTGGGCTCGGGTTTGTTCAACACTTGCTATTGCCACTACTTGGGGACTGGGTGATCTAGATTCCTCTTTATTATATTGGACCAATAATAAAAAATAACATAAAACTTTGCCCGCTTTCTTCCTGTGGTTGATCTGGAAAGCGAGGAATGAATACATATTTGAGGACAAAAGAATTACTCCATTTCAATTAGTTTTTAGAGTTTTGGGCATGTATCAAGCTTAGTCCAAACAAAAGGTTTCAAAAATATGTGAGAGACATATTATTGGCATTGAGGAGTCAATCTCTGCTACCAATTTCTTTGATGGTGTGTCTTTTGAAGGTAGATGTGCAGTAGGTGTTTATCTGATCATTAATAAAAAAAAAAATTTTTAAACTCAAATAAAATATTGGAATAGGCACCAACTCTTTAGCTTAAATTATGGGGCTGTGGTGTTTGTTTAAAGTTTCTATATCATTTGGTGTTGATACTTTGAGGATATTTGGTGACTCATTGATGGTGGTTAATTGGGAAAAATATATTCACAAGCTTGAGTTCCTCTCCTTCCAACATTGGTGTATGAGGATTCAGTATCTTTTGTCCTCCCTTTATGAGTGGTCTATTGATCATATTTATAGAGACCTCAATGATGTTGTTGATATTTTGTCCAATGATAATTTCGTTTTGCAAGAGGGTTTCCTCCAATGGGAAGAATGGATCGAGGATTAGTTGGAATTTCAAGGATCCATTCCCTTCTTTGTAGATTAGTTTTCATAGTTGTGTTGTTTTCGTTGCTGATAGAACTATTCAGTTCTAAATGTATTTTTTTGGACTAGATCCCGGTGGTCTTTTTTGAATTACTAGGTCTTTTTATAATGATGGGAAGTATTGCTATAGACTAGATCTGTTACTGTTGACTATGTATGGGGATGTATTTTTTGATTTTATTAATAACAAAAGTACAGTTTTTTTTCTTCTTGAAAAAAACATATTTCCTTTGTTTATATAATCAATTACTATATATATATATATATGTTTGCTACTTTGTTTGTAATTTGCAAGACTAGCCTATGGTCTAAGAAACCAAGATCTAGGGGCATCTAAGTTATCAAAATCACTTGGGGATCACATCCAGCTTGGGTCAAACCATTAACATGGTTGGAATTTAAGTGTCTCCTCGTAGCTACTTTGCAGTGTTCAATTTCAGGTTTCCATGTGGAATGAGGCCCGTCAAAACCAATCATGTTAATGAGATTTGATGTAATTATTATATAATTAATTTAATGAATGCAATTCTTTTATGATATTAATGTTATAGTTAAATGTTCCACAACAAGTTGATTTATTCTTATTCATTTGAGATTTAATGAAATTGTGATAAATAGATGGACTCAATTTTATCATAGGGTGGCTCGTCGAGGTGTAGATCAGTCGGCAAAGCCCGTGTAAGCCTTGTAAGAGGTCGTGGGTTCAAACCCCGGATAACCCGTGCTCCATTGTGTCGGACTCGATGGTTTCACCTAGGGGTATAATGGTAGTGAACGATATTGGACCCCTAGACCTCGTGTCACATGAGTAGCAGCACCATCCCAGTTACTGATTCTCCTAGTAAAAAAAAATTATCATAAGATGCAAATCAATATCATCTTTTACATTGTATTGGGGTGAACTTGTTGAGATGGTTTTGGAATAAGGTGGGATTATTTATTTAAACATATCTTTCAATACAAAAATAAAGGTGCATACCAACCTCTACATTGTAGCTTTGATTTCACTAAGAGATGCTTGGCCATGCTTGAGAAAATTATAACTAACTTGTTAATAAAACATCTCCATGAAGTTGCCACTTATATATAGAGAAGCGATCATCATCTTATGTTATTGCAGTGGCATAGTTCATAAATTATATTATAATAAATTTAATGTTCAAGTCACGATGACATGGGTATCTACATAAACACCTTTATCTATTTTCCTTAATTTCATGTTGCAGAGATTGTTTTAATGAAAAAAGGGACCAATCTTCTAGAAATTTTAGCAATAAGTTTAAGATTTCTTATTATTAAAGAACAAAAATGAAATAAGAAGAGGGTAATGCATGTTAGATTTTATACAATTATAGTAGCATACTTTAATTGCAGATAAACAATAGGATCACTAAAAGAGTAACCAAGCACATAAACAATAGGATCAATAAAAGAGTAACCAAGCACATAAACAATAACACAATAATTTTAACCTTGGAAACCCAATAGGGAGAAAACCCAACAACCTTCATATAGAGATAGTCAGTCCCGAGAACATAGTACAGATACAGTAGAGAGAAATGAAAATTTCTCTAACAGAAAAACCCCAAAAATCACTTCTCTAGCTGCAGATGCGAATTTATCTCTCACTAGTGCGAACTTGCTTGAGTGAAGTGAGTGACCAAATGAGGCACACGACGTCTCTATTTATACACATGAAAAAATGACTTTTTCCCTTATTGGGCCAACTTGTCTTGGGGAAATATAAAATTAATATTTAATAAATATTTTCTTAGAGTGTTTTCACCCCAAGGTTTACATTGATTCTTTCATGGGTTTACATGATCAAATACATCAATATTTTCTCCCATAGGAGGCACAACCATAAAGTAATAAAATAAATACGAATAACTTCTAAAGTTGCACTATTTCCAACACTCCCTCTCAACAAGGAAGGTATTCTTCGGACACGGTCATCATTAGCATTGTGATCATCTGGATCTCATATGTACATCACATCTGTCTCGAAGATCTCTATACATACTGAAGGTTGTCAACATAGTCTCATTCCATCGAGAAGTGTCATAATGCATCTGCTCCACACAGTGCATTGATGGTTCCATACATCAGCTTGGAAACTCTACACAGTCCATTGGAGATTCCAACATTAATCATCTTAACCCAGTCCATCGGGGATCAATATAATGTGCCTCAGCTCAACCCATTCCATCGGGGAACATGCACACGGAAAACGTGCCTTAGCTCAACTCAGTCCTTTGGGGAACATGCACCAACTCAACTAGTCTTTCGGTGAGTCCAAGAGTACCAGTGTGTGCTAGTGTGCGACAGTGTGCACCAGCCTCTCCATCCCATCCCAGGATGTCTGAGAGATCTCCTCACTCTTTTCAGATTGATCTAGAGAATGCACTAAATCTCTCCATCATGTCCCATTATGTCTGAGAGATCTTCCCACTCTACAGAGTGTCCGGGAGTGTGCGTTAGCCTATCCATCCTATCAGGATGTCCGAGAGATCTCCTCACTCTATCCTAGAGTGATTTGGAGAATGTAGTGGCATCTCCATACTATCAGGATGTCTGAGAGATATCCTCACTCTATCCTAGATTGATCTGGAGAATGAAGTGACCTCTCCATCCTATCAGGATGTCTGAGAGATATCCTCACTCTATCCTAGAGTGATCTGGAGAATTTTGTGCCCTCTCCATCCTATTAGGATGTCTAAGAGATCTCCTCACTCTATCCTAGAGTGATCCAGAGAATGCTTGGTATCTGTATCATCTCTCCCTCTAAAGGAGGGACACGTTCTCTTCCACACCAAGTATTCCACGAAAGTATACAAACTTTATCCTGGGAAGAGGCTTGGTAAGAACATCTGCAATTTGGCCATCTGTCAGAACATATTGTATCTCAAACACACCTTTCTGCACCATATCACGAATGTAGTGATACTAAATCTCTATATGCTTTGACTTGTCATGGAATATGGGATTCACTCACATCTGCACACGGCTCGAGCTATCACAGTGAATCACAATTGGCTCTGGAATCTATCCAAAAAACCACGCAAGGATTTTTTGAAGCCACACAGTTTCTCGAGCTGTAGTGCTAGTAGCCATGTACTCGGACTTTGTAGTACTAAGTGATACTGAGGTCTGCTTCCTGCTGCACCAGGAAATCACTATAGAACCCAAGATGAAGCAGCACCTGAAGGTGCTCTTCCTATCTGTAGCACATTTGACCCAATCTGAGTCTAAAAAGACCTGCAATCTTAAGTCACATTAAGAAGCATATCTCAGGACATATCCCACAGCGCCACACAAGTACCTCATCAGATGTTTTGCAGCAACCCAATATATGAATTTGTCTTGGTTCACACATGAACCAGATGAGAGCATTCACTACAAAACATATATATGGTCTGGTGTTCATCAGGTACATCAAGGATCCAATCAACTTGCAATACATAGTGGGATCAATAAAATATGAATATGAAGCAGAGTCTCTTAGCTTCTTTAGATTTGCATCCATCGGTGTGGTCATGGACTTGCAGTCCAACATTCTGAATGTCTTCAGTATGTCAATGGTGTACTTTCATTGACTCAGGAAAATCTCCTTTTGCCTCTACCATACTTCTAGTCCTAATAAGTAATGCATCAATCCAAGATCCTTCATTTCAAATTCATAGGAAAGATTCTTCTTACACCATACAATAAGTTTCTCATTCCCAGTGAGAAACAAATCATCAACATAGAGTACCAAAATCAGTGGCTCACCTTCCACAACCTTGTAGTAAAGGTTGGGATTTGCATCACTCTTGGTGAATCCCAAGCTCACCAAGTATCCATCTATTCGTCCATACCAAGCACGTGGTGCTTACTTGAGTCCATGTAGGGCCTTTTTCATCTTGCATGTGTGGGAATCCTTTCCATGGAAATAAAACCCTTATGGTTGTTCAATATATACTTCTTCCTCGATAACACCATTGAGGAAGGTGGTTTTGACATCCATCTATTGCAACTTCCATCCCATAGCTAAAGCAATAGCAATAATTGTCTTGATGGAAGCATATCGAGCCATAAGAGAATATGTCTCATCATAATCGACTCCCTCTTTCTGAGAGAATCCTCTAGAAACAAATCTAGCCTTGTGTTTTTCAACACTGTCATCTGCTCCATGCTTGATTTTGTAAAGCCACTTGGCAGTTACTATTGACTTCCACTCAGGTCTTGGTACAACCTCCTACACATAATTCTTCATCATAGATTGGTATTCTTCCATCATGGCATCCTTCCATACTTGATGTCTGGATGCCTCTTCATAGGTGGAAGGTTCTAAGTCAATGATGTGACTAATCAATGCTACATAACTCAAGAATATCTGACGTCTTTTGCTTTCTTGAAAAGTACCATTGGGAGCTTCATGCCCCTTTTCATCCTATAATGTCTATTGTTCCCATCTAGGTCTCTTCAGGCCCACTACAATATCTGTGGGAGCATTAAATGGCTCAACTAGATCAATAGGATCAATCAGGTTATCCTCCTCATTTAACTCCCTCTGAACTGCTGGAGGGGGAGATGATATCATCTCCTTAGGATCTAACAGCTCCTCATCATTGATCTCCATATCGGATCCTCTAGCTCTTCTGATAGCCATCTCTTCTTCAAAGGTCACATCCCGACTAACTTCAATCTACCTCGATCCTGGGATGTATATTCTATAAGCCTTTGAAGACTCACTGTAACCCACAAAAGTTCCCTTCTTGCTTGAAGGTTCTAACTTCGTCCTCTTCTCTTCGGGCACATGTATGTAAAATAGACAACCAAAGATACGAAGATGGCCCACTTCTAGTTTCACTTCTATGAAAGCTTCTTCCAGAGTCATGTTCTTCAAGATTTTATGAGGACATTTGTTTTGTACATAGATAGTTGTTCTAGAATCTTCTACCCACAAGAACATCGGTAGACTCTGGTAATGTATCATGGCTTTGGATGCCTCCACAATTGTTCTGTTCTTTCTTTCCGTAACCCCATTTTGTTGAGGGTTGTAGGGAACTATGAGCTCCCTCTTAATTCCTGCTTCCTTGCAGAATTCATTGAAATTTGTAGATGTATATTCTCCACCATTATCTGATCTCAAGATCTTAATTACGTTTCTCATTAGATTCTCAACTTGTGCTTTGAATTCTTTGAATTTACTTAGCA
This sequence comes from Larix kaempferi, assembly GCA_027924585.1. Classification (NCBI taxonomy): domain Eukaryota; kingdom Viridiplantae; phylum Streptophyta; class Pinopsida; order Pinales; family Pinaceae; genus Larix; species Larix kaempferi. Next base: position 967,406 of record BSBM01000153.1, read on the forward strand.
CCTCTTCGGATTCTTTGGTCTTGAGGAATTATATCCCAGTCTTCCAAGAATAGTCATCAATAAATGTTACATAGTAATAATAGCTACCCAATGAAGCAACAATCATGGGTCTGCACAAGTCAGAATGCACTAGATCCAAAATTCCTTTAGATCTGCTTTCACTATTTGGGAAAGATCCCTTGGCATTATTTCCAAGTGCACATCCTCTACATATTCCATCACTATCTATGTGTAGTACTGGTATACCAGTCACTATATTCCTTAGTGATGGAAGAGCTTTATAGCTTAGATGAGCGAGTCTTTTGTGCCATATCTCACCCATACTGGAAGAGTCATGAACTAGGGCTTGAGCTGGTGGAGTGCTCAACCTATATAAACTCTCCTCTCGTACACCAATTACTTTTGTTGTATTCATGCTTGATTTCTTGTGCCAATCAAGGACTTTCCAATCATAAAATGCAACTTTATAACCCTTGTCCTCCAAAGATGATATGGAGACAAGATTTCTTTTCATACTAGGTACATATAACACATCACTTAGATATAGCGTATCACTATATTCCAATTGGAGTGAGGTATCCCTAGATCCCTTCACATTATAATTAGCATCATCCCTAAGTAAAACCTGTAGATGGGATTCTTTCTCAACTAATTCTGAAAGATTTTCTTTATACCCATTCATATGCCTAGATGCACCGCTATCTATTAGCCATGTATTACTATTCGTGGGAACCGTACCTGATAAAGATGATATGAAGAAGAATTATATATGTTCATCATTCCTTTACTTCTTGTGATGGGTTTCTTGATTCACATCAGTGGTTGAGGCTTCATGCTTCCTTCCAATCATCTTGATTGCAGATCTGGATTAGAAACCCTAGTAGGAGCTAGGTTAAAAATGAAGTTTGGATTCTTGTAAATATGACTCCACAGATAGATGCACCATATCAAGGCAAGTTGAGGGAAGGTGGGATCAAGCCAAATATGTGGACTAGGCAGTACGAAACTTGAAACCCTGATTTCTGCAGTAACTGTCGTAGCAGTAGAATTAGGTCAAAAATGAAACTTCTCGGAACTGGAATTTTCCTTCACCAGAAGATGTGCCTTCCCTAGGGTGAGATTTACAATGCTCTTTTCTAGTCAAAATGATGAGGGAAGGCCCCGCAAAATGAAACCCTAGTTTTCAGCAATGGCTTCTTCTAGTACTGCTCTGATACCATGTTATATTTTATACAATTATAACAGTATAATTTAATTGCAAATAAACAATAGGATCACTAAAAGAGTAATCAAGCACATAAAAAATAACACACGAATTTTATCCTTGGAAACCCAACAGGGAGAAAACCAAGCAACCTTCATATAGAGATAATCAATCCCGAGAACAGAGTACAGATACAATAGAGAGAAATGAAAATTTATCCAAGAGAAAAACCCCAAAAATCACTTCTCTAGCTGCAAATGCGAACTTCTCTCTCACTAGTGCGAACTTGCTTCAATGAAGTGAGTGACCAAATGAGGCACACGAACTCTCTATTTATACACATGAAAACTGACTTTTCCCTTACTGAGCCAACTTGTCTAACTGACAAGGCCGACTTGTCTTGGGGAAATATAAAATTAATATTTAATAAATATTTTCTTTACGTGTTTTCACCCCAAGGTTTACATTGATTCTTTCAAGGGTTTAAATGATCAAAAAAATCAATATTTTCTCCTGTAGGAGGTACAACAATAAAGTGATAAAATAAATAAGAATAGCTTCCGAAGTTGCATTATTTCCAACAATGCCATTTTGCATTCCATCTATGACCGTTTAAATTTTATGTTTGTCTTGTCTGGGGTATGATTTTTTTAGTTTGATTATCCACACACACACACACACACACACATATATGTTATGCCATTGTTTATCACTAGTGTAGATTCATCTTATTCCTGGATTTATTATACGGAGATAAGGATCAAATCCTTCAAGGTGGAAACATTTTCTAGAATACAAAAATTTGAGGAAAAGTTTGCACCTCGAGATATTTGATCCTTATTGACACATGATAAATCCGGAGTTAAGATGGATTTACGCTAGTGATAAAACTATATTAGATGAAATCATAAAAGATGAATGCCACCACAATTATAAAAACATGTAAATTGCAAAGAGGTAAAGAATATCTCCTACATCACACAGGAAGAAGTATCCAAGTTTCATTAATTTTTTTTGTTTTTATTAATTAGAATATATATATCTTCGTTTTGAAATTTAGGTTAGGGTTGACATTGTAATTTTTTTTTCTTAATATGTTATTATCTTATTAAAATGCTACATGTTAACTCCACATTGAATACAAAATTACACTTCTCCCTTATACTAAATTGTAGAAAACACATACTAAATTATAAAAAGCACTTCTCAACACAATTTGTTTTTAACATAAATAACCAATACAAAACTAAATACATTTACCAAAAGAATATAATACCATAAACAATTACATACATTCACTAAATATAAAATAAAACCAAAAACAATTACATACATTCACTAAATATAAAATAAAACCAAAAACAATTACATACATTCACTAAATATAAAATAAAACCAAAAACAATTACATAATCATGATAGAAAATAAAACAAAAAGCAATTACATAATGATGAAAACCCACTCACAATTACATAATAATTTCAATTACAGAATTTGTAAAAATATTATCACAAAGGAAACAATATTGATTAAAGTTGTTAAGACCTATGTTAGGGTGAAAGAGAGAAACATTGACTCAGGTGGGAGATCAACAATACCACAAAGAGTGAAAACTATTATATTCTATTAAGTGTCGCATTGTATGGGTGTATGTGAAATAACAATGCATATAACTATCTTCAGTTCTTTTGGATTTTTTTTAATGACTATTTCTCTCTCCACATGAGGATTTTATGAACTAAGGGTAAAATTAACATAATTATGTTAATGTGATAATTTAATCAGCTAAAGGAAAACTTGCTTCCCACGTCTCTATTTCTTTCTTTCCATCTAAAATGCATCTTGTTTGTTATATATATATATTAAATATTTTAATAAATTGTACAAGGAAGAGAGAGCCATATGGTTGTAAAATAAAAGATTGGATGTCTGCTAAAAGCAGCTAAAACCCACAATTTGGTTCAGACTAAGACACATGTCAGCCTAATAAGCCTATTTAAAGAGAAAAGAGTTTTAAGACTTTTTCTGAGTCCCCTACAGGCCAAGGGTTATGGCCACAAAACTAGACTTTGCAAATCCACACTAGTTGACTTAGACAAAATCAAACCAAAAGAGTTGTCCACTCATCCTGAAATTATTCATCACCCAAACTAAAAATAGGGGGAGAGGCAACTCGTTCATCAGCTAGAAATTCTTTTTTGGCACTCTAAGTTTGTCTTGGCTCCGAAGACTAAAGAACCCGATTAAAAATCATCTGCATGTCTTGAGAGTTCTTCAGGACATGACTGAAGGATTTGCCAATTAATTTGTGGGTGAGAGCATCAAGTTTTGCATTGCGACGAGTGTCCAAATTCACGTGTTCCTGGGTGAGATGACGAAGCCAATTCTCAAATCGATCCATACAGGCATGCAAACTCATGCCCTGAGAGTCTTCATCGAATCAGCCTGCTTCATAGTTTGAGATCACAATCCCCAAAAAATCCTTGTTCTATCATATTAATCCTAGGGTTTTAGTGTAGCGGGCCTCCTTGGTATGCGTGGATCCTGAGCTATCCACCATTCCTCCCAATTCTTCCACCAATTTTCTTGGCTTAGGATTCCAACAACGACCTTGAAGATGGGTTTCCATATCCTAAATGCGAGCCCTGACTAAAGAAGGTACCATAGTTCAAGATCGCAATCCCCAACAGAGCCTTGTTATACCATAGTAATCCCAGGGTTTTAGTGTAGAAGGTCTCCCTAGTATGTGTGGATCCTGAGTTATCCACCATTTTTCCCAATTCTTCCACCAGTTTTCTTGGTTCAGGCTTCCGGAAGTGGCCTTGAAGATGGGTTTCCTGTAATACCCCCATTTTGACCCTTAGGATATTTTGGCTATAATGTAAATATTGTTTGCATGTTATGTATGATTCCTAGCATGGAGCTCAAGGCCAAGGCCTCGATAGTGAATGCTTGGCCTTGAAGAGGAAAGTAGTTGGTATTGTGCTACCCATGTGCTAGTAAGCCATGGAAATTGTAAATATGCATTTTAATAGAAATGCCCACTACTAGCTATGCAATGCAATAAGAAATGAGGGCATGATTTTTACAAGGAATGGGGGGGGATATTCAAACCCTCGAGCCAATAAATTCAAGCCAAGTGTCAATGAAAGAACCCATGAACCCTCAACTACCCATGTTGACTTTTGTGCCCAATCATTCATTTCTCCCAAGAGTTGGTTGAGTTAGTTAATGCCTTGGGGAATGGAGAGGTATGGCTGTCCAAATTCGGGTATGGGAAATCCACCCTTCATGGAAATTCGTGTTTGACTTCTTGGGTAAGAAAAGAGCCACAAAATTTCTCCCCAAGCCATTCTTCACCCATCAGTTTTTCTCTCTCACGAGTTTGGAGCTACCTGGGCATTTTCCCTCCACGTTTTTATGGTTTTTCATTGTTTTCTAGCTGGGAGAAGGGCGTTTTCATGTTGCAGAACCATGGGAAGGAAGGGGAAATCGATTTTGGGTCCATAGAGGTTGTTTTGTCCCACTGAATGCTTGTATATCTGTGGGAGAAATCGTTTTCTTCCCTGTGGTCGATTTTCCCTCTCACAATCCATTTTTGGTGTGCCCACGGTTTGGGGAAAACCCATGGCCATCTTGTTTCAAATTCCATTGTTAAAAATGTGTATCCATGGAATGATTGTGTTTGTTATGTGTAGATAGAGTATGTCGGGGTATGGGTTATGGGTACCCATTGCTTTGGTTTGAGCTTGAGAGTCCTCTCTTCCTTCTAAAAATCATGCCCAACTCGGGGGTGGTCTATGAGTGCTGAAAGAATACAAGTTGGGCAAAGACCTATGGTTGGGTGGAACGTTGTAGTTACATAGCTAGTTGCTTAGGACAAATTCATAATCAAGATAAGTATTCTCTGTGTATTTAACTCTGCAATGTTATTTAATTATTGACTGTTATGTTTATGAAAATCAATGCATGCTAGATATGCATGCAGAGGATCTTGCTTCAGCTGTGTTTATTTGAATTATACACCTGCACATGTGTTTTTATTTATTTATATGAAAAAAATGAAATGGGTTGAGTTTTGGTAAAAATCCCTAGAAAGTGTTGTCATGTTCCCTTCCTTGCGCTGGGTCGACGGGAGGGGACGTGACATTTCCATTTCTTGAATGCAAGCCTAATCGAAGGAGGGACCATAGTGTAAAAGAAAGCTTTTGCATTCTCCCGATCCTAAACAACATGAGGCATATGCTAGCGACAAGGACCTATAGTGGTCTTTTGTTGGGTTTGCTTGGAGTGAACCACAGGAAAGGAAGAACCATGTATGGAATAAATAGATTAGGAGTGAGGAATGTGAGAAGCTATCCAAAGCATAGACAAATTAGAAGGGTGGAATAAGAGCGAATGTTGGTGATGGGGGGTGCCAATGCGATGATAAATGGCCCACTTCCTAAGATTAATCATCAACCATATAGACATTAGATCATGGCCTGTACATGAATTGGAGAGGGGCGTAATTTCCATGAATGTCCCAGTAAAAAATAGCTCATACAAAGGAAAAGTGGATAGAGGATTGCAGGCATGCTCGCCCCAAGTGGAATTTCTCCATATTGTCATAATGTACACCCAGAGAAGACCTTCTATTGTGATGAAAAATTTGACAGACCAGACACCCAATGTTGGTCCTTTTAATATTCCTAGTGTGTGTTTCATGAGCTAGCCACATATCCTTGCATGGAGCAACTGTTGGAATCAGTTTACTACTGAGAGGGTGGGTGAATCAGTATTAGCGCAATTATCAACAGTTTTTACTTTCTTTAACAGATTAGTCTTTAACTTAATCTTGATCTTTAATTATGCATCCAACATAAATAAAACATTCATCCACATATGCAACAATACAAAGAACACATAACACACATGATTTTGACGTGGAAACCCAAATGGGAGAAAAACATAGAATGCTCTTTTGTAATGAAAATAATACATTCAAGGAAGCACCGACTTCCTGTGTTTACTAGCACAAACTGAAAGGAGGCACCAACTCCCTGGTTTTACAGGAACCGACCTGAAGGAAGCACCAACTCTCTGTGTTCTCCAACACCAACTAGAAGGAGGCTCCAACCTCCTGCTCCTTACCCCGTCCTATTGCCCAAATATCCAAAATAATATTATGTCTTACTAATCTTTCAACTCACGCACACTTCTGATATTTTGTAGTTCGTTCTGCTGTGCACTTCAAAACAAAATTTGAACCCAAAATCCAACGAAACAATCCGACGAAATTGACTGTGTCGTCAGATTTCACCTTTAAAATTATGAATTTTGATCAATTGTTTTTTTAATTGATACCTGGCATTGTCGAATATCCGACGACCGTCGGTTATTCGACGACTCCCTTCGGTTATCCGATGAAGGTCGTCGGATATCTGACATATATATTATAACAATAACTATGGTCATATTGTTGGATATCTGACAAAATTTAAATTTCAAAAACTATAAATTATGGAAACATTCCGACATGTTTTCTATACAAGCGACGGTTTGTGGAAATTATATTCTTCGCATGCACTATTTTCCATAAAAGAATACACAATTATTTCAATTGTTTTTGTCATTAAAAATAGTGAAGTGCGGAGCTTGATTTTCTAAGATCGATAATCTTCATTCAAGTTCTTTATGAGAAAATGTCAAATAGCAATATTCCTGATCCAGATGAACAAAATCAACAATTGCTTGTTAGATTGTGGGATGGACTGAAAAGAAATTGTGATGGAAAATGTTATTGTCCATGTGGTCAATGCAGGGCTTTAAAAGGAGAAGAATACATATCACAACAGCCAGAAAAAATTGTAGGGAACATGGACACGCTGAGGGGGGACATGAATATCGTCCATTTGTAAGTTTTGCATTATATATGTTTTTATATTGATTGCTTTTGTAAATGTATGTATTATTTTAATATTTCTTAGATTAACTAATACATATTGATGGTTTCATGTAATTATAAAGGAAAGACATCCTATGGCATATCGTCTGGAGGAAGTGCTTTCAGAACAAGTAACGGAGGAACATGGAGCTATGAATAATGGAGAACAAGTTAATGATCATATTGAAGAAGATGATCATACTGATAACATAGTTGAATATGATGGTACAAATACATTGATCCATGATACATTTAATGTTAGAATGGATGATGATGATGATGATCATGAAAATGATGACTTTGATGATGTTCATGATTTACCTCTTCTTGAGAAGGCATACAAACCCCTTTATAAGGGCTCCAACACAAATATTCTCTCTGCTATATTGTTGATAATGATTGAAGGTTATGAATGGTCTTTCAAACACATTAGTCACACGGATGTTAAGGTATGTAATATATTCCATCACATATATATGATCGCGCTAAAGGTTATCACTGTTCGTCTAATAAAATTATTGCTAATTCATAAGTCAAATTAACACAGATGAAATGTGTTTCATTAATATTATTTATATATTATATTAACTAGATTTTTATTTTAATTTGTTGTAGCTTGATAGCTTAATTTTTGTTACCACCGTAAAATATTTTACCTCGCACATATCAAGATTTATTTGCCATCATGAAAGAAATTGGAATGCAGTATGAATCAATTCATGTATGCTCCGATGACCATGTTATATATTATAATCAACATGAATTTGAAACAAAATGTATGGAATGTCGTATCAGTAGATATCGAATAGATCAAGTAACAAAAAAGGTATCTCACAAGGTTCTTCGTTATATTCCCATTATTCCACATTTGCAACGACTGTTCAGGTGCAAAAACATAGCGCAATTTATGGATTACCATGCACGGAACATAAGTCAAGATGACATTATTCGAATGCCTGCAGATGGGTTTGCATTTAGAGATATGGAAGGAAAATGGCCTCACTTTAAAGAAGAATATCGTAATATTAGGATTTCTTTGGCAGCAGATGGTGCCAATCATTTGCAGAGATGAGATAGGTTTACTCGGTGTGGCCTATTTTTGTTATCAACAATAACATTTCTCCATGGTTGTCAATAAAGAGGGAGCACATAATGTTGGCAATGATTATTCTAGGTATGTGTCTACATCTTTTTTTTTAAATGTAGTGGCATCTCAATTGTCGTATTTTGTTGCATAATGTCATATGTATATTTTTTTATTTTTCTCTTGTGTATGGTTTATATATCTAAATGATTGTAATAATTATATCTTTTATATGTTCAAATCAATCAAGTAAGTACCAAGTTAAAGATATGAATGTATATATCAAACCTCTTATTGATGAGCTACTAAAGTTATGGAATGGCATCACTATGTATGACGTACCTAGACCAATACGACAAAGGCAATTTCAATTCCATGAAATGCTTGTATGGACAATATATGATGCCCCAAGGTTAACCCATTTTTATGGTTTGTAATTAAAAGTTCCACTTTAATTGCATTTAATTTTATGAACTAGTTAATATATTATGCACGCATGTTTTTTTAAATAATCCATTCATTTTATATATAATTATAATTGACATAGATAATCCATCTCTTTATGTAGGTCTTCAGACAAAGGGAAAATTTATATGTCCAGTTTGTGGTCCTTAGATCAAATCTTGTCATTCAAAAAGTTTAGGAAAGGAGTTGTTTGATGAGTATAGGCATTTCGTCTCTAAGAATCATAGGTATCGAACTACCGAAAAACATATGTTCAATGGGAAGCAAGAGACTACATTCAAATCGTAGAGAATGACACCTCATCTATGGAAGTTTCAATATAATAGAAATCGTCAAGGTACGTATGATGAAATGCTATGTAATTTTTTAATTGTGTGTTGTTTACTGTAATTGACATTGATTTCTGTAATTTCTTTATAAACTATGATTCATGATGGTCGTCGTGATCATGAAGGCATTAATGGTCTTCCATGAGGAATGGAAAGTTATCCTAAACAATTAAGTAGGTTTCCCTACTACGAGCACCTACAAATTGCTCATTTGTTTGATATAATGCATATCAGAAAGAATGTGACTGAAACATTATGGCGAATATTGGATGGAAGGAGTGAGAAAGAAAAAATTGTCAAAATTTGTAAAGACATTCAAGAAGGAAACCATGCAATGAAAGATGTCATTCAATTTCATAGCAACATAGACCAAATTAATATAAACTCACTTCCATGGATGTTAACGGAGCAACAAAGCAATGTTGTAAAAGAAGTCATGTGAAAAATTAAATTTCCCACCGGATTTTGTTCGAAGAATATCATAACAAAGAAAGGTGATTTTGCGGGCGTGAAAACGCATGATTGGCATATCTTCATGAAGGTAATTATTATGGGCATATAATTATTGCTATATTTTTTTTATTCCAGTGCATATTGTTGGTATTTTTTTGTCTAATTTTTGTAAAAAAATGAAACAATTTGTATATTGTTACAGTATGTTCTACTTCTCTCTCTCCCATATAACTTCGACAACAATGCCAAACAAGTTATATATAATCTTGGGAAATACATGAGATAAGTAGGGATTTTTTGCATGCGCTTAGTGTTTGTTTAATTCATTGTAGAACTTATATTTTATTTTTGTGCACTAATTCATGTTATGTAATATAATGTGTTTTTTGTTAAATCTCGTGATTGGTTTGCATCACTTGTAGATGGTTGTCATCTAAAGAAATCCATAAATAAGATATAAAGTATTGGAGGAGAGAAATTACTCATCTCATGTGTGAAATGCAGAAGCATCTACCTTCGACATTTTTCAATGCACAAGAACACTACCTGATACACCAAGTTGAGGAGATTGAATTGTGTGGACCTGTACACTCAAGATCCATGTGGATGGTTGAGAGGCACTTGAAATTTCTGAAAGGTTCGGTTAGACAATGAGCACGTCCTGAGGGTTCTATGATGGAGGGATATATGGTATACCAAAACATGCTTTATATTAGTGAATATCCTCCTAGGTTAGCGTTAAAGCTCAATTTAGGTCGCATTTTTAATCCAGAATCCAATAACAATTTCAAAGGGGAGTACCTGAAGGGGAAAGGTAGATCGAGGAAGGTGAAAGGTAATTATTAGCTAGTGGAGATTAATTAATATAATACATTTGAATGTTGATTTTTATGTATATATCATACATATTCTATTTTTAATATTCAATATGCATCAATTAAAAGTGTATACTTTGTTAAGTGAATATACATTTGTATTGAAATTTAATTTTATTTTCATCAAACAGTTGGTCGAGAGTGGGATACACTTCATTTATACATCGCAAACAATCTTGACTAGATGAAGGTATGGATTAAACGATGTGAACAATTTGGTCATGGAATATCATGGGAAGGTGTGGCTTCGTTGGTTAAAGTAGCACATCGCAATGGAGATACCAATCTTACACAAAGGGAAATCGATTTAGCATATGGTTTAAAAGATAAGCAGGCAAGCATATTAATAAACCACACTATTTTTTTTTTGCAAACATATTGATGTACATGTTGATTTTTTCCCTGTAGGGCATAAACATGCACTTAATCATAAATGAATCATGATGTAATCTTTATGTGTATGGCTTGTTACAGTTAAAATACCATATTAAGTCTATGTGGTGCAATGACTGTAAATATCGCATCAAAAAGTTGGATAAAATGAATAAAACATCATATTGTGGGATATCTACAGTATTTGAGGTGAGCAATGTTTCCTCTAGAAGTGACAGACATCCATAACTCTCAAAAAATCGATACTATGGGTATTTGGAAGATATTATTCAGTGTGACTTTAACTCCTTCAAGGTAGTTATGTTCGTTGTCAAATGGTACAGCTTACGATTGAATCAATGTGATCCCGATAAAACTATTATTGAACATGATAATGAATTCACCATGGTTAATACAAGCTTGTTTGATCCAGGAACGGATCCCTATGTTCTTCCAAGCCAATGTGAACATGTATTTTACTCTAAGGTTCCATGTAGAGGGGGTTGGTCATTTGTTGTGAGACACAATCCAAGGGGAAGGTCGGTAAAGTATAATGCAGAGGAAGGTAATGAAGAGGGTCTCGAAGAAGAAGATGATGTTGAAGATGATAAACATGAGTTAGATTATCATGTTCCAGAAGAAGATGTTGAAGAATTAGTTGAATCAGATGATGTAGCAGACAATGTCCATGAAGATGATATCAACGATGACACGATGATCGTAACTGACACGATGATCATAACTGACATCGATAATGATGATGACATGGCCAATCCTTACAATGTTGACCCTGGATCGGATGATACAGATGATGACTTGGATGAAGAAGATGATGAAGTCCATTGAAGTGTATGAGGTATGCCTTAGTATATCTACTGTATATATTTTGATTTAATATTGCGATAGAATTATTTAATTTTATTGGTACGTATAAATTAACTATTTCTTAGTGTTTTTTCCATTTTCTTGTATGTTGGCATATGTTATAATTAGAAACATTGCTTCTTAAGTATGACAAAAACCACAATTAATTTTTTTTTTACATAGATTTTGTCAGGTTATGGGGAATTGAGAGTGATGTGAGGGGGGGGGGGGGAGGGGCCATAAGAGCTTCCATCTTCATGTGGTTGGCCCTATTCAATAGATAATATTAAATTATTCTCGAAACAAAGAGAATCTCAGTAAGGCAATGCACAATTATCATGTTAACCCAAATGGTGTGCTTGATCATGTACTGCATGGGGCCAACGTTGAAATTTTTTAAATTTTTGCTTGCTTGGACTGAAATTTGGCTTGATTAGACTAAACGCATGCATTGATGGTGTGGGATGTTTTCCATACTCAAACATGACTGACACTAACAATTCGAGCATAAAAAACCATACCTATATATTAATTAATGTGCTACATGAAGCCAACGTTGAATTTTTTTAAATTTGTGCTTATTTGGACTAAAATCAAGCATGGTTAGATTAGAAGCATGCATTGTTGGTGTGGAAGGGTCCAGACTCAAACATGACTGACAATAACAATTCGAGCTTAAAAAATCATACCTATAAATTAATTAATGTGCTACACGGGGCCAACGTTGAATTTTTTTAAATTTGTGGTTGCTTGGATTGAAATTTGGCATGGTTAGACTAGACACATGCATTGACGGTGTGGGAGGGTTTCTAGACTCAACATTAATGGCACTAACAATTCAAGCATAAAAAACCATACCTATAGATTAATTAATGTGCTACACGGGGCCAACGTTGAATTTTTTTTAATTTGTGCTTGCTTGGACCAAAATTTGGCATGGTTAGACTAGACACACGCATTGACGGTGTGGGATGGTTTCTAGACTCAACCATGAATGGCACTAACAATTAGAGCATCAAAAACCATACCTATATATTAATTAATGTGCTACATGGGGCCAACGTTGATTTTTTAAAAATTTGTGCTTGCTTAGACTGAAATTTGGCATGGTTAGACTAGACATACGCATTGGCGGTGTGGGAGGGTTTCCAGACTCAAACATGACTGACACTAAGAATTCGAGCATAAAAAAACCATACCTATAGATTAATTAATGTGCTACACGGGGCCAATGTGATTAATTAATGCTATATGATAGAATTTAAATTCTTCAATTAAATAACAAGTTAGTGTTTATTTCAGAACTTAAAGATAATAGTCACATAGGATTTAGAAAATTTAACATATTCAAATTTTAAATATTGGTTAATTTATGTGTGTATCATCAAAAGTAAATTGAGTATAGGGTATCTTAGTTTTCCATGAAATCCCATGATAGTGCCATGGAAACATAATTATAATAAAACATGATTATGATTCAAAAAAAAAAATTCAATTTCAAAATATATCCACTTATTGTATTTATTCAAACCTATACAATAGATGGGATCCTCACTTTTCCCTCACCTATTTGACTAACTATGTGCTCCCACTCATTTTACCACATGATAGAGCCATTGCCACTCCCACATATCTTGATATTTAAGTGATGGCATTAAATTTAAAGACTTGAAGTAATAAATACATAATAATCGTTGTTATAAAATTGAGGTATAACTTGGATTTTATCATTGTTTCAAAATTTGTACGTTATTGATTTGAAAGACATTATTTGAGTTGTGACATGAACTACATTTGAGTACTTATCTCCTTAGGGGTGACTATGTGTGCATGTTCAGGATTAAAATGTTCATCAACATCCTCTCTTTTATACTATATATTATGAATTTGGGATATGTGAATAAAAATATGTGGATATAATAAATTGTGAATGTGTAACGGAACTACATAATTTATATTACAAATTTTAGAATTCAACCATAAACTGATAGGTCCTCCATTTAACATAAGTGGAAAGAAACATATATAGAGAACTTAATATTTTCAATCAATGACAATATGTTCATGTTCAAATACTTAAAAGGATTAATTAATGTGTTCATTCTTTGTATTAAAATACTCAATTAACAACCCAATTAATATAATAAACATATGCAATTGTACAGAACAATACCACACCCTTGGGATGTGGTTTGCATCTCTCATGGAACTAAAAATCAAACTCTAGTGTTTCACAATGTATAATATTAAATCGTCACGGCATAGCCCCAAAATTATATCAATGTCCACCCTTTGTACATGAATTTCTATTGAAATGGGTGGTGGTACATATATCTCCCTAGATATTGCAAGTAAAACACTACCCAATGCAATGTTCATTTTGTTAGCAATCACATCCCTTGACTCAAATCTCAGCTGGCATGAATCTCCTAACTTCTTATGTACAACAATATTCCTACAAGGAAATAGTATCAATCTCGCAAGAGTTGGTGTTGGGTCAATGTATCTATCAACCCAAGATGCCCTTAACTAAATCATTTCGATGCTCATATAATCTATTCTCATGTGAAACACAAACTCACAATAAACATGTGTCATAGAATACACTAGGACCTTATCATGTTGTAGCATCATGCCTTGTGCATTAATGAATTGACTATCATAAACACAAGGGACTTCCACCTCAAGCTTAAAATCTCATAGTTTAAGTTGTTTCTTCCTTGGGAAGTCAAGAAAGATATAATAACAAATACCCCACACATCATGTCCCTTTCTGGACACTTTCATTACAACCCACATTTTTGTCCCAACACTTGACTCCTTATAAAAACACTCTTCCAAATGTTGCTATGAAGTCGAACCCTCTCATATAGTATTATCATATAATTTACACTCATGAAAATAGTCATCATTGAATGATCAATAATACTATCAACCCGAATGGTTGTGATTTCCTTGTGAAACCATCAAGAATGTCTACTAATCTCCTCTAATTAATGTGAGTATTCTCATTTCCCCATGACATTGGGGATGCATGATGAATTTTTTCACTATGGATATATTGAAGATGGATAAAAAAATAAAAGTAAAATAACTCTATTTCCAAAACAATATACATAAAATCTATCGTTGCATCTAAAATTAAACATTCACAATTAAATGCATCCATAACTAAACACAATTTTACACAAAATACCTTTCTCATGGACCTTCGTACTATCTAATATTGGAGGAGTATATGCACTCAATACATGAACCCAAAAATTTGACGAGAAAATAGATTAATTAATGTGCTAGATGGGTCCAACGTTTTACGGAGCATTAAAAAACCATACCTATACCTATTTTTTTTACGATTGTGATGATGAATAGTGATGATGAAAATTATGATGGGGATGGCGATGACGGTGATGATGATGATGATGATGATGATGATGACGATGATGATGATGATGATGATGATGATGATGATGATGACCATAATGATCAAGATGAAGATGATGATGATGATGATGGTGATGATGATAATGATGGTGATGATGATGATAATGAAGATGATGATGATGACGATGTTGTTGTTTGTGATGATTGTGTTGATGAATAGTGATGACATCAACATTGATGATGATGATGATGATGATAGTTGATGACGATGACGATGGTGTCGTTTATGATGATGATGATGATTGATTATGGTGATGGTATTAATTATGATGCTTAGGATCATGATGACGACGATGATAATGGTGTTGTTTATGGTGATGATGATGACGATTAATGACAACGACGACGTTGATGATGCTGCTTATGATGATGATGATGGTGATGATGATTAATGATGATACAGAAATGTTAATCATGATGCTTATGATGATGATGATGATGACGATTATGATGATGACAATGATGGCGGCGATGATGATGTTGTTGTTTTTTACGATTGTGATGATGAATAGTGATGATGACAATTATGATGGGGATGGGGATGGCGATGACGGTGATGATGACGATGATGATGATGACGACCATAATGATCAAGATGAAGATGATGGTGATGGTGATAATGATGGTGATGATTATGATAATGAAGATGATGATGATGACGATGTTGTTGTTTGTGATGATTGTGCTGATGAATAGTGATGACATCGACATTGATGATGATGATGATATTGATGACGATGACGATGGTGTTGTTTATGATGATGATGATTGATGACGACGATGACATTAATGATGATGCTTACGATGACGATGACGCTGACGACAATAATGGTGTTGTTTATGGTGATGATGATGATGATTAATGACAACGATGACGTTGATGCTGCTGCTTATGATGATGATGATGGTGATGATGATTAATGACGACGAAAATGTTAATATTCATGAATCTTATGATGATGGTGATGATGACAACAACGATGATGACAATGGCGATGATGATGATGATGATGACGACCATAATGATCAAGATGAAGATGATGATGATGATGATGATGATGGTGATGATGATAATGATAGTGATGATGATGATAATGAAGATGATGATGATGGCGATGTTGTTGTCTGTGATGATTGTGCTGATGAATAGTGATGACATTGACATTGATGATGATGATGATGATATTGATGACGATGAGGATGGTGTTGTTTATGATGATGATTGATGACGACGATGAAATTAATGATGATGCTTACAATCATGATGAAGACAACAACGATGACGACGATGATAATAATGTTGTTTATGGTGACGATGACGACGACGACGATAATAATGTTGTTTATGGTGACGATGATGACGATTAATGACAACGACGACGGTGATGATGATGATGATGATGATGATGATGACAATGATGGCGATGATGATGATGTTGTTGTTTTTTTTACGATTGCGATGATGAATAGTGATGATGACAATTATGATGGGGATGGCTGTTAGCACTTAGATTTTATTCCGGTTGTAAGAAAATAAGACCTAAGGTAACCTATTTCAAACCAATCTTTAGGTAGAAGAACTAACCATTTTCTCTACCAGAGAGGGCTCTCTCAGGATATATATATGAAGGTTAAAATATATAAAGGTTTCCTTAAAACTTCTCAAAAGATATTTTCTGGTCGAAAAGGTAAACAAGAAACATTGGGCATGGAGTCAAAGCTTTCAGAATGTATAATAAACCAGCAAGAGATTTTCACCATAAAGATTTTCACAGAGGCAAGATAGTAATCATGTTACAGTCAATTTGATTTTTCAGGCGACATAGAAAGAAGTAAAGACATTCCATTAACAACAGGTATCTATCCAGGATAAATCTATTGTCAACTTTGGAGAATAAAATGGATGTTTAAATGCAGATAAAATGAGGCATAACCAGTATGAATCTCAAGTTATTTCAAATGTTCATTTAAACATAGAAGAAAAACACCATGGGAGATATAACGAAGAAGATAACATGCACATATAAGGATAAGGAAAATAACAGACTGCAAGACTGATTAACTCATGAATCTCTGTATCAAAGGATAGGTATCATCACTGTACTGCCTTTATTTCAAAAATGAACTTCAAAACATACTTGTTTCTCAAAAAATTTCCAACCCCTCCAATAATGACCTCCATTGTCTTTTATACAAAATTTTCAGAAGAAGCTCCACATAACTGCTTCTTCTAACTAATAATTAAAAATATTTAACTAAAAATAACTGTCTTCGAGTAACCCATAACTGTCTTTCAGATAATATTACAAATTTAAAATAAAAAGTCTTTTTGCCACTTGGCAAGACTTTTGGATATCATCATTTTTGCCACATGGCAAGAATTTCAAAGGCATTTAAGTATGAACAGAATATCTGGTCTTCCCGTACTTCTCTACATAATTCCATTGGTCAGCCGTGGGTAGGTCATAACTGGTCATTTCTTTCACCAAGACTCGCATCTCGATATGACCTGCATAAGAAATAGGAAGAAGGTTTGCGCAAGTTGAAATCAACATATTTAAAATTTCAAATTCCCCTGACATTTTCTCCATTAAGATTTTTCCTGTGAGCATGTGATCTATCTGCTGGAATTTTCGGTGATCCATCCTGATATCAAACAATAATCTTTTATAATCATTCTGAGGAATTAATTCATTATCTTCGTTCCAGAAAGATGGGAATCCCTTGTTCACTAACTTGTCAAATTGCTTTTTAAACTGGATTACTTCTTTCCTTATTTCTCCTGCTTTGGCCTCGATGTTTTCGATATGTGAGTATTTGCCCAAGATCCTTCTGGCCCAAGTGATGACAGAAATTCTGTTAGTTATACTCATGGTTGTTAGGTCTGCCTCGGATAGACTGTTTAAAAATGTAATTGCTCTCTGGGCGATTTCTTTAGGCTTTCTGTTTAGGCTTTCCTTGACTGCCTGGCAACTGTTGAAGGCATCTTTGGCTACTTTTTCTTTAACTCTTATATAATCCAGATACGGCCTAAGTTTTTCAACTTCTTTAATGATCTGGTCCCATACCATATGTTTACATCCCTGCATGGCAGCTTGTCCTGTTGCATGAGCAGCCAATCCTTTATTATTACTGCTCAATTCCTGATTATTTGCCTGCAAGGTTTTTATTTCTTTTTCTTTTGCTTCATTTTCTTCTTTTAATTTCTGTATTTCTGCCTTCAACAATTTAATTTCATTATCTTTTAAACTTATTTGAGACATTGCCTGCAAAATCCCATCTACATCATTCTTATCTTCTTCGGGGCCTGCCTGTACCTGCTGTTGACTGTTTTCTGCTAGTTGTTTTCTCACTGTTGCCAATTGTTCTTCCAAAAGGAACCTTTCTTTTTCCCAGTAGTCTTTTTCATCTGACAGCTTTAACCATTTAGCTGTGACATCATTGACTTCGTTAGCTAACTCTTCTTTCTCTTTTTCTAATATAGTCAATTCTGCACCTTGAATGAGTATAGCATCTGGGATTTTTAACTTTCGTCTCAATGTTAAAATCATTTCTTCCTTCTCCTGTAATAGTTTGGTAGCTGCAGCTCCATCTTTATTAATTAAGTCCATTTGCAGCTTCTTAATTTGATGTTGTCGAGACTTATTCTCTGCCTTTTCTTGCCTCAACTGATTATTTAATTTTTCTACTGAATTTTTTAGTTTGTTTGCTCTCAATGTGGCCCCCAAATAGTCTGAGTATATAACTTCTCCAGCTTGTCTATGTAACAAAATTTTGTCAGGGGCATTTATCTTCGACAAATCTACACTCATCTCTGAGATCTTGTCTTTGGTCACAACTGAAAATTTTAAAGAATTTTCTTTGATGTTCCTGCTGGTGAACAAGCTCACTTCATTGTTTGATATATTTCTGACCTTTGGAAACAATAAACTTGTTTGTTTCGCAGATTCCTGTTTGTTTTTACTATGTTCATTAAATACATCCATGAAATTTTTAGGTCTATTTACATCATCCTCTACAGGGGTTTCTTCAATTTTGTATTCCCTCACTGTAACCTCTGGTATTTTATTTTCTGTAGCTTCTGCTTCTTCTGAAATGCTTGTCAATTCCTGTGACTCATCAGTCTTCAATCGTTTTCCTTTTTCTGTCTCTTCATCGTCAATAATCATAATGTCCTGTATAGGTCTTTTGGACCCCACTAATGCAGTATTGATTTCGCCTTCTGTTTCTGCCATTGCTTCCTCTAATGACCTTTCTATGTCGGCCTTGTCTGGGATAATTTCTTCTTTGTATTAGAGCCAGTTGGCTCTGTCTGCCATCCCTTCAACATTTTGATGATTCAGAGCCTTAATACGGTGTTCAATTCTTCTTTTGGATATGATGTTTAATGGGTCATATTCCAATGCTGCATCTGTCTCGAAATTCATGTCTTTTAACAATTTTTCTATATATACAGCAGCGTTCTTATTCTTTATTGTAAACGGACCTAATGTGAAAGGGTACTTAATGTCCGTTGCTTGTCTGTGGACTAAAAAATTGTTATCTTCTACAATCAATTTCTGTCTCAAAAACTCCAAGGCAAAAATCCTCAAGGTGAGGAATGCTGGTAGCACATAGGGTTTATGCTTGAACCCATACAATCTGATCACTGTGCTATCTTTTGATAAAAACCAGTCTCCTGTAGCATACTCTGTATTCAGTTGCATTGATACCTGCATTTCCGGCAATACTCTAGGCAGACTTTTTCCGAAAATCATCTTAAAGATCGTTGAGAGCATGTAATTGATGAAATTGAAAATATTGTTTTCCAGTGGAGTTGCAAAAATGATCTCTGGGAACTGTAATTCTTCTTGGCTGGATACCATAATCATTTTCATTAAAAATGCTTGAAACCTGAAATGTCTGTGTGTGGAAAAATTGACCATCTGGTCATGCATCCTTTCGGCTATGAAAGCTTCAAAATTTAGTCGGGGAATTTGACTTTCGTCAATTCCCGACTGGACTATACTTATTCTGTACAATAAACTCAATTGGAACTCAGTTATATACAAATCCGAATCTAACCCTAAAACTACGGCTAACAGTGTCAAGACCAATTGGGTATTCTCATTAAAAAGGTTGATATCTAAAGGGTAAGGGAGTTCAGAAAGGCTAGTTTCTGGTCTGAGACACGTCGACAGAAACACTTCCCTATCACTCTGAGAGGCAAGGTGAAAATTTTCAATAATTGATACATCAGAGAAAACTTCAGGGTCGAGGGTTTTGGGCAAATCTATTTCTAGGGCTCTAATCACTTCGGCTGGCTCAATTTTACAGATGGCTCTAGTTTTTTGAATGTTTAAAACAACCTTTTCTTCCCGTGAATAGTTTTCAGCACACCAGGAGACGAATTCTGGGAAAGCAGGAAATTGATCAGGGCAAAAAGCTATTAAAGATGACTGGTGAACTCTATGCGGGTCTATACCCTCTTTTAACAGCTCAGATAACTTCACTTTTACATCGGAAACTGGGAACTTAATAAGGGTATCGAAGACGTCTTCATCTCTGTCTTCTAGGGCATCTTTCGACCTACAAACGTCTATATCTTGTACAGTCTCCATCTAAATGCTTCTTTTAAACAAATTTCCGTTTAAAGAGAGTGACAGGTCACCAGACCCTACCTGTAATTGCTTGCTTTTCGCCTTCTGTCGCAATCGCCGGCTTCCACCAGTCTTCGGAGCTCTCCAGGATAACGACACATACAAAATGCCGTTATGTGGAGCCCTTTCTTTTTATATAAGCCTTTTTAGACTAACCTCCTTGCACCTTTACGGACGTGGGTCGTTTTCATCCGTTGATCTTTGAACCATCGTTTTGAACCGTCAGATCTTGTCCATCCTTATTGCACCGGCGGTATCCGCGATCGAAAAGGTGGTTTCCTTTTCCGGTTTGGTATCCGCGCGGATGCATCATCTGCTGACACCTGTCTAGGCGGTTTATTCTCCGCGACCGCTTTCCTTTATATCCTGTGCGCATGTTCCTGGCCGCGGATGAAATGCTGGTCGTTGATTTGATTGAAACATGTATTGGCTTTCCGATCCTTGCAAAGTATAGTGCCACGTGCCACGGTCTCATCAATCCATTCCTCGCTCGCCACCTGTTAGGTCCCACCTTGCCACGTAAGAGATCTTTCCACCTTTCTGTAATAGGTGGTTCCGCGCGGTGTTATGGTGGTTTCTGATACCACTTTCTCCAAGCGCGGATGAATGAATGTGGGACACGTGCCTTGGTGGTATTATGTCCGCTACCACCCTCCATCGTTTGTTGGCGATCACTTTGGCGACGCGGGGTTAATATGAACCGTTGATTTGGATCTATGCTATCTCCGCCGACGAAACCTGACCGGGGCTTAACCTTTATATTATATTTTGCTAGCGGACTTTATACATATGGGTTTTTCTCTTATTTTTTATATAAAAAACCTTCAACTTAACCCTTTTAGTGATGATTCTTTCTCTTAGGGTCTTTTAGCAAAAATTTCAATTTTTTTTAGACCTGGTGTCAACAACTGGCTCCAACTGGGGATGCTATCCTCCCTGCGAGGTAGCAAAGAACATCGTAGACCAAGTGCCTGATCCATTGGGCCAAATTCAAATTTCAAAATTTTATTTATTTATTTATTTATTTATTTATTTTTTTTTTGAAATATTTACACTGTACAAGAACTTTCTTCCACTACCATCTGTTAGGACAAATAATGTTTGAGATGCCTCCCATTTACTGGCCCTCCAGGACAAAATTCTCCATTGCAATTTTTTAGGATAAAAGCATTTTCTCCTTGGCATCCTGCAATAATATATGGACCTTTCCATAAATGTTCAAACTTTCCATGGTGCTCTTCTTTCCTGGAATCCCATTTCAAAACCAAATCATTTATTTGAAAATCTCTTTCCTTAACTTTTCTGTCAAAAGTCTTTTTCATTTTTTCTTGATGTATTTGGGTCCTGTTATATGCTTTTTCTCTGACTTCGTGCAATTCTATCATTTGATTTATTCTTCTTTGCATATGATTTGGTTCTTCACCAACTTCTTGTAACAGTTTCATGACTGGCAATCCTAAAGAGACAGGAAAAACTACTTCTGTACCATATACCAACTGAAAAGGAGAAGTACTAATTGCTCTTTTCGTACTGATTCTGTCTGCCCATAGAGCATATTTCAGTTTGGTGTGCCAAGCCCTCTTATTATCCTCTAACAACTTCTTTATGATTCTCACCAAACTTTTATTTGAAGATTCGGCTAATCCATTTCCTTGTGGATAATAAGCTGTTGAATGATTCAGATGTATATGATATTTATGACAGAAATTTATCATCTTTTTTGACTTGAATGCTGGGGCATTATCTGTCACTATCCTTTTAGGGCAACCAAACCTGGACAAAATATTTTCTTCCAAAAAGTTCATAATCACCGTCTCTGTAGCATTTCTGGTTGGTATGGCCTCAATCCATTTTGTGAAATAATCCGTAGCAGTCAAAATCCATTTGTGTTGTCCTGAAGAATTCGGGTTAATTTCACCAATAAAATCTAACCCCCACTGTTGGAACGGTGCTTCAACTGAAATGGGTTTCAGTGGAAATGGTAATAATTCTCTTTTTCCATCGAAAATTTGACATTCATGACATTTAGTTATTTCTTTATACACATCGGAATACATGCTAGGCCAGTAAAAACCAGCTCTAAGAATTTTGTTTACTGTAGCCTTCCATGAATGATGTCCTCCACACATACCTTTATGAAATTCCACCATAATATGCTGTGCCTCATTCTCTAAAAGACAATTTAACAATATTCCTCCTGGATCTTTCCAAAACAAATTTCCATTTAATATGCAAAACTTTGCAGCTTTCAGTTTTACTGACCTGGCCCTTATTTTTTCCATGTCTGCAGGTGCTTGGAGATTCTGTAAGACATATACAATATCTGAGTACCAGGGAGATAAAGAAAAATCTTCAATTATTGGTGACTTTGGAACATCCTCGGATGAGGTTTCAGCCATAAAATTTATACTGAGGGAATCCAAATTTGTTTCTGTCATCATTTTAGCTAAACCTTGACCTTTTATTAATTTGGTGGGTTTAATGTCCAGGTCATATTCTAGCAATACTGCTATCCATTTTTCTCTTTTCCCTTCAGGATCAGGTTGTGTAAGAATATCTTTTACTGCTGATGATGGAACATGAGCTATTGTATGAGAATGCAAAATATATATTCTGAAATCCTTCAATGCTTTCACCAAAGCATAAGCTTGTTTTTCCATGATGTTGTATTTTAATTCTGCATCTCTCAGAATTTTACTAAAAAATGCAATAGGCTGTTCTATACCTTCTTGATTCTTCTGCAACAGTACTCCAGCCACTGTGTGCTCCGATGCATATGTGAACATAATGAAATCCCTTGTATAATCTGGACTGATTAATACCGGTGCTTCGGTCAAAGCTTTCTTGATGTTTTCAAAGGATTTTCTTGCTTCTTCATTCCATTTGATTTCTCTATCTTTTCTCAACATCTCAGTGATATTTCTTAAAATTTCAGCAAAACTGGGGATGAACCTCCTCAACCAATTTACCCTTCCTATGAATGACTGAATTTCTTTCTTACTTCTAGGAATTCCCACCTTTTGTATTGCAGATACTCGTTCTGGATCAATCTTAATTCCTTCTTTGGATATGATGTGTCCCAATAACCTTCCTTCTTCCATACAAAAATGTGATTTCTTAGGATTTAACGAAATTCCAAACCTCCTACATTTTATGAAAACTCTTTCCAAATGTTTCCAGTGATCAGCGACGTTCTTTGAATAAACAGTGATATCATCCATGTAGACCACCACAATTTTGTCCCTTTCGTCTGCAAATGCAATATCCATAGCTCTCTGAAATGTTGCTCCTGCATTCATTAGACCAAATGGCATTTTGGCGTACATAAACGTTCCCCAAGGTGTAGTAAAAGCAGTTTTTTCTTGATCTTCTGGGTGGACTTTGATTTGATTATAACCTGAAAAACCATCTAGCATGGAAATTCTCTCAGCTCCCACAACTTGTTGTAAAACCTGGTCCATTTTAGGGAGTGGATAATTATCTTTCAACGAAGCTCTGTTCAAGTTTCTAAAATCCACACACAGCCTTATTTCTCCATTCTTTTTCCTCACAGGTACTAAATTTGCTAACCACTTGGAAAACCTCAGAGACACAATTATCTTAGCATCAAACAACTTCCTCACCTCTTTTTCTATCACTGGCAGTAGCTTGGGATTTATTCTTCTCAACTTTTGCTTAAAAGGCTTTTCACCTGGTTTAATTGGAATTGTATGTTGTATAACAGAAATATCATATTCCTTTAAATCCTCATAGCTCCAAGCAAAAACATCTGAAAACCTTTTCATTACTTCCACACTTTTATCTTCTTCTTTTCTTGGTAACTTCTTTGAAAGTTTTACTAATTTGGGATCCTTTTCAGAACCTAGATTATAATCCTTCACATCTTCAGGCTTTGGTTCAATCTTTGGATTTTTTACCACGTCATTTTTATCAAATAACTTTTCTAAAGGAATTAAACCTCTAGGGATAACATTATTCTTTAGTTGAATAATATCCTTACCTCCGATCTTCTGTTTGAATTTTTCGGCTTCCTCCGGAGAATCCACTTCGTCTGGACCCATCTCATCACCTTCTGCATCAATAGATCTGTAATGGAACTCATCTGTCATTTCCAAAAAGCGTTTGATCTGTTGGTCATCTTCAAAGACCTGCCAATGCTTGACATTGTCTGGAATAGATGGTCTATGTATGACTTCGATATTATATTCCTTTTTAGAAAAGGCGGGGGTTTTGAATGCAGCTCCAGCAGTGGCTAAAGAATCTGCTACAGTGTTGCTAACTCGGGGAATTGAAATAACATCATGTTCATCAAAGAAGTTTTCCAATAAATCCCACACTTCATTCCTATAGGACCTCATTTTCGGGTGTTTGGTCTGATAAATAGCTTTTATTTGATTTATAACCAATTCAGAATCCCCAAATACCTCAATCTTTTTTGCTTTCAATTCTTTCAACACATTCAATCCCAGAATTAAGGCCTCATACTCTGCAACATTGTTGGTACATTCAAAATTCAATTGGTAAGAAAACATTAGAAATTCTCTGTCAGGTGTAATTATCCATACTCCTGCTCCAGCTCCTTCTCTGCTTCTAGCTCCATCAAAGTGCATTGTCCAGGTACCTTCTTTTCTGATCTTTTCTCTCAACAATTTTTCCTCCTTATTTTCTTTAGGTTCAATTAAATCAATCTTCTCTTTAGATTCAACATCATTGTACAAAATGCAGGACCCCAGATCGGTGTCTAAAGCATAAATGGCATGTTTCTCAGGTTCTTTTAAATCACTTACCAAATAAGAAGCTCTCTTTTCAGTATACAATCTTCTGTGTACTCCCAACACTGGAATAGTAGCGAAGGACATATCCATTTGTAGAGTTCCCTTTAACTTTGAAGCCCACGACCTAGACAATAACATACCAAACTTTGCAGGGATATCAGCAACTACCACATCCATGAGAATACCTTTGGCTGGTATTTTACTGAGATTGACGGTCAAATCTTTAATCAACCCTAAACATTTAACTTTCCTTGAATCAAAAGAGAATAAGTCATCATATGGTCTTGTGATCTCCAATCCTAGAGAATCTACTACAAGTTTAGGCATCAAATTATGAGAAGCTCCGGAATCCAACATACAGTTATGTACCACTTTATCATGAATATCCAAATTCACATAGAAAGGAGAAACTTCTTCCAAACTATTGTCTTCCATTCTTGATCCTAAACAGATATTAGGATTATCATCATCTAAATCCAAAGTGTCTACTTCCACCCGATTTTCTACCTGCATCATCTTGAAAATTTGTTCCTTGTACTCCTTGTTCTTCAGTATTTCATTAAAGGGTACTGAAATCTTGACTTTTGACATTTCATTCTGTATGTTGAAAGGAACCAAACTCTTATCATTTTCTTTCGTTGGATCTTTCTTGATATCTGGAATTATCTTGGGTACATCTTCATTTTCCTTTCTCTTAGTTTGTGGTTCAGACTGACTTGTAGAAGCTTTATCAACATTTCTTTTTGACTTGCCTATTGGTTCTTTCCCTTTGTCAATTACAACATCTCGGTTCCTCAGATTCATCTTTCTTTGAAGATCATTTATGGCGTTTTGATAACCAATCTGGTATTGATCACTCCCCATTTCCAAACTACAACATTCTCCTTCTGCCATGAACATATCATGCTCCTGTTTAGTCAAATATACTTCCGGATCAGAACTGCCACAATGATGAATATCTCCTTCAGGCATTTCGGCTTCAGATTCTCCAGCAATGTAATTCTCAGGAAAAGGAGGTCGGATGTGATCGTCTTCTGCATTCCTTGGGTTTGTCTGTCCTCTCGGTCTTACAGCTGGAACAAAAGGCCTTCTAAAGTTAGGGTTTCTGATTTGAGGTTCTGCTGGTTCTTTATTTGGAGTTTTATTGTCCACTACTAATCTTTCTAGCAATTTTTCCATAGTTTTCATCATCGCTTCGAACTTTATATCAGTAGAGGAAGAAGAAGCAGAAGAAGAAGCCACATTTTGATTATCTTCTCTAATTTTCTTTCTATCCATATCTCTGTGTCTCATTTTTCCAGAAGCCATCATATTAGCCTCAACTTCTACTGCATCTTTCATCATTATTGCCAAAGTAGTCGATCTTCTTTCTCTTAATGTGCATGAAAAATCACCTTCAAAAGCATCAGCATAATGTAACTTGGCTGCTCCTACTGGAGGTTTTATATCTGTAGGGATTGAATTATAGACTTTCATAAATCTGGCAGAAAACTCCTGAACTGACTCAAACCCTCCTTTTTTCAAATTGTTGTATTGGGTCAATACCTGTGAAGGATTCTTCTGATCTTCCCATCTTTCTATAAAAAGGGTTGTAAAGGCATCATAATTTGCAATAGATCCAGCGGCCAAAGCTCTAAACCATTTTTTCACTTCACCTCTCAAACTTTGGGCAAACAACCTCATTTTAGCATCATCAAAATCTACTTCTTCTAAATCAATAAAATCGCTGAAATTATCAACATGTTGCTGTGCTGTATAATTTCCCTCATTATCAAAAGTAAATATCCTCTGTGCATAATTTTGAGGCAAATCATGTAAAACTGCTGGCAAAACCAAAGGAGCAAATCTGGCAGCCATGGGTGGTGGGTTATGAGGTGCAACTGCAGTCGTCTGTTGTCTATTACCCGGTACAGGTATTCTTTGGGTTTTGGATATTTCAGGTGCTTTCCTCTCAGATCTTTGTAAATTTTCCCAAACAGATTTTAAAGAATAGTCCCACAAACTTTGTGGATCAACTTTTGTTTCTCTCAAATCAGAATATGACTTAGTTCTAAACAAAATCTTTTCACTGGAACCAATATTTTCTTCTTCAAACAAATGTTCTTGCAAAGAAGGAAATATATTTGAAAACTGGGAAATACCTTCTTTAGTCTTGCCTTTGATTTTCTCCGTCTTGAGGAGTTTTTCAGGATTATCTACACCCGAAAAGAACTGCGAACCGGGATTCCTTCTTGTAGCCACAATGTCTTTCTCAACTTAATCTCAAAACTTCTAAAAATTGTCACAAGTGAAGTCGCCAGGGCAATATCTACAACCAACTTGTTTCAAACTTCCTTGCCCAAGAAATTTGAGCTTTCTTTGTCGTTTCTCCCAGGGAAAATTTCACTTTCGTCCCCGGCAATGGCGCCAAAAATGTTAGCACTTAGATTTTATTCCGGTTGTAAGAAAATAAGACCTAAGGTAACCTATTTCAAACCAATCTTTAGGTAGAAGAACTAACCATTTTCTCTACCAGAGAGGGCTCTCTCAGGATATATATATGAAGGTTAAAATATATAAAGGTTTCCTTAAAACTTCTCAAAAGATATTTTCTGGTCGAAAAGGTAAACAAGAAACATTGGGCATGGAGTCAAAGCTTTCAGAATGTATAATAAACCAGCAAGAGATTTTCACCATAAAGATTTTCACAGAGGCAAGATAGTAATCATGTTACAGTCAATTTGATTTTTCAGGCGACATAGAAAGAAGTAAAGACATTCCATTAACAACAGGTATCTATCCAGGATAAATCTATTGTCAACTTTGGAGAATAAAATGGATGTTTAAATGCAGATAAAATGAGGCATAACCAGTATGAATCTCAAGTTATTTCAAATGTTCATTTAAACATAGAAGAAAAACACCATGGGAGATATAACGAAGAAGATAACATGCACATATAAGGATAAGGAAAATAACAGACTGCAAGACTGATTAACTCATGAATCTCTGTATCAAAGGATAGGTATCATCACTGTACTGCCTTTATTTCAAAAATGAACTTCAAAACATACTTGTTTCTCAAAAAATTTCCAACCCCTCCAATAATGACCTCCATTGTCTTTTATACAAAATTTTCAGAAGAAGCTCCACATAACTGCTTCTTCTAACTAATAATTAAAAATATTTAACTAAAAATAACTGTCTTCGAGTAACCCATAACTGTCTTTCAGATAATATTACAAATTTAAAATAAAAAGTCTTTTTGCCACTTGGCAAGACTTTTGGATATCATCATTTTTGCCACATGGCAAGAATTTCAAAGGCATTTAAGTATGAACAGAATATCTGGTCTTCCCGTACTTCTCTACATAATTCCATTGGTCAGCCGTGGGTAGGTCATAACTGGTCATTTCTTTCACCAAGACTCGCATCTCGATATGACCTGCATAAGAAATAGGAAGAAGGTTTGCGCAAGTTGAAATCAACATATTTAAAATTTCAAATTCCCCTGACATTTTCTCCATTAAGATTTTTCCTGTGAGCATGTGATCTATCTGCTGGAATTTTCGGTGATCCATCCTGATATCAAACAATAATCTTTTATAATCATTCTGAGGAATTAATTCATTATCTTCGTTCCAGAAAGATGGGAATCCCTTGTTCACTAACTTGTCAAATTGCTTTTTAAACTGGATTACTTCTTTCCTTATTTCTCCTGCTTTGGCCTCGATGTTTTCGATATGTGAGTATTTGCCCAAGATCCTTCTGGCCCAAGTGATGACAGAAATTCTGTTAGTTATACTCATGGTTGTTAGGTCTGCCTCGGATAGACTGTTTAAAAATGTAATTGCTCTCTGGGCGATTTCTTTAGGCTTTCTGTTTAGGCTTTCCTTGACTGCCTGGCAACTGTTGAAGGCATCTTTGGCTACTTTTTCTTTAACTCTTATATAATCCAGATACGGCCTAAGTTTTTCAACTTCTTTAATGATCTGGTCCCATACCATATGTTTACATCCCTGCATGGCAGCTTGTCCTGTTGCATGAGCAGCCAATCCTTTATTATTACTGCTCAATTCCTGATTATTTGCCTGCAAGGTTTTTATTTCTTTTTCTTTTGCTTCATTTTCTTCTTTTAATTTCTGTATTTCTGCCTTCAACAATTTAATTTCATTATCTTTTAAACTTATTTGAGACATTGCCTGCAAAATCCCATCTACATCATTCTTATCTTCTTCGGGGCCTGCCTGTACCTGCTGTTGACTGTTTTCTGCTAGTTGTTTTCTCACTGTTGCCAATTGTTCTTCCAAAAGGAACCTTTCTTTTTCCCAGTAGTCTTTTTCATCTGACAGCTTTAACCATTTAGCTGTGACATCATTGACTTCGTTAGCTAACTCTTCTTTCTCTTTTTCTAATATAGTCAATTCTGCACCTTGAATGAGTATAGCATCTGGGATTTTTAACTTTCGTCTCAATGTTAAAATCATTTCTTCCTTCTCCTGTAATAGTTTGGTAGCTGCAGCTCCATCTTTATTAATTAAGTCCATTTGCAGCTTCTTAATTTGATGTTGTCGAGACTTATTCTCTGCCTTTTCTTGCCTCAACTGATTATTTAATTTTTCTACTGAATTTTTTAGTTTGTTTGCTCTCAATGTGGCCCCCAAATAGTCTGAGTATATAACTTCTCCAGCTTGTCTATGTAACAAAATTTTGTCAGGGGCATTTATCTTCGACAAATCTACACTCATCTCTGAGATCTTGTCTTTGGTCACAACTGAAAATTTTAAAGAATTTTCTTTGATGTTCCTGCTGGTGAACAAGCTCACTTCATTGTTTGATATATTTCTGACCTTTGGAAACAATAAACTTGTTTGTTTCGCAGATTCCTGTTTGTTTTTACTATGTTCATTAAATACATCCATGAAATTTTTAGGTCTATTTACATCATCCTCTACAGGGGTTTCTTCAATTTTGTATTCCCTCACTGTAACCTCTGGTATTTTATTTTCTGTAGCTTCTGCTTCTTCTGAAATGCTTGTCAATTCCTGTGACTCATCAGTCTTCAATCGTTTTCCTTTTTCTGTCTCTTCATCGTCAATAATCATAATGTCCTGTATAGGTCTTTTGGACCCCACTAATGCAGTATTGATTTCGCCTTCTGTTTCTGCCATTGCTTCCTCTAATGACCTTTCTATGTCGGCCTTGTCTGGGATAATTTCTTCTTTGTATTCGAGCCAGTTGGCTCTGTCTGCCATCCCTTCAACATTTTGATGATTCAGAGCCTTAATACGGTGTTCAATTCTTCTTTTGGATATGATGTTTAATGGGTCATATTCTAATGCTGCATCTGTCTCGAAATTCATGTCTTTTAACAATTTTTCTATATATACAGCAGCGTTCTTATTCTTTATTGTAAACGGACCTAATGTGAAAGGGTACTTAATGTCCGTTGCTTGTCTGTGGACTAAAAAATTGTTATCTTCTACAATCAATTTCTGTCTCAAAAACTCCAAGGCAAAAATCCTCAAGGTGAGGAATGCTGGTAGCACATAGGGTTTATGCTTGAACCCATACAATCTGATCACTGTGCTATCTTTTGATAAAAACCAGTCTCCTGTAGCATACTCTGTATTCAGTTGCATTGATACCTGCATTTCCGGCAATACTCTAGGCAGACTTTTTCCGAAAATCATCTTAAAGATCGTTGAGAGCATGTAATTGATGAAATTGAAAATATTGTTTTCCAGTGGAGTTGCAAAAACGATCTCTGGGAACTGTAATTCTTCTTGGCTGGATACCATAATCATTTTCATTAAAAATGCTTGAAACCTGAAATGTCTGTGTGTGGAAAAATTGACCATCTGGTCATGCATCCTTTCGGCTATGAAAGCTTCAAAATTTAGTCGGGGAATTTGACTTTCGTCAATTCCCGACTGGACTATACTTATTCTGTACAATAAACTCAATTGGAACTCAGTTATATACAAATCCGAATCTAACCCTAAAACTACGGCTAACAGTGTCAAGACCAATTGGGTATTCTCATTAAAAAGGTTGATATCTAAAGGGTAAGGGAGTTCAGAAAGGCTAGTTTCTGGTCTGAGACACGTCGACAGAAACACTTCCCTATCACTCTGAGAGGCAAGGTGAAAATTTTCAATAATTGATACATCAGAGAAAACTTCAGGGTCGAGGGTTTTGGGCAAATCTATTTCTAGGGCTCTAATCACTTCGGCTGGCTCAATTTTACAGATGGCTCTAGTTTTTTGACTGTTTAAAACAACCTTTTCTTCCCGTGAATAGTTTTCAGCACACCAGGAGACGAATTCTGGGAAAGCAGGAAATTGATCAGGGCAAAAAGCTATTAAAGATGACTGGTGAACTCTATGCAGGTCTATACCCTCTTTTAACAGCTCAGATAACTTCACTTTTACATCGGAAACTGGGAACTTAATAAGGGTATCGAAGACGTCTTCATCTCTGTCTTCTAGGGCATCTTTCGACCTACAAACGTCTATATCTTGTACAGTCTCCATCTAAATGCTTCTTTTAAACAAATTTCCGTTTAAAGAGAGTGACAGGTCACCAGACCCTACCTGTAATTGCTTGCTTTTCGCCTTCTGTCGCAATCGCCGGCTTCCACCAGTCTTCGGAGCTCTCCAGGATAACGACACATACAAAATGCCGTTATGTGGAGCCCTTTCTTTTTATATAAGCCTTTTTAGACTAACCTCCTTGCACCTTTACGAACGTGGGTCGTTTTCATCCGTTGATCTTTGAACCATCGTTTTGAACCGTCAGATCTTGTCCATCCTTATTGCACCGGCGGTATCCGCGATCGAAAAGGTGGTTTCCTTTTCCGGTTTGGTATCCGCGCGGATGCATCATCTGCTGACACCTGTCTAGGCGGTTTATTCTCCGCGACCGCTTTCCTTTATATCCTGTGCGCATGTTCCTGGCCGCGGATGAAATGCTGGCCGTTGATTTGATTGAAACATGTATTGGCCTTCCGATCCTTGCAAAGTATAGTGCCACGTGCCACGGTCTCATCAATCCATTCCTCGCTCGCCACCTGTTAGGTCCCACCTTGCCACGTAAGAGATCTTTCCACCTTTCTGTAATAGGTGGTTCCGCGCGGTGTTATGGTGGTTTCTGATACCACTTTCTCCAAGCGCGGATGAATGAATGTGGGACACGTGCCTTGGTGGTATTATGTCCGCTACCACCCTCCATCGTTTGTTGGCGATCACTTTGGCGACGCGGGGTTAATATGAACCGTTGATTTGGATCTATGCTATCTCCGCCGACGAAACCTGACCGGGGCTTAACCTTTATATTATATTTTGCTAGCGGACTTTATACATATGGGTTTTTCTCTTATTTTTTATATAAAAAACCTTCAACTTAACCCTTTTAGTGATGATTCTTTCTCTTAGGGTCTTTTAGCAAAAATTTCAATTTTTTTTAGACCTGGTGTCAACAATGGCGATGACGGTGATGATGATGATGACCATAATGATCAAGATGAAGAAGATGATGATGGTGATGATGATAATGATGGTGATGATGATGATAATGAAGATGATGATGATGATGATGATGTGGTTCTCTAACCCATATAAACAAGGTAATTTTGGAAGATAAGGAAGAAAACAAGGTGGTTCTCTAACCCATATCAGGCTTTGTCAAAGAAATATTTGGCATATCAGTGGGACACATACTTGATTGCAATGTTTTTCACACTAGGGAGGGGTCTTCTTTCCCAATACATACTTCATGGTTAATATACATAGGATTAGAATCTATATTCTTCTTAGAGGACATGGTATGGAGTCAATAACCAAGGGATTAGGTCCTACATGTTGCTTTTAGGGCTCATGGTTTATTAATAGGGGACCATAACACAAGACATGCACTCTAGCATAAATATTTGTCCCACAAGTGGGATACAAACCCAATTGAAATGTTTGTCACATGAAGAGTAGTCTCCTAACCCAAGACATTATTCAAGGCCAAAAATAAGCAATTTCTATCCCAAATGTTGATTATATGACTTGTGGTTCATCCATAAATCCATAGATCATGACACATGCCCTAGGGAAGGAAATTTCATAATTAACATATGAGATAGATGTTGAGATTTAGGTCACCAAGGATGTTCCTCTTGGACTATGGTAAGCTTCAAATCTAAAAACTAGGGGTTTAAGATAACAACATTGTTTCTATGGCTGTTTGACAAACCCAAATATGAATGCAACACCAACTATCCCCTCCTAATTATGCACCTAATTGTTTCCCCCATTTATGAATATTTTCCTATTATGCATCTTAGTAGAGGCAACCACAACTAGTTATTTGGCCATTCTTCCATAAGTATTAGATCTGGGATGAGCAAAGTCAAACCAGATTATATTGACAAACGGTTATGACTAGACAACATGAGTATTTTCCCCATGGGATAGAGATAAGGACGGTGACACATAAATTTCATGACATGAATTTGCTCATCCAAAAACCCGCAATCATGACATTAGTGCTATATCTATTACAAAGGGTGAAGGAAACCATCATTACATTAATAGAGCATATTGTTTTTTTAGAGGTTATTCCTATTGTGTTAAATGAAGAAAATTGGGTTTGGAATACTTTATGATATGAACCTCACAATATTCAGTGACATGGTAATAAACTGTTCATTATATGCACTTACCTGTAGCATACAACTAGCAAAAAGCTATTAAGAAATACTAAACAGATATGACTTATGCCTATATTGTTGAATTCAGGTTTTTGTTGTTGTTCCCAAAGGTAGGTTCTTGGATTTCTTATTACAGTTCAATAAGGAGCCTTTGTATTTTGTCCTACAAGGCATGACATTTATCATTGAAATGCCCATTTAATATCTGATAAGAGTAGTATTTCTGATTTCCTTGGCCAACCAAACATGCCGCCTCTTTAGTAGAACCAATGGTGATTGACAAACTAAGGGATGGAAAGGTCCATGAGGGTGACATCAATACCATAGTTTAGGGACATCTCTTCCGTTGGTATAATTCAAGACATTCTTTTCCAATTGCAACCTTTGTGGTAACTTTGGCATTGAAAGAGGAGACTAGATAAACTATAATAAGTTTGACACCCCAACTTTAGGAGTAGTTGTAGTAGCAATATCATGTGTAAAGATGACTGGTGTAAAGGGAAACCTCATGGAGCATTCTTGAGAAGATAAAATAATGATTTTTAAAGGGTTTAGGGTGTTTAGACCCTATTTCCTTTTTTTCTTTTCATGATGTGGATATGAAGAACTTCTCGGGGACTACTCACATGAGTGGAGAAGTATGAGATTGACTTGTAGTAGGATTTGGGTCCATCTTATCATATTTTTTTGCATATTGCAAATTGTTGAGGGCAGTTCTAAATTATGTAACCATTAACAATAAAACTGCGTCAATAGAGCCATGATGTTGAGGCTTTCTAATACCAAATTTGCAGTATAATAGAGGCATATTGTATTGGTAGGTGAGAACATTAGAGGTATAATTTTATTTCCCTAGCAAACAAAATTATCACCAAAATCCAAGGGTAGACTAGAGGGTGCATCCATAGCTCATTTCATACATACAAATTTAGATTTTTGTGGCATCATTAAAGATACAACAATCATATCTCATAATTACCTTTAAATCTCAAACCTTGCACAACCAAACAACATATAAAGGTGTGTACTCACATGTGAATCTAAGCACCAAAACTCAACCAAAAAAAAAACTATTAACGTCAACATCTACAGGGTTGATTTGAGGTTGGAAAAACTAGAGTTATTCCCTACCACTAAGTTTGAGACTACTAGAAGATTTGCACAAATGTTACCTTACAATAAGAGGAAATTTGTTCATGTATTTTCCATCCCATATGTGATGTGAATAGGGTCAAGTTGTATAAAATTGTTGGCTAGGAGAACTGACATGTGTTATGTTGGGAGGATGTGGTGTGAATCCTCCATGGTTAACTTAGTTTATGTAGTAGTTTCTTCCTCATCCATTATTGTTTCAATCGGTTAATATACACTCTAGTGCATGACATGATTTTGATGATTATGGTTAATATATACTCTAGGTATTGAGACTTGTAGAGTGACACACATACGTTATATTATTTAGGTGCATCAATAGAAAACTTAATTTAACATAGGTAGTTGTTTTCTATGGAATTGGAAGGAATATGAAGTTAAGACCATAATGTTGTTGTTTCATGCATTTGTTCATACATTACATTTTGAAACCATAATATAACTAGGCTAGTGATGTCAAAGGTCAAGCCTCATGGGTTTGGGCAGGTTGAAATGATCACACCCAAAATGAATAGCAACAATAATTTGTGCCAAACGAAATTTCGATGTAATTGAGAGCAAGTGAAGGTAATCGGTTCAAAATATTTAGGCTTGGTACAAATGAAAATCAAGTGAAGACATGATGTGGTGAATGCCCAAGTCCCAATAGAGTAACAATAAGGGAGCTCACAACCATATAAACATCTT
The DNA here is from genome assembly GCA_027924585.1 of Larix kaempferi. Classification (NCBI taxonomy): domain Eukaryota; kingdom Viridiplantae; phylum Streptophyta; class Pinopsida; order Pinales; family Pinaceae; genus Larix; species Larix kaempferi. The sequence continues at coordinate 1,003,353 of BSBM01000153.1, forward strand.
CAAACAATAAAGGTCAAGCTACGCATTAAATGGCGAGTTTATGTTACCATCTAAAATCAAACAAGAATGAGATCCATTGAGAATCATTCATTCCCAAGCAATCAACCATGACTATAAAAACCATAAGGAACTCATAAAAATGCTAAGTATACTAAGGTCAAGACACCTTATAGCAAATTAATCTCGATTCAAACCCAACTTTGAAGAAAAATTAACAAGTATCATATACATTTGGTCTACTCATGCATTTAAGTTTGGTGGATAGGTTTCTCACTAACATGGTAAATGAATTTGAATTGGAGTTTGGTTCAATATATTCAAATTGTGGCAAGACCAAGGTTTGACATCCATTGTTTCTTGTGTCATTTTGGATTCCTTCTTATACGAAAATGAGGCATTCAAAATTTAATTTTGGCCATTTTTTCCAATTTTCATGAACATGCATGACAATTAAAGCAAAAATCACTTACTAATCAACAAATGCATTTTCAAGCTTGGGGGAGGCATGCTAACTATGTATGATGATAGTGGAAAATGCACACCTTAATGCATTGTAATTTTATAATATGAATTATGCATACCCAACAAGGTCCTATTTGAACTTTTTTCCCATGGTGCAGGTAGAACCAAACAGGTATTTGTCAGATCTGTCTTCCTTGAGTGAGGGGAGTTTAAGAAGGCTAGAGGAAAGTGAGACATCCAATATATCTACAAGAGTTATATCAACTAGATGTCAAAATATCAGAAGAAAATTCCATAAACGCATGGAATTTTTTCTCGTTGAAGGTGGGTCATGTTCCTATGATGATGAGACAATAGGCGACATCGAGGTGCCCTTGAGAGCAAACATCTAGTGAAACAATGGGTACCCAAGGATCTTCCTCAACTGAACACAGATTTTTGTGTGAACGAGAGGATATATCGAATTGCACGGTCATCATTACATGGTTTGGGGTTGTTTTGCATGGATGGCATAAAGGTCCGTTATGACAGATGTACATAATTGATGGAGTATGTTGGATCCTGTTACAAATACAAAGATTGGATGCGCTTGGTCCAATATACACGAAGTATGCGCAGATATGGATTGTCATCAAATTATTTACAGATGAAAGACAAAGATCAAAATAAAGGAGCAACGTTGTACATTGATGGAAGGCCAAAAGCCACAGGGAATATTGCGGGGTTTATAAACAGTACAAAACCAGGGTCTACAATTAAGCAACCCAACTGCATATTTGAGGGGCATGAAGGAAACCATGTTTTTTTATGTGCCATTAAATCAATAGTTGCATGGGAAGAGTTGCTTATTAATTACAATTTGAATCGAGTAGATACAAACACGGTTACTATGAGAGAGGTACATCTAACAATTTACCCAACCTTTTATTAGTTAATTTAACATCTTAAGGATTTTTCATTAGTCTATTGTTATAATTTCGTTTGAATTTTCTATATTTACTTCGCAGGGTAGTGATTAGGGAATCTCCCTAGCAATTGGTATACAGGTATACAGTAGAACTTCCTCGAGGCAGCAGGTATACATCTTTGTAATAGTATAAATATAATATGAAAAAATAGTTTTTTTGCTGTGTTTTTTCATGAGTATATTCGTTTGGTTTATATAATGTTATTTGTATATTTGTTGCATAGTGTTGATCGGGGAAACCACCCGGCTATTGATTAGACAACAATAGCCTTGGGGAAACATGTATACCTGATTGTAATTGTACAATTTAAATATGTCAAAATGTTTTCTTATTATGTTGTTTCCGTGAGTATTTTCATTTCATATGGATAATGTTTTCTATGTTTTTGATGCAGGGTGCCATAAGGGGCACCTCCCTAGCAATAGATGATACCGGACCTGTCTCGAGGCAAAAGGTATACATCGATGCAATTATACAAATTTAATTTGAACAAAAAGTTTTTTGTTGTTGTGTTTTTTCATGAGTATATTCGATTCATTTAGATAATGTTATCTATATACTTGTTGCAGAGTGTTGATCGGGGAAACCACCCGACTGTTGGTCAGATGACAACAGCCTCGGGGAAACGGGTATAACTGATTGTAATTGTACAATTTAACTACATCAATATGTTTTCTTATTAAGTTTTTTCTGTGAGTATTTTTGTTTCGTTTAGATGATTTTCCTTATGTTTTTGATGCAGGGTTATGATCGGGGCACCTCCCTATTAGTAGATCGGGGCAGGTCCCCTATAACCATTGATCCGATGAGTAGACGATCCTCGAGGTAGCAGGTATAATTCATTGGAATTGTACAAATATAATATGGAGCATAATTTTTTTTTTGTTATGTCTTTTTCGTGTGTATATTGGTTTCATTTTGATAATGTTTTCTACTTATTTTTGGTAGGGGGATGATCGGGGAAAGTCCCCAACTGTGGATTAGACGACACCAGCATCGAGGCATAAGGTAAACCTAATTGTAATTTTAGGAATATATCATGATTGATATTTTTTGTTAATATACTTTTTCCCTTGGTCTATTACTTTCACGTCAATAATGTTTTATATATTTTTGTTGCAGACCATTGATTCGGCGTATGAACCAGCGTCGTAGCAATCAATAGCTTTTGATGTGGATGAGTTGATGTGCGATGCTGACATTGGTTCTTCTTTAGACCTGATTAATATGATAGAGAAGACCTTGAGAAAAATTAATGAGGATATCCTTCATTTGTTATTCATTCAGCCGTAGACAGATGAGATTAAAGCCGAGGTTGATGTTTTGGTAAAGAGATCTCATGCCTTGAAATTAAGTTGCGGAGTATTGAATCATAATATAAATTCATTTAGTACTTTATAATTTTTACTTGTATATGATGGTGAAATTATAAAATATGGTTTGTATTTATAGGATTTTCTACGACCACACACTATTGGTCAAGGCGGTGTCGGCCCTAGTGATGCTCGTGGAGAGTCGTCACATGAGAAAATGACTCCACGTACATCTCATGTGCCATTGTTTTCAACTGAACAGTCGGCAACATGTTCCGCAACACCCAGAGGCCAGCTGTGAGTGCACCCGCTAGTGACCAACACACACCAGATCGTGCAGAAGAAGGGGACGATACAAAGCCTGCTAGTATTGATATTGCTAAAGTAGCATTTTTTGGATCTTCCTGTGTCACTAGAATGGGTACAATACAGACAACATTTTTGGTGGACAAAGAGATTCTTCCAGTAAAGATAGAGGAGATCCCAAGTAATTATACATTGTTCAAGTTAGTTTTTATAATTTGATTGTAATATACTGATAAAACATTGTTTTTCAACTAATGATGGCATGATCGTTTGCAAGAAATGGTGTTTTTTATAAACATCTAAATGATTTTTCCTTGGATATCTTTGGGTCCACCATCTGCACAAGGTGGGATAAACAAATTAAAAATTTAAAAGATGAGCTCACTAATTGGCTGGTTGGCATGTTCAGCAACGAGACCTTTAATCAAGTCGCGGTCCTAAAGAAGGCTGGACAACATATGAAGATTGCCCGGGACCAATAGGGTTCATCTAGAAATGAACCCTAGGTATGAGTGCCCTCCAATGATTCCAGCAAGAGAGTGGAAATCCCTAGTGGAATATGGAAAGGAGAGGGCTCTGAGAAAAGAAGGAAAGCTACCACCAGGCACAGGGAGGTATGCAATACTTTCCACAATATAACTCTAAACCTTATTATTATTAATTTTTATATCATATTTGGAACATCTAATGTATTTCAACATTTTCATAGGCTATCAGAGACATCAAAGGCCATAAAGGAAAGACAATAAAAAATTGGTTAGCACAAGCTTGGGCCTGGTAGTTATTCGATTTGGTGGCACAAATTGTAAGTATTGAAACACCAGTAATGCATCCAAATAATAAATTGCAAATTATTTTCGTTTTATTGCACTGCAAAAGGTAAATTCATGACGTTATGCAAATATGCAGGTCGACTGATTCAAAGAAGTGCCCACTGAGGAAGACTTGAAGCTTGGAGTCCAACACGGCTTTGGAGTTGTTGTTGAACGCTAAAAAATCTTGTCTGGGAAAACACAGTCTTCTGGTGATCCATCTTGCGCACATGTATATAAAATCTATGATAGTTTAATGAAGATTTATTACTTGTGCAATCTATTCATTATAAATAATTGCCATAAAATATTGACTCTGTTTTGAGCAGGAAAGAAACAATCCACTTAATGTCGAGGATGGACAACAACCAATCGAAGATCTTGGTAATGAATTTATTCATATGCTACAATTTTAAATATAGCATTGCAGATGGTGAACATTAATTGTACTTTTCCATGTTTCAACTGCAAAGCATTTAGAGGGTCACACTGTACAGGTTGAGCCTAGATAGGAATATGAAGAACATGATGTGGCCACAATAGGTAAAAACACACTTTTGTAATTTTTTTTAAAGAAATACTTGTCATTAATATCAGAATATATCAATGTAACATTTTCACATTATTGCAGCAAATCCAGACCCCTTGTCGCGAAATCCACGTCGCAAGTACTCTACTAGGCAGACATCACGACAAGTTGATGAAGCACTAAGAACTGAACAACAAGTTCCAGAAGATGAGTTTTTTGTTGATTTTGTAAAGAGAAAAAAAATAGAAAGAAGTGACTGAAGAAATACTGTGTAATTATTTTTGATAATATAATGTCATGCATAATTTTTTTCCTATTGAATGAATGAATGGTTTAATGAATGTTATCCTTTATTGAATGAATGGTAAATGTTTCTTTATGATGAAATCTGCATGTTTGCACATAATTTTGTTTTCAAGTACATGCATTGGGTATGGGGAATTGAGAGTGATTTGAGGGGGGGGAGGGGCCATAAGAGTTTCCACCTTCACGTGGTTGGCCATGTTCAGTATAGAATATTAAATTATTCTCGAAACAAAGAGGAGCTCAATGACACGGGGGGTTCACTTAGTGAACTTGTTACATAGCACGATCGTTTGCAGGATATTAAAGAATATCCCTAATTTCACTAAATATTGGAAAATGCCTCCTAAAATTGTATTGTTGAACCCCCCTCCCAATATACCTTTCCAATTAAGAAAACCCCTATTTTCACCAGATATTGTAGGTATCCATTTTTATCAACCCATTTTTAATACCCCCTTTATATCATATTATCAAGGTGTAACAAACAGGATCCCTAATGCATCTTAGTATAACCAAACAAGATGCTAAAGAAAGTAGTAGTATAATGCTAACAATGATCCCACTAAGATTGCAGGGGCGACTGATCAATTTGTAGCAATGGATAGTGGAAGACCCAATGAAATCGTAATGGGGAAGGTAAAATGAGTAAAAGGAAACCCGTTCAAAGATCAATGTTACAAAGAATGTAAAAGATAGATAGTCCAATAGTTAGTGCAATGCTTATAAAAGATGAGAATTACAGATTTTTCAAACCACAACCTACCAATCTACAAATTTTATATCATGTAAATACAAATATAGCCATAGAGAGCTCATGTTTTCTATAAGCTTAATAAAATAAACTCCATAAAAATACAAAATTGAAACCCTTTTGTGGATGGAATTCCCTACCTTCCTATCAAAACAAACATCATTGACGTTTGAATCCAAATGAACATAGAAAACTTCCTCTTACTTTCCAATAACACCATATGATCATGTGCATATCTTGGATTTGGGTCATTCACAAGATTCAATGAATTACCTCTACTTCCTCTACATTTATTCTTGCAATCACGGGAATTAGCAACATTTAGTTACCTTTTCATGGGTTAATATATCTAATTCTTTTTATCTTTACAGGAGAGGAAAAAATATCCATTGTTAAGTTTCAATCATGCAATAGATATAAAGATACACAGATGGTGAAACTTATATGATACCATTTCATGGTAATAATAACACATAATGTATGTAAACAAGGAATTAGATTTTCACCTATGTTCATGTTAGTTCCAATACAATCTTAAGAAGGATGCCTTGCATATAAGAATTGAAATTTCAATTATGAATGTGCCAAATATAACTCAATCTAACAACTATTCTTAACTGGAAATGTGAAAATGTCAAAGAAGAATACAAAAAGTTGAAAGAAATTATTAGTCAAGAAAGATTGATCTAACTTTTCTTGGTTCCAGTTATCCAAGAATGATTGATCTCAATTTTATTTCTTGTCGTGGAACAAGGTCTGATTGAATCTCAATACCCACCTAAAGCCCAACCTAAAAAATGAAGAGTTAGATCTTTTACTAGAATGCCTACAAAAATTACAATATAATTGTTCAACTCCAGAACTCTCGATTAGCTACATCTCTTAACCTTGGAGTTGATGAGGAACCAAATGTACACTCACACATATTGAACAGTTTCATAGGCTACAATGTGACTTATATCTAGAAAAGAAACGCACTTCGGAAATTGGCCTCATATAGAACAACAAAAGGTATAATGTTACAAGCTTTACTCACTCTTAACACTAGAAAACTCAACCTCAATTACAAAGAAAGTGTAAAATCTTGCATACATATTCATAAGTGGTAACATTGACCTTTTGGACATCACATCAATAACATTCTACATAAAAAGACAAAATAGTACCACCCTGGCTATCTCAATGCCACAAAATTCTAATATTGTAATGCATGCTATTCCAAGAATCTTACCTCATATCTAAATAACTTCGCCAAGCAACAAAAAGAGTAACCCCACAAAAATAAAACATAGAGTAGAGTTAATAGTAATAGTTGCAATATTATCGAAATTTTAAAAATCCAAATACATTGCAGAAGTTGCTCCGAGATCTTTACAAAAACATTCAAGTCTTTGCTAGAAGAAGAAAGGATGAAAAAAATTAACTGACACATAAATCCATAAAGTTTAAATGAATTATAAACGTTCACATATATTTTTATTAAGCAAAATAGAAGATATGATAAGTCAAAATCATTGTTAAGTCAAGAGTATTAGTTTATCTTATAGATATGATGCTATGTATGATATAAAGTGTACTCAAAAGAGTCACCTTATCCATTTCCAGTACTAAAAAACTACTAAAATTTTAAAGAGGGCATTGCCCTGAATTTTGAAAACATGTAAATATAAAGTATTTGATCAAATGATCTTGACATTAGCTCTAAATGACCACTAGTATAGAGGAAAGCAAGTTATCCAACTTCCAAAATGTCAATTTGCTTGATTGAAAACCTTCCAACACCTTTAGCCTTGATTTTTAAATCTCGTTGACATGAGGTTGACATCATGAATGACACATGAATTTGCATCAACCCATGTACCTGTAACAATCAAATCATCATGTGAAATCCAAATCTGTATTGAAATCCGATTTAAAATCATTAGATGGATCGTTACACTAGCACAATATCTATCTTGAAAGCTGATGAGGCCAATTTCCAAAGTGTGTTTCTTTGGCCTCAGGTGCAGTGAACCCTTCAAATGGTTACACAAAAAAGTAGGTGGAAAAAATTAGGTTGGTTTATCCCAAAATTCACCATTCGAAGGGTTTACTGCACCTGAGGCCAAAAAATATAAAATCAAGATGGCATTGCTACATGAAATCAACAAAAATACAACCAATAATTATTTATAAATGATCTATTAGATGGGAATGAATAAGGAAAAATAAATTACAATAAACTTTAAATTAACCTTGTTGAGATTTCTGACAAAATCAGAAAAAACTTTGTAATATCTTTCTTCTAATTTGTATGTGTCATTCCTATTGTTGTATGATAAGTTGGCCATTGCTATAACAGATTCAAGTTGTACAAAAAGATGATATGTCAAATCATACTTGTACAAGCGTTGCCCTTTTATTTGATTGTACCAACAAAACTGAAGCTCAACACCTTTTGGCCTATCCAAAAGATCAATGTCATTATGGTAATCAAACACCCTATTTCCATCCTTCTTTCTTATTCTTTGAACCCTTCCAATGTACCAAGTTCCACAAGAAACACCTTCTTTGGTACTTTGAGAAACACCTTTTTCTTGTGGCACGTTCAACTATAGGTATTGAGTTGCTCTCAAACAACACCCCCCAGTCCGATCCAATTCCAAAGCCTATTGAAACACCCTTTTTTGAAGCCCTTTCATCTCGCCTAAAGTAGACCCCATTTCTCACTCTAGTCAACTGCTCTCAAACAACACCCCCCAGTCCGATCCAATTCCAAAGCCTATTGAAACACCCTTTTTTGAAGCCCTTTCATCTCGCCTAAAGTAGACCCCATTTCTCACTCTAGTCAACCTATCTTTGGATAATGTTGGATTTCCATTCAACTAACTAACCAAACAAGATTTGAACATATCCTTACCATCAAGCTCTACCATTGGTTTGGTATTTGTGTTCACATTATCATCAATGGTATCTAAAATTTCATCCAACTCATGCCTCCACTCACTTTCCATTGTTTTCAATTCACTAACATTGAGTATGGATGAAGATGAAGATTGGAATATTGATTTGGAGTTATTGGGTGGAGAATCATCAACTACTTGGAATGTTGGATAGTTTTGATCCTCTGTCCATGGTTTAAACCACCAAGAAGATTGTGTGTGTCCTTCTGGTTGCATGCCAACTCTTGATAAAAGGTTTTGCGCATCATTCAATCCTACTTTCAGAGCTTCTATAATTTTATCATCTGTAGATATTGGACCATAATGTGATAATACATCATGATTCTCTATTGTTTGTTGGTGCAATTTATTCCAGATGCTTTCTTGTTTTTTATGAGATTTATTAAAGCGAAGCCCTTGTGGATTTGATTCTTCTTCGGCAACTCTATTAAGAGTTCCAACAACATGAAGCAAGTCAGTGAAATCATAGGCCCTCTCTGATCCAACCATCCCACCAACTTTGCTAAAGAAGTTCTCACACACATCTGACCTAGTCAAGTGCAATACACATGGCAAGTTAGAGTAGTGGTCTCGAAACAATCTCATCAATAAAACCGCAAAGTGGCACAAAATTTTCACATCCTGATATGCCTCTCTACTAATGAAATTTATGTTGGCATTAACATGAGATTGTTTTCGTACCCAACATAACCATAACAAGAAGAAATGTTGAACTCTTGAAGCATTTCGCACTCTTTCCCAAAGAGTCAAACTATGAGACATAAAAATGTCAATGTAGTCAGCAACAATCATTAGATAAATCTCTATACCTAGTGTTCTCTCTACTCTACCACTTGTTGTACTTCTCATCTCTTTTAAACACCTTTTAACATGCCTTGAAGCAATGCATTGCGCTGAACCCCAATTTTATCGATCCATCCTCTCTATATCTTCAATTTTAAGCTTGTGATCATCCACTTTAAAAGTGTTATAAACCACTCTGACATGATTAAAACTTACCAACTCTTCTCCAAGGATCAAATCTCCTCGGCCACTAAACAAAGGATAAATTAGCTTTTTCTCATTGTGTATGTAATCCTGGTCATGTAGTCCTGTTACGTTGCCACCATCATGCGACCCAGATATCCTCCACCCTTCCCAAGGGATTTAATATTGAATACCTGTTGTTGAAGAATAAGCCTTCAACATAAGTTGTCTTCTTCTACTATCCCCATCAGATGAATGACCAATAATAGGTCCCAAACAATTTTCCACATGTTTCCTCCACATAACTTCTATTTGTTCCCATTTTTTGGCAACAACATTTGCATCGAACCTATTGCATGTTGGATGAACAACCACAACCAAACGGGGAAGCTTTTTGTGTAAAGGGTTTGCAATAATGACATGTGAATAATGACCAATTACACTGTTCTTAAAAGTGTATGTAATAACATCATAGCCTGCAGCTCCCTCGCCCACAGTCACTAAGAAATGTGATTGGCATTGATGATTTTCTTTATTACCACAAAAACCAACCAAAGTATCACTTTTTGCTACCCACCTAACATATTTTTTCACAACGGTATCATCTTCAGCAAGGCATACAGGAATCAGACCCTCTATACCATGTTTGGATTTATAAGAAGCATAAACCTTTCCAAGTGCCTCAAAAATGTACTCATGCTCCCTTGGGATATATGACAATGGTTTTCTCACTTGCCTTAAAGTTGTAGATATTGAAGGACCATCTAAATTCAAGCTAATGAAGCTGTGCAATCTAGGATCCCCCCATAACTTAATCATATCATAAATGGATTTAGTGGATGCACCATACCTTCTCCCTACTTTTGGACATGTTAGGTTGTGAAAGATATCTTTGACAAATTCCCAAATGACATCTTTACCTTGTAATTTTCCTTGTCTATGTGCCTCACACACATCCTTGCAAAACCTAAATACATCTTTCCTTTCTGTAGATTCAAACAACTTGTCCTTTACGGACCTTATTCTAATAGAGAGTATAGCAACCTTTGTCCTCTCCCACCAAAGAGCCCTCATTGTTGATCTATAGCTAGTATTTGTAATCCTTGCAACATTTCTGAGCTTAGTTTGAGTCAAAAAGTCTAATCTTCTTCCTTTCCCCGTATCTCGTCCATGTCTTTTAATGGGGCTCCTTGATTCACGATATAAACACATCCTAAAGTCATCATAGTTTGGAATCAACTTACAAAACTTGCATGTCAATGATTCAAAAGGTATCCTTGTTTTAGAAGCCCTCTGACAATGAATATACCTATATGTACCATCAATACGACATTCAATACCATGATAACATAGCATCCTATTGGTATGCTTCTCTATGGCCCATAATTTCCCACCCCTTTGATCATCCATTAGGATTTTTGTGTTCAATATCTCCCCATTTCTATCAATATATGGATACCAATACCCCCAACATTGTAGTATCAAGGGAGATAAATGATCTGCAACAATACAATAAAAGCAAACAAATTTGAAGATAAAAAATAAAATTATGTTCAATGTCATATTCAAATTAAATAAGCTTGTGAAATTAACATACCTGAAGTAGAAGGATTTTCACTTGTAGAACCCTTATGTGATAGTGGTGTTGATGATGGGACCAAGAACCTAGTCAAACTCTATTGGGACTTATCATTGGTAGGCTTCTTGGGTCTCCCAACTATGCTAGTCCTCAACCCAATTGTATTATGTGAAGCCTCATTTGTAGTAGAAATGTGCTAGTTTGATTTCATATGTTCATTTAGAGAACTAACAATATTACCACTTGTTGGTACTAAATAAAACCATTTATTGCACTGTGTATATTCCACTTTTACTTTTCTCTTGTCCTCGTATCCTGCAAGTGTTGCTTCCACCACTTTGAACAAATTTGGATCTTGTGTCTTGTTGAAATCATCTAGTATTTTGATGGCTTTATCAATCTCAAGTCAATCTCCAACCATTGATGTCTGCCTTTCTATGTTACATGAAGGAGTTTCACTACTTCTCACCCTTGAAATGTTACGTTGATGGGCCCTTGTTTTCATGTGATTGTTTTTGAAGTTGTGAAGTGTCTGTGCTGCCAAAGATATTTCCCCTGTTCCATAATCAATACCACAACTTTCACAACGTATCTTTATTTTAGATGTTCCATTTTCTAAATATACTTTAAGAGTAACCTTCTCCTCAACAAACTCTTCCATTAAACTATTCATTTTTTGTTCCCAAGATGCCAATATAGTAGAATCAACACCTGTATTTTGTTCTATCGAATCACACTCAACTTCAACTCTTGCTTGTTTATGCATAGGTTCCTCCACGTTCTCTTCGATGATTTCAACATTTGGTGTGCTTTCCATTACATTTGATTGCAACACTTCAGTATCCAATGTGTCTAGTTTCCTCTTGATGCCTATAGGTGTTTTTGTAGCTTTCCATCTTTTCTCTTGTGTTGCATTTAAAGTATCTACTTGATTGTTGGTAAACTCAAAAGGATATCCAATGATATTATCAAGCACAATTTCTTGATGGATTTCTGCAAATGTAGCATCTAATTGACACCTAACTATGCCAAGGGTAGAACATTCTTCACCAGTTACAATTACAAAGTCAAAATCATTGTCTGGATTCATCTGCATTTCCATCCACATGTACCTTTTAGTTAGATAAAGATGGATAAAGATATAGAAACATTTTTCAAAAGATTGGATATAACATACATTTGTCAAAGTGGTGTTGAAACATTCAAACCAAAATTGAATTTATATAGAAGGAAATTCATTGAACTAGAAAAAATAAGAAATATTTGGTTTATTCAAGTTTATTCAATAGACAATTAACTGCCTCTTGTAGATATTAAAGAAAATTCCCAATAGACCCACTAGAAATTCAACAAATGGGTGGGCCATAATAGTTCCATTCATTGGATATGCATGCCCCATTATGCCATCACACAAGCCTTACATAGGGAATATTTTCCCCATAGGCATGATATGATTTCCATTTCGAGACTTGCGACATAATGGGGAGGTGACTCATAAATGAAGGGTGGGGCTTCATAGTGGAGAATGGAGATCTGATGAACCCATATTAGGCACTAGGGGAAGGACCTTTGAGTGCGGGGGGACTTTCTTGATTTTATAAAAAGTTCAACACCAAAATTTTCTGCAACAAGTCAAAATTGCAATAGGTCATGTGTAGGCATTTTTTTATGCTTAAAGTATTCCAAGTTTAGAGAACATGGATTCTTCCACAAAAAATGAATCTCATTTCTCTATCTATACAAGATCAGAATTAATCCAAAATTAGAGTTGATTATAAGGACATGAAGTTGGGATGTTTCCCATGGGGTTGGTCGATATACCACTTTGTGTAAGTGCTAGTTAGGGTCCTCTGGAACAGGTGTAGCCTAATAGAATCATCAACGATGTTGTTTGGTGAGCGCCATAGGTGAAACGACATGATATGATTTTAGGGGTCTTCCCCAGCCTTCCCTTCAAATTTTGGGATGTCTGACAAGAGTTCGGTAGGCATAGGGGGGAATTTGGATCATGCTGGATCGAATCATTGGTCAACCTCATTAAATCAGGGAGGTTGAGGCTAGCCATAAATGGAAAGCTCGTATTTGGGAAAAGCTTGTCCTCGTGGTTTCCATCTAAAATATTTGAGGTTTCTAAAATATGTTTCATGATTTAGGGACCAGAAACCAAACAAAACAATAAGGTAGAGACCAAGTGAAACAAAAGATGGAGAGGTCAACCATTCTATCTTCTTGTATTATTAATCCTCCAACTATTATCAAAGGATTAAAAATATTTTGACCACATTTTTCCATTTTTTAAAGAATACTAAAAATAAAAAATAAAATTAAACTAGAGCACTACAAAATGAAAAGAAAAATAAATTCACAATCATTAATGAAAAGAAAAATATCTCACAAGCATTGAGGAATTTAAGTGGTTTTAGGTTTTTATGGTTTAACTTTTTATGGATTCATAATGAGGGTTTTCACATTTGGGTTATCTTATCATGGTTTTATGTTTTTATTTTTTGTGTACTAAGTTCAAATTTGTGGATTTTGGTATAAATTAAAATGAAAAAATGGACATTCCCAAAATAACAAAAAACTTAACAAGTGGTTGGTGAAATAGCCCGAGAATAAGGTGAAGTTGTCCAATGGGTGCATAGGGGCATCTTCATTGCTTGAGGCTATTCTCTTACAATATTGACATTTCTAACGTTTTAACTTGTCACAACTATGACAATCTAGGAATGATTTTCTTAAAGTTTTTCAAACACATAAATATAATTTTAAAGAAAACCAAGTGATTCCTTACATTTTTTGAAGTCTATATACTAAAGTGGATGTTAATAACCATCATTATCTTCATCAAAGAATGTTTGAATAAACTTAATCTTCTAAAAGAGGAGGCTTGAAAGTACATAAAATATATAAAGATGCAATGTATTTTTTAAGAGAATTATTGTAAAAATAAAATACAATTAGAAACTAAGTAGATGTATTACAATGGTAATAAATTAAATTAAAAACAATTAAAATATTTAAAAATACATAATAATAATAAAAAATTCTACCATAATAATAAGAAACTAAAATAAGTGTCATATATATATATAGATATATAGATATTAAAGAATAAAGTAGGATAAACCCATCTAAACTAGATCATATTTTAAAAAGATGTGTTTAGATTTGGATCTCTCTTCCTCTCTAATAGATAATTAAGATAAATTCCTCTCTAGTGGTATGTCCTAATTCCACTTGGGATTTTTTTAGACAAACAACATATCATTCTTTGATTGATTATGTATTGTATCCTATGATCTTCCAACACAATATATATCTTGCTTATTTTCCAAAATTACCTTGTTCACAAGCTAAACACAAATGATATTTATGTGATACTCCTACATATGAGGAAGAAATTCCTCAATAGTTTCCATGAGATGGATTTTATCCTACCTTGATGTTTTATCATTGTATGTTCTAACTAGTGATCATTTACTCTAGTCTAATTAATTTTTGGTTTCATGCATTGATTTTTTCAACAAAATATTATCTCTTGCAACAAAATCACCATTCTAAAAATCATCTCAAAATTAGTTAGAAATCCTTCATGGATACCAAAAATATATGATCGACAATCACTACTTTTCATTGTGATATAATATTTCGTATACTAGATCCTTAAATGGGAATATTTTACTTCCTAATGATTTCATCCACATATTCAACTTCGAATATTTTGATCTCTAAAATTTGTACAAAGTGACTCTTGTTAATTTAGAAATACCCACTATTTAATCTTTGTTCACTAATTCCAATGGTTGTATAAATATTGCACTTTGCACTTTACCTTTTAGAAAGAGAAATCTTATTCCAAAATATTAATTGCCACTTTTTCTCAGATTTATTCCTCCTCTAGAGAAATCTCCTTGTATTACAAACTATTTATGAAAGAAAAACCCATAAATTTATTAGAATGCAGTTTTGATTCTAAGGGATTATTATACAAAATATGCTAAATGAGGAACCCTTTATTATCATGCGGAGAAACAAGGTGTATAATTTTGTATGTTATTGTTCATCTTATTAAAGGGGGATTAATCTCAAGTTTATGTCTAGAGATAGATAATGGATACCTTAAGTATTTAGTTGGGAGTTCACACATCTAGAATTTCACAATTTTTAATTTCCTTCTCTATAAATCTAGGATTGGTTTACAAAAGATACTTTTGAATTCTCCCAAATGATTTCCTAGCCCAAAGCTTCATTATTATGTTATTATTCTGTAGAACCCTCAAAATATTTTTTGTTTCTTGAAAACATCCTTGATTAATGATGAGTATATTATCAACATTATAAACATGGGAGATAGTGGAACCTAAATACATAATTTGGAGGCCCTTAATTGTGTTATTTTTCTTGGGTTTCCCTAATACCTTCCTAATATTATTATCATTATAATAATGAAAAAGGGAGATAGATGGACACCCTAAAGTTGGTTTCCTCTCTAGGATAAATAATTTACTAGGGCCTCCATTGGTAAAGATAAAGAGAGATTTTATAAAAAATCACTCGTTTATCCAACAAACTCATCACCAACTAAACCCACTTATTAAATATTTTAAAGGAAATATCATTACACTTTATGATATTCCATATCTAAATCTAGCTTACATTCATAAATCATTCAATTATATCATTATATGTTACTTTGAAAAAGTAACTGTTCTAAACCATCCACTAAAAAGCTTAGTCTCTCCACTTTAAAAAAAAAGAAGATAATTGTATCAAAGGTGGCCAGTGCCTTGAATAAGATGGTTTTAAGCATACATCGAGGAGATATTTCCGGCTAATGATCAACGCATTGGACTTGAGATGAGATGGGGCCATGGTGATGTTTTCCCATTTGTTGTGCTTATGTGGTGCTTACACAGGCATTCTATTTGCGTTTTCAGCATCAGTCCAACTAAATGACCAAGGAAGGTACCCCATTTCACATTAACATACATACTGCTTACTCCTATGAATGTGAATTGTTTATAATTATAACGCTTGGTTATGCAGATTGTTATCTATGGATTCCGCTTTACAGTTTAGCTAGTGTTGTAAACATGATGGCTATTGTCAATGTGAATAGACACATCTGCAGCAGGTATATAGTTGATATAACAACGTTTTGGTTGGGACTGGCACTCTTTGTCAAGGTTGTGATAGAGGCACGCTTATGGGAAATGAATGGATTGAAAGGGAGAGAATTCTGATCTCTGGAGATGGAAAGGAGAGTTGTGAGAGAGAATATGGGAAGTGGGCTAGTGTGAAGGAAGTCCAAAAGATTTCCTTATATCTGAAGAAAGGAAGAAACAATTCTCTCAAAAACTAAAAACATAACTGATTTCCAAAACAATTATCGGACTAAACAGTTGTGATGTGTTTTCGAGGAAGAGAAGGTGGAGACTGCTATCAAATGCAAGCCATAAAAAAAACTTCTCTTTATTTTGAAAGAAAATTGACATTGAACTGCTTAAATGATTAATTTGACATGGATATTTCTCCAATATAGTGATGATGAGTTGCACATAAAACCCCAAAGAAACAAGAAAATGTGTCTAATATCAACTAATCTAATCCTATATTTGAATAATGAATGTATTTATCTCTTATTTAGTTTAATTTCGCTGTCGTTTGACTTGCATCATTTATATGCTGGGGTAGGGACACAACATCAATCCAATTTCAAAAGAGCAATCAGTTGGTTGAGCATTAAATCCTACGTTAGCCATAACCATCTACATCTATTAGCACAGATAGAAGCCTCTATGCAAATAAAAAAGGTGACTAAGGTATTATATCATAATACACTAATTGTAAGTGTCTGGGAAAAAGACTTCTTTGTTTTGAAAGGAAACATCAATATTTTTTTTAATAACCAACAAATACTCGCAAACATGCAACTAGCGTAAATGCCAGACAAATTACATTCTTAAATTGGACATCGAGTACCATAAAATATTCCTCAAGTAAAGTATTCTGATTCAAATCAAATTCTGTAGCATCAGCCTTAGTTTTATCCTTTGTCGGCCTTGAACTAGCCAATGTCAATCATATATATACCTAAACCTAAACCTAATACCAAATTTAAATTTTTAGGCAATTTGTTTGAGCTTAATCACTTTTACATAAATGGTTGGTAAATTCATTCGAGCTTAGCCACTTTTCCTGAGTCGTTGCTAGATTGTGTCACAGTTTCTTGGCGTCATTTTTTTTTCTAAGCTTACATTGAAGCACTATGAAATGCAACAATCAACATGTTGAGTTTTCCATGAATCTGAAATGCTTTTTGTGGAGTTTTCCATGAATCCGTTGTGTCACGGTTTCTTGGCATCATTTTTTTTTCTAAGCTTACACTGAAGCACTCTGAAATGTAACAATCAGCATGTTGATCCTGATTGTCACGACACTTTTGGAGTCTGCTATGGTATTAATTCATTGATCTTGTTGTGTACTTAACAACTAGTATATGAGTGCCTAGGTTGCTCGATAGGGGTTGTAGGAGACTGTCCATTAATTGTCCAAAATTGCTTCAAATTTACCACAACAACCTATACGAAATGATTCATGATAGGTCTAACCACTGTGTACTTGGGATTCCTATGGGAATGCCCTCAGGAAATTTGAATCCATCATGACTGATTCTGTAACAATTACTGCGAGATGAAAGCCACAGGGATAATTCTCTTGTACGTATTCTGGTTATTTCTTAAATTGTTATTACATGTAGATTCATGCCTTCTCTTTACTTGATGCATTGTCTATGTAATAAACCGTGCCAAAATCGAGTAAAGATTAGTGATCTCAACGAGACATTCCTTGGATCTTGATCAGAAGCTACGAGCAAATAATTTTAACGTATCCCTCCATTTCCATAGAAACATCCTTTCCCCCTCATCATAAACAATAAGAAACCACGTGTGGAGCGAATGCTCCTTTTTTGTAATGGTATTTTATCTATTACTATGTAAATATGCATACATGAGGGTTGTTACAACTTGATACTTCGAGTAGAACTGATAGCGCTATCTATCTCTATACCCGATCGATTGTGCTTGCCTCTCCTCCTGCTACCTCTCCTGTCGATGGGTCGTCAATGCAATATATATGTAATGATTCAATTGGATTTGAAACGAATTAGTGAGGATTGGATTGGGAACATGATTTGTTCACTTTGATTCCCTTTCCCGATGCGGTACAAGCGACGATCATTTCTTCCTTCTTTTAATCATAGATAAATTCCTTGCAGGATTTATAAATGATTTAAAAGGGGTCCATACTACCACAAACAATGACAAGGAGCAAATTAACTCTGGTATTGAGGTGCTAAAAAAAAAAGCTGAAGATGGACAGAGATTTATAAAATTGGCTTCGTAAAAATAATGATGCTCGCGCTTACACCTAATGTGCTTTGTTGCTGTCCAATTTCAAGTATTAATACAAAGATCTTTATACATGAGCACCAACATTCCAAGAAATGAAGGTAATTAAATTGCAACCACATGAAACTGTTAAAAAATACAAACAGTGAGTGAAGTTTCATTGGCTAATTATAGTAAGTAGCTCCTTAAGTTGATAAGATTCACTAATGAAATTGTATTCTTTAGCATTGGTTCACTAATAAGCATAACTAGTTCACAGAAAACAATAAATGGTTTTCACTTGTACATACCTTTTTAGGCAGGGTGACATATTTGATCCCAAACCTGCTTCAAAATCAAATTCCCTCTTGCTTCGTGGCCAGGATTGATAATGCAACACTGGTATAAAATTTTCTCCAACACCTCTCCTCTGTTCACATATTAATTCACATTCCAGAAGTTTCCTATCCAGCTCCACAAAAAGCAATTCCTAGTGTGAGTGATGGGTCACATAATCACCTGGCCTCAAGTAATGTTATTGCCTTACGGGTCTAGCGTAAAAGGTTCCTCCCTCTAGCTAAATTCAGTCCTTGGTTCCTTCCCTAGAAATCCGCGAAAGCAATCTACGGTAATCCAATCTGATAAGAGGTTGGTGATTTCCAGAAAGACATTCATGCACCTATGTTAATTATAGATTTCCTGTCTTAGTCATCTAATGGTAGATATCTCAATAAAATATCCATTTCCATCTCCAGTCATTAAATGGAAACCAATAAATAAATTATCCAGTAAATTCCCGAATGAATAATCCATTGATCTAAATCCGATAATTCAATTGAACCGGGCCCTTTAGTTTCTTTAAAATTAAAATTTCCTTTATTTCCAACCACCCGAAAAATCTATTAATGAGGAACACTACGAGGAGCTATGAATTGGATTGGACGCCACCTAGCTAGATTTTCTATCTATGAATTGATTCCCTAGTTGCAATTCATCATGCGATAGTTTCGGATCCATCGTGTGCATGTATCAGTCGGATAAGAGGGTGATTGAACCCGATCCAGATACATATGATACTGGCCTCATTTAAACACAGGAGGAGCAGTGAAAACATGTCCTACCTGTCACAGGAAAACGTCATAAAAGGGCATAGTTCATTAATAATTGAATAAATGCACAACAAACTTCAACCTCTGTTTACATGGTTTTTTGGAAATTGCACTTGTCATATATTTAATAGCACTATGGTAGCAAATGGATCCAATAAATACTTGTCGTTAAATGCATATTTTTCTTGATTCTAGCTTAAAGTCATGCCTCGTAAAACATTTGTAATTATGACATACCATGGGAAGGGGATAGATGCTGGCCAATTCTAGCATGCTTGTCATGTCAACCAATGGCTATTTTTTTTAAAGTTTATTTTCTTCACATTTTCTTATGCCTGCAATAACATGAAATTGGTCATATCTTTGCCATATCACACATTTGATGAATTGTAGGGTAGATAAATAATTTCAAAGAATAATAAAAAAATATTAATTTTTAAATGATAAAGGTTTATTTTAGAAGCGAAGATATTATTTTGTTATCTAATAAAAAGTCAATGTAAATAGACCATAGATTGATTACTACATATTTGTCGGAGGAAGATATAGAAATGGGTAGTCTAGGAAACCTAATGGATAGTTCAGAAATAAATAATAGGGTTTTATAGCTGATCATTCATGAACAAAAGTTAAACGTTTTAAACATCTAACAATTTTTGGGGAAATTGACAAGTATGAATATTTTTTTATTTAGAAAAAAATATTTATTAATTTTCATAACATGTATTATTATTTTTGGGTTTTTTTAATATCATGCATAGTAAAAAATATATACTTTAAAATTATTATTTGTAATAAAATATACTCTCGTCTTATCCACGCTTCTACATGAAATGTAATAAAATATACCGTAAATATTTTTATTGCTATATAACATATTTAAGACCCTTTGGCCCCTTAATACAAGGCAATATATTTTCTCATTTATATATCATAGTTTATTCCCCAATATGAATGGACGTGATAGGATATTGCCTATCAAGTGACCCCCCTGTGTTCAATGAATGGCTATGGTGGTGCCTTTCTACAACCCACTTGTGTTTTTTCTAAATTTTGGCAATTTCTTGGGGCTTGTTATGAAAGTTTTGGCCAAGAAGGATTCTCTGTTTATGGCCCAGACGACACCATCAATGTTCTTCTTGAAAGCATCATGTCCAAAAAAACGTTGTTTAGGGCCTCAAAATAGCCCCGTAAGATCAAGATGTAAAAAACTGCCAAGCTAGAAAAATGTGTCTTTGAGCCAATGGACTAGGTGGGTGGCCAACAATGTCTATCTCGATAATCAACCCAACTTGTTTCTAATGCAATTATAATAAATTTGTCTTTCAAACAAGATAATTTCTTGAGTGCAAAATTCACTAATCCACTACCTCTTTCTTTAAATGGCCACCAAATTTATCTTTTTTCAACACCTTGTTAATTAGATAAGCCCTTTATTCTCCCCATAAAATCATTTTCTTCATATTGACCATATGCTACCGAGATTACTACTTCCTTATTGTAGTTCTCTTTGCTTTGATTCACATTCATTACAAGCCCATACGTGTTCACTACTTTGCATCTGACATTACTTTGAAATACACCAAGAACACTAATTCTAGTTGTTTCTAAACAAAATTATTGAGCACAAGTTATTTTCTCACTAGGCTATTAAGGGAAGGATGCCACTAGTGCACCACCCTAAGAAACCCACATGAATTGTCCATGTATACCAACCCACATGGCATATGTCACCATCCATCTTGGTCAATTCATATGTGGAGGTAGGAAACAACTTCACTAGATACTTGATTTCATTGTTTAGCATGCCCCTTCTCACTATTTCATGAAACCTCTTCTCTCTGCCATTTATGATGTGCACTAATACCTACTCAATATCTCCACTAGGGTATTTTTTAAGGATTATAAAAGTATACCTAAGTGTAGAATTCTAGGCGATTATTTTGGATTGAAAAAAACATATATATAGATTGGTAGGCGAATATTAAAAATGAAACATACGATTTACTAGTGAAACTTGTAAATTTTGGCGAATATTAGGCTAAAAAAACATATTTTATGTAAATATAGGCGATATTAGAGACTAAAAATGACCAAATAATGAATTTATTTTTTGAAAAGAAGTCCAAAAAATAGCCAATTGGCTAAATTTCGCCCCTAAAAATTTCCCTGATCTCCACCCTGAAACCCTTCAAAATTTTCCCTATAACTATTAATGGTGTCTCTACTAGTGGAACTCCCTCATGTTTTTTATTTCCTATCTACCTTACATTGTTCATGTTCTATTGATGGTTCACTTCACATTGAATTTTCTTAAAGCTTTATCCCTTGCCCTTGTGCAATGTTCTATTTCCGATGTTGGAGACCAATTTTGGCCATCCAATGGACTTTTATAGTTGCACAAGAAATCAATCACAATTTGGAGATGGGATTCGGTATTTCTCTATCCCTTTAAACAAACCGAAGGTAATTTAAATCCATAATGTTGTGATTGTATGTATTTCCTTTGTGTTGTGATTGTTCCTAATGCTTCTTTCATTTTATAGTTGTTTTCATAGGGAAACCACGGAGAGTTTGGTTGTGGAGCTACAAAAATGATATGTATGATGATGATGAAATAACTAGGGGTGACAAAAGCTTCTTTGAGTGGTAGGAATTTATTACAATCAAGCCTATAAACTTGTATATGGTTTTCAAGATAATAGAGGTTTAGTGGAAATATGTTTGGCCTTTATTTTATATATGGTTGTTGTTTCAATTAGCGATTTAACACATTTGGATTTGGATTGAATTTTTTTGTTTGAATGCATTTTGTTTTGGGTTATTTCTTAGTAGAAATGCTTCAAATCCTTGTAACCCCATTCCTTTACTAGAAAATTAAAATTGAGATAAACATCTCATGGTGGTCATATTGAAAGTCCATCATGGAAAGGATAACAAGTGGGGAGCCATATAGTGCAACTAATCAAGGTAGATTTTTTTATTTAAACTTCTTCAAATCTCTTGGTACGCTTTATTATTTCATCATATTTGTTTTTCATATTTAAGAAAATTAGTGAATTTCTAGCATTTGAATGTTGCAACACATTCTCTTGGAAGCCTTATTTCTTAGGATGATGGCAATTCTGGGGTAAACACACACAAAGTTAAAACTATATTCAAATAATTGCCTAGATTTGAACGTATCATAGTTGTTTTTTATTTTAGTACATGATAGATGTGTTCTAAAAAATGTGGCAATTTAACGATTTTGTGTTAATTTTATACAATCTGGAGCAATGGCAATGAAACAAATTATAGATGAGGTTTTTTAATGCAGTTTAAAATCGGATAATAATGATAATGGATTCAAATGTATATATTATTTTTTCACAACTAGAAGATTCTTTAAAAGTTTAATTCGTGAGTATTGCAATTTACTTGTTCTATGGTAGATAGAATCCAATTTTCTAGAAGCATAAATGCCACACATGTGTGTTGAATGAGTATGATAATTCCCATAAAGGCACTTAGTTTCATGACAGTAAAACATATAGAGGAGTATTACATAACCTGGTGTAGTTGTCAGGTGTAAATCATGTTAGCATTGAGTTGCTAAAGGTTTATATTCCTTCTTTCCCATTTTTTTTTATATATGACCTTGATGCCAACCAAGAAACTGAAGACTAATGACTTAGTTTTTTTAAGGCATTCCAATGTGAAGTGTAAATGGTAAATGGTATAGGTGTTCCCTCCTATGAGAAAATTGGATCCTAAGCTCTATTCAATTTTCAACTCATTTGATAGCCTTAGAGATAAGATTGTGAAAAGCTAAAAAGTCATAGTTGGATCTTATTCACCTACCATACTTGCAAGGGTAGGCAAGGTGGGAGGCTATTTTGATACAATCATAGCTTAATCAAAAAAAGTAACACAATAGTATTATTTAGAAAGTTTGTAGAAGAAAATGATAGCTATCTTCATTATGTTATACTTCTAATGTAGGATTGTTTTATGCTCAAATCTTCTTTTCAAGGCTTAAAATATTAAAATCTTTATTTAGGGCATTGTGATATGTCGGCATTCTATTTTGAAATGACATTTTTGCACTATTACCTGATTTCAATTTACTTTTTGGTATTTACTCACTTCTAGTCTCTTTTCCAAGCTGAACATTACCATAAAAGTGGACACATAATCTATGGAAGTTAAATCATTGTGAGAACATCATTTGAATATCTTTATCTTGATTATTATCTGTTAATTTGATTTGTGGATGTAGGTTGTAGTTTTGAATGGTAGAGCAGGGGATGGTGAAGAATTGACATTCTCCATTGATTTTCTTGATTCCTCAAGGTTGCCAATGCATGAACAACTTCATGTTTCACATGATGCTATTCCAGGTCAACTTTAGTAGAGAATTGAACTGACAGAACCTTTTATTTAATGACATATTCTTCTATATCCCTTAGTGTAGAGAATATCTTTTTTAGTATCACAGTAGAGAATTGAACTGACAGAACCTTTTATTTAATGACATATTCTTCTATATCCCTTAGTGTAGAACATATCCTTTTTAGTCTCACTATTTTAGTCATTTTTATCGGTGAAATCTTGGATTTTTAGGTGAATACTATAGAATTTTTGAATTTGAATAGCATGGTCACCCATTTGGACTTATCTTTGTCTGTTCTTGCTATGTTTTATAAGGTGGTAATCAAATATCCGACAGAGCTATTATAACTTCAATTACAAGATGCCAGAATGCATTTGAAGTGCATCTACTATAAGTTGTAAAATATTGGCAGGTATTGCTTGTTTTGTCTTTTGTCTAAAATGTTATGCCCATTTCCTTTTGTGAGATGGATATGTACTATTTTTTTTCTCTCGTGCTACTGCATCGAAGTTTTGATGAAATGTATATCCAGATAGAAAGGATGATTTTTTAGTTTACTTGGCATTTTTTGTGTCAAATTCTTAGTGCTATCTATAGGGCCCTTTTCCTGTTATTTCCCATTAATTACTAGTTAGTTTTATTAGTCAAGATTTTAGATATCCTTTTAGTACAACAATTCTAGCTAGAAAAAAGAAGGAAGGAAATATTATTCATTTCCACTAATAACCAAAATAGGAAAATCGCCTAGAGGTATATTAGCAAGCAATAATCACAAAGGGAGTGCCAGGAGGAAACCCCAACCTTACTAAAGAACAACAAAAATATGGTGCAATATAATTCTAGTCACATTAGAATTACAACATAATGAATATAGCTATCATTTTTCAGGATAGAAAATGATAGCTATCTTCATTATGTTATAAAACAACAAAAATAAACTTGAGAGTAATGATAGCTATCTTCACATGCTCACACTGTAAAGAACATGACTAAATAGGACGCAATAGATTTACCACTCTACATACTTTAGCATGGTTCCCTCCTTTCCTTTTTTAGAATAATAGAAAAGTGGAATTACAAATGAAGGATAAACCCTAGCCTGTAGAATGGAGTGCTCCACCTCTCCAAGGAAACCCCGAACCCTAACATTCAAATTATAGTATCCTACATGTTCCCTTACATGCAATGATGGAGGTAGTGTACCATGTCTCTCTTGGGAATCAAGGAGTGGTTCAACTACTTAAGATTCTACTATTTCTTCATAGTGAGTTAATCCAATCTTTTGATTCTATCTCATTTTGGCAGTCCTCTTAGAATCCTTTAGAAATCCACAGTGGTCATCTATCACTTTGGAAGGAATAGGGTATTCTTCTCTAACCATCAAACTTGCATGTATCTCTGTAATACAATGATGATCCCATTCCTTTTCCCACTATATTTGATTCATGATATAAATGAAAGTGCTCATAATTGGATATCCCCAACATATGGATTCAAGTTCCAACTTATTTTTTATTCCATGAAGAAGTTAAACAAATACAATTCATAAATTATTTGTTGTTCCTTGGTATTTGATGTGGAGTAGATAATTCCAAAATCATGGATCTTATTAAGGTCATAAGGATTCCTTACAACAATTTGACAGACACTAAATCCTTCCATTGTTCATGAAGAAAATTTACATACATCCTTGTTAGTGGTACACAAGATATACCCTGTAATGATGGCATGTAAGTTCTTTTGATTTCTTGCAGTCATATTCTGTTTTTTTCTTCTCTTTCAATAATTTTGAAGAGGATTGACCTTACCTATACTTCAATCTTTCAGACCTTAGCTTTTCTAGTTTCTTTATGAACTATGTACCTTATCAAAAACTCAGCCCACACTATTCCCTCTCGAGTCAATGTTTCTTTAACAACATTTTTATGAGTCTGTGATGGAAAAGACCCCTCTCAAGGTTATTAACTCGGTGTACTTCCCTATCCATATATAATATGTTGGTGCCTCATATGAGCGAGTATTTTAAAATTATAATATTATAGCAAACTAAACCTCCCTTCGAACATTATATATTTCTAAATATGGAATGCAACCTCTTTCCATGGAAAAATATCCACCCAAAATCCACAAAAATATTCATGGCTACCTCATCAGTTTGGGAAATACATTTACACATGTGTTCATGTCAAATTATGATACCTCCATTGTTGTAGATCAATTTAATAGAGAGTTATGTTGAAATTTCTATACAATGCATGCATTCAGTAGCTAATTTCATGATTAAGACAATTCATAAGGTGAGCATTGTTTGCAAAATGAATATGATAGGTATGTGACAAGATTGAGTGACAAGTGTAATGATGGTAAAGCATGTTTTTTTTGAAATGATGGCAATGAATGCAATACTATGGCATAGAATGGTTTATTGACATGTAAAATTGCCAATTAAATTGTATATTGCAAGCATCATTACAACTCATGCTTTTGTTATTTCAAATTAGCATGCAAAGATTATTCCAACTTATGCCACCGCTTCACCCCAATTGCAAGATATTTTCCATCTTGGCAAGTGGTAGTTCAAATGCATGGTGAGAGTAAATGAAGCAACAAGTAATGTCTCAAACATGTTTAGAGATTCGGAAGGTCCCACAAAGAAGTTGTAAAAATGAATTGTAATATTACTTTAACTTACTAACCCTAGAGTGAGGTCGATAGCCTTATGGAACAATTCAAAGATGTTTCTATAACTTAGAAATGGGTGCAATTTGTAGTACAAGGAGATGTATCTACAAAGCATGGAAATACTATCCTTTGATTGGTTGAACCAAAGGAATTACTCTCAAGTTTTTGGCTTACCAACCTTGGAGTGATGTCGATAGCCTTATGGAACAATTCAAAGATGTGCCTATAACTTAGAATTGGGTGCAATTTGTAGTACAAGGAGATGCATCTACAAAGCATGGAATTACTATCCTTTGATTGGTTGAACCAAAGGAATTACTCTCAAGTTTTTGGCTTTGTATTGATAGGATCATGAATAAAAGTATAACATATTGCACCATATTTTTGTTGTGGGATATAGGATTGTTTTATGCTCAGATATACAAAGCAAAATCTACTAGTATTTTGTTTTTCAATTCCCCATAGTGGTCGGATACCGACATTCCATCCAAAGAATCCGACGACCTTTCCATACCACTGACGGCAAGTGTCATCGGACTTTGTCTTTTGTTTGTGGGTGTATGCGTCGAATATCCGACCTTCTGTAAAGTAATGTGGGTCGGATATCCGACAGCCGTGTGGTCGGATATTCGACCTTCTGTAAAGTAATGTGGGTCGGCTATCCGACGGCCATGTGGTCGGATATCCGACCTTCTGTAAAGTAATGTGGGTTGGATATCCGACGACTGTGTGGTCGGATATCTGACCTTCCAAAAAGAAATTGTGGTCGGATATCCGACGTTTATATTAAAAGAGTTGTTGTTGGATATCCGACATTCTCATGTCGGATATCCGACGAGACGGTATTGTTGTCGGATATCTTCCGAAGGTCAACTGAATTTTAAAAAATATAGGCTTGTCGGATTATTGACAACGTGATGTTGAAAATCAGACATATATGCCATTGGATTTTGGGATCAGACATCATAAACATATAATTTTCTGCAGTAAGTGTGATTGTAGCATTGTTCTTGAAGTGCAATGAAAAGGTTGGAAACACAAGAGAAGACCCCTCTGCAGTGGGTAGCTCATAGAAGAGGTCCATTCCCATGGTGACCTCATACTCAACAGACCTGGTATACTTAATTATGGACTTGAGCTTGTTTAAGACCCGTATGTGCAGAGATGCATGAAGCATGGTGAAGGTTGTGCCAGAATCAATAATCAGTCCACCATTCCCTTCCTTGTCAAATTTAGTCAATCTAGATGGGAGCTTCAGCCTCTAACCCCCTATGCTGATTCCTTCGATACCCAAGTAGTAGAAATAAGGATACCTTAAATTATTCATCATTGGTGTATAGTGGACATTACCTTGCTTGGGGATTGCAGATTCTCCAAATAGAAGAGAGCTCGAAACATGAAGATTGTCATCAAATCTATGGCTGACAAGGCAGTGGGAGAAGCCCTTGTTCTCAACTTCACTTAATTGGGCATTGAAGGACACGACTCCTCTGCCAAATCCTGCAACCCCTATAAGCTCTGATAGTGAAATTCCTGCACACCCAAATGTGAAATTTGTGATTTTTCTAGTACCACCTTTGGATAAATGGACTGAGAGCCCGTCTCTCATCAGTTCACCCCTTAAGCTACCATCCCCATAGGAATAATAAAATGCAGGGTAGGGGTTTAGGCAGGTATCCATGTCAATACTTTCAAATGGGCATCCTGCCATGGTGCAGATATCTTTGGAGTTATTTGAGTTGTGAATGGCAGAACATGAATTAGAGCTGCAAACTACAGGCTTGCTTAAATTGGACATAAATGCTGAGAATGTGGGGATGTCTGAATCCTCGCACATGATGCATTCAAATGAAGGCTTAGAGGAGTTTGCAGAGCATGGAACCCATACAAGGTCACTTCCAGTGTCCATGAAGACTTCCAATCTCTGCTGCGAGTTGCCCAACATTTATTGCATTATGTAATTACTTCCTGCTCTCAAAGGCAATGAGAAGTCCATTGAATGCTTCTTATGCCCATGTCTATTTCTTCTTAGAGAATGAAACCTACTGGAACTTCTCTTGCTCGAAACCTTGATCTTCAAAAGAATTCATGGCCTTCACGTTCCCAAAGCCTCTGTGCTTCAAACTCACCACCAAATCACCTCCATTCTCCTTCAAAACACAGACATACTCCCTCCAAATTTGGCTAAAAAAGAACCAAAACAACAAACTCCGGAGTAAACTAGATGAAGCCATATATGAAAATCAGACAGATACTCAAAATAAGCAAATAGGCATTACCCAGATGTTATGGACCTCCTCTGGCTGTTCTATTGGCTTCAAAAAATTCATCAAAGTGAGCCTGAGAATCTCAGAAGCCTACACTGGGCAGCTTCAGCTTCCCAATGATAATGGGTTAGTGATGGATTAATTAATGGAGCCAGTAGAACATTGAAGGCCACTTAAAATGCTGAATAATCAATGCACAAGGGGTAACAAGATTCAAACCAATCTTCCGTTGCCGCTCTCAACAACACACACAGGGACCCAATTTCACCTAAAATAGACCCAAAGACATCATAATTTGACTAGAAGTCTTGCAGTGAGATCTCTAATATTTTCATGGGAATTTAATACATTGGATTGGATGACTGGCCATGTCCTTGCAGCATTGCAGGGCAAGTGTTGTTAAGTTAATATTGGAAATGAATGCTTGACCAATGCAAATGATTGAGTGTAATGTGGCACATAAGGATACATCTAAGTT
Source organism: Larix kaempferi (assembly GCA_027924585.1). Taxonomy (NCBI): domain Eukaryota; kingdom Viridiplantae; phylum Streptophyta; class Pinopsida; order Pinales; family Pinaceae; genus Larix; species Larix kaempferi. Next base: position 1,032,592 of record BSBM01000153.1, read on the forward strand.
TAAGACATCTATACATGCATATACACAAAACAAGTGAAATTAGCAACAAAGCTGCTTATACCTGCCTCTTAAAAATGTTTTAATGAAATAGTTGTACATAATTCAAAACTAAAATTTAAAATAATTATAAAACATTTTTAAAATGATTATTTGTGTATAGTTAAAAAAACAAAAGAAAAATGACACATCTTACTTCATGCTTTTAAAAGTTGAAATAGAGTTGGAGAAAAATATTGATAATGACATATTAGCCCTATCTATAACACTCTATAGTATGAATGAAGTAAGAGAAAAAATGCTATGTAATATCACTTAATCAAGCATTTAAAAACTTATTATAACACTCTATTAAAGCTTACACATCAAGTTGTTTTACACATTATAATAGCTATTATTGTGTCACTCTTTATAGAAGATAAATGTGACTAATAATCTAATGCAAAAAAAATATAAATACATAATTAAAATTGGATTAACAAATTCCATAACATTTTTTCATTTATATAGAAAGTATGAAGTATGGACTAAATAATTCGAAAATTTTTAAACATAATTTTCAACTTTATTGTATAACTTAATTTTATAATTCTACTTATAATAATTAAAAATAGTAAAACATATCAATATTTATTTTATTATAAAATGTAATTTAACGATTTAAAAACTAATATAAATTTCAATAAAATTGTGATGAGAAATTAAAAATATTAATAAGCTCAAAAATATTTACTCTTGAAAAAAATATATATTCCATTATATAAAACCATTACACATTATATATATTAAATTATTTTTTTTAAAACAATATTTAATCAACAATATTTTATATAATCAAATGAGTAACAAAGCTACATAGTATCTATATAATTAAATAAATTATTAAATATCTTTGATATAATTTTAAATACTACAAATATAATAATAAAATTAGCAATTAAACATTTTAATAAATTTTATTTTTTTAAAATAAAATTTAGATATAATACAATTTCTTTATTTTTTAAATAAAAGTGAGATATAATACTATTTCTGTTTATTTTTTAAATAAAAATTAAATATAATATAATTTTATTTATTTAAAACAACTACAAAATTTAAATAAGTTTAAAATTTAAATAAATGGAAAAAGTTATTATTATTAATTAATTATTTATAATATTTTATTTTATTTAATACTTTAAATTTATTAAACTTTATCCAAGTAGTCAAAGAATATATTTTTTATTTTCATATGTAATTTTTTATTGACTTATTTATAATTTGTTTTCTAAAATGGGAATGTTGTGGTAATTTTATTATACATTGTTATGTGATGGTGGTTGTTTTAAGTGAGTTGAAAGTGATCATGACAAAGTTCTGTTATTGGAAGGAAATATATCTTTATTTTGCAAAATGGTAATAAACTAATCATATATACTTTCTAAGAAAAATACTTTCTTTCCTATTTGATAAAAAAAATTAACAAAATTTTAAATTTAAATGAAATTCTATTATTTAAATTCTATATATCACAAAATATTAAATATACAAATATCACACAATTATAAATCATTTTATATAAATTTTTTTTTACTAAAAATTATAAATTTATAGAAACCTAAACCCTTTTTCACTTGGACTACTCCCATAAAATCTAGTAGATTCTAGAATAACAATGATAGTATCCCACCTCCCTTTTTGGTTGTTTGAAAGTGCATGACTTTACCAAATATAACAAGATTACTGAATTAAAATAATTAAAATTCAAGACTTGTGTGAATCACACCCAACAAACAAATACGTAGACCAGTTGTCTTCCATATATGTATGGCATGGGATCGTGGTGATGTGGCAGGTCTAGTTATAGAATACCCATCAATGACGTATGTCCACAATAGATAGTAAGTTCACTCTCGGATCACCATCCACGTGGGTCGATCCAATGGAATTACGTAATAAACTGGGCTTTTACTATGGTTGTTGTAGGGTTCTTTGCAATTCATTCATTCATCTGCCACGATCCATGAATTCTGCCTGATGAAATAATTAGCAATTGCATCTTGGGGTGCAATAAAAGAATGTTGTATTGAAGGGGAAGGTGAGATGAAGAAAGCAAGGCAAAATAAACTATTGGAAAGAGAACCACAAACTAAACATGAGAGTTGATACAATATTCTCAAAACATTAGATTATTCACATTATTGGCATTCCAAAAATAAATAGGAAAATCAGAAAACAAAATTACAGTCAAAACAGAGAAGATGATGACTCCCATAGTGATCCTATGGTTCTTCCTATCATGGAATTTTTACAAATAAATATTACAAGTTCATCGATTTGTTAAATTTGAAACAATTTTAGGTCAGTCTGATTGTTTTAAATGCACACGATGATATCTGTATCTAGAAGGAATGTATTTGAAAACAAAAAAACATAATGTCTAAGCTGCAATGCATAATTTATAAATTTCCTTAACAACATAGAATACAGATTTCCTTTTAAAGCATAGGTTGAAACTAGCGAAGAAGAATAAAGGGTGCAGAGACTAAGCTATTGTTGTTTGTGGTAAGTAGACCATTAATCCATTGCGCAGCCAATCTATGATTCTATACAACAACTCCTGCAATGGTTTACTTAATAAATAGTGTTCTTCACGATATTTTATCCTAATGTGAGCCAACAAAAAAATTTGGGCAACCAGAAAGCTGTAATTTTGTAAATATGATGATCTGAATTGTAGATAGATTTTTAATTATTCTTTTTAGGTGATCAACTCAAACTTATAAATTTTGGAAATTAATATCATAATGTTTTTGCAAGCATTAGCTAACAATTTTTGTGATATTACCTCAATCTTACTTTCTTGCACTTTTTAATACTAAAGAGTCAAACCCAGTCAGCCTAGTAGTTAAGCTCGCGAAGGTAGAGCCATCTAGCAGAACCTAAGCACATAAGCCAATTCAAGTGCCAATATTACAGCAATTTGGGATAATAATAATCTGGGTTGCAAATGGACATTAAAAACTAACACATGTTAGCTAAAACTTCCGATTCTGAAAAATGCGGAATAAAACTATTAAACATAATCGAAACCAAATAGATCAAACCTCCAGCCATTGATGCTACTTGACTTGCTGTAGAAGATTTCCTTGTTCCACACAAGCTTTTGCTTCATGTACGACACTTCCAAGCTCTGCTTTCTCTTTCTTGATGGTGTAAAATTGAAGGGGATTGAGTTAGCGAGTTTGGGGACCAAACAGAAGTCTTTATAGCCCAGCTTCCATCAAGCTTCTATTGGCTATGTGTCAATTGTTCCACAGATCAAGATAGAGAACCGTTGAGGGAGTTATGGACCATTCCCGAAGCTCTCAACGAGAAATCAGTTATTTCCTTAATTAGTTGAAGAGTTGTCAATATTAATCAAGAGATCTTACATTCTCCCACTTGGTCCATACTTCCAAACTTAATGTCTCATCTTAAAACCTATTGACAATCTGTTTTAAGTAATAGATACAAGAATCATGGCGATAAGTCCTCTTATGACAAGTATTACCTTCCATGTATTACTATGTATTTATTGCTATTTTAATTTATGTGGCAACAATTTCTTAATGAATAAACCTTATGTTTATTCTTGGTCCTCATAGATGAATTTCCTCAAATTAAATTAAGGTGCACATATGTATGAGAAAAAACAGCACAGTAATTAAGAATTTCATTAAAAATAACATTGTCCATACAATGAGAAACTACATAATGGAACCAAGTCCCATATTCATTACATGATCCTTGAATTTAAACGGTGGCATGCCCTTAGTCAAAGGATCAGCGATCATAAACTTAGTGTTGACGTGCTCAATGACCACTTTTTTTTCTTTAACACGTTCCCTTATGGATAAATACTTAATGTCGATATGTTTATTTCAACTCCCACTTTTGTTGTTTTTAGCCATAAAAACAGCAGCTGAATTGTCGCAATACATTCTTAATGGCTTAGAGATAGAATCCATAATTCTAAGCCCAGAAATGAAACTCTTAAGCCATACACCATGCAAAGTAGTCTCAAAACAGGAGACGAACTCGGCTTCCATAGTGGAAGTGGCAATCAAGGTCTGCTTGGCACTCCTCCATGATACAGCTCCACCGGCCATCATAAAAATGTATCCTAATGTTGATTTGCGTGAATCAACACATCCAGCAAAGTCAGAATCTGAGTAGCCAATTAATTCCAAATTGTCCGTCCGTCAATACATAAGCATGTAGTCATTAGTTCCTTGAAGATACCTCATTACTTTCTTTGCAGCTCTCCAGTGGTCTATACCTGGATTACTCTGATATCGTCCCAACATTCCCACAACAAATGCAATGTTAGGTCTTGTGCAGACCTTAGCATACATTAGGCTTCCGACAGCAGAAGCATATGGAATGTTCTTCATTTGTTCCCTTTCAAGGTCGTTCTTCGGGCATTGGTTCAAATTGAACCTATCACCCTTCACAATGGGAGCTATACTTGGTGAACAATCCTTCATCCGAAATCTCTCTAAAATTTTATTAATATAGGTTTCTTGAGACAGACCCAAGATGCCTCGAAATCTGTCTCTATGGATCTTAATGCCAATGACATAAGATGCCTCACCCATATCCTTCATATCAAAATTTTTAGAGAGAAATTGTTTCACCTTATGCAACAAACCCTTATCATTGGTTGCCAGCAAAATGTCATCCACATATAAAACAAGAAAACAAATTTTACTCCCACTAACTATCAGGTATATACATTGATCCATAATGTTTTCTACAAAACCGAAAGAAACAATTACATTATGAAATTTCAAATACCATTGGCGGGATGCTTGTTTTAAACCGTATAAGGATTTCTTGAGCTTGCAAACCAATTGCTCACCATCACTAGAGGGGAATCCTTCAGGTTGTTTCATGTAAACCTCCTCCTCTAGATCTTCACATCCATTTGATGCAACTCCAAGTCGAAATGGGATACTAATGCCATAATAATGCGCAAGGAATCTTTCTTAGATACAGGAGAGAAAGTCTCCGTGTAGTCGATTCCTTCTTTCTGAGTGAATCCTTTAGCAACAAGTCTAGCCTTGTATCTCTCAATGTTTCCCAATGAGTCTTTCTTTGTCTTAAAGACCCATTTACATCCAATGGCTTTTGCACCATTATGCAACTCAACAAGATCCCAGACTTCGTTACTCTTTATAGCATTCATCTCTCCCTTCAAGGCATTGTACCATAATTTTGATTCTTTGCAATTCATGGCTTGTGAAAATGACTCGGGATCATTTTCGGCTCCGACGTTATAGTCAAATTCTTGCAGATACACAACATAATCATCAGGAATTGCTGATCTCTTTGGTCTAGTAGATCTTCTTAATGTTGTACCATCATCTTCCTGAGAAGTATGTGGTTCAACTCATTGTTCAAAAGTTCTTGGAAACTCTTGAACTACCTGTTCTATTGGAATGTCGTCAGCAGCTTGTGGAACTTCAACAATTGGTTGTTCAACACTAGTTTGTACTTGAGGGGTGTTGTGAACAATAACCAATCTATCACTTGAGGTGGAAGGTTGAGATTCTGAATGATCCTTCTCGGAAACTATGTTCCTAGTTAGATTGCTCCCACTGATCAAGTCATTTTCAAGAAATTTTGCATTTCTTGATTCCACAATCCTAGTGTCGTGAGATGGACAGTAAAATCTGTAACCTTTAGACCTTTCAGCATATCCAATGAAATACCCACTAATGGTCCTTGGGTCCAGCTTCTTTTCTTGTGGATTATATATTCTCACTTCAGAGGGGCATCCCCAAACGCGCATATGTCGCAAACTCGGTTTCCAACCTTTCAATAATTCAAACCTGGAAAGAGGAAGCATCTAATTTTGAATATTTCCTTTATGTGTTTGTGAAGACTAGTAAGATAATATCCAAATATGGGGTATTGAAACCTGGAAATAGGAAGCATCTAATTTCAGGTTGGTGAATGTGTCCATTTAGTAGTTCTGGAGCTTCCCAAGACATAGTCCTCTCAAAAAATTTGGCTTGTGGCAGATTTCAGGAAATTTGGTATGCCTTTGCTTGCGCAATTTCCAGTTTTGACTCAATGCACTTTCTTTGCACCAGTTTATCGAAGATATTGATAAGGTACCATCATATAAGGTAAAAAAACAAAAGAGGGACGACTAAACGCCAAACGAATTCGATCAACAATGAACCAAAAAAAATGGAGTCGTGAAGAACAACGAGTTTACATGGATGGAAGAAGAGTAGTAGAAGGCTCTACTCACAGTGTGCAAGAGCCTCTGCTGGTGGTGGACGCTTGTTGGGCGGTTTGGAGAAGTTCTCACGGTTAAAAAAAAAAAATACATTTGACGTTATAGATTCTAAACAGATTGTGTCGGTTAGTTATTATATTAATAAATAATGTTATAGTGTAATTGTTATATTAGTAATGTTGCAGTGTAATGATTATTTAAAAGACATTGGCAATATTAGAATTGGATAAATATTTTTATTTTAAAATTATTTAATTATATCATATTAATGATATTAATTTAGAGGATATTTGGAAGAATGATATATTTTTTTATGATTATTATTATTTTTAATTGATTTTTTATATCTGATGATTTTATTGCACATCAAAATAAATTAGTCAAATCATTAATATAAACCAATAACAAAATAGAAAAAAATATTTTAAAAAATTAAAAAATATATTTTAAATTTTTAAAAATTAATTTAATATATGAATTTTATAAAATTTAAGCGAAACTTAAAAAAAATATATAAATTAATTAAAGTCAAAGCTTTTAGCATACCACAATTGCTATATAACCTACCTCAGGCAGGTATAAAAGAGACAAGAAATTTGATACCGTGATACAAAATTTGATTGTGTACAAAAAGAGACAAGAAATTTGATATCGTGATACAAAATTTGATTGTGTACAAAAGACATGAACCAAACCGACATTTAGTTCTTGGTAACTGAATAGAAGTTGCCTAAAGGTTGTCCAATCAACATACATTTTTGTCCTATTCTTTTTAACCGGTAAGGTTCCAAGGTTAGTTTCTTGATGCACATGACCTACAAGTCTAACAATTTTTATGTCCCCGAAAGGGATCATCTATGGATCATCTTTAGAACTCTTATTATTATGTGTCTTAAACCTATAATTTTTTTTCCAGACTATAGAAAAAACTATAGTTGAAACATTTTAATATTTTCTCAAAATTTTAAAATTAATATTTTTCAGAATGCTTATTGGTGGTAGGATATTGACATCAGCCTTGATTCTCCCTTCCCAGGAGGGGGCTACGGGATGATATCAGATGCTAGTTAATGCAGGTGTTTTGGAAGAAATGCCCGCAGAATAGATCTGGCAGAGGCTAGTTAATGCATACCCGCAGTTCTTTAAAGCACCTGCAATTGATGATAGCTTAAGGGTTCCCGCATACACATATCAAGACAAAATCCATCCGCATATGCAACATACAAGAGTGGGCTCCGTGGATGGCACGCAAGATGAAAAAACTGGTTTATTGAAATCCGTTTTCATCTCCGTAGTTACGGGAGGACATTCATGGCACTGTAGGATTTTATTAATTAAAATTTGTCTGTTGCAACAGCTGAGCTCATTATGAAAATTTGTCTGTTGCAACAGCTAAGCTCATTGATGAAAATTTGGTCGTGTCCAGCAAGTCAGGTCAGGGTAAGGAGAGGGCTACTTAAATGCTATATTTTAAATCAATTTAATTGAAACTTGTGTAATTTAGTGCTTTAACCAAGCAACGTGTTATATGATTTAGAGGTTTGTGTTTATAGTGTTTTGGATTTCAGACTACTATCCATCATCCCTTTTATCTTCGTATGATCAGAACAACTATCAATGCCTTGCATGTTAAGAGGTAGGAATTTACGGTGATGGAACGACCCTAGGTTTTACAAAACCTCCTCCACTAATTGCACCGCTAATTATTGCTCTGGATCGACAATTTTAGAGCTTCAAACGCCGAAAATCGTTTGCAGCGGGTGATTCTGTGCCTGTTGATGTGAAGATACTGGATCTTCATCAAGTATTCCGCCTGCAACGCCATACCTTTGGGTAAAGCCAATCCTGCTGGAGTTTTCGATTAGTTTTCATGGTCAATGCTTTCTATGCACCGTATTTGAGCATTAGGCAAGGATAAATTGAATTTATTCAATTTGAATGAGTATGCTTGCGCTTTATTTTAGCTTGGGGGTTTTGGAAATCAAATAACCTTTTTTCTAGGCTGGAATCGAAATTTTTCTGGTCTGTTTTGGATTGCATGACTATATTTTGAGTTTTCTGGTTTATGGTTGGGCATTCTTTAGTTGCAATAGAAAGTAATTACATTTGACTGGTTGTTATCGTTTGTGGGATTTGAACTATAATTCTATCTACCCTTTACAGGACTTTAGGGTATAGGGCTAATTTTCTGGTTTTAATCTTTGCTCTGTGGAAGTTTGTTTTGGGTGTTTTCCTTAGAGGATGAAGGTTTGATGGTGTTGCGGTGATAACCAAAGGGTAAAAATTGTTCCAGATCTTTGAGAGAAACTGTGAGCAGTAATATACAAAGTATCAGGGGATATATTGCAGTTTATTGGGGTGAGTGGGAGTAGTTTAAGTAATTTGAAATAAAATATTCAGTATTTGCATGGTCATATATTTGATGATAGAAATACAGGATAATCATCCATTTCAAGCCTGGGTTTGTTTGTTGGGTTGGTGAAGAGCCTGATTGTAATAGCAGATCCTACAATTGAAAATATTGGCCAAATAGACTGGACTTATGAAAAATTTGGAACATACTAACCATTCGTACAATTGACATACTTCTGTATCTTCGGGTATTCTATGGACTCTAATTGCTTGCAGGATTTATAGTGAAATGCTATTCAAAAATTTGGATACACCAAATGATAACCTCATCCTATTGGATAACAAATAGACACCTGGAATCATAATTTATATCGCCATCTTCGCTTGTTATTTGCCATAAATGTTTAAAAACACCATTGATGGCAAAGATCAGACTTTTGTGTAATATGCTAGGCATGTATTATGTTTATTCTCTAGTGGTTTCAGATTATGTTATGCCTAGAAGGGGAGCCCCACAAATGGCACGATGCAAGTCCAGTGCTAGAATAAAATTATCACAGTGGATCTCACCGGAATGCTAGTAGCTTTTCCATTTGCTCCTCCTTAGAGTCTTCCAGCTATAGTTTTGGGCTTGTGTTGATTGGATACATGTGAAATTGTTGACATAGTAGACCTTGAAGCCCACTGATGTCTGCATAATGCAAGACCCGACTGACCCATTCCATACATCTGAAAAGGTAGTTGTAGGCTTCATAGGGTCTTTCTGTCCGGGTGCAGGTAGTTTGCATCTTCACAGACATGTCTATTTCACCGAGTCTCTCAAATTTTTCAAAAGTTTTCAAATTTATGTCTATCTTGCATGGTTTTGATCGTATTAAAGAATAATTCAAGTTAAATTTGCAAGTTTGTGTTGAATTTTAACGTTCTTAGCAAGTTTATTATAATTCATGTTGATTTCTTCAAAATTTTGTAGAGTTTATGTTGAAGTGCATGTTCTCAGCAATGTGAGAGTATAATTCATATTAAATTTGCAAATTTGTGTTGAATTTGATTGTTCTTGGTAAATTTATTCTAATTTAGGTCAAATTTGAGCGATTTTGTCAAATTCAACTCGAATTTGCAATTTCTTTGCCATTTGATCGTCTATCGTTTTACATTTGCATTTTCTTGGCAGATTTAGCAGGATTTATGACTTTGATGCTCATGAATTTAATCATATGGTGCGTAATTTGCAGGGAGTCCACGTGTGGAGGGTGATGATGATGAATAAGACATTGATGACATCGAAGAGGAATTTAATATCGAGACTTGGCAAAGAAACAGGCAGTGGATCACCGAGGCGATGCTCCATGGACGCATGAGTTATGGCCGAGGCCCAGACGACGAAAATTCGTAGATTGCTCACAATCCAGAGCTTCCTCTGTAGATTCATGTTCTTACAAATGGCCACTCTGTGCCGTTCAATGCCTCGAATTTTCTTTGACGATATTTCAAATTTTCTTTGACGAAATTTTTCGAGAATGCATACAATTTAATTCAAGAATTAGATTTGGCTTTCACAAATGCTATATTTGCCTTTGTTGAAATCGAGAAACAATACGTCTTGGTCAATAGCTCTTCTCAAAGCTCTCTGGTCTGCGCGCGTCTAGGGTTTTGATGGACCCGCCGCCTGATCCGGGCCGTGCGCCCCTGGATGATCTATTCCGCCTGCTGGTTGCGTCCCAGCCCTCGTCCTCCAAGTCCTCGGGTCCTGGGGACTCCAAGTTTGTCAAAAAATCAGCCATTCCGGAAGTAAAACTCGGCTCTACTGCGTCAAAATGCAAAGCTCTTGCCCTTTCAGAAAAAGGCTTGGTTGGTCACTTCACTGGGCTATGGCCAACTCCGAGGTCAATCGAAATATGGCTCAGCAAAAACTGGCGTCCTCTTATTCAAGGAGAAGTCCAGCAAATCTTCTGTGGGAGGGGTTTCTTCGTTTTCTACTTTGAAAAAAGGAAGACAGAGATTTAATATTCAGGAATGGACCTTACTTCATGGGTCCTAGAGGAATGTACATCAACAAATGGGACCTCTCCTTTGATCCTGAAAAGGACATTCCTTCTGCTGTCCCAGTTTGGGTGAATTTGCCTCACCTCCCTTTACATTGCTGGAATGATGAAGATCTAAAGGCCATTGGCAACTCACTGGGGAAATACATTGATACATCTGAGCCAAAACCCCCAATGTTCTCCTGTGCCCGGATATGTGTGGAAGTCGAACTTGATAAGGGGCTCCCTGAAGCAATAAGTCTATCGATGGATGGTTGGAATCATCTGCAAACGGTAGACTACGAACAAATCCCTTTCAAATGCAAAGTTTGCCATGAATATGGTCATTTCGCAAGGTTATGCCCTAAAAAGAAGACGCAGGAAACAGAAGAAAATCAAGATGGAGAATGGAATGAGATAAGAAGGAAGGGTGGGAAGCCTTCAAACTCCCATCCCTCTCAAATATCTCCAAAAAGAAAGGAAATGGAAAATAAGCAGCAGCATACAAATAGGGAAGCAAATAAGTTCCAGCCTTTAGCTTCGGATATGGGGGGGGAAGAGCAGACCCCTCCAACAGACCAGGCTCCCCAGGATCAAGAGGAAACAATAGGGAATGCCAGAAATGGAGAAAGAAAGGAGAAAGCCTGCCAGCAACCTGAAGAAGGAGAAATAGGTATAGCGTCTCCAGCACAACAGGAAGATTAGAAGATGAGGCCCCCAAAATCTCGATGGGCTCGGTCACCAGAGCAAAAGCCAAACTATTTCATGAAGAAACCTCAGAAAGCAGGGAAGAAGAAGTAGAGCCTCAGACAAAAAAAGGAAGGAAGCTGAACAAGGTTATAAGAGAACAAGAGGCAGCAAGAGACAAAGCGGCGGGTAAGCAAACCAGCCTCGACTCGCATGTAAGAATTCTTCCCAGCACCAAGCAATCTCAGGGAACTATGGAGGAAAAGAAGGAAAGAATAGGACCTAACCTCTCCAAAAAATAATGAAGATAGTCTCTTGGAATTGCAGAGGGTTAGGAGGTAAGCAGAAGACGGAAGCAATCAGAAGGATTAAAAAGCTGGAAAACCCCTCAATAATCATGCTCCAGGAGACTAAAATGCAAGAGACGGACTGTCTCAAAACTTTATCCCAAATTTGGCCCAAAGGAGAAGGAAAGTCAGTTAGTTCGGTAGGAGCCTCTGGAGGACTCATCACCTGGTGGGAAAAAGGTATGTACAATTGTAACTCCATCTTAAGCAGCAGAAACTGGCTTTTTGTTGAACTAGAAGATTTGACAAATAATGAGAGATTTTGGATTGGAAATGTGTATGGGCCTACGCTCCATGGCCATAAAGAAATTTTTTGGGACAAACTGATAGATCTTCATTTAGGAAGAAATTCCTCCCCCTGCATAATTGCCGGCGACTTTAATGTCACCATAAGTGCTGATGAAAGAAGAGGGGGATCAAAGGTCCGAGATCAGTTTGGAGAAAGGTTGGAAGATCTGCAGGCTTCCTGGAATCTGGTGGATATTAAGCCTCTGCAAGGAAAATTCACCTGGAACAATAAGAGAATTGGGCCCGGGCACATAGCCGCTAGGCTTGACAGATTTTTGCTCAGCTCTTCCTTTCTTAACAAGCCTCTTCTGCCTGACTCAAAAATTCTGGCATCTGCTGTTTCAGACCACCGTCCTATTGCCCTATTCTTTTCTTTCCCTGGCAATCTTGGGCCACTCCCCTTTAGATACAATCCCGAGTGGCTGAAGAATGACACCTGCCTCAAGGAAGTCAAAAGAATTTGGAAGCAATTTATCCCAGGTTCTCCGGGGTATATTTGGGAAACCAAAATAAAAAACACCAAAACCTTGCTTAAAAGATGGGCAAAGCAAAGTTCGCGGGGACCTGGGGATGAAATTCACATCTTGCAAGAGGAGCTGAAATCTTTACAAGACCAAATCGAAAAGGAACAGATAACAGAAGCCATGTTAATGCAGGAGAAAATGTTAGAAGAAAAAATTCAACAAGTGAATAGAAAAGAAGAGGAGGAATGGAGACTTCGATCAAGATGCCTTTGGCTCAAAGCTGGGGATCGGAATACCAAATTTTTCCATGCTCAGTGCAAAGAAAGGTACAGGAAAAACAATATTCTCAGCTTAACCAAAGATAATGGAATCAAGATAGACAATCCTAATGAGATAAAGATAGAAGTCAGAAATCATTTTGAGTCTCTATATAAGAAGGAAGAGGATTTGTCTGCGGCAGATTTGGAAGGAATGTGCCGAGAAATTCCCAGCCTTGTCACCGCCGAAGAAAACAATATGCTCATGGAGAAAGTGACTGAGGAGGAAGTCAGGAAAGCGGTATGGACTCTCCATCCAGAAAAATCCCCGGGACCTGATGGATTCTCCATCCACTTCTACAGAAAGTGTTGGCATTTCTTGAAAACCGACCTCCTCAGAATGATTAACTGGACCAGAAATCGTGAGAAAATTGGAGGGGGAACTAATTCCTCCTTCATAGCTCTTATACCGAAGGAGAAAAAAGCAAATACGATAGGGAGGTTCAGGCCTATCTCGCTATGCAATTCTTCATATAAAATCCTCACCAAGGTATTAGCAAACAGAGTCAAGAAGATTCTTCCTAAAATTATCTCCCCAAATCAAGGCGGTTTCGTCCCAGGCAGACAAATTTATGACAATATTCTTCTAGTGCAAGAGGCTATTCATTCAAGCAGGCGAAGCAAGGACGCAGGTATGGCTATAAAACTAGACATGGCCAATGCGTTTGATAGAGTTAGACATGTTTTTATTTATGAGGTCCTGAGAAAGTTCGGTTTTGATGAAAAATTTATTAATTGGATAAAAGCCTGCATTGGAGCCCCTTGGCTTGCCCCCCTTTTAAATGGAAGGCCAACCTCCTTCTTCCGCCTTTCACGCGGTCTGAGACAAGGGTGCCCTCTCTCCCCCTTTCTCTTCGTAATAATGGCGGATTCCTTAAGTAGAAAGCTCAACTCTCTCTTAGCCTCTGATTCACTGCCTGGCATCTCTTTCACCCGCAATGTTCAAGCAATCAACCATGCCCAGTTTGCCGATGACACTATTCTTCTAGGCAGTGCTTCTCCTCAGATTGCAGCTAGATTTAAAACCACCCTTGACCTCTTTCTCAGGACTTCTGGGGGAAAAACCAACGATCAAAAATGCAATTTTTATACGTGGAATTGCCGCCCAGCCACCATTAGACTCATTGCAACCATTCTAGCCTTCAAGCCTTGCATGAACTGGACGTCTTTCAAATATCTAGGCACCCCTATCTCTCTTAAGCACCCCCCTTCCTCTGTCTGGACTCCCATCCTTGACAAATTCAAAGCAAGAATAAACACCTGGGGCTCTCGATGGTTGAATATGGCTGGAAAAGTAACTCTGATAAAGTCAGTTCTGTCCTCTCTTCCAGTTTTTACCTCTGCCATAATGCTAGCTCCGGTTAATATTCAAAAAGATTTTAGCATGGAGATCAGAAAATTCTTATGGCAAGGTGGAAAAACCCAAAATAAAAAATTCCATTTGGTGAACTGGAAGACTGTCAAAGAAAAGAAGGAGCGGGGAGGACTTGGAATTCGGGACCCTGCTTTAGTAAGTAAAGCGCTGGGGGCCAAGCTAGCTTGGAGGATTGTAGCTGGGAAAAAGGAATGGTGGAAGGAGGTTATAAGAAAGAAATATACCAGAAGCTCCAGACAAAGATGCCTAGACAAGCCCACTTCCAAAAAGGGAACAGCTATATGGGGACTCATCAACTCCTCTGCGACCTTAATCTCTGATAACCTTTACTGGACACCTGGAAATGGGAAGAGAATAAACCTCTGGACGGACAGCATAAATGGAGACATACCGCTTGGCAAAGTGCAGGGGCTAGAGGCCATCAGAGTCTGGCTGGAAAACAGGGATATCAAAAAGTTAAAGGACCTGGCGATCTGGAAAGAGAATGGAGATTGAAAAAGTTGGAAGAGTATGGACCCTCCGCCCAACCTACAATGGGATTATGAATTACTGCTTTCTCATCTACATGGGAAAGCCCCGATCAGTATAAGCGAAAACGACTTCAGGGGATGGGGGAAACCTGGTTCGTATTCGGTGAAAGCAGGGTACGAGAAACTTGCTCCTCCCAGCCTCCCTGCCCACAGAAAATGGAAGCAAATATGGAACTCTGATGGCATCCCCAAAGTCGTTACCTTCTTCTGGCTCTTAACTCATGGTAAGTTGCTAACTGCTGAAAATCTAAGAATAAGGGGAATCACTGGTCCTACTAGATGCACTCTGTGTAAAAATGCAGAAGAAAGCTCCCACCATATTTTTCTGGAGTGTCCCTTTGCTAAGGAAGTCTGGGCTAAGGTCCTGGGCAGTCAATGGAGACCAGCCACTCTCCCCACTTCCCTCATTGACCTGTTTGATCACTGGGGGCGCGCTTATCCTGAAAAATCTAAAAATACTATGAGGAGAATCTGGAACCTCATTCCCATGAATATATGTTGGCAGATTTGGTTAAGCCGAAATAAAAGTATCTTTGAGGACAAGAAGGCGGACAGCAACAGAGCAGCCATAAAAGCTACTGCAATGATCGAAGACTCACTCTCCACAAAAAAGGTCTCTCTCCCTGCTCAAGAGCCCCTAACTCTCTCGGAACTTCAATGGTGCAACATGTTCGTGAATGGCAGCTTCCTTCAGTCCAAAAATGAACGCTCCAACTATGTTTGGGAAATCAGAAAAGATCCTGATTCTTTTTCCAGGTGGTGGAAGGAGCAAGAAAGTCACAGCATATTCTTTGATGGGGCTTCCAAAGGGAATCCTGGGGTGGCAGGTGCGGGTGGGATTCTTTTTGATCTCGGCGGAAATAAAATCGCAGACTTTGCTTGGGGACTAGGCAGGAAAACTAATAATGAGGCTGAATGGTTAGCTCTTATCTTCTCCTTAGAAATGGCCTCCAACTACAGCATAGCCAATCTCAAAATCTATGGAGATTCAAGGCACGTCATCCAAATCATGCGAAGAGGATATGCCTCGCCAGGCTCAAAAGCAGATAGATATTTGCAAAGAATTAAGACCATTTCTTTATCAACAAAGGCCTCCTTCTTCCATATCCTCCGAGAGAACAACAGGGTGGCGGACTTAGCTGCAAATCAAGGAATCGCGCTCACAATTGGGCAAACTAAGGACCACAAAGGAGATTTAGGATTTCATTATATCCCCTAACTTATCAATGTCTTGGTCCCTTGAAGTTGTGTTGTGGATTTTGGTTAGGGATTTGGCCACAAGGGTCCATCCACACCCTTTGCCAATCTTTGGCCTTCCCCTCTCCTCGTTTTCATACCCGAGCTCGTCCTCTACGTACCTTTTCACTCGCTCCTCCATCTGCCCTCCCGTCCTTCCCTCCACCTGTCCCCTTGATCTTCCCCCCGGTGTCAGCTCCCACGGGGCTTCCTTAACTCCCCCATCCGCCCTCCCTACTCCTCCTTTCGCGATGGTTCTTCCTCCCCATCTCCCCGACTCTCTGAGCCGTCTGTCTCTCGAGGAGTTTGGCCCTTCTGCTTCTCGTCTTTCGCAGGTGGAAATTTGGGATAGGGAGCTTGCCCCTTCTGCTCCTCGTCTTTCGCAGGCGGTTAATTGGGATACAATGCCGTCTATCAGGGCGGCCATTGCTGCTTTAAGCAGAACCCTGATAGACATCAAATTTGCAGTCCGAAGAACTTACGAGACGGTCAGCTCCAGCGTGAACCAGAACTCTGATATGGCGTCGGTCATTAAGCACGTCTGCACCCAGTTGTCCTGCCAGGATTCCAGGATTGATGACCTGGAACGAAATATCATAGAATTAATGGGAAAAGTTGATAGAATTCAGGAAGATTTGGCTGTTTACTTCAAAGCGACGCAGGGTAGCTGGATACATGAGAATACAACGGTGAACGAGGAAATAAATCAGTTGAGGGCGGACGATTTGTCTGTCAAGCTCAGGAAGAAAGGCTAGCCTAGCCCAGGTTTCATAAAATTTTTGTTTTGGTTAATGTATTTTTGTAAACTTCTCTGCAATCAGTTTGTTAAGGTGTATGCCAGCTCTATGTTGGACATTTTCAGGAAGACTAAACTTAGAGACTACAATGTAATGCAGATAGTTTTGGTAGTGTTAGCTGGGCCTATCATCTCAGCTCTGTTAAAAACTCTGTTTGCAAGCCTGTAATGAATAGCTGTGCACAGCTTTATAAATATTATCTTTTCCCTGTTACTGTTAAAAAAAAAAAATCGAGAAACATTTAAATTTGTTTGAAGTCTTAAAAAATTGGTTTTTGCACAAAATACAAAAGGTGTCCTAAAATATTCAAATTTTGTGACAAAGAGTAATTTTCCGACAGCAAAGAGGGTTGATTTCCAACAGCGGAGCTTTATACCAGCCACCAGTATCAAGGTCAAACCTGAGACAAAATTTCTCTAGGCAAGATATTTTTCACCATTGAATTTCGAAATAGATGTTAGAAAATGGTTCGCGGCACTTTAGATTTTTACCTGTGAATATCTTGCTCGATAACTTGGACTGAAATTCGAATGGATTTTTAATGGCGATAGTTTTCTAGTTTCTTGAAGTGAAAAATCTGAGAATTTAAGCTCATAGGAAGTCGCTGTGTATCGTGATGAGTTTATGGCAAGAGTGAGAATTCAACAATGGCATCATGTAGTAAGCATTGAGCCAAAATCCCTACCTCTCGGAGGAGCCTCATGCTTGCTATACATATACTTCATTCTATAGATTGCTCTGCAATGCTGCGATTTGGCAGATCTCTGTACTTGTTTGCAAAAATTGAACAGCAAGTGTGAAAGTGGGTTTTTATTAAACTGATATATTCACTATGTCGGTAACCATTCACCAGGTGTATCGATTTTTTCAATAAATTTTGATTGTTTCACTGCATTTAATCGCTGTAAATGCAAATTCGGACAAGCAGTTTATTTATGAGATATGGTGTCTTTTACTGTTGAAAGCTTCTTATTATGGTTTTCGAGTTCCAAAGCTGCTGGTTGCATGTGTATTACGGCGAAATTGCGACACTTGTGATGAAGAGAGCTTATCCAAAACGCAGCTGCACAAGCGGCTCTTTCACTCAACCCACCGTCCGCCTTGGAATGCTCTGATTGTCACTCTGCATTACTTGTTAACGTCGGGGGATCAATGGAAACAACAGTTACTGATGATGGTGGGCATGAAAATAGGCAATCCAAACAAATGAATAACGTCCAAGAAGCAGATCATGCTTCTGATTTTGGTTATTGTAGGCACCAGATTGATGAGTAGGAGAAGACTTCTTCAGTCAATTTAAGAATCAGGACGGGCCATGATGAATGCCCCTTCATGTTCTATGATGATTTACAGCAATTCGATTCCCCAAACTTGATAGTGAATATGGCAGAATCTCTCCTTCTCACTCCCCCTCGTCTATATGACCAGCTTGAAGATGAGGATTACCATTTTGATGTTGAGAACTGTATGGAGCAAGCAGGCGGTTTCACACTTCTCTTGCAGGGTAGGTAGTGACATTTTGTTTTGTTGTCTCACTTGGAAGATGATTATGATATAATATTATTGAGAGTATTATGGTTGTATTATTTCATATTTAATTGGTTATGGTTCTGATTCTACTTCATACTTTATTAAAATACTTAAAATTTATAAAAAGTATGTTTTGGGTCGAACAGAAATTATAACTAATGTAATTGTTTTTTCAAACTCATATTTAATTTTTTTAACCTTTTACCGTACTCGAATCTACTATGATTATTTATCCTTTTAATTTTATCTATTAATTTTAAGAAACAAAAGTTGAAATAAACAATATTTAAAAAAAAACGTGATGGTTTGGTTAAATTTTGGAACCATGACGAGAATAACATAAAACTTCTTAAAAAACTCCTAACAGAAAACATACTTAGATGAAGTTGTGACTATTGAATCTCGTTACTTCAAAAGCCCATCCAGCTTTGTGATTGGAATTCATGGTTGGTTTTAAATTAAGTAGGCAATGTGTAAACCTAATGAGTCATGCGCTTTAAAGATGCAGCGGCATAGGTCAAGGGTTACCTTGCTCCATGGGATGGGCAGAATAAGCAATTGAGATAAGTTCAGTGGGGCCTTCTGCCTGGCAGCACAATGAATTTGAATTTCAATAAAAATGAAATGTAATGAATGGGGAGCTTCATTTCTAAATGTTCTGCGGGATGAATTTGATTATAACAAAAATGAAATGTAAAGAATGAGAGCTTTTTTTTAAATATTTTGCGGGATGAATGGATTCCATTGGTTTCCTGGTGGTAAATGTTGTAATTGGAAAGACAATCCACTGTAGGCATTTTGATTTTCAGGTTATAGTTGTGGGAGGGAAAATGGTTAAGATTGCAGCGGAATAAATCGCAGAGAAATGATGAAGATTGCAGTGGAATATGATCAAAGATATGGCAGACGCTGAAAAAGAGAAAAGAGTTGCTAAAGAAAATCAAAGAAGGTGACAAAAGATAAAGACGAGGCAAAGTTCTGCTAATGAAGAAGATGCATTACTGAAGGAGGGGAGGAAGATATTGTGAGAGACGAAATAGAAGCCGCTTGTGAAGAGCCGGAGAAGGCAAAGGTGTAACGTAGGGGCAGAGTCAATTTTGTTGTGTGTAGTATTTAACACAAAGAATGTTCGTTACACGTGAGGCAGGATTCAACAATGTTGCTTGCAGGAATCAACTGCCAACGCAGATGGCCCAAAATCAGGTCGCACATGTTTTTGGAAAGATGCCCTTAACGCAGGTGACGATTTTTCCAAGGAAAAGGCAGCAATGGAAGAGCACCTTTCCTGCTACTGAAAAAGATATCAGTGGAAGATGTCTCTCCGAAAACATACCTCAATTTTAGTTTCTTTCGGCGGACATGACAAAAAGAATTAACTTCTACATTTTGGTTAAAATCATTTCGAATTCATATTTGCGAATCTTTAATATTCAATTTGTCAGTATGATTTTCCATGTAACTACGGTGAATAAGTTATGTTTGTAGTATGATTTTCCATGTAACTACGGTGAATAAGTTATGGTTGAAATGCAAAATTTGCCAAGGTATTTGAGGATATTATGAACTGGGCTAGCTTCCGGTCTAGGTCCATTTCCTTTTTCCACTAATTGATAGATGTATCATATAATTTCCTTTTTCCACTAATTGATAGATGTATCATATAAGTTATAGGTGTAATTATTCCATAGTTATTACCTAAGGAAGTCTCTATGGGTGGTTATTAGTAAAAATTAAGGCAAATGACCTTATGACTTTCTCTTATGATGGCTGATAATAGGGCTATTAACAGTTGCTTATTGCATCCCATGTGGGGTTTATTCATGTGATCCAATGGGGCATCAACAAAAAATGGGATTTTGGGAATAATCCAATTTGAATGGATAAAAAACAACCACTTATAGTTATTTTCATAGAGCAGAGCCCATCATTGCTAGCCATAAGTTATTGAGAGATAGGGTCACCAAGGACCATATCTATGTTTCACTCTTCTATTTTAATTTGTAATATTATATAAAGATTAAAAAGCAAGTAGTATAAAGTGCTTAGATACAAGCATAAGAGAGAGGTCCATACTACTACTACTGCCCACATGATAAGGCTACCATGGGCTACAACCATACATCAAAGAACCCACAGGCACGTTTATTTTCAATGGATTAAATGTGGTGGATATGGGGATGATGTCGAGTTTGATCCATGTTGCTTGACTATATGGAGCCCTCCCAGAACATACCACTTCTACTCAAATGGTTGGAATAAGTTGAGAAATATATAATAGTACAACTTGGAAGCTACTAATAATTTCTATTGGGAATAATCGCATGGGGCTCACTCTAAAAGTTCTCACCATACTTATTTGATTTATTTCTTATACTCATTCATTGGAGGGAGCCAGCCCTCTTTTATTATGCCATTTACCTAGGAGGGGTAGGATGTCGTCGATTGCTTCTAGGTATGGTTAGCTTGCCTAGTTGGGTACACATTGATGTTACACTTTGATGAGGAATCTTTGAAGACATGCATATCCGGAGTGCGTAGTTTCTTGAGAATTTCTTAGTAGCTCTATTCATGCAGTGATGATTTAATCCTTTTGGTCAGCTACAAAGTAGTTACCAGAAGCAACATTGTAATCTTTTTTTGCAAATGCATAATTTGCCATACTAAAGAATCATTATTCCGATAGTGCTATTTGTTTAATTCTTTCATACCAATGGCAAGAAACTAGCAACTAGCCCAGATGACAATTTAGGGGACATTGCCACCTCGTGGCTCTTGTTTTTAGATGTATGTGGTGTATGCTTTCTATCTGGCCATTTGGTATATAGATTAAACAAGCTCGAAACCTTGTCCCCACTACCTATGTTTAATCTGGCTACCAATGTCTTCATTTTTTTGCATGAATGTCATGACTCACGTCAACTCAAAACAACATTCAATAACAATATTTTATATAGTTATTAAGAAATGGTCAATTATTTAAAATTGTAAAAATTTGAATGAACAATATTTAATTTTTTACATTTTTGAGAAAAAGTTTAATTAATTTATATGTACAATTATTATACCTGTTGAAGGCAGATATATAATAATCCATTTGGATTTTAATTTTTATTACTTTTAAATTTTTAAAAATATTTATATAAAGTTTTATAAAATTGTTTAGAAATTATATATTAAATTAAATTTTATAAATATTTAAAATTAATTTTATATTTTTTAATAATTAAAAATCTATTTTATAATTGGTGTATAATTATGAAGTGATTATTTTTACCTGGTTATAGAATTGTCAAAAATAAAATTAATTTTAAAAATTTAAATTTTAAAAAAATATTACAAAATGCCACCTATTTCTTATTTATATCTTTAATTATTACTGATTGTACAATATTTTTATTTACACTAAGTACAATCTGTGCCAGATAGATTCTGATTTAATATAAATCTCTAATAATTATAAAATTTGTATATCTTTTATCTAAAAATTAAAAAATGTGAAACTTAATTGAACGTAAGTCTAATTATTTACAAGTTGATCATGAACATCAATATTCAGAAACAAAAATGTACATAAATTCTTCAGTCAGATCTCCAGATCTCCATATCTGTTGTCTGTAAAGTTTGCTCGGTTATGAGCAGCAGAGCAAATCAAACGAAATATGCGGGCAGATTTTGGCGGAAGACAAATAAATCATAAGATGAAGTTTATATATTTTTGGATTGAATTAGCAATGTGATGTAAAAACTATTGTTTAATAAATAATATTGAATTATTTTGATAGGTTTAGTTAATTAAATTAAATTAATTTATATAATTAAATAAAAGGTATAAAATAGTAATGTTTTATGGTTATTAGATTTAGTTGTAACAAATGGTGATTAGTAAAATTTTAAACAATTATTTAAGTGATTATATAAAATATTTTCAATTTTTTGGATAATAGGTATTAGTTATATGGTTTGGCTATATAGTATATGGAACACAAACATCACTCTACTTTTTTTATACAACCTTAACAAATTTAAGATAATTTAATAAATTATATTAGCAACTCTATACACTTACTTGAGACAAAGACATCATACGTATACACTTAACTCAATTTTCTCTAGCTTAATTGTCACACATATCACACTAACAAAGTCCACTGTCACTATTATCAACAAAATTATGTCAAAAACTTATTTTATGAAGTTATTTAGTTTTAATTTCACATAAATTGCAAACATTTGTTTCAAACGTCAATTGATTATATTTCTTATAAAAAAAGTTTTCTTTAAGGACATATCAAAACAATATTAATGTTAAAATGTCAATTTCTCTAAATATATAATAGAATGAGTGCACTTCTAGAATTTATGGTGTAAAAAATTGTTGCAATTTTAGGTAAGGACTTTAATGTTTGCACTTTCAAATTAGTTTTCACCTCAAGAGATGTGATACCTTTCCACACTTGATAAATCCAAACTTTATATAAACTTGTAAGAGCATCAACTTAAAAGCATAAAATAAATGTTACATTTGAAAAAATTGGTTGACTTAAATTGCTATTTTTAACCTAACAAAATGATCTCTTAGAATAATTAAAATAAAGTTTAAATTATAAATTAGATTTTTACTAAGGCTATTATCATTCCACTGAAGACAACTTTGAGGATGTGAAAACAACAATATATTTACAAAAAAAGTTATCTACTCTATTGATGTTAATAAAAAAAATTTGAATTAATTCACAATATAAATTTATTACGTATTTTAGAGATGTAGACTTATGAATGTTGATGCCTATACAATATATTTGTTTTTCCAATTTTACATAATAGATATGATGTTTTATAGACTTAATGACTTGTAATCTCATGAAGTTCTTTTCTATACATAAAGTTATAATTAATATCATCCATATTATACTAATTATAACAGATAGTTTAACATTAAGATACTTGTAAGAGATTTATTTTAATGAATGGTAAAGTGATATTAATTTATAATTATCACTTGTATTTTGCATTTCTATCTTGATTTTAGACTATGCATAAATAATAAGTTGTGATAAGTTTTAAACCTTTTACAAATATTTTAGTTTTAACTTTGGACTATGTACACCTATTAAATTAAAACATTTCTAAATTATTATATTAAACTATTTTTAAAGGGAAGGTATAAGCAGCTTTGCTGCTAATTTCACTTGTTTATATTGTTGTTCATCTTTGAAGGACTCCAAAAACAGATACCCTTCCAATTGAAATTAAGACGCAGCCTCCAAATTTGATCACTGGACGCGTTGACATGAAAACCAACAACGGCGGTACGAACGGCCAATTTATTTCCTACAAGGGAGAGATATGGTGATCTGCTTTTTTGGACTGAAGTTACTTAAACCAACATTTTCAGATATGGTGATATGCTTTATTGGACTGAAGTTAGGTACTTAAACCAGCATTTTCAGATATGGATGGATGCGCTCGCATGAAGAGCAGCAGCGACAGTACGCACATTTAACTTTGAAGGTTTTCTTCCCACCATTGTTTGCATTTATTGAATGGTGGTCCGCGAAAAAATGGCAGTGGTACTGGATCAATGCATAATAAAAAAAACAAAAATAACATTTTTAAAGAAGAGAGAGGATCTGCGTTTGTGAAATGAAAGTTCTCGACATTTCAATCCTTACTGTAGGATCATCATCAGGAGACAGTAAAGTCTGAAGAGAAGATTGTGATTGCTCAATGACGTTTGTATATGTAGTGGTGATTGTGGTTTCGTAGATGGAGGTAGGTTAGGTGTCGGTTTGAAGTTTTAGGATTTTGTTGGTTTATAGGAGAGATTAAATGAATTTATGTATTCTTTAATTTTTTTTTTTTAATTAAAATTTTTAAGAAATTTATTTATTTAATTTGATTTTTATTTAATTTTGATTAATAAAAAAAAAACATTTGTAATCCTATTAAAAATAAAGAAAAATACAAACTTTCACAATCATACACAATCATAGATTTTATTAAAAAAATTAATATAATTTATTAAAAATTTTCATAACTTG
The DNA here is from genome assembly GCA_027924585.1 of Larix kaempferi. Lineage (NCBI taxonomy): Eukaryota > Viridiplantae > Streptophyta > Pinopsida > Pinales > Pinaceae > Larix > Larix kaempferi. The sequence continues at coordinate 1,056,851 of BSBM01000153.1, forward strand.
GCTTTTTATCAAATACACAATATAAATAAACCTAACTTATTTATTCAAACTTAGTAATATACACTTTACCAAAAAAATAAATAAAAAAATAAATAATGTAATGTGAACTCCGAGTCCTCATAACTAATTAGTTTGGTTTATGGATTTTTCATATTACACAAGTATGTCTCCCACTACCCACACATATATAAGAGGGGATGTTTTCCTAGAATTACAGCTAGTACATATGTAGAGCATGTAATTTCTTGCAAAAAAAAACAAGTGGAATGACTTATGGATCCTTCCATATGAAAAAACCACTTTATCCATTAGTTACCATAATGTTCTCCCATGCCCTTAAGGCATTCCCAAATTTCTTTAAGTAATATCTTAGGGGTTTGTTAAAATTTCATAATTATATTCTCCTACATGTTGTTACTGATCTATGAAATTTGCACCAGATTATGACCTAAGTTATTTTTCCACTTTTTCTCATAGCATATGAACTGCCATGATCTATTGTCTCCTCAACCCTCCAACAATTTGGAGTCTTCATCAACATGTCTTTCTTGTTCTTTGCTTAGCTTCTCTCTTAATGGATTAATATTGATCAATTGCTCTAAAGTATCTTTGACTTTGTGCATAAACACATCTTTTTCTTTCAAAAATCACTTGAAGGGAAGTTCTAGAATAGCCTTGGGTGAGTAAGGTACCTTCTAACTAAAGGAATCAAGCATTTCATACTTTCACTTCGTTAGTCATATCTTTGATGCATGATTTTCTTGGTGTATGTTTCAATTATTGCACATATATTTGGAGAGAGTTGTCCAATTCTACACTATAGGGAATCTTTGACAAGTTCCTAGTAGCTTCAAGTAGGTCCTTGACGTCCTTAGGATACGTGTTGTTTGCTTCTAGATCTTAGTCTAAGTAGGTTTCTTTCCTTTTCATTCTCTTGCTCTCTTAATATCACATCTAACTAAAGGTTTTACCTAAATAGTGAATCAATAAATGCTAGGTTATTTTCTAAATTGATTCCCCAAAAAGTGAAAAACTAATAAACCAAATGTTTACGATCTGATGACAATGCAACAGTTGTCATTGATCAGGAAGGAAATCCAAAAGGAACTCGAGTTTTTGGTCCAAGGTTTTTTTTTTCATTTGAAAGTATTTTTCCCTTGTAAAAAACAAGAAAAATCATAATTTCCATTCCCAATGAAGATAAATTACATTCTATAAATGCTCACTACATTTCAATACCATCTCATTGATTGTTGTTAGATCAAAAGGACTCAAAATATACCATAACTTAATCACATAAATTTTTGAACTCAACTATTTCTACAATCAAACTCTAATATATATGAATTTTTTTTACAAAAACTAACCCAAAAACTTCTTCAACAATCCTTTCAATAATGTTTCAGTAAAAATGAGACATACTAACATCACAACTTTGAAATATGATCACATAATAGGGTTTAGACATAAGATTCCATCACTAAAAGAGAACTAACAAGTACCCATAACTAAAAGAAACTAGATAAAAAAATATTTTCTTCACAAGATTGGAAAGAGTGATAAGAGAACATGGCATCCTTTTATTCTAGCACTATTCCCATTCCCACCTCATGTTAGAGACCTTATTTGGAAAGAGCATATGCCTTAGCATTGAGCTCTCTCTAGACAAGGCATCCTTTGATTCTAGCACTATTCACATTCCCACTTCATGCTAGAGGCCTTATTGGGAAAGAGCATATGCCTTAGTCTTGAGCTTTCTCTAGACATGAGCATAAGAAATGAAACTAAAAAAAAAGTAATCCATTTGACCTCCTCATAAATTGGACTAAGAAATAAGTTCTTCGTCATATAATCTTCCTTCATTCAATTAATAATCACCATGGAATCACCAAAAACCTAAATTTGTAAAGCCCCTTTATCAATAGAAAGCTTCAATACAAGTTTCAGAGAAATGAGTTCTGCGTAATTATCACTTCCCCCACCCACCCCTACCTTGAACCTACATATATGAGAGTCATTGGAATAAATTACCCCCCCTACCCAACATCTAAGAAGATTGCCTTGGCAAACTCCATCAAAATAACTCCATACACCAATCTTATCAATATATTTATTTGATAATTTGCCTTATCAAATATGACTTATCTTTGAGCAACACATTGAAAATAAGGGATGTGTTTCTCCTCAAAATATTTTCATTCCAAGCAAGCCATATGCCCTAGGCTACAATCAAAGGAAGAGCTAGATTCATTTTCCAAAATTTTAAGCATTTATTTATAGATTTTGCTAACTTTATAGAACCCAAATCAACATTATAGAACTGCATTTGATTCTTCCTTGTTTGCAAAGAACCCGGTGCAATGCAAAAGAGCCATAAAGCAAACTTTCACTTAACATTAAATCTTAAATCTATTGTCGGAGACATTACCACTTAACATTAAATCTTAAGAGATCCTTTAGTCACATATATTTTTTCTAATCACATAAATCACTCATTATTCTTACATAAAGTTTCAAAATATATATTTATTAATTAAACTTATCCAAATGAAAACTAATAATATATTTTTAATATAAATAATATTTATCCTTATTTAATCAATTAAAGTTAAAAAAAAATCATTTTACATTTTTCATAAAGTTGACTTTTTTATGTTTTCACTTCCCATAGCTACTTAATCAATATTAATTCCATTAATTCTGAAATGGAATTTCTATCATTAAAAATAAACCTTATTTAATATATATATATATATATATATATATATATATATATCCGATAATTAACTCAGCCTACTTTACTAAATCATCGATACTACACAAAATATATCTAAACTTAACCAATTACTATATATATATATATATCCGATAATTAACTCATCCTAATTTACTAAATCATCGATAATACACAAAATATATCTAAACTTAACCAATTACTTTCATACAATATAACGAATTGAAACAATTATAAATACATCCTAAACCAACTTTGTCTTATACCATATCCATCCCTTCATTACCTTTATGTGTTGTAAGTGTATAGAAAAATAAGTTAATTACCTTTATGTGTTGTAAGTGTGTCAAGGATACGGTGGCCCATTGGTGGGGTTAGATGGATTTCATTCCATCCACTCGGGTTCAATTCCATTGAGACATCTTTTGGCTTGGATTATTGACCGACGGTTTGCTAGCTTTCCTTGATTCCTTCAGAATAGCAAGAATGTGATTTTTCCGCTGAAAAAAGTGTGTTGTAAGTGTATAGGAAAATAAGTTAATGATTAAAAACTATGTCCATAAAAGAAAAGGTTCACATCTAATAGGAATAGTTTCTCTGTCAACATTGATATTCCACTTGAATATATGTGTAAAGAATATCATTGTTTGATACTTATCAAGTGTTAGATACATCAACTAAGAAATGTAACTAATTACTTAGTCTATTTGGTAATGAAAAGACATGTCAAATTTCTTAATATTTTGACAACTCTAGTGGGAACAAAGGTTAAACCAATTTTTTAATATTTTGACGACTCTCATGGGCAGGGTTGGAATTTGTATTCATCTTTGCCCGTCATACAATTTTTTTGACGTTTTCAATTCTAATACTCCCGAGCAAATAACATTTTGTCCAAAAGTCTGGCCTTCAACAATGAAGTTTTGATGAGAAATTAAAACTTCGATCATGAAGTTTTAATTAAAAAATTAACCTTTATAATTAAGTTTAAGTTAAAAACTACTCATTAATAATTGTTTGCCGCTATTTGCAAAAAATTACCTAAAACTCAATTTTCAAGTTTTGAATGGAATAAATTATAAACTAAATTTTAATCAAAAATCTATTGTGCTACAATGCATATAACTATAAACTACTATGAACCTAGGAAAATTTCTAAATTATTTTACTATGTTGAAGCTCAGACAATCATGAGAGTGGTTATTAGAAAGTATTCCATCAGGATTCGAAATTCAAAAAAGAGTATTCATTCATATATCGTACGAGGGAAGGCGACAAATACTACTAAAAACAGTGACAATAATTTATTGCAACAACCACCAAGCCCATTGAAAAAATTCCCCAAAAGATATTCCGAAACATAAAATGTTTAACTTGGTCAACAACTGTGTATTAAGAACCCACTTAATGGTCGGTTATCCCACGCCCCATTAAGTTGATTATAATATAGCGGTTTCCTTGAACCAGAGTTAGAGTACATTAATTTTCCTTCTTCAGTTTCAGTCTATTTAAAACGATATTTCAATCATTTCAATCATTCTCATAAACTAAGGAAACCACCATAAATGGTTGAGGCAGATCGCCAAGCCAACTGAAGATTGAGCGGTAAGCTAACCCTAGTCCAATCTAATAGGACCCCCTTGTAACTAGGATTGATCTTCCTTTAAAGAATGGATTCTAACATTGAGTTCCTTCAGTTCTAAGCACACATTAGCATCCCTATGGGAAGAGAGATGCCACTCATTTGAGCGTAGGGTTAAATTCTTCTAGAGCAGTGACCTCTTACAAAACAACTGAGGATGAGCAAATTCATGAACTGATTAGCATTAAATTGGCATTAGCATCGCCCTCTTAACAAAAAGATGAAGGGAGGGACTCGGGACTTGGCCATGCATATGTGCAGTATGTATGTTGTGGGTGCAATGGACCGCGGTGCTTATTGAGCCCTAAAAAGAAGAGGATGGGATGAATTTCGAATTGATGTCTCCCTGCAGTTTTGGAAATTCGCGTTGGCTTGTGGAGCAAGCAAGGAGTCCTGAATTTGACTCAATTCCCCCTTCATCCATCAGTCTTCTTCCCACGCGAGTTATGTTCTCTGTTGGGTGTTCTTTCATGAGAATGGAAAGAGAAAATCTTTCATGCATCAATTAGTTTACCTCTCATGTAGTTCTTCATGGTTGGGTATTGTTTCTAACTTTCTTATCGATGTGGGTGTGTTTTCCCTTTCAATCGATCTCAGAATTCCATGTTTTGAATGGCAGATTCATGGGTTATGAATGAAGGTCGAAATCAAGGGTTTTGAGCATCAATTTTTATGCTTCCAAGTTGGGTTATCATTGGGAGTCGAGTTTCATCTCCCTTGTTGTTATATAAATGCCCATAAATCGTTTTATGTTTCCCAACCGTTGTGTAATTCCCATGAATCGATGTGCAGGTCTAGCACTGGTTAAAATTCGCCTTGTATTTGTTTTTCTTTGGCCCAGACACCATCAATTCGCCCAGTCATTCATTCTTTTTTTTTATTGTGAAATCGAGCAAGAATCAAATTGTCTTGTCTTTCCCAAGGGTTTAGTTTCTTATTTTTGTTGATGGATTCAAGAATAAGTTGGGTTGAATAGTTAAGAATGAGAATGGAGGGTTCCTTTTCTAGTGGAATTCATTGTCCAACATGGGTAACCTCTCAACAGAAAGAATGCCAAAGAATATGTGTTGGACAAAGAATCTATAGTACAACCAAGTCAGCCCGAGACAACTCTGTCAACATATTCTTATGTCATTTTGTTTTCATAATAAATTCAACGGAGTATGGATGATGAAAATTGTTGTTTGTGAATTTGCAAAACATGCCTGTTTTATGTTCACTATTAATCTAGCATCTATGTATGCAATTATATTGAAGTATTGTTTGTTTGAATAGGCATATATGAATGCATTACATGAGGATGTAATAGTGCAATTTCAAGGTGGGCATAGCAAGAAGAAACCCAATTTCAATTTCAGGCAAAAACAAGCAAAATCGGCCAAGTTAAGCCCATTTCAAGCTGGCCCGAAAAGATGTGCATTTCACTCTTAAAAATTAGAATGCCCCAATACAGGTTTCCCTATAATTGAAGGAATTCAATATTTTGTGGCAGAGACATTGAGAATTAAGACTCACCGACGGAGCTTGGAGGAGATGACCTTGGCAATGGCAATTGCATCCTGCAAGTCATTAGCACTAACACCGGGCAGTGTTAGTGTTGACAGCATTCCTGTAACTTGCAAGTAGGTGGCATTGGCAATCGATAGTGTTGTTCTTCTGAGTCCTGACTCTTTGAGTTTTCCGTCCATTACTGAATTTACTAACACCATCATCCATGTATGGCTTCACCTTCCATCATAGATGTAAAGGATAGTTACTCGAATTATACCAACAAGATTGTTGGAGATATTTTCCTTTTATTTCTAAAGGTTGGTATGCTTAGCTCGGAACTGGCTCTTCCCGACACTTTCCTTCCTCAGCTTGGGCATGGCCCTTTAGGGTAAAAACTCATCATCCATGAACTAGCATGCAGTCTACCAAGAAAGTGGTAGCTGGATATGGAAGAAATGAGTTATTCCTTCATAATGGCTTCATTAACAAGTAGATACTCTAGACTCTATAGTCTAGCACCCAGTTTAACCCTCATCGGGATTTGGAAACAAGATCTACCCTCCAAGCTCAAGTTGTAACATCATAATTAAAAAGTTCCTAGTAGGGAATCCAGACTTGGGAATTCGAACGAAAACCCCAGTTTCACCCTCTTGGCTGCCAGCTAGATCACCGAAAATTAAAACTAATGACGTTTTGTACAAATTATTAAACGTCAAAAAAATGGTTCCAATAATTAATGGCCCGTTTAGGGAGATGGTTACATAAAATTTGTGGTTGTATTTGACAGGAAAAATGCCATGTGACGGGAAAAACGCCCATCAAATTCCAACCCTGATCGTGGGCACAAAGGTTAAACCAACATTTACAACTGCACGTGAAGAAAGTTACACATTACCATACCTTTCAGATAGGTTTATCCAACGACCAATTATGAAAGTTACAGATGGCACACAATTATTCAAAGTTTACCATACATTATGATAGGTTTATCCAGCGAACAATCATGATTTGTTTTTGCTACAATCATGCATGTAGCATGTAATAATTTTAAAAAAAGTCATGTAATCATCTCCAGATATACAAATATCACAAGTTGTACAAACAACCATGAAACATCTAGCAATGAGATAACTAACCTACAGTAGATATGTCTTTCAACCTACCTAAGCGAAGAATCACAATCCTTTGCTTTACAAAATAAACATATTATGAAAATAATCCAAAAAATACATACACCATTATGACCAGATTACCCAATTCGAATTTGTTCTTCTCTGTTGGAAATCTATGTATTGGCTAGCAAGTTTTCTGAGTTTGTTGCCCACTCAGAGACTGCAGCATCCATGGATTTGTATGAATTGCCCCCTTCTTCCAACACAGACATGGCCATGTCTTTCAATTCTCTCGCTCTCATTGTTACCCTCATGCCACCTTCTCCTTCCATTAGCTCCCTAACAACTCTCTCCACTTCTTCTCTTCTTATAAATTCATCTCTTTCCATCTTCGTTGCAATCACCATTTTAAATTCATTAACCAGGAGAAGCTTTGTCATCCTATGTTCCGCAAAAAGAGTCCAATAGATCATCGACACTCCATGTGAGAGGCTCACCAGCGGAGAGTTCCAACCGCAATGATTAAGGAAACCCCCGGTGAATGGATGAGAGAGAACATAAATCTGAGGCACCCATGCAGCAACAACAAGTCCTCGATCCCTATGTCAACTCTCAAATCCCTCGGGTAAGAGTTGTGAAAGATCTATTTCCTTGATGGAGAAAAATTTGCTTGATGTTGCACCCACAGGAAGCAATGTCCACTTGCTTCTAGTCCCACTGTGAGTTAGATCACTTGTGCCTTCCATATGGTGAGCAGTTCCATAAGGATCACACTGCCTTACTGACACTTGTGTCAACTAGCATAGTAGGCATGCAACTTTCCAACTCTCTGCATGCACATGCAGTGCATCTACCGAAGTTTGCACAATGCAGTCAATTTAAAAACTCTGACAACATTGCGTCGCCCCCTCCTGGGGAACCAATTTCAAGAGTTACATCATCATTCCAAAGCCAATTATATTTAAGATAAATAGATTTTGATAAAAATTAGTTTAATAAACAAAATTGTAACTATATAAAACTATATAGATAATAAAAAATTAAAATGTTGTAGGGGTGGATTAATAGGGGGTGAGCGATCCATATATATCCTACTGCGCAGGGCATAATAAAAAAGGGTTGAAAATGGTCAGGTTAACTATGGAAAAAATATGTAGAGTAAGAAGCACTCTAAGTTTTATATTTTCTTTTATTTTGGTAAAATATGGAAGAAATATATAGGGTGAATACGTGAAGATGGGTGTCTATTTCGTGAGAATCGTGAGGTGGAGAAGCATAGCGGAATTTTTTTGGCTGAATAAAATAATTGTTCGGTCGAATAACATAATTTATTCGGCCAAATAACATATTTTATTTGGCTAAACAATCTTAAATTTATTCGGCCGAACAGACATACACGGTTGACCGTAAAAACTAACGGCGACCTAGAAATGCCTGCTGAGGCATTGTCGGCCGAGAAAAGATTGTGGCGATTTTTTTGGGATGTTATTCGACCGAACAATTATTCAGTTGAATACTCATTCGGCCAAATAATTGGCCAAATAATTATTCGGCTGAATAAGTGATTTACATATAAGGTGGTTGCAGTCATTTTTGTTCATTCTTTCGTAGATCAATTTGTGGGCCTATTGCTGCAACCTGTTGTTGTGACCTATTGCTGGGACCTGTTGCTGGGACTTGTTGCTGCGAACTGTTGCTGCGGCCCTGTTGCTGCGGCCCTATTTGTTAGGGTTAACCTTGACTCGGGAATGAGTCAAAGGTGGTTAGGTCCAGCACATGGTTTTGGGCACATGGTTTGTTGTAGCCCATGGTATTGGCCCAAGGTATTGCATGCAAAGAATCCTTTATAAGGCTTGGAGAGTCTCCATTGTAAAGTGGCCTGGAGGTGAGCGGGTGAGCTCACTTGGCCCAGCTTGGCTGGTTTAGGTCAAGGGTAATGAAGATCTTCATTAGGTGCTGGTTTTTTCCCCGCATGGGGTTTCCAGGGTAAATTATGTGTCTCTATTATTATATGCTTGTTATTTTGTTTATTTCTCTCGCAAGTAATTATGTATGCTCGTATAAACCCTAACAACTGGTATCAGAGCCTTGGTTTGGCATGGTTGTGTTAGTGGAGTTGTGCCTGGTGAAGGATGTGCAAGAGCAGATATGCATTCAGATCTGGAGTTTGATTCCCATCAATAGACTCGCCGTGTCATGATCTGGTGGTGTATAAATATTTGCATCTGCAACCAAATCATTGGGAAAGAGATCCCATGTGGTTCTTTTGATGGATGTGCAAAGGATCCATAAGAAGATGAAGGATCGCTGCAATCGTTGCAAAGTCCGGGGGCAGTGAGAAGCTAAGGAAGACAACTCCCTCCTCTTGGCCGCAAAAGAAAACCCCAGTAGCGTGAAGGAGCAGTCTGTGGACCACGAGGAAAATCGCTGCTCCTAGGTGTGTGTTGAAGATGCTATGGCAGATCTGCTAGAGGGTGTGAAGTTCTGAGAGTATCCTCAGATGCCAAACGCCACGAATAAGAAATTGGAGAAGAGCCTACCACCACCGAGAGGGAGCCACGTGAAAGCATAAAGGAAGGGCCGTCGTGGGAGGGCCACCCTGTAATCCTGCTGAGGAGCCCGGTTGTGGGTTGTAGCCGGTCCCGTGGAGCAGTGGAAAGCTCGTGAAGGAGCCTGAGGCCCGGTCTCGTGGAGCAGTGGAGAGCCCGCGTGAAGGAGCCAGCCCGTAAACCAATGGTGAAGCCGGACGTGGAGAAGAGCCACTCGTGAAGGCTGTGCGGTGGTGGAGGAGGTCGCTCAAAGAGAGAGATCTTCCATCGTGAAGCCAGCGTGAGAGTTGTGAGCTAATGAGGAGTCCTGATGAGTGCAGAGATTTGTTGAAAGATGACAGAGTTGGTAGTCCTGCAGAGGTGATCCAATTCATGAGGATAAAACACCAAGAAGAGCCATCGCGCATATTTTTTGGCCCGGGTCACTAGTGGAGGACGTGGTTGCTTGCGTGAAGCTACCAGGAGACCTGAGATCGCAGCAAGGATTGGAGGATATGATCCATTGAGATGGAAGAAAGTCGACTACATGTGGTCAAACCCTATATCTTTTCCAGATCAAATTCATGATATGTTGAGAAGAGAACCAACCTGGAGGCTACGTGCTTGTGGCCAGAGGTTGTTGTGGGTGTTGAGTGGAAGCACCATCATGTAAGAGGAAGGCTATGCAGGGAATATTGCTCGAGTGAGGTTTCTCCAGGACACAAGCTAGAGGCCACAAGAATGAGCATGCTCAAGCTGGAATGTGTTTGCAGATCTTTTGAGATATATCCAATATGAGGTCAAAAGATACCTCTAATCGTGGTATTGGGCTTGAGAAATCTAAAGATCCATGATGCTTAAATATTTGCTTGTTCGTGCATGCCAATGTAGAGATACACACTATATTTTGCAGGCTTAAATATCCATGAACGTGTGGGTACCTTCGCTAAGCACGCGTTTGGAGCACCTGAGGGCACAATTTGATTGAGCACAATGGCTAGAAGTATGGCGTGAAACGATTGATGATGAAGCCAATAGAGTGAAAATGGAGAAGACCTCGGCTGCTTGGTTTGGAGCTTTGTAGATTGAGCATGGAGAAGAGCACCACTTGATTTAGTCAACAAAGACATAGGCAAGTTGAGGTGCAGCGAGTGATGAGCAATGCCAAAGCATAAGAAAGCGAGCATGGAAAAGCGAGAGGTTGAAGCAACAGATGGTGATGGTGTAGTCACCATGAAGACAGATGAAAAAAAAAATTGAAAATGAAGTAGTTTGCATGTAAAAGGGCATATGGCTGTAAGACCTAGTAAGGCATGCATACCCTTGGTAACTCACCGGTAAAGTCGAGAGAAAGACCTAGGTGATAGGGGGGTGTATATGAGATTCCTCGGTTAAAACTTTGAGGGGGGTTGGTGATTACTCCAAGTCAAGTTTAAAGGGGGGATTGTTAGGGTTAACCTTGACTCGGGAATGAGTCAAAGGTGGTTAGGTCCAGCACATGGTTTTGGGCACATGGTTTGTTGTAGCCCATGGTATTGACCCAAGGTATTGCATGCAAAGAAGCCTTTATAAGGCTTGGAGAGTCTCCATTGTAAAGTGGCCTGGAGGTGAGCGGGTGAGCTCACTTGGCCCAGCTTGGCCGGTTTAGGTCAAGGGTAATGAAGATCTTCATTAGGTGCTGGTTTTTTCCCCGCATGGGGTTTCCAGGGTAAATTATGTGTCTCTATTATTATATGCTTGTTATTTTGTTTATTTCTCTCGCAAGTAATTATGTATGCTCGTATAAAACCTAACACTATTGTGGCGACCTATTGCTGCGGCCACCTTGCTGGGCCCTGTTGCTGTGGCCTTGTTGTGGTGACCTGTTGCTGCAACCACCTTGCTGGGCCCTGTTGCTGCGACCACCCGCCACGTGGAGCTCGAGGACGTTGGACATTTGACAGCCAGATTCAGTCTCCATTTTTCCAGGTATGTCCTTTTTAACACACATACCGCATTGCAAGCAGAGAAATGGTTCTCCTTTAATTTCATTACTGTATATTAAAATTGCTTATTAGTCTCGATCAACTTAAATAGGCATAGACTGGGACAAAAAAAAACTACTGTAGAGTGTTCATCTTGATAGTAGGTAGAGGTAGCGATCGATTACTGTAGAGTAGGGTGTGCACCGGGGGTACCGACCGATAGGGAACATGCTTTCCTTATTGTATAATAAAGTTGACGAGACATATAATAAAGTTGGAAGTATTAATATATGATGTTACATATCTACATTTTACTTACTTGTCCCTAGATTTTAAATCCAATTCTATTTCTATAACAACTCCAATTTCCACATATGATTCCGCATGGATAAGTTCTTGTAACGAAAAATATTAGTAGATTCACCTCCGAGGAAGGGTGGACCTAGACAGAGAAAAAACAACTGCTATATCTACAATAGCAGCCTAGCTCTACAGAGCTGTGCGTAACAGTAGCTCTAGTGTCGGTACTCTATGTAGTGCAAGTTTTTAACCTGCTATCATGATACCTTCTCATTCAGCCCTTTTTCATAACTTGGAGTCATCTAGTTATTAGAACATATGTCAAATTTATGTTTTTTTGTTTTTAAAATTATTTTGTATTCTCACAATTACAATTGAAAGTAGATAAAAATGGTCATCTCATGGTTTTAGTCCAATTAAAAAGTAGAAATTTATATTTCAGAAATTTGAAATTTTTTTATTTTATTTTATTTTTTACAATATTCTATTTAATATGCAAAAAAATTTAAAACTTTAGAAAACTATAGATAAAAAAATTTGCAGATCACAAATTAATTAAAAGTCAACTGAAGTTGACTACAAAATGATTAGAATATACCTGCCTTGGTATAATAAATTACGTAAATCAAATTAGAATATATGAGGAATGATGTGGGAAATGTTTTAATCCAAATAAAGGTTGCATGCACATAATAAAACTAACATATCGAAAGACCCTAAAATAATATAGCTCATTGGCCCAAATAAAATATCACATTAGTGAACAAGAAGAAAAAAACCTGCATCGAGAGGAGTATTGTACTTGTCTTTGGGGGTAATGCCCTACCTTTGACAATAAGGTAAACGTTGAGGGCCAACAATAACCAAACTGTAGCAGCTTAATAAATTCTCTATAAGTTGGGATATGTACAGTTGGATCTGAAACATTTAAGATTCAACGTTATATATCTCAGTCTATACAATATTTAGTAAGCTGCTGTAAATTGTTGTTATTTGCTCAAAGTTGAGTAAACTGGGTTACCATTCATCATTATATTGCTTGATTTTAGAAGGTTTTTCTACCATAGAGCTTGCCAAGATAAGTGAAGAAACTTGTAATTATTAAGGTAGAGAGGAGGAGGCTAACTATGACAACTTTCTCAATATTCACAAACATGCATAACTATGTGATGATGGTGCCCTTTAGGTTTCTAACATTGGGTTGAATTAGAAAGGGAGTAAACAATAGCATTTTTCATGCTTATTGTGCATAGAACACCTTCTAAAAAATTCATTAGTAGTTAGCATAGATGCACCATTTCCATCTCCATCTTCTTTATGTACTACATAGTTTTATAAATAAAGATTAATACAAATTAAAGAATCATTGAAAGTAAATCTATTTTTGTTGTAATACTCTATTAATAATCATTGAATATTTTATTAATAATCATCATTGAACACAGATTCACAAGTAAAGTTGTTTCAACTATTATGCAATTTCATTTTATGAGATCTATTTTGTTGTAATGCTCCATCACTAATATTTGAACATGCAGTCAATACCCATTAAGAGAAAGAAGTAAAATGTTAGCTATCATCAAATTGTGGAGATAACTTAGTTGAGAAAGAGTGTCATATTGAAAATCCAAAGGACGCATGTTCGATCCACACTCACCACGTCATATTACAATTGATGTTGTGTTGCAATTTATATTTTTAATTCATTCTTTCCTTTCCAAATCTAAAACAAGAGCCACGAGGTGGCAATGTCCACGACATTGCACCCACAATAGCTACTTGTTTTCAATTGCAAGGATTCGTATTGAAAATTAGAAATAGCATTGTGTATTGTGCATTGAAATCAAGTAATATACACGGGAGGGACATAGATACTGTCCTCAACTTAGGATGACATCCAAAAGTTTTAGTTCATAAAGTTAACAAATTACTTTTCTTCAAGTTCCCATGGAACCAAGATGGCATCTTATCGCCCTAGTGGATTTCATTGCCCCTATCATTTCCTTGCATCACACCTTTAGTCCCCTAGGTCTACATTTCAATTTACATCACTATGCTTTAACTGTTATAGGGTTCGACTTAGGAAATCATAACAACACTTACTCACAATCTTTATCTTGTCTTATATAACATAACATCTTTCTCTAGGATATTAGGTTAAATGTTTGGAATGTTTAAATATCAAAACATGTAAATTTTGAATATGTTATGATTTGATAGTTGTGTAAATGTAGACATTTTATCAAATGGAAAGAGAGGGGTATTCGAGGCAAAAGCGTATAAGGTCTACTTGTACAACGACATCTGCTAAGGGGAGGTCATCACGGTCATCGGGAATTGGTGTCTCGACTGATAATCAAAGGTTGTCGGATTGACCTCGGGATTCAAGCTTATTGTATAGTTCACATTCATCTGATCACCAGTTAGGCCAAAGGGGCACAGATGATTCCCCCGTACCTTCTATGGGAGAACGTCGATATCGACCTTCTATTGTTATAAACATTTATGTTTTAATACATGTATCAATTGTAATTTTGTGCATGTTCAAAAGTTTGTATGTTTACACACAACAACATTTGTCTTTGAATAAGAGAAAGGTTCAGAAGAGGCTCGTAATGCTACACAGAGGACGAAGGTCGAGCAAGGAGGGAATATGTTGAACTAGATGTGGGTTGTACACCCATAAAAACTTATCCATTTGATATACCTGAGGATCTTCCATGGGAAAGTGGTGTTCAACAAATGACCCTTGAAAGTTGTAGATCTCACTCTGACAAGTTGCAACATGATCTTTCTAGTTTGGTTCTCCCTCCAGAGAGCAAATAAAGTCTAGAGATTGTTTTGTAGTCATTGCAAAAATACATTGAGTTATATGAGGGTCTCAGACCATCTACAAATGGTTTTGTTGACTTGATGCAGAGGACAAATGAACAAGTGATGGGTCCGGACAAGTGGGATATTGTGAAGGAGAAAGTGACCAAAGAACATGCCAATTCAATGTTTAACTTCAAAGAAGACCTAAAGCGAAAAATGTTGAAAGTGCAATATTTCAAGCACCCTGAACTTGCACATCTATTATATGATCGGTTCCTTACATCCTATGGTAGGTTGCCATGGAATGATGAGGTTCCTAATTATTTCGCTAGATTTTTTTATGCATATTTTTTTTTAAAATATGACGCCAGACTATATCGATATTCATTCTAGCTTTTATGGAGTTGGAAAGGGGTGAACATATGATCGAAAATGTGCTCTTAGATATCCCACAACTCTTCGACCTCCACACCAGATATCTTGCCCATCCAGGCTTGTGGTTTTAAAATCGGAGATGGAGCCCACATCCCAACTTGGGACAACTTTAAGGGATTCTGTTGCCAAAGGTTTAACGTTGACATTTGTAGGAGTTGATATGGGATTGGTTCAAGAGAGGGCTCGAGCCACTATTCGTCAAAAGTTTGTTTACAAAACGAATGATGAAGTAGATGCAATGAGCATTGAAGATCTTAGGGATTATGCTAAGGTTTGTCGCGATACAACTTCAGATGTCCTATCCCATGACACATCAAGTATAGGAGAGGTATGTTGTTTATGTACATACAATCTATTTAATTGTTTTATTTATTTTGAATTGAAATTTTTGTTACATTATATCTATGACATTATGTATTTTTTGATATATAGTGATAAACACATTACGTAAATGTTTATTGATTGCAGTTTTCTAGAATGTTGAATGAACATGATTTTTGACTCTCCACTAGTGAAAATGTAGAAGAGCCTCTTAGAGAGGTATATTTGACATTTACAGATTTATATTTATGTTTGAAATATATTGTATGCTTTTTTAGAATTTTAAGTAATCTATGTATCTTATTGTTAATGTGAACTCCTTTTGTATTGAAAGTAGTTTTATCCATGTAGGTTCATTTAGGTTCCAACTTTTTTGATGATTTTCCATCTCTTGTGAGCTCATGTTTTCAATTTTTTTTGTTTTTGTTTTAAGTGAATTGCTTAATTTTAGTTTATTTTACTTGCACAACGTTTTATTTATTAACAAAATTTAAATTTTAGGGAACACGAGAAAATATGGACATTGGTGGTGAGGATATTGGTTCTTTGATGGACGTGGACATTGGGACTGGGGTAATTTTATTTATAATTGAACTATTCTTTTCAATTTTATTTTTATAAGTTTAATAACTTTTGAATTTAGTTTAATATTGTTTAAATAATTTATGAGATTCATAATTTGCTTTTATACATGTTGTTGGTTGGGACTTGTCGAGACAAAGGGAAGACCACATCGAAGGATATTGGTGGACTTTGATTTAGATAATGATTTTTATTGTTCGTTTTATTGTTTTTCCCATACTACGATATTGCATATATCTGCATGTTGATACATATATTGTAGTTGTTTTGGACATTCAAGAACTTTATTTTTGGATTATACACATGTACATTGAACTTACATATTCTATATTTTCTTTGAATGATCTAACTTTTCTTTTGGGCTAATCACATAGCATACTTTGTGTGGTAAATGCTTAGAATATGATTTTGCATGATGTTCATGAATGTATGTATTATTAAATTTGTATGTACAAGTTACAATTTTCTTTTATAATGATAGTAATCTTATATCTAGTTTAATGTTCAATCTTGAAATGGTTTTAGGATATTGGTTTGAAGCTCTGGAGTACATGTAATTTTCAAATTAATCTATGTATTTAGTACACATATTTTAATGTTTAAAGTATATGTATGTTACATATACACATGTTTCATAAAATATGATCTCATCATAACTATGCTTAAATCGAAAAGATCAAGTTTGTAAATTCAATTCAAGTTTGTTTGGAAGTGTGTTGTAGATTGTATGTACAATAAACTTGAATCTTATAAAAATGATTCATACTTTCAATTTTTAACTAATGATTCATATGTTCAATGTTCAGGTATAACAATTTTGTAGTTGGTGAACTATAGATGCTGCTGAAATCATGGCAAATGGGGATTTAACGATTTTTTGTTTTTTAATCATAAGCAAGGATTTCAGGATTGTAAATCTTATGCTAAATTAGAGCAATGATTTTAAACAACAATTTGACGAATTTTCATTGGTTTGTTGTAAATAACCATTGCTCTAATTTAGCATAAGCTTCACAATCCTATAGTCCTTTTTTATGATTAAAAATCAAATGATCGTTATCTCCATTTACCATGACTTCAATTATGTGAACTTAAATAATTTTGTTCAATTCCATCTGATCATATAAAAAACTATTAATTGTATGTGCTTGAATCACAACTATTAATTGTACACTTTGATTCAAGTAAATATAATTAAATACTTGTAAAATTGGACATTATGTAATTTAACACAATTTAACTTAGCTAGGAGCACACCATGTACCAACATTTAACAAGGAGTAAGCAATGAAAAGACCGTGTTAAACATTTTTGCAATTAATTTTAATTGACACATTGTAAAGTATATGAGAAGGTACCTGACTATTATATGATATATTCTTGAGTAAATCTAAGATAATTAAATAAATGTACACACTTAACAATAAAAAATATACAAATTTCAAATAAACATACATTTTATTCATGTACAAAAGTTAAATGTTGATAAAATATTTTTACAAATTAAAAACACTATTTTCTTCAACTATTTTTAGCATCAATCAATGTATGTGCAAAATCAAACTTTACAACCATCTTGATGTATTCATTTTTCACTTGCTAGAAAAATCATACCAAGAAAAGTGTGCATGTCACAAATTAGAGATTGATGGAGTAGAAGAAAAAAATTAAAGAATACATATATATTTGAATCCTTATTTTATGATAGAATCTTTGAGTCTACAAGTCAATTTGAAAGATAATTGGTTAAAAACATCGCAATGGAATTCCGTCCTCAATTATTTGTTCATGGTCATATTTGGACATTTTCCATTTTCTAGTTTTTTTATTTTTTTTCAATGAAACTTGTACTAATTTTATTCGAGATGCACATACTAAATGACTATATTGACAACATATAATATTAGGTTCATAATCTTGAAAGTATACATTATTTTCAGTCATATGGGTTTGTTGAAAAAAATAACCTTTTAAAATGATGGATCCTCTCTCATATGTAAATCCTTTGTATCGTAGTCCTCCAATAACTTCATCTTTCTTTCAGTGCATCGCATCAAATAATATTTCACCTTTTCTTTGTTGTCTAAAGGTGCAATCACAACGAAAACATCTCTTGTGCAAATTACAATTTACGTCAGGGTTTTAAAATCAATTAAATTGACTATACACATAAGGTGATGGACAACAATGAACAATCAACAAAGAATTTGTAAGTTCTACATATATACATAATTTATATGAAATGAGCAATCATTGTTTTTAGTTTATTTCATTACCTTCTCTAACAAGATCTGAAATTCTATCGACATTAGATGATATTGCTATTTCTTCTGATTCTAATTCTTCTAATCTTGCTAGTGGCATTTTTCCCTTTGGATTAATCTCTGTGTGTTTCCAATGTTTTACGTAGTTGTTCGTTATGTTTTCACAAACTTCTGTAAATTCAAAATTTTTAGTGCAAATATGACAAAAGCATGATTGCTTTCTACTGTCAAAAGCAAACATGTTTTGGAAGGATTTTGTTTGAATAGAGTGTAAATCTCTAGTCCCATGTATGGTGCCAGCCTCATATGGGATTGATCTATCTATATCTTGGATTCCAATAAGCCAAAAGAACCTTCACAATATATGACAAATCACAAAAGACAACTTTTAATGTTAGTGTACATATACTTAAATGATAGACTTGCAAATAACATTTTTTAAATTGACAATTAATATAAATTAAAAAAATCGTGTACATACCTGCGCACATCTTTTGATTGTTGATTATAATCATGGCTTAGATGTAATTGACACCATTGGACAACTTCTGCAGCTGAATGAAATTGCGCGGAAGAATGGTTCATTTGCCATCTTTGAAGTGCTCTTTTTACACATGCTCATGCACCATCATGTTCACCTTTTCCATGTCCAGTTTCAAAGAAATTCCAATGATGTTTAATGTTCGATGCTTTATGAATTCAACATAACCAAAAAAATGATCATGAAGATTTAAATTGTCCCGCACATCCATCCGACCATATCCAATGTTCATTGAATTTAACTTCACGTCTTTTTAATGATTCATAGAAAATATTTTCAATACAATATTGAACAAAATGTGTATCGTGTGTACGATCATCACTGATATAAAAATGATATTATTTAATCACATCTCGATTGTCACATGTGCTTTCAATGCCATCAACATCGTGTTGGGAATGTCTATATAGAACATGGACAATTATTGAAACTTGGTCAGAATGATAGTATTCACTTTGTATCTCCTTTTGTGCAGCAAATGTGTAGTTTTCTGCAAAATCAACCACATACAAAATTGTTCTGGGTGGAAAAATTTCATGAGACTGTTTGAATTGAAGGCCTTGCCATCATGTTCTATGTGAATGCTTGGTGTATTTATAAATTCCACTTTCAAATTTCTTCAGAAAATATGTCACACATATTTTATCTTCTCACAAATCAATTCATTTGGAAAGTGCATCACTAGAACTTGTAGCATAATTGATGTATTCATATATTCTCCAATCAATGGTTACATTTGACAGCGACTGATCATTATAAATAGGATATTTTTGTGGAATAAAACTAGATTTCCACAATGATGACAATGTTTTCCATTGACACATTTCTTATTGTAAAATAGTTCATCGTGATCTCTCTCACATAGAATTTGAGATATGAATTCACGTATTGTGGGCGGAGGTGGTGAATTTGTCAAAAACATTTTACCAAATTTTACAATAGTGTCGTAATATAATTCAAATTGCACATGATAAAGACAACACATGTGTCACGTATAGTCATAGGTCTAACATACCATGGTTTTTGTTGTGCAAATGTAGTGACTTACATATTAATTCCATGAGGATCCTCCTTGAATTTATTGAACAATTGTACTTGTGTCATTTCCATTATATGTTTTGCATGGATTTCATATTCATTTCGTGATACTCTTTGTCGTATCACATCCCTTGAATTTGGTGAAACTCAAGCATGTGCCAACCAATATTTATGTACAATATCTTTAACACCTTCTCTCATTCTATCTTTGTAAGGCTGTCTACAAATAATTTCCCAACAAGCAAGTTCATCATTTTCATCTATTTGCATTCTGAATTTGTTATGTTTGTATAATGTCTTTCTTGAGGTTCCTATTGTTTTTTCTAGTTGTGTTGTCAAACGATTTTGTCTAGTACTAGCTGAAATAATTCCTGTCTGAATTGCTCTACGTGCAGCTTTGGTATCTTTCTTCCTGGATTTTCCAAAAAAATTTATTGCATCACTTATATTTTCTATCACATTATGTTTCAATTTCGACTCTTTTGTCGCCTTTTGAATACCCAATAATGACGTAGCACCTCTTAACTTCTTGGACACTAATAAACATCTCAAAATTTGTGCTTGTCCTACTATTGAATATTGTTTGATAACATCATCATAAATTTGCATAGCACGATATCGTGCAACATGTGTGGCTATTTTTTCTCTATATTTGTCACAATCAATGTTTTTTAACTTTTCATCATCAATGGTGAAAGCACCTATACATTAAGTTAAATTTAATTTAACATATATCCAAAAATACAATTCATTATAAAAAATGAATTTGGAAAATACATGATATATACATACCATACTAGGTGACTAGGTCCAATTTCTTGTTCTTGAACTTGATCTTCAATATTGACTTCATCAACATTAGCATGCAAATCCCTATTTACATATTCAACAATGGTCTCTTCAGCTTCAATTTGTTCTTCTTGTACTCTATTTTCAATATCCATTTCATCAACATTATCATGTAAATATGTATTTATATCTTCAATAATTGTTTCTTTTGTTTGTCCAACCCTTGCTTTTTTGGCATGATATCTGAGTCTTTATCTTTCCCTATGAGCATCATTATCATGTTTACGATCACTTTTTATTTGGTGGTTTCTCTTATTGCCCATGATTGTTTAATCTGTAGAGGTTAAATTAAAGAATCATCACTTTATAGTAAAAAAAAAATTGAAGATTTAAAAACAGTTACTAAATTTATTTTTTGAGTCTTTCAACTATTTATAAAAACATGAAGAGAAATTTACTTCATCTTATAAAAATATTGTAAGATTCCTTTGAAGAAAAACTCCTTGGAAAAAAAATTCCTTTGAAAAAAACCCTTGGAAAGAAATAAGAAATCTCCTTAGAAAGAAATATACTTTGAAGAAAAACTCTTTGGAAAGAAATAAGAACTTCTTGGCAATAAATCTCCTTTGAAAAAACCCCTTGGAAACAAATATTCTTTGAAAAAACCCCTTCTAAAGAAATAAGAACTCATTGG
Organism: Larix kaempferi; assembly: GCA_027924585.1. Classification (NCBI taxonomy): domain Eukaryota; kingdom Viridiplantae; phylum Streptophyta; class Pinopsida; order Pinales; family Pinaceae; genus Larix; species Larix kaempferi. The sequence goes on from BSBM01000153.1 coordinate 1,078,100, forward strand.
AAAGAAATCTCCTTTGAAAAAACCCCTTCAAAAATATTTTATAAAGACCGCTACGGAAAAAAGAGATGCAAAATAATGACTCCTTTAGATTTATTTATACAATTTTAAATAATTTAATTTCTTCTTCTTATTCTTCTTTTTGACCGACGAAATATATTTTGCGTTTTGTTTTTCGGCCGGACAACCGTTGTTAATTTTAACGGTTTGCTAACGGAAAATAATTATTCGGCGTAATAATTATTTAGCCGAATAATATCTGATACCTGAAACTTTACTGTTTTCAGGCTTCTCTATTTTCAGAAGGGAAAAACCATCTATTACAGTGAAAATCGACTGTTGGACTTGATACCATTAGTTTATTTATTGAATCTACTCTCTGTTGGTATAGATTTTGTTGTTTTTAGGTGAGATCTGATAATTGTAATTATTTTTTTTGTTAACATGTGTCCAGTTTGGTTTCGTTGCTTTCAAAATGCGGTGAAATGAACAATCCATAACTTTAAAATTAAACATAAAAAAATTGAAAAAAATATGGGGTCGTTAATTGGATTGTCTACTTCAAAAAAGTATTCTTAGATGTTTTAGTTTTAGTGTAAATTGAGAGAAATGTCTCGTAAAAAAAACATGTTGAAAATCGACAAGCTTTCCCCATTGATCGAATTCAAAAAAATATAATAATTAGTATATAAATCTATTGGTTACAAAATTATAGTCATGCAATAGTACATTTTGTGTAGATTGTTGTAGCAAATTTTGTTTTTACAAAACACAAGTTTAACAATGATTTCAGGCCCGTCAAAAAACATGACTATTTTTTAGTCCTTTCATTTTATAAGAACATACTGTCAAACATTTTCCAAATTGACATATCAAATCTCAATAAAAAAAATTGAAAAAATAATGAATAGAAAGCTAACATAATTCTCTAAAAGTTTTCTTTTTACTGAAAAGTGAAATTCTAAACCAAAATATCACTTTTGTTTGCCCAAAGTTGAAAAACATGAAAAAATCAGATTTATTTTCTCATAAGACCCCCCAAAATAGACACCCATCTTCATGAATTCACCCTATAACGTAATAAGCGCTCAAAGACTAAAGGTATTTTTAATCTTTATTATTTAAGAGATAGAGATTAAAATGAATCTTATGTTTAATAAATGATGCTTTTTTACATTTGTAAGTGCCATCTCTAATAAATGTATTGGTGTAAATGGATATGTTTTATCTACTGAGATTTGAAGCATGATATAAAATTAGCCAAATAATTTACAATATTAGCCACAATCGATTGAGTTAATCCATTGTACTTAAGTTCTTAATAGAAAATTTCTAGTACAAAAAAAACACTCAATATATAGAAAACCTAAACCGTTATGTTAATATCAAGTATTGAGGCACTTAATTTTCATAAGCACTACTTGACTCACACTCTTAGTCCAATCGCTACTCTCAAGGGTAAGGCAAATATGTCACAAGCCCCATGCATGGGATTTTAACTCTGAATGAAAATAACACATTGACATAGACTTGGTAGTCAATATACCACCAACTTAAAGCTGACTTGATAGCTAATATACCACCAACTTAATCTCTAAGTAAGTTTATACAACTCTGAATCTCTATGTTTATTTGAAATGTCATCTCTACTACTTGCGTACTTACATAGTATATGAGTTCACAACGCCCTAGAAAGTGCAAAGACATGTCGTAAGAATAGTTATCGTAAGGCGACATGTTAATGACCCAAGTCCTAAAAGCATCTAAAAGGAGTAGAAGTATGCCTCCTTACTAACCTTCAAAAAATTCAAACATACAAGTCATTTCTAAGTTTCTAACAAAGCTAAGAGTACTTTTCCAACTTTCAAAATACTTTTCCAAGTAACAACACCAACCAAATTTTAAGATAAATATTGCAACCTTAAGAGAGTGAAAACCTATAAAGGTCAAACATGACAAGTCGTACATAAGTTTATGCCAAAAGACTTGGGAGAACTTTTCCAAAATTTAAACTTGACAAGTCATACATATGTTTATACCTATACATATAGTTCAGGTGGACCATCTCAATCTTCAAGACTTATAAGGAATTATGCAATTGAATCTTCGATACTTACAAGGACTTCTGCAACTTTAAGGATTATTCCAAATTTGAAAAAAAAAAATTGAGTTTTTTTTTTCCATAGAAAAAAAGCGCAATTCATTAACTGGAATGAGACACATTGTTCATTAGGCCTGTAAAGCCGTTAAATGTATATTTTCTTTGCATATCCTCTCCAGAAAGAAGCCATGCATAATTGTATTTGCCTCATTCAGACAGTGAAAATACATCATACATATGCCTATAATTTTCTGTAACATATATTTCTATTTTTCAGATTACATGTATGTTTCAGAAAACCAAAAAATTACCATTGGAATCATTTTTGTCATGGAATTTTTCCAATGGCATATTCAACCTAGATGTGCTCCATGATTATGCTCAATGATTGTATCATTATCAAGTTCCCATTTGTGCAATATTCCATCACCAACCTGTAACCCTTACTTTGATAGCAGAACTGCTATCTTGTTTCTTTCCTTATAGATGTGGTGAAAGTGGATATCGTGAAAATTACCAGAGAATCTAGACAACTCCTCATATAGTGCCTTTAGAAAAATGTTATCTGGAGCTCTCTTGAGCCTCATCCAGTCTATCACAAGCAGGTAGTCCCCAAAAACTTGTAATTTCTATACACCCTTAGAGAGAACAAGAATTATAATTAATTTCATAGCCATAAACTCTGCATGATTGTTTGTGCTCCTACCAAGACTTGCATAAATCTTAATCCACTGTGAATCAGAGAAGTAGATAATGCCACCTGCAAGGTTTAGGGGACTTTTCCAACTTTCAAAAAAAATTTCATTAATTTTCCATATAATAATATTAACCAAATTTTAAGTCCCACACAAATAATATACTACTAAGCATCAACTCTACTTTCATATAAAACTGAATATAAACATTTTAAAAATAAAATATTATTGATTATTTTACGAGATCAAACTAACAAAATCAAATAATAAAAAACACATTTTTAATATAAATATAAATACAATTTTATACACTCTGAATTTTAAGTTCATAAAAAATTATAAATTGTGATTCTTTTATAATAAGAGAAAGTTAATACAATTCTATAAATTGTGAATTTTCTTATTATTTCAAATGTTTAAAGTAATAAAATCAAAATCAAAAACATATTTTTAATATAAGTAAACATAAAATAACAAATATCCTAGGAAAGGATAAAAATATATTAGTATTTCATAAATATAGAAAATAATAGCATATAAACCACTATAAATTCATTTTAAACTCAATGATTTAATAGATCCATGTGATGGATCAAGGTTAGGATTCATTCTATCAATAATAAATCAAGCTTTATTTGCAAACAAAAATAAATATTTATGATATGAGAATGAGTTGTAATGTTTAATGTCAATATGGTATTTTCATCTTTTGTGTTCCAAGAGTTGTTTTCCACTATTTTATATTAAATTGAATGTAAATTTCAACACTAAGGACAGTTGTACAATTGTTTTGTTTTAAGTTAGTACCCACAAAGTTTTGAATTAATGACCTAACATAAGAAGTGCTTTAAGAGTCACCCATTCACCCTCTATTATATGCCCGGTGAGCGAGGTGACAATTGTACAATTGTTAAATCAATTCATTAATATGATTTTTAATCCCCATCTGATTTAAGATACATTCTCCAGTGGTAGTCTATTATGTTGGAGATTATTGTTCACTCGGAATGGATGAAACAATGTGAAGACTTCTATTTTTTTGTGATGTATATGTTTACTATGTGAAGCATGTTAGGTATCTTTAGTTTTTCATAGTTGATAAACTTAGATTACTATTGTGGGGCCATAATAAAAGGGTTCATCATTTTCAACAAAAGAAGGTCTAATTGGGTTTAACTAAACTCTTTCTGCTGGTGAAATATGAGGTTGAGAGTAAACATTTGCTTATATTTTAAACATCATAAAACTAATTAATTGGTTTCTATATTAATTGGTCTAATAATTAATTAAAAAAACATTTAGATTTATATTGAATATTACATGGAAACATTTAATTTTTTTAAGTATGATTTTGAATATCATATATATCATTTTATTTTCTATTAAGATATTATATTTAGATTTCATTAATAATAGTTATAGTTTTCATTTAGGTTTAAATTGTTTTATTTTAACATAAGGCAACAACAACTACTTTATTTTAAATTTAACATGGTGCCATTATTTTTACAAGCAAAAGTGCATACAACTGGAGAGGCAAGTATGATCATGCCATTGTAACGGCTTGAACTTAAGTAGGGGTAACAACACTTGACTTTTACAGTCCAAAAAATTGCAATTGATTTCATTGAAGTTTTTGTATTTAGGATTCATTAATTTATTTTTTATTTTTAACTTTAATTACATGTTTAGTTGTTTTTTATAAAGAGAAAAATACAATTTTTTATATCAATTTAGAATAAAAAACATATTCGTTAGATGTTTTAAGTACATTATAAATGGTAATTACAAAATTAATTTATATTCATTTCTTACAAATAAAAAATAATCTTCAATCCTCTCCTTTTTCTAATTTTCTTTTTAACTTCTTCTCACTTCTGAAAAAATAAATATTCACATTATATAACTCTTCAAAAATAAGAAATTCATAAAACCACTCCATTTATAAAAAAACAACACATACAACTTCCATTTTCAAATCAAAATACATACATTTCATAGAATGACTATTGACCAAGTTTTTATATAAATACCTATGTTTTTAAAAATTAAATCTACAATGTTCCCAAGAACACCATCATGACACATGAAATTAATACACAACTTCTCAAACAATCACATAGATGTATACATTACAACAATAGTTTTTTTGATAGAACTTGTGCACAACAACCAATATCATCTTCATATATCATATATTTTTTTAATAATCAATATAAGACAGAGACCATAAACATATACCATCGAATATTGCAATGTGAGGCTCTTATTGGACAATAAGACAAAATCATAGCCTCATTCCATAACAAACAAGTTCTCAATCTCTTTATGTGATGGTCCATCTATCAAAAACAACTTTCAAATGTCACTTCAACAACCATGCATGCCAGTTGTTTTATTATTATTATTATATAGATGGAATTGATGCATATCTTCTTTAGGTTAGAAAATAATTCATTCAAATCTACATTCTAGTTCCTTTGATTCATTACGTGTTGGTTTCTAGTTCTTGTATACCCATATTCCCTGCACATGTAACACTACATTCGAGGTATTGAAAATCACATGACAATAAAATCTACAACCATCTAACAACTCCCAAGACATTACACTGTCAATTAACAAATTCCAAAGATTGCAACGTTAGTAAATAAAACATATCCCAAGAAATTGAAGTATTTATTATGGTACAGGTTTCCTTACAACTTTGCCAATTCTATTGTCCTCACTCTTTAAATCGATTGCCCTTACTACGTGGCCCTTGTCTATATTGTTATGGATAAGGTGACTCACAATTACCATCCTCACAACGTGGCACTTGTTTATATGTTTGTTTATGGATCGAGGGTTCACTGCAAATAAAATCAATAATCCAAAATACCTATGAGGATCATCTAGAAAAAGGAACAACTAAGAGTGTAGAAAGTGGATGTGTTGTAAAAACAAAAAATAGTTTTATTTATTTATTTATAATTAATCTTCTTTCTGGTGACTTTTTCTCATTCATAGTTACATCAAAATCCATATAATCATAAACATTTATTTATAGTTTTCAATGGTTTAAAAAATATTTTTTAATTTTTATCAATAAATTATAAAATATATAGATTACACACAATCTATTAAATTAAATATACATATATTCTATAATAACTGCAAATTTTTATCAATAAATTATAAAATATATAGATGACACATAATGTATTAAATTAAATATACATCTATCTTATAATAAATGCAAAGTTATATTATCATAATCTTCAACAAAGAGAACATGAAATTTTAGATTATAAGGAGATATTATGGAGATTAAAAAATAGGATTACCCGGTGGCTCTAGGAGATGAAAATGCAAAAAAAAATCATAGTTATGCTACGGATAAAAGGAATAATAATGCAATTTGGGATTTGAAAGATGAAGAAGGGAAGATTGTAAAATCCCAAAGTGAATTGGGGATTTGAAAGATGAAGAAGGGAATATTGTAAAATCCCAAAGTGAATTGGAAAGGGCTTTTACTCAGTTTTTCTTTCAGCATTTCACTGATCCTGATACTGCTAAGATTGATGATCAAATGAAGGTTATTAATCATTTTCCTTCATTCTTTTCCAAAGATGAGGGGTCGGATCTTGGAAAACCTGTCACAGTGGAAGAATTGTCAAATGTCCTAAAACATTTTCAAAGGACAAAAGTCACGGTCTTGATGGGTGGGCTCTTTCTAAGTTTCTTTGACATTATGAGAATAGACCTTTTGGTTGTGGTTGAGTTCTCTAGATTGGAAGGATTTATGTATAATGGTCTCAACTCAACTTTTCTGACTCTTATTCCCAAATGTAGTAGGCCATCAAGCTTCAATGATTTCAAACCTATTGCATTATGCAATTTGGCTTATAGAGCTATCACTAAAATGATTGCTAATCGTCTGAAACCAAAACTTGTTGAGTTCGTTACCAAAGAGCAATTCGGGTTTTTGTCAAATTTCCAGATTTTGGATGTGGTTGGGGTATCACGGGAGATTCTTCATTCTATTAAAACCAGAAATCTAAATGCTTTGATCCTTAAAATGGACCTGGTCAAGGCATATGACCGGGTAAATTGGGTTTATATTAGACTTCTCCTATTGCAAATTGGTGTCCCATTACATGTAACCAATTGGATTATGGCTTGTGTGACTACTCCTTCTTTCTCAATTTTGATCAATGGGTCGCCCACTCCCTTCTTTGGATTTTCTTGGAGATTGAGACAAGGATGTCCCCTGTCTCCTTATCTCTTTGGTCATTTAGGGCCTCAGTCATATGATTGTTGAAGCTATAAGGAAGGGTCTTCGTAAAGGTATCAATATTTATGATTCTGTTTTGATTATGCATTTAATCTTTGATGATGACGTGGTCCTATTTGGCATTGTCACTGTGGAAGAATGGAATCATTTTGTTGCTTTCATCAAGATTTTTTGCTCAGCAACTGGAATGGACATTAGTATGCAAAAATCGTCTTTCCATTATTATAATGTGGACGGGAATATATTGAATCAAATATCTAGAATTTTTCCATTTAAAATGTCTCACTTAGAGATTGGTTTCAAATACTTGGGTATATTTTAAAACCTAATAGATACATGATTGTTGAGTAGTATTGGTTAGTGAAGAGATATGAGAAAAGAATTGGGAATTGGAGTTACAAATATCTATCACTAGGTGGTAGGCTCACTCTTATGAAGGCTATTCTCATTGGGATGCCAGTTTATTGGTTTTCACTCATTATGATTCCCAAAACTATTATCCAATTGATCAGGAAACTTATGTTTAATTTTCTGTGGAACGGTAATGCTAAAGGTGGAAAAATGCACCTTTCTAAGTGGGAGAAACTATATGTTCCTAAACATTATGGTGGATGGAATATCAAGAATCTGTGTTGGTTCAACATGGCTCTTTGTCTTAAGAGTTTGTGGTGTGGCATGTTAATTGGCATGGGATTGTGGAAATATATTATCCATGGTAAGTATATCAAATCAGACTTGATTGGATGGATTAGAAATCCATTAAATTTTTCCAGGAATTCTTCAATTATTTCGAACGGTTTTATTAAAAACTTTCCCTGGCTTAGTATGCATCTCTCATGGACTATTGGTAATGGGCACAATGTAGCAATTGGATTGGATCCATTTACTGGAAATCAGGATCAGTTTTATTTATCTTCTTTCATCAGAGACCATCTCGCTAAATGTGGATTTGTGACTCTTGATCATTTTCTGCAGCCACATTGGTTACAGAGTTCTGATAATTATTGGTTAACTTCCTATGATATTGGCCTCAGGAATAATTGGAAAGTTTAATGGAACCTGTATATTTCTAGACTTAATAGAGCAGGTATAAGATTATCCAACATGGAGGATAAGCTAGTCTGGTCTACCAATATAGGACTTGGTTCTATTACCGCAAAGGATTCCTACATTTCTATGGGGAGTAATCAAGTTCCTATCTCTCAGAAATGGTAGCTGACTAAATTGTGGACATGACATATTCCACAAAAAATTAAATGTTTTCTTTGGCTGGAATTAGAGGACTACATCTTGACTTGGATCAATTTAAAGCACAGAAGTTGGTTTGGTCCCGACATTTGTCCACTTTGCCAAAAAAATGAGGAGTCAGTTAACCATTTATTTGTTTCCTGTGCGTTTTCAAGATCAATTTGGGCTCGGGTTTGTTCAACACTAGCTATTGCCACTACTTGGGGACCGGGTGATATGGATTCCTCTTTATTATCTTGGACCAATAATAAAAACAACATAAAACTTTGCCCGCTGTCATCTTGTGGCTGATCTGGAAAGCGAGGAATGAATACATATTTGAGGACAAAATAATTACTCATTTCAATTAGTTTTTAGAGTTTTGGGAATGTATCAAGCTTACTATGAACAAAAGGTTTCAAAAAGATGTGAGCGACATACTATTGGAATTTAGGAGTCAATCTATGCTACCAGTTTCTTTGATCGTATGGATTTTGAAGGTAGATGTACAGTAAGTGTTTATTTGATCATCAATAAAAATAATGTCTTTAAAATCAAATTAAATATTGGAATAGGCACCAACTCTTTAGCTGAAATTATGAGGCTGTGATGTTTTCTCAAAGTTGATATATCATTTGGTGTTGATACTTTGAGGATATTTGGTGACTCGTTGATGGTGGTTAATTGGGAAAAAGATATTCACAAGCTGAAGCTCCTCTTCTTCCAGCATTGGTGTATGATGATTCAGTCTCTTTTGTCCTCCCTTTATGAGTAGTATATTTATCATATTTATAAATAACTCAATGATGTTGTTGATACTTTGTCCAAATATGCTTTCGATGTGCAAGAGGGTTTCCTCCAATGGGAAGAATGGATCGAGGATCAATTGGAATTTCAGGGATCCATTCCCTTTGCAAATTAGTTTTCATAGTTTAGTTGTTTTTGTTGTTGATAGAACTATTCAGTTATGAATGTCTTTTTTTGGACTAGATTCCGATGGTATTTTTTGAGTTACTTGGTCTTTTTGTAATGGTGGGAAGTATTGTTATAGACTAGATCTATTATTGTTGACTATGTATGGGGATGTAATTTTTTATTTTATTAATAACAAAAGTACATATTTTCTTCTTCTTGAAAAAACATATTTCCTTTGTTTATATAATCAATTACTATAATATATATGCGTGTGTGTGTGTGTGTGTGTGTGTTATAAAGTGGCAACAAGAAAGGTATTCTATCATTGTATGTGTCATTGCATGCTAGAAGACATAAAACAAGAAGCCAAATGTATTAATGTAATTTTCCAAAGTATAGACATAGGAAAAGTACATTAAGTGATCTAATTATTACTTGACTTAATGGAGTCACTTTTATAAAGTTCAAGTGAAAATAACTTAAGTGATGAATAATCTATTATTGGCCATTGATCTCACTAGAGGATTACATCCATTGATCCATAGTGAGATGTTAGGGTTTTTGTTTGGCCATTGAGTTAAAAGGAGGATTTGATTTGGTGGAGAGGACACACAGAGATACAGAGAGATTTCTTACTCATAGCATTTAGTCGGAGAGTGAGAAAGAAAAGTTTGAGGAAGAAGTTTGCAGAGAAGACGTAGGAGCAATCATCCAACAGATCAATAGAGTGATCAGGAAGAGGAGAGGGCCATACGCATTCGCAGAGAGGGAGGCCATACAGACCCGCAGCTCGTCCATACAGCATCTCAGCCATACAACAGCCCTAGAGGAACCCGCACTTGTGAGCAGGGGTCGTACGTAATCCGTCCATACAACTGACGCAGATCCGTATGGATTCCGTATGATTGACAGCAGGGTCGTACAGCTGCGTAGGGAGGTTGTACAAGTATGTGGTTTTTCTCAGTGAATCGCAGAGGTTCGATTTTTCTAGGTTGGGTCATTCGATTTTCTGGATTGTACTTGTTTCATATCTTCATAATAAAATTTATTCTCAAACTGCTGCATCGGTTTTCCCGTCTTGGGTTTTATCTGGGGGTTTATATCCAAAAATATTTGTGTTCTCATTGATGTGATTGACGTTATATTTCTCTTAGTGTTTTATTTTTCGCTGCATAGTGAAGAAATCCATTTGTGGTTAAAAGCAGTAATTGGGTTAATTAAAACAATCTGGCATACTTTAACTCAAAATTGGATTTAAAGGAAATTTAAATGGTATCAGAGCTCTTCTGAGCAGATTTGAGAGAAAGTAGCAGTTGGTTGGATAGGTTAGGGGCATATCTATCCTAGGGTTTACAGGTACACTTCATTATGGCCATACAGTTGAGAGTTGAGGATGGACTCCAGGAGGCACAAAACTTTCCTACTTGGAAAGAGAGGATCACCAGGATCCTAGATGTTAGTGATGCTGAGGAGCACATTGAAGAGCAGAAGGTTGCTCCCACAGATTCGACAGAGTTGGAAAAATGGAAGAAGATAGATTCCAAAGCTATGTTGATCATCTTGGATGGGGTGAAGGACCACATAATCCCTCACCTATCCAGGAAGAAGACCACATTAGATATGTGGAAGGATTTGGAAATTCTTTACCAAGGCAAGAACAAAAACCAGAAGATGGTGCTGCAGGAAAGATTGCGTAGTACCAGGATGGACAAGGGTGAAGGAGTGGTGCCTTATATTATACGGCTCATACAAATTAGGGATGATCTTGGAGCAGTGGGATCTAAGACTGAGGATGAGGATCTAGTTCGTATAGCTCTCAATGGATTTTCTAAGCCATGGGACATCTTTGTTAAAGGCATAGTGGCTAGGGAAAATATCCCTGACTGGAAGGGATTGTGGGATGACTTAGTGCAAGAAGAGACTTGTATGGGTCAAGGTTCAGCTTCATCTAGTGGTGCCCCACAGATCGTGGATGAAGAGGCTCTATCCCTAACAAGAAAAGGCAAGGGGAAGTAAAAGAAGAAGAAGGGTGGTAAGAAGAACATTAACATGTCAAAATTCAAGTGCTTCATACGCCACAAGCATGGACACTTTGCTTCCCAGTTCCCAGATAGAAAGAATAAGAACAACACACAAATGGAAGGTTCAGCAGAGGTGGATGACTTTAGCAAGAGTTTTGATGAGGATTTTTGTTTGATATCTTACATGGCAAGTTCCATCGACAACAACATCCGGTATGTGGATAGCGGTGCATCTTGTCATATGACAAGACATAGATCGTTCTTCAAGAGCTTGCATGAGGGTGGAGTGAATCTCCACATTGAGTTGGGAGATGATGCACAGTATCATGTGCAGGGTATTAGTACTGATTCGTTTCAGAGGGAATCTAGAAATCCCATCAGCTTTGCTAATGTTTTATATGTTCCATGGATGATGAAGAATCTCATATATTTTTCCACACTCGAAGAAAAGGGTTTTATAGTGAATTTCTGAGATAGGAAAGTATATATCAGGCCACATGGGTCAGATCAGATGATTGGGGTCCAGAGCGGGAAGGTTTACAAACTACAGTTCGAGCCTGCAAAGGCTCTGGTTAGTAGTAACAGTAGTGACTATGAGTTGTGGCATAGGAGGATGGGACACTTACATCATGGAGCACCGAGTAATTTGAGACAGGCAGTTATCGGATTTCCTTCAGTACAGGAGGAGAAGCATAACCACTGCAAGGGTTGTGCGTTGGGGAAGAACATCAGGAGACCTTTCCCACATAGTGAGCACAAGTTTGAGTGGGCCTTGGACTTGGTGCATTCGGATGTATGAGCGTCCATTCTTTCAGTGGTTATAATTATTGTATCACATTCATTGATGAATATTTCAAGAAGACCTAGATCTATTTCTTGAAGTCCAATTCAGAGGTCATCGAGCATTTCAAGAGTTTAAGACTCTCGTGGAGAACCAGAAAGGGAGAAAGATTCATACTTTGAGGACTGACAATGGGGAGAGTGCACTGGCAAAGAGTTCTTGGAGTACTGTGCATCAAAGGGGATCAAGAAGGAACACACTGTTCCTCACACCCCACAGTAGAATGGAGTGGTGGAGAGGAAGAACAAGAAACTGGTGAGTGCAGCCAAGGCCATGCTATTTGATTAGGGATTACCACTATTCCTATGGAGCGAGGCATTTCAGACTGCAGTTTATGTTTAAAATAGGTGTCCTCACTCATCTTTGTCCTCACTCATCTTTGGGGAGGAAGACACATGAGGAGGTATTCACAGGTACTAGACTAGATGTGAGTCATTTACGCATATTTGGAGGTATCTTCTATTGTCATGTTCATGCTGACACTAGAAAGAAGCTAGACCCTTCTGGTGAGAAGGGGATTCTAGTTGGTTATAGTGAGACTTCTAAGGCTTATATATTTCATGTCCCAGCTCACAAGAGGATCATTGTGAGCAGGGATGTCCAGTTTGATGAGGATAGAGCCTTGAGAAGATCTATGGACTTACCAGCACAGGAGCAGCCAGCAGAGGACTCGAGAGTCAAGTTGGAGGAGTTACAGGTACAGACACAAGGTACAGGTTCTAGTAGTCAGAAGGAGTGGATACTCCTATAATTGATGTGGAGGATGAGGAACAACAGGAGGAGGATATCCAGGAGCCGCAACAGGTAAACACTAGGCCACGGCCTAGGTGGTACAGGTCCATAGTTCAAGATTCTAGGCAGGTTAGTCTTCTATAGAGCTCCATGAGGTGGAGCAAACCACCAGATAGACTGAGCTATATGGAATTGATGACGGAGTTGATTAACTCCGAGCCTTCCAGTTTCGAGGAGGCTGCACAACATGATGTGTGGAAAGAAGCCATGGTTGAGGAGTATGAATCAATCATGAAGAACCAGGTATGCGAGGTTGTGCCGAGGCCAGAAGGTAAAAAGGTGGTGGGATCCAGGTGGATCTACAAGGTAAAGCATGCAACAGATAGAAGTGTGGATAAGTACAAGACATGCTTCGTGGCTAAGGGGTATTCACAGAAGGAAGGTATTGACTATGAGGAAACCTTTGTCCCTGTCGCTAGTTATTCTTCTATTCAGACTATCCTATCATTGGAAGAAGAGATGGGTTGGCGCATTCATCATATGGACGTAAAGACTGCCTTCCTCAATGGAGTTATAGAGGAAGAGGTTTACATTGAACTATTAGGATATTCCTATACTCCATCCTAGTCCTACTAGCTTTTCAGTCATTTTCATTTTCAGTCTTTTAGGGTTTGCATGCACTTTTAGGGTTTGCATGCATTCTAGGGTTTGCATGCATTCCAGTCATCAGTCCCAGCACCTAGCCCTCAGTTAGCTAGCCCCCATAGCTTCTTCCTGATCAATTTCAGCCCTTCTAGTGCCTAGTGCGCCCTCCTTTCACCTACTGCATGAGAGAGGCGCACTTCTTCACCTACCAGTCCAGTTATGTTCAGTTAACAAGAGTTCTCTCCCTGATTTTAGGCTTGACTCACTCTTAACTGACCTTATCACTCCAATGGACCTCCAGTGTGACTAGATAGCCTATTTTGACTCCAGTTAGCTCCATGAGTGCCCTCCACTGAGCCTCCTTCACTACATTAGTGCTTCCATGTGCTAGTTACACCTACCACATTTAGTTAGACTCATTTTGACTTCTGGTTGACTATTAATTGTGCATTGATGACTTCACTAATGATGAGTTGGACTCCTAGTTATGACTTGATGACACTCCACTAATTATGGATCTGTCCATGCAAGCTAATTCGAATCATACCTAGTGTATTCGAATCCTGAGCATTGTATATTTACCTTTTTACTATTCAGATTAATGTAACATGTGTAATTATTCTACCTCTATCTGAGCTCCTTTGTATCTATGTTCTTCTGCTCTATTCTTCTTCTGTCATTCCTAAATTATTTCATTGTGAGGTTTACATCATCTCTTTGGATCTACTGCGAGAATCTTCACATGGTATCAGAGCCATTTGAGAGTATATTCTACCTCCATTCTTGAGAGTTTTTTGCAGGTATTTTGAAGTTCCAGCAGTTGCAGTAACAGTATCAGCAGTTCACTTTTTCACTCGTTCCAGTAGTCAAGATGAAAAATTCGAATGATCTTTCCTCTCCTATAATTCTCACTCCCTTCAATTACTTCGAATGGAAGGGTCAAATGAAATTACACTTGTGTAATAGACAGCTAAATAGAATGGTATTTGAAAAAGATGCCATACCACATTCAGCTGTAGAGAGAATCAAGCATCTAAATAAAATGGATGAAGCCTTTGGATTCATATGCCTTCATATGTCTGAAGATATATTGTTTCATGTTGAAGGAGTGAAGTTTCCTAATGAGTTATGGACAAAATTGGAGAGTCTCTTTGGAAAACAAGATGGGCTAAGAGGCCACATTCTCTAAAATGAATTGGTTGCCCTACAACCTAGCAATTTCGAGAGCATTCAAGAATTCTTCTCAAAATTTCACAAATTGAATTTACAATGCAAGCACTGTGGCATCACTAAAAGTGATGAGCAATTGGTGCTCTCCATCTTGAGCAAACTTGGATCTCAATTTTCTGTCTTTGTTTCTACATTCCATTCTGTTCGAATGTCAATCCCTAGGTCGAAGTTTCCCACCTTAACAGTCTTTGCTAAAGCTCTCATTCAAGAAGAGGACAAATTGATTCAAATGGGTGCCATCAAGGCCTCCAAAGATCTAGCTCTTCTAGTTGGAGAAGCAAGTGGAGAGAATGCAAAATGGAGGCAAAAAGACAAGGACAAGAATCCATCTAAATCCAAGAATGACAAACACAAGAGACCTAATTGCTCCTACTGCAAGAGAGGAAACCATCCTGAGAAAGCTTGCATGCACAAGAAAATAGACCTACTAACCAAGCTTCGTGAACAAAACAAAATTATTGTTCCAAAATAAGCAAAGATGTCTGATTCTGGAAGTGGATCTGATGATTGCCATGCATTGATGGCTGGTTTTTCAAAGTCAAAATCGCTCCTCATAGATTTTGGAGCCTCCAACCACATGGTTGCCTCTAAAGAATCTTTTTCCTCTTTAGATCTCATTGATGGGCCTACCATTCACATGGGAGACAACTCTCAGATTTCTTCCAAAGGATTGGGTACAGTACATATGGAGCATGGTAATTTCAAAAATGTTTTATTTGTTCCTTCTCTAACAGCTAATTTGTTGTCAGTATATCAGATGACTCATACAGGATCACCAAAGCAAGTAACTTTTGGTCCAAACACAGTAGAGATTACAAAGATCTCCACTGGAAAGATTACAGCGAATGGGGTTGCTAATCATGCCTCTAAGGCATATGAGTTATCACACTTCATGCCCTTCTCTCTGACTATTCCTTTAGATTCTGATCAAGTTCAGAGTGACTCCTCTTCTAATGAATAAGAAGATCAAGATTTTGATGTTGAGATCATTGTTCAAGAAGAATCAGAACCAGAACCAACACATATTTTTAGTCCATATTCAAGGCCAATATGGGCTCACATAGTCCTTGCTACTACTGAGAACACAGTTGAGGATTCATCTATTCACAGAACTACCAGACTTCAGCATCATGCCAACCTTGCATTATGCCATCTACCTCTCCATGACAGATGTAGCATGATGATGGGGTTCTCTCTTCCATCACTTGGGAAGATTCCTCATGTTCTATTTGCTCCAATTGCAGAAAGAATTCCTGAGAGACTTGCTTCATCCAATACATCCTCTACATAGTGGAAGGCACATCAAAAGACTAGATCCACATCTAGCACCTGTTTTGGCATCCTACAGGGGATCAACTTGTCAAGTTTTTTGCAGAAGTTTTCACTGATGAAAGCTTCCTTATTTTCTGCTTAGTATGATGGTTCTTTGAGTTATTTACTGTTCTTTTGAGGGGAGGTATTTTTCCCATGAGGTTTTCCCCATTTCCTCGGTTTATGGACAGTTCTTTATTTTTCTATATTATTTGATTGTATGGGTGACCTTTGGTCCTAGTTACCAGGGCCCAGGATGGATTAAGGGGGGGTGTTAGGATATTCCTATAATCCATCCTAGTCCTACTAGATTTTCAGTCATTTTCATTTTCAGTCTTTTAGGGTTTGCATGCACTTTTAGGGTTTGCATGCATTCCAGTCATCAGTTCCAGCACCTAGCCCTCAGTTAGCTAGCCCCCAGAGCTTCTTCCTGATCAGTTTCAGCCCTTCTAATGCCTAGTGCGCCCTCCTTTCACCTACTGCATGAGAGAGGCGCACTTCTTCACCTACCAGTCCAGTTATGTTCAGTTAACAAGAGTTCTTTCCCTGATTTTAGGCTTGACTCACTCTTAACTAACCTTATCATTCCGATGGACCTCCAGTGTGACTAGATATCCTGTTCTAACTCCAGTCAGCTCCATGAGCGCCCTCCAATGAGCCTCTTTCACTACATTAGTGCTTTCATGTGCCAGTTACACCTACCACATTCAGTTAGACTCAGTTTGACTTCTAGTTGACTATTACTTGTGCATTGATGACTTCACTGATGATGAGTTGGACTCCTAGTTATGACTTGATGACACTCCATTGATTATGGATTTGTCAATGCAAGCTAATTCGAATCCTGAGCATTGTATATTTACCTTTTTACTATTCAGATTAATGTAACATGTGTAATTATTTTGCCTCTATCTAAGCTCCTTTGGATCTATGTTCTTCTGCTCTATTCTTCTTCTGTCATTCCTAAATTATTTCATTGTGAGGTTTACATCATCTCTTTAGATCTACTGTGAGCATATTCACATGAATAGCCAAATGGGTTTGAGGTGGAAAGCAGGGAGTCGCATGTATGCAGGTTGTAGAGATCTCTTTATGAGCTCAAGCAGGCACCTCAAGCATGGTACTTGAGGATCGACAACTATATAAGGGAGATGGGATTCCAATGGAGTGAAGCAGACCATAACCTGTACTTCTTGTAAGGTGAGGTACCTCTCATACTGATACTATATGTGTATTATCTATTTCTTACAGGAGATGAGAGGTTGATCGAGGACTGCAAGTCCAATCTTGTAGTGGAGTTTGAGATGAAAGACCTTGGGTTGATGCATTACTTCCTAGGTCTAGAGGTTTGGCAGATATATGGGTGATTCTTCATTGGTCAGAGGAAGTATGCAGTGGATATCTTGAGAAAATTCAGGATGGAGGACTGTAGGCCTATGTTCACGCCTCTAGTTACCAACTGTAGGAAGATTGATGTATCAGGATCAAAGGAGTTTGATCCTACATTGTATCGGCAGCTTATCGGATCACTTATGTATCTGGTCAACACTCGACCAGACATTATCATTGTAGTTAACTCTTTGAGTCAGTTCACGGTGAACCTTTGGAGAGTGCATTGGACAGCTGCGAAGCACATACTTCGCTATATCAGAGGCACAAAGGAGTATGGATTGGTTTATGAGAGCAGTGGGAGTATACAGTTATTAGGTTTTATAGATGCTGACTAGGAAGGATGTGTAGAAGACCAGAAGATCACTTCAGGTTGTTGCTTTAGCATTGGGTCAGGGGTTGTCTCTTGGTTTAGCAGGAAGCAAAAGTTAGTTGCATTGAGCTTAGCAATTATTGAGTACATGGTAGCCATTTTGGAAGCATGTGAGGGGATGTGGCTGAGGAAGTTGCTCCCAGGGTTGTTAGAGAGTGATTTGGAGACTACTATAGTTCACTGTGACCATTAGAGTGGTATTAACCTTTCTAAGAATCCAATGGCCCATGAAAGGAGAAAACATATTGACATCCGGTATCACTTCCTTAGAGATTTTGTTTAGAGAGGAACCATTCGGTTGTAGTACATTTAGACAGATGAGCAGGTGATGGACATATTCACCAAGGCACTTTGCAAACTCAAGTTTGTGAAGTTCAGAGACAAGTTTGGGTTGTTACCGAATCCCTTCCTTGTTGAGAGGGAGTGTTAGAAAGTGGCAACAAGGAATGTCTTCTATCATTGCATGTGTCCTTGCATGCTAAAAGACATAAAACAGGAATCCAAATGTATTAATGTAATTTTCCATAGTATAGACTAGGAAAAGTACATTAAGTGATCTAATTATTAATTGACTTAATGGAGTAACTTTTATAAAGTTCAAGTGAAAATAATTTAAGTGATGGCTAATCTAATCTTAGCCATTAATCTCACCGTAGTATTACATCCATTGATCCATAGTGAGATGTTAGGGTTTTCGCTTGGCCATTGATTTAAAAGGATGATTTGATTTGGTGGAGAGGACACATAGAGATTTCTTACTCATAGCATTCAGCCGGAGAGTGAGAAAGAAAAATTTGAGGAAGAATTTTGCAAAGAAGATGGAGGAGCAATCATCCAGCAGATCGACAGAGTGATTAGGTAGAGGAGAGGGCTGTATGGATTCGTAAAGAGGGAGGTCATATAGACTTGCATCTCAGTTGTATAGCAGCCGCAGAGGAACCCTCACGTGTGATCAAGGGCCGTATGGAATCCGTCCGTATAGCTGACGCAAAGCCGTACAGATTCCATACGATTTAAAGCAGGGTCGTACAACTGCACAGGGAGGCCTTACAAGTCTACGGTTTTTCTCAGTGATTCGCAAAGGTTCGATTTTTCCAAGTTGGGTAAATCAATTTTTTGGATTGTACTTGTTTCATATTTTCATAATAAAATTTCTTCTCAGAATGTTGCACCGGTTTTCCCATATTGGGTTTTATCCATGGGTTTATACCCAAAAATATTTGTGTTCTCATTGATGTGATTGACGTTATATTTCTCTCAGTTTTTAATTTTCCGCTGCATAGTCCATTTGTGGTTTAAAGTAGTAATTGGGTTAATTAAATAATCTGGCATACTTTAACTCAAGATTGGTTTTAAAGGAAATTTACAATATATATATATACATACACACACACACATATATATATATATATGTTTGCTAGTTTGTTTGTAATTTGCAGGACTAGCCTATGGTCTAAGAAGCCATGATCTAGGGGGCATCTAAGTTCTCAAAATCACTTAGGGATCACATTTGGCTTGGTCACACCCTTAACATGGCTGGATTGTATTGTTTCCTCCCAACTACTTTGCAGGGTTCAATTTCAGGTTTCCATGCAGAATGAGGCTCGTCAAAACCAATCATGTTAATGATATTTGATGTAATTATTATATAATTAATTTAATGAATGCAATTATTTTATGATATTAATGTTATAGTTAAATGTTCCACAACAAGTTGATTTATCCTTATTCATTTGAGATTTAATGAAATTGTGATAAATAGATGGACTCAATTTTATCATAGGGTGGCTTGTCGGGGTGTAGATCAGTTGGAAAAGCCCGTGTATGCCTTGTAAGAAGTTGTTAGAAAAACAGGATCGCAGAGCAATAACAATAAACAGAAATGCAAATATAATCACACATACACATTACAAGAGAGACACAGATATATCGTGGTTCACCCAACTTGGGCTACGTCCACACTGAATTTGCCAGTCCTTATTATTATTACCGTCCAGCAAGTCGAAGGGATACAACCTGCAGCACAACCGCTGCACTTCCTCTTCTCTGTTTTACAGTCTCTCTCCAGATCTCAAAAATCTTTACAATGCATAAAACCTAATACATCAACAACACTAGCCGTATTACAATGTCTTTCTTTTATAAGGGAAATACAATGGGAAAATACCACGGGATACCCAAAACCATGGGCCCGCAAAACAGCTGGCGAAAACAGCCCCAAAAATTTCCTTCGGGGGCAGCGCCCCCGGACCCCCCAGCCAGGGGGGATGGGCCCCCCTGGAACCCCGTGGGGGGGCGATGCCCCCCCACACCCCCCCGCTGGGGCGAGTGTACAGTCCACCTACACATCATATAGAACTGGGGTACAAACACGGCTAATACAATATCATCTATGAGACTAGAAGATCTGGCTCCACAACCAACAATCTCCCACTTGGAGACTGATCACAACAACTCCACCGCTGCTGCACTTGCTGGACTTGGACTTGGCAAATTTCTCCTCTTCACCTTCATGCTAGAAGGCCAACTGAAACCGAGCACGAACTCAGTTTCTCTCTGGTCACTACCTTTGTGAACATGTCTGCAGGATTCTGGCTAGTATGTATCTTTTCCAACTTTAACAGTTCATCTTCCAGAACAGAGCGTATGAAATGGTACTTGAGCTGTATATGTTTAGTCCTGGAATGGAATGCTGAGTTCTTTGCAAGATGAATGGCACTCTGGCTGTCACTATACAGTCTGCTATCCTTCTGCTTCTTACCCACTTCCTCCATAAACCTCTGCAACCAAATCATCTCTTTACTAGCCTCTGTAATGGCAACATACTCTGCTTCTGTTGTTGAAAGTGCAACAACCTTCTGTAGTTTCGAAATCCAGCTTACTGCTGTTCCACCTACAGTAAACACATACCCTGTGGTACTCCTCCTGCTATCCTTGTCACCTGCCATATCTGCATCAACATATCCCTGTAGAACAGTGTCTGAACCTCCAAAACATAATGCCTCAGTGGTAGTACCTCTCAAATACCTGAGAATCCACTGTACTGCCTTCCAATGTTCTTTACCTGGATTGTTCATATATCTGCTCACAACTCCCACTGCATGTGCAATATCTGGTCTTGTGCACACCATGGCATACATCAAGCTGCCAACTGCTGATTGATAGGGAACCTTGGACATGTAATCTATCTCTTCTTGTGTCTTGGGACACATTTCCTTACTTAGACTGAAATGGCTAGCCAAAGGTGTACCTACAGGTTTTGCATTCTGCATTCTGAACCTCTCCAACACCTTTTGTATGTACTCACTTTGAGACAATGTCAATTTGCGATTTTTCCTGTCTCTCATTATTCTCATACCAAGGATTTGCTTTGCAGCACCCAAATCCTTCATCGCAAATGAATTAGCTAGCTTTCTTTTGAGTACATTTATATCCTACATGTCAGACCCTGCAACAAGCATGTCATCCACATACAATAACAAGATAATATATCTTCCATTGTCTAGCTTCTTGAAATAAACACAGTGATCAGAATGACATCTACTATAACCTTGTTCTGTCATAAACCTGTCAAACTTTAGATACCACTGCCTTGGAGCTTGCTTCAAGCCATACAAGCTCTTTTTCAACCTGCATACCAGATCCTCCTTACCTTTGACCTCATACCCTTGTGGCTGCTGCATATATATTTCTTCCTCCAAATCCCCATGGAGGAAAGCTGTTTTTACATCTAATTGTTCAAGATGCAAATCTTCTACCGCCACTAGACTTAAGATAGTCCTAATTGAAGTCATCTTTACAACAGGAGAAAATATTTCATCAAAATCTATACCTTTCTTCTGTGCAAACCCCTTTACAACAAGTCTATCCTTGTACCGCTTCTTACCTCCTTCTTCTTCCTTCAACCTGTAAATCCATTTGTTTTGCAATGCTCTTTTACCAGCAGGCAACTTAACCAAATCCCAAGTCTGGTTTCCTACCAATGAGTCCATCTCCTCATTCATGCCTTGCTCCCACTTCTTTCTAGTTTCCACCTGCATTGCTTCTTCATAACATTCTGGTTCACCAGAATCAGTCATCAATAAATAATACATTGAAGGAGAGTATCGTTCAGGGAGTCTACTTAACCTGGTAGATCTTCTTACAGTTGCAGGAGTTTCAGGTACTTGCTGCTGCTCTTGATTTTCTGGCACCTTGGGAACTTCATTTTCTTTAACTTCATCAAGCACTATGTACTCTGTGCTTTCCTTTTCCTGTTTCTTTCCCTGCAACTGATCTTTATACATGACCTTTTCATTGAATATCACATCTCTACTCCTGATGATTTTGTTATTTTCATAATCCCATAAACGATAACCAAATTCATCAACCCCATATCCAATAAAGGTACATTTCTTGGATTTAGCTTCAAGCTTTGTTCTATTTTCTTTATCAATATGGACAAATGCTTCACAACCAAACGTTCTCAGAAATGAGTAGTTTACCTTTTTATCTGTCCATGCTTCCTCTGGAATACCACCATCCAAAGCGCTTGAAGGTCCTCTGTTTATTAAATAAACAGCAGTATTTACAGCATCTGCCCAAAACTGTAAGGGCAACCCTGCATGCAGTCTCATACACCTTGCACGCTCCATGATCGTTCTGTTCATCCTTTCTGACACACCATTTTCCTGTGGTGTTCCTGGGACTGTCTTCTCTCTACGAATCCCATGGTATGAACAGTAACTATCAAACTCCTTGCCGCAGTACTCACCTCCATTATCAGATCTGAGACACTTCAACCTTTTTCCTGTCTCATTCTCAACCAAAGCTTTCCACTTCTTAAAAGTAGCAAACACATCAGATTTCTGTCTAATGCAATAAACCCAAGTTTTTCTAGTTGCATCATCAATAAATGTAACATAATAATGAGAGCCACCAAGAGATTGTACCTGAGCCGGTCCCCATACATCTGTATGCACAAGCTCTAATTTTTCATTCTTCTTCTGTTTCCCAACCCTGAGAAATCTGACTCTCTTCTGTTTTCCATAAACACAGTTTTCACAGAATTCCAAACTTACCTGCTTCAAATCCGGCAGCAACTTCCTTGAGTGGAGAATCTGCATCCCCTTCTCACTCATGTGGCCAAGCCTATGATGCCACAATGCTGTATCTGTTCCTGTGGAAGCTAAAGAGATAGAATGGTCAGTATTATGAGGACATAAATACAACGTACCTACTCTGTCTCCTTTTTCTATCACCATTGATCCTTTAGTGATCTTCCACCACTTTTCTCCGAATGTAGATAGACAGCCGCCATCTCCCAACTGCCCTGTTGAGATTAGATTTCTTTTCATAGCAGGAATATGCCTAACATCTTTCAACAACCAGTCAGTTCCATTCTTAACTTTTATCCATACCTTACCCATTCCAACAATTTTACATGGCTCATCATCACCCAATAAAACATGTCCAAAATCGCCAGGAACATACTCATGAAAGTATTTCCTATGGGGTGTAGCATGACATGAAGCTCCTGAATCTACTACCCAATAATCACTAGTATTATCTAATGCAAGAATCAAAGCATCTTGTAACACATCACCTGCTACATTTGCTTCCTGGGTAGTCTCCTTCTGTGCATCTCCTTTCTTCTTTAGAGATTTGCAGTCTTTCTTCAGATGTCCTTTCTTTCCACAGTTCCAGCACTCTATCTTTCCCAGTCTGGACTTAGATCTGCCCGTTTTAGACTTTCCACGATTACCTTGGCTCTTTCCTCTCTCCTTTTGTCTTCCTCTGCTCTCCATGGTCAATGCATTACCTGATGTCTCACCTGTGCTTTTTCTTCGCATTTCCTCGCTAAGAATAACACCAATAACATCATCAAATTTCAAGGTGTTTGAACCAGAGACAGAGTTACTTACAGCCATGACCAAGCTATTCCAGCTTTCTGGCAATGAACACAAGATTAGAAGAGCCCTAACCTCATCATCAAAGTTCACACTTACAGAACTTAGCTGATTTGTAACCGTATTAAACTCATTTAAATGATCAGTAACAGATCCACCTTCAGACATCTTCATATTAAATAAACGCTTCATTAGAAATACCTTGTTGGAAGCCGAGGGTTTTTCATACAGCTTACCCAATGCTTTCATCAAACCCTCTGTTGTCGTTTCTTTTGAGATATTGAAAGCCACCGACGAAGCCAGGCTCAACCGTATTGTTCCCAGAGCCTTTCTGTCAAGAACCACCCATTCTTCGTCCTTCATAGTCGTCGACTGCTTTGCTTTTCCTCCCAACGGTAGGTATAGATCCTTCTGGTACAGATAGTCCTCCATTTGCATCTTCCATAACCCGAAGTTTTGGCCGTTAAACTTTTCGACCTTAAACTTTCCTTCTTCTGCCATTGCTCCTTCTCGAACCAGAAACCCTAGCTTCCTGCGGGTTTAACTGCCAAATAGACCTTTGGCTCTGATACCAATTGTTAGAAAAACAGGATCGCAGAGCAATAACAATAAACAGAAATGCAAATATAATCACACATACACATTACAAGAGAGACACAGATATATCGTGGTTCACCCAACTTGGGCTACGTCCACACTGAATTTGCCAGTCCTTATTATTATTACCGTCCAGCAAGTCGAAGGGATACAACCTGCAGCACAACCGCTGCACTTCCTCTTCTCTGTTTTACAGTCTCTCTCCAGATCTCAAAAATCTTTACAATGCATAAAACCTAATACATCAACAACACTAGCCGTATTACAATGTCTTTCTTTTATAAGGGAAATACAATGGGAAAATACCACGGGATACCCAAAACCATGGGCCCGCAAAACAGCTGGCGAAAAC
Organism: Larix kaempferi; assembly: GCA_027924585.1. Lineage (NCBI taxonomy): Eukaryota > Viridiplantae > Streptophyta > Pinopsida > Pinales > Pinaceae > Larix > Larix kaempferi. The sequence continues at coordinate 1,102,690 of BSBM01000153.1, forward strand.
AGCCCCAAAAATTTCCTTCGGGGGCAGCGCCCCCGAACCCCCGCCGGGGGACCGCTGGCCCCCGGACCCCCCAGCCAGGGGGGATGGGCCCCCCTGGAACCCCGTGGGGGGGCGATGCCCCCCCACACCCCCCCCGCTGGGGCGAGTGTACAGTCCACCTACACATCATATAGAACTGGGGTACAAACACGGCTAATACAATATCATCTATGAGACTAGAAGATCTGGCTCCACAACCAACAGAAGTCACTGGTTCAAACCCTGGATAACCCATGCTCCATTGTGTCGGACTCGATGGTTGCACTTAGGGGAATAGTGGTAGCAAACGGGATCGGACCCCTAGACCTTGTGTCACGTGAGTACCATCCCCATCCCAGTTACCAATTCTCCTAGTAAAAAAAATTATCATAAGATGCAAATCAATATCATCTTTTACATTGTATTGGGGTGAACTTGTTGAGATGGTATTGGAATAAGGTGGGATTATTTTTTTAAACATATCTTTCAATAAAAAACTAAAGTGCATACCAACCTCTACATTGTAGCTTTGATTTCACTAAGAAAGGCTTGCTCATGCTTGAGAAAATTATAACTAACTTGTTAATAAAACATCTCCATGAAGTTGCCACTTATATATAGAGAAGTGATCATCATCGTATGTTATTGCAGTGTCATAGTTCATAAATTTTATTATAATAAATTTTATGTTCAAGTCATGACGACATGGGTATCTACATAACCACCTTTATCTGTTTTCCTTAATTTCATGTTCTAGAGATTGTTTTATTGAAAAGGGGACCAATCTTCCAGAAATTTTAGCAATAAATTCAATATTTCTTATTATTAAAGAACAAAATGAAATCAAAAGAGGGTAATGCCTATTAGATTTTATACAATTATAGTAGTCTAATTTAATTGGAGATAAACAATAGGATCACTAAAAGAGTAACCAAGCACATAAACAATAACACAAGAATTTTAACCTTGGAAAACCAATAGGGAGAAAACCCATCAACCTTCGTATAGAGATAATCAGTCTTGAGAAAAGAGTACAAATACAATAGAGAGATATCCATCCTATTAGTATGTCTGAGAGATATCCTCACTCTATCCTAGAGTGATCCAGATAATGCTTGGTATATGTATCATCTCTCCCTCTCAAGGAGGGACACGTTCTCTTCCACACCAAGTCTTCCACGAAAGTATACAAAATTTATCCTGGAAAGAGGCTTGTTAAGAATATCTGCATTCTGGTCATCTATCAGAACATATTGTAGCTCGACCGCACCTTTCTGCACCATATCACGAATGTAGTGATACCAAATCTCTATATGCTTCGGCTTGTCATGGAATATGGGATTCAATGACATCTACACATAGCTTTGGTTATCACAGTGAATCAAAGCTGGCTCTGGAATTTGGTTAAACAATCCTGCAAGCCATTTTCGAAGCCACATAGCTTCTTGAACTACAGTGCTAGCAGCCATGTACTCGACCTTTGTAGTACTAAGGGCTACTGAGGTCTACTTCCTGCTGCACCAGAAAATCACTACAGACCCTAAGCTGAAGCAACACCCGAAGGTGCTCTTCCTATCTGTAGCACATCTGTCCCAATCTGAGTCTGAAAACCCCTGCAATATTAAGTCACATTTTGAAGCATATCTCAGGCCATATCCCACAGTTCCACACAAGTACCTCAGCACATGTTTTGCAGCAACCCAATGAATCTTTCTTGGTTTTCACATGAACTGGATGAGAGCATTCACTGCAAAAAATATATCTGGTCTTATGTTCATCAGGTGCATCAAGGATCCACTCAGTTGGCGATACATAGTGAGATCAATCAAATATGAATCTGAATTAGAGACTCTCAGCTTCTTCAGATTTGCATCCATCAGTGTGGCCATGGACTTGTCGTCCAACATTCGGAATATCTTCAGTATGTCGATGGTGTACTTTCCTTGACTCAGGAAAATCTCCTTTTTCCTCTGCCATACTTCTAGTCCTAAGAAGTAATGCACCAATCCAAGATCCTTCATTTCAAATTCAGAGGAAAGCTTCTGCTTACACCATACAATAAGTTCCTCATTCCTAGTGAGAAACAGATCATCAACATAGAGTACCAAAATCAGTGGCTCACCTTCCACAACCTTGTAGTAAAGGTTGGGATGTGCATCAATCTTGGTGAATCCCAAGCTCACCAAGTATCCATCTATTTGTCCATACCAAGCACGTGGTGCTTGCTTGATTCCATATAGGTCCTTTTTTCAGCCTGCATACGTGGGACTCCTTTCCATGGATAACAAACCCTTCTGGTTGTTCAATATATACTTCTTCCTCGATAACACCATTGAAGAAGATGATTTTGACATACATCCAATGCAACTTCCATCCCATAGCTGAAGCAATAGCAATAATCGTCCTGATGGAAGTATATCAAGCCACAAGAGAAAATGTCTCATCATAATCGACTCCCTCTTTCTGAGAGAATCCTCTAGCAACAAATCTAGCCTTGTGTTTTCCAACACTGCCATCTGCTCCATGATTGATTTTGTAAAGCCACTTGGAAGTTACTATTGACTTCCACTCAGGTCTTGGTACAACCTCCTACACATCATTCTTCATGATGGATTGGTATTCTCCCATCATGGAATCCTTCCATACTTGCTATTTGAAGGCCTCTTCATAGGTGGAAGGTTCTGATTCAATGATGTGACTCATCAATGCTACATAACTTGAGAATATCTGAGGTATTTTTCTTTCTCGAAAAGTACCATGGGGAGTTTCATGCCCCTCTACATCCTGCAATGTCTGTTGTTCCCATCTAGGCCTCTTTGGGCCTTCTGCAATATCTATGGGATCATTAACTGGCTCAACTAGATCAATAGGATCAATTGGATCATCCTCCTCATCTAACTCCCTCTAAACTGCTGGAGGGGGAGATGATCTCATCTCCTTAGGATCTAACATATCCTCATCATCGATCTCCATATCATATCTTCTAGCTCTTCTAATATCCATTTCTTCTTCAAAGGTCACATCCTGACTAACTTCAATCTGCCTCAATCCTGGGATGTATATTCTGTAATCCTTTGAAGACTCAATGTATCCCACAAAAGTTCCCTTCTTGCTTGATGGTTCTAACTTCGTCCTCTTCTCTTTGGGCACATGTATGTAAATTGGAAAACCAAATATACGAAGATGGCCCACTTCTAGTTTCACTTCTGTGAAAGATTCTTCCATAGTCATTTTCTTCAATATTTTATGAGGACATATCTTTCGTACATAGACAATTGTTCTAGAATATTCTACCCACAAGAACATCAGTAGAATCTGTTCATGTACCATGCCTTTGGCTGCCTCCACAATTGTTCTGTTCTTTCTTTCTGCAACCCATTTTGTTGAGGGTTGTAAGGAACTGTGAGCTCCCTCTTAATTCCTGCTTCCTTGCAGAATTCATTGAAATCTGTAGATGTATATTCTCCACCATTATCTGATCTCAAGATCTTAATTCTCTTTCCCATTAGATTCTCGACTTGTGCTTTGAATTCTTTGAATTTACTTAGCACCTATTCGGATTATTTGGTCTTGAGGAAGTATATCCAAGTCTTCCGAGAATAGTCATCAATAAATTTTACATAGTAATAATAGCCACCCAATGAAGCAACAGTCATGGGTGAAGCCAAAATGCACTAGATCCAAAATTCCTTTAGATATGCTTTCACAATTTGGGAAATATCCCTTGGCATTCTTTCCAAGTGCACATCCTTTACATATTCCATCATTGTCTATGTGTAGTACTAGTATACCAATCACTATATTCCTTAGTGTTGGATGAGCTTTATAGCTTAGATGAGCGAATCTTATGTGCCATAGCTCACCCATAATGGAAGAGTCATGAACTAGGGCTTGAGCTGGTGGAGTGCTCAACCTATATAAACTCTCCTCTCGTATATCAATTACTTTTGATGTATTCATGCTTGAGTTCTTTTTCCAAGCAAGGACTCTCCCATCATAAAATGCAACTTTATAACCCTTGTCCTCCAAAGCTGATATAGAGACAAGATTTCTTTTCATACCAGGTACATATAACACACATCACTTAGATTTAGGCTATCACTAGATTCCAACTGGAGTGAGGCAGCCCCAGATTCCTTCACATTATAATTAGCATCATCTCCAAGTAAAACCCATAGATGGGATTCTTTCTCAACTAATTCTGAAAGATATTCTTTATACCCATTCACATGCCTAGATGAACCACTATATATTAGCCATGTATCACTAGTGGTGGGAACCATACTTGATAAAGCTGATATGAAGAATAAATTTGTATGTTCATCATTCCTTGAGTTCTTGTGATGTATGTCTTCATTCACATCAGTGGTTGAGGCTTCATGCTTCCTTCTAATCATCTTGACTGTAGATCTGGACCAAAAACCCTGGCAGGAGCTAGGTCAAAAATGAAGTTTTGATTCTTGTAAAATTAACTCCACAGATAAATGCGCCCTATAAAGTCGAGTTGAGAGAAGGTAGGATCGAGCCAAATGTTGATGTATATGTAACTTCGGAATGTATTTCATCTGTGTGTTTTATATATATTTATTGTACCCTTATAAGAGATGTGTTATTCCTCTATAAGGCAGTGTCGTCATGTGGATTGACAAGTGTCGCAAGTGTGTGTACTTGCCGATGGGTTATTAGACCACCATGTGGGGTCAGCCCTGAATTATATATATTACAATGTGGATGTACCTAGCTAGACAAGTTGGCCCCATAAGGTCACTGGGCAAAAAGGTTAGTATAAATAGAGATCGGAGATCTCTATTTTACTCACTCGAAAAAGTAACTCACTCTCTCTCAGAAAGTGGCGCACTAGTGAGGAGGAGGATTATCTGCTACTAGGAGACTATCTCAGTGTTATTTGGTTGTACTTTGGTTGAGCCATTACTCTCTCTATCTCTGAGGAAGTTGTGGGGTTTTTCACCTTAGGGTTTTCCCCACGGAAACTCTGTGTCTCTTATCTCTTATGCTTGTCATATTGTGATTGTCATGCATTGATATACTGTATATGTTATTCTCTCAGCAAAGATCCTAGAGTATTGTCAATTAATGCTCAAAATTTAACATGGTATCAGAGCTAACCTGAGAAGAAGACATTTTGCAGTGACGGAAGCTTGAGTTCCTTGTTTATTGGGTTTCTCTCCACAAATTTTTGAAAATCAGTATAGTAGATTGACTCTACTCATCAAGGCGCATCTATCCGTCCAATCAAAATTCAATTCCGAGCATTTTCAGATTTGGCCCTAAAAATTAGGGTTTCCACAAAAATAGGAATTTCTGGAATCTGAAGGCACAACTGGAAGCTCCTTGCAAAAATCGAAGTTTAGAGCTTTGGATCGAGATTTTTGGCTGGGTAGATCTTCGGGAAACTCAAACCCTAATTCAGGGCTCTCCCTAGTGAACCCGGGAGGACAAAAAGGCAATTCTGAAGGGAAAAACTTTGTTGATCTCAAATTTTGAATACACCAGGATGATCAGATCATCAAGGCGCATCTTTCTATCCTTTCAGAAATGTGAAATTCACATTTTGAATTTTTAGGGTTTTTCCAACAAACCCTAATCCGGGAGCAGATCCAATTTTCAGCATTACAAGTGGTAAGACCTAAATCTTTTCTATTTCCATTTGAAGTACTCTTTAAGATGTATCTCCACACCAAGCTTGAGGATAAGCTTGAACGAGATGATAACTTTCGAGCCTGGAAGTATAGGATTGGGTTAATCCTGGAAGAGAATGAGTTGGACTCATATGTGAAAGAAGACATCCCTATCCCAGAGGATGAAGAGGCCAAGGTATTGCATAAGAAGAACTTGGTCAAGGCAAAGAGAATCATTGTTGATTCTATCAAAGACCATCTCATACCCCATGTATCTTCTCTTAAGACACCCAAGGAGATGTTTGAATCTTTGACCAAGCTATTTGAAGGAAAGAACATAAATCGGAAGATGACCCTGTGGAACTAATTGAAAGGAGTAAAGTTTCAGAATGGAGAAACCATTCAATCTTATTTTTCAAGGGTCTCCCAGATAAAGGAACAACTGGAAGCAGTGGATAAAATGGTGGAGAATGGTGAAGTGGTGATGACCACTCTAAATGGCCTACCCAGGTCATGGGATTCCTTCATTCAAGGAATTTGTGCAAGGAAGAAGTTGATCTCCTTCAACAGATTGCGGGAAGAATTCTCTCAAGAAGAAGCTAGACTTATAGCTCGTGAGGAAAAGATGGGAGGTTAAGATCAAGCTCTTGCTGCTCACACCAAAAGAAGCAAAACCAAGAAGGAGCACCCTCGCCACAATAGATCCTATCAAAAGAGTAAGAAGGACATAAGATGCTTCACATGCAATGAGAAGGGTCACTTTGCCTCAGATTGTCCCAAGAAAAAAAGGGATAATAACAACAATAAGAAGAGGAAGGGCAGCAAAAGAAGGTTTCATGCTCATGCTGCCGAAGATGATGAACCCCCAAAGAAGAAGGCTAGGGCAGAAAGTGATAGTGACTCATCAAGTGAAGAAGAGTATGTTCTGATCTCTGCTCTTACAGGCACTATCTCTCATTGTTGTAATGATTGTTTAATTGACAGTGGGGCTTCCAAACACATGACTGGGTTTAAGGTATCCTTTGTGAACCTATCTGAACATGAATCACCCCATAAGGTGAAACTTGGGGATGATTATCAATACCCAATAAAAGGAAGTGGTGAAGCCTCCTACAACCTAGATTCTGGAAAATCCTTGAAGATGAAAGAAGTCCTTTATGTACCTGGGCTCAAGAAGAACTTACTCTCCATCTCTGCATTGGATGCAAAAGGTATGAGGGTTGCATTTGTGGATGGACAAGTCCTAATGTGGCCAAAGGGAAAGAACATAGATGATGCAGTAGTGATTGGAGAGCAAGAGGGAGGTTTGTATATATTGAAGGGACAACCTGAACATGCCATGGTGCATGAATCCATGGAGCCAAGTGAACTTTGGCATAGAAGACTTGCTCATATGCACTATAGGGCACTTCCAATTGCAAGTAAGGCAGTAGAGGGTCTTCCTGAAATCAAGGCCAAACATGAAGGTGTTTGCAAAGGATGTGTAAAAGGTAAGAATATTAAGAAGGCTTTCCCAAGCAGTGAAAGCAAGGAAAAAGACATCCTGGAAATCATCCACTCAGATGTATGTGGTCCTATGTCATCCAGTTCCCTGAGTGGGTATGTTTACTATGTCTCATTTATTGATGACTTCTCCAGGAAGACTTGGGTATACTTCTTGAAGAGTAAAGATGAGGTGTTTGATGAATTCAAGGAATTCAAAACCTTGATGGAGAATCAAACCGACAAGAAGATCAAAACATTCAGATCCAACAATGGTGGAGAATTCACCTCAAGTGACTTCAAGAAGCTTTGTAGTGATTTAGGGATTAAGAGGGAGTTGACTGCTCCGTATAATCCTCAACAGAATGGAGTTGCAGAAAGGAAGAACAGAACTATCATGGAAGCAGCAAGGGCAATGTTGCATGACCAGGATCTACCTATGCATATGTGGGAAGAAGCAGCTAGAACAGCTGTATATGTGCAGAACAGAACACCCCACAAGATATTGGACAACAAGACACCAGAAGAGGTCTTTTCTGGTAAGAAACCTGAAGTGAGTCATCTCAGAATATTTGGTTGTCCAGTATACACTCATGTCCCAAAGGAAAAGAGGACTAAACTAGATCCTTCAGGAAAGAAGGGTATCTTTGTGGGTTACAGTGAAAGCTCGAAGGCTTTCAGAATATACTTTCTAGGGTTCAAGAAGATTGATGTCAGCAGGGATGTAACATTTGATGAAAACTCAACATTCATCAAATCAAGGAAGGCACCTATCAAAGTTTATGAAGAACGTAAGGAAACTAGATTTCAAGACACTACCATGACTGAAGCAGTTCCAAAAGTTGTTCGTGAGTTTGAAGACCCACAAGAACCTGTAGATCCACCCCGTGAGGATAACTCTCACAAGAGGAAACCTGCATGGGCTAGAGAGCTCATTCAAGATGTAGAAAGATTTGGCATTCCAGAAGAAGAACACAGAGAAAAGAAGAGAGCCAGATCACATACCAACTATGTTGCTTTACTCTGTGACATTATGAACAAAGAGCCTTCCAATTATGAAGAAGCAGCTGAAAAGAAAGAATGGAAGGATTCCATGGTTGAGGAATACCAATCAATAATGAAGAATGATGTTTGGGATGTTGTCCCAAGACCTAAAGAGAAGTCTGTTGTGACTTCCAAATGGATCTACAAAATCAAGCATGCTGCAGATGGCAGTGTAGAGAAATACAAGGCAAGATTCGTAGCTCGTGGCTTCCCTCAGAAAGAAGGAATAGATTATGAAGAAACTTTTGCACCTGTAGCCAGGTATACTTCCATCAGAACAGTACTTGCCCTGGTTGAAGCAATGAAATGGAAAATACACCAAATGGATGTCAAGACTGCTTTCTTGAATGGTGTAGTTGAAGAGGAAGTATATGTGGAACATCCACTCGGTTTTGAAATACATGACAGGAAGTCATATGTGTGCAGATTGAAGAAAGCCTTGTATGGCTTGAAGCAAGCTCCCAGAACCTGGTATGGTAGGATGGACAGTTTCCTATATAGTTTGGGATTTACCAAAAGTAAAGCGGATTCAACCTTTACTACAAGGTTGAGGAAGGGAATCCTGTGATTCTACTCCTGTATGTGGATGACTTATTTGTAACAGGAGATGACAGACTGATTGCAGATACTAAGAGGAAGCTTGCTGCTAAATTCGATATGAAATATTTGGGAATGATGCACTATTTTCTAGGTATGGAGGTGTGGCAGAATGCAGGTGGGATCTTCCTTGGTCAAGGGAAGTACATAGTAGATATCCTGAAGAGATTCGGGATGATGGATTGCAAGGCCATGGCCACATCTATGGCATCGAATCTGAAGCTTCTATGCGATGCTTCATCTGAGCCGGTTGATGTCTCTATGTATCGTCAGATGATTAGGTCCTTGATGTACCTGATGAACACGAGACCAACTATTTGCTTTGCTGTGAACACATTGAGTCAGTTCCTGACGGATCCGAGGAGTGTTCACCTAGTTGCTCTAAAGCATGTTCTGAGGTACCTGAAGGGTACAGTGGACTATGGGCTCAAGTATGAAGCGAATCAAAAGTTTAACCTGTAGGGTTATGTTGATTCAAATTGGGCTGGCAGTGCTGCAGATAGGAAGATCACATCTGGATGCTGCTTCAGTATGGGATTAGGTGCGATCTCTTGGTTTAGCAGGAAGCAGTCCTGCGTAGCACTGAGTACAGCTGAGGTAGAGTGTGTTGCAGCCTGTTTAGCTAGTTGTGAGGCAGTATGGCTATGGAAGCTACTGTCTGAGTTATTTGATCTCCCGTTGGAAGCTACTGGTATCTTCTGTGATAACCAGAGTTGTGTGAAGTTATCCGAGAACCTAGTGTTTCATGACAGGTCGAAGCACATAGAGATCAAATATCACTATATCAGGGATATGGTGCAGAGAGGAGCTGTGAAGCTCCTGTATGTTGCGATGGACGAGTAGATTGCAGATGTGCTGACGAAGCCACTAGCTAGGGTGAAGTTCGAGTACTTCAGAGAGAGGCTTGGCATTCTTCAGATCGAGGACACTTCGAGGAAGAAGTGATGGACACATTTGTTGAAGCCATTCCAAGCATGTTGGAAGGAGGATCCTTCACATGGCTGTGGATGTAAGCGTTGGATGATGAACATCAGGATGATGTTCTAGTTTCTGCTTAGATATGATCAGTTGGATCATTTTTATGTATGTATGTATGCATCATGTTGGATGTTGGATATGATCAGTTGGATCATTTTTATGTATGTACGCATCATGTTGGATGCTGGATATCATCGGTTGGATCATGTGTATGTATTTTTGTATATGCATCATGTTGGATGCTTGGACCATGTATCTGCATATGTATCAGGTGGATACATTGTATGATCAGGTGTATCATGTATTTATATCAGGTGGATACATTGTATGATCAGGTAGATCATGTATGATGATATGTATCAGGTAGATACATGGTATGCATCAGGTAGATGCATTATATGATCAGGATGATCATGGATGACGAGCTTCAGGATGTTGCTCCAGATGACATGCAGCAGGATGTTGCAGTGATGATGATCAGGATGATCATGGATGACGAGCTTCAGGAAGTTGCTCCAGATGACATGCAACGGGATGTTGCAGTGATGATGATCAAGATGATCATGTGTACATCAGGATGATGTATGGTGAGTATCAGGTTGATACTCTATGGTCGTGGATCAGGTTGTGCAGATGAGCATGTAATTCGGTGCCCTGGGAGATTTGCAGATAGTCTTTCGAGGTTTTTCCTATGGCATGTAATTCGGTGCCTTGGGATATCTTGCAAATGCTCTTTCGAGGTTTTGCTCTGGGAGGACATATAATTCGGTGCCCTGGGAGATCTGCAGATAGTCTTTCGAGGTTTTTCCTATGGCATTTAATTCAGTGCCCTGGGATATCTGGCAGATGCTCTTTCAAGGTTTTTTCCTATGGCATATAATTCGGTTCCCTGGGAGATCTAATAGGTTGGGATGTGTGCCCATAATCAATCATGGGATGCTCTTGCGAGGTTTTGCCATGACCACATGTAATTCGTGCCCTGGGAGATCCTATAGGTAGAGTTGCGTGCTCGTAACATCCTGGGATGCTCTTGCGAGGTTTTGTGGTGGGGTCACATATAATAAGTCATGGAGATCTGGACAGGATGAAAAAGGCCTCAGATGCTCTTTAGAGTTCTTTCTAGTCAAGAGACTCTTTTAAGGTTTCGTGACGCACGTAATAAGTCCTGAAGATTCCACAGAATGGCCAGTGATGATGAAGACCTGCAGGTGGTGGGCCTACATCCAGTATGAAAAAGGACTGGCTCTGTAGAACTTCCTATGACGAGTAGAGTCGGAGATTGGTTGAGATAGCAGCAGCAGTGACGATGACGATGACGATGCATCGATGACGATGATCCCGAGAAGAAGACTTGTCTAGAAGATCTGTGTCGAGAAATACCTTCCTAGTTAAGAGGGAGTGTTGATGTATGTGTAACTTTGGAATGTATTTCATCTGTGTATTTTATATATATTTATTGTACCCTTATAAGAGATGTGTTATTCCTCTATAAATAAGTGTCGTCATGTGGATTGACAAGTGTCACAAGTGTGTGTACTTGCCGATGGGTTATTAGACCACCATGTGGGGTCGGCCCTGAATTATATATATTATAATGTGGATGTACCTAGCTAGACAAGTCGGCCCCATAAGGTCGCTGGGCAAAAAGGTTAGTATAAATAGAGATCTGAGATCTCTATTTTACTCACTCAGAAAAGTAACTCACTCTCTCTCAGAAAGTGGCGCACTAGTGAGGAGGAGGATCATCTGCTACTAGGAGACTATCTCAGTGTTATTTGGTTGTACTTTGGTTGAGCCATTGCTCTCTCTATCTCTGAGGAAGTTGTGGGGTTTTTCACCTTAGGGTTTTCCCCATGGAAACTCTGTGTCTCTTGTCTCTTATGCTTTTGATTCTTGTGATGCTTGTCATATTGTGATTGTCATGCATTGATATACTGTATATGTTATTCTCTCAGCAAAGATCCTAGAGTATTGTCAATTAATGCTCAAAATTTAACACCAAATATGTGGCTTAGACAACACAAAACTTGAAACCCTAACTTATGTAGTAATTGTCGCAGCTGCAGAATTAGGTCAAAAATGAAACTTCTCGGAACTTGAATTTTCCTTCACCAGAAGATGTGCCTTCCCTAGGATGAGATTTCCAATGCTCTTTTCTAGTCAAACTGATGAAGGAAGGCCCCAAAAAGTGAAACCCTAGTTTTCGATAATGGCTTCTTCTAGTACTGCTCTAATACCATGTTAGATTTTATACAATTATAACAGTATAATTTAATTGCAGATAAACAATAGCATCACTAAAATAATAACCAAGCACATAAAAAATAACAAAGAATTTTATCTTGGGAAACCCAACAGGGAGAAAACCCAACAACCTCATATAGAGATAATCAGTCTCGAGAATAGAGTATAGATAAAATAGAGAGAAATGAAAATTTCTCCAAGAGAAAAACCCCAAAAATCACTTCTCTAGCTGTAGATGCAAACTTCTCTCTCACTAGTGCGAACTTGCTTTAGTAAAGTGAGTGACCAAATGAGGCACACAACCACTCTATTTATACACATGAAAATTGACCTTTTCCTTTTCTGGGCCAACTTGTCTAACTGACAGGGCCAACTTGTCTTGGGGAAATATAAAATTAATATTTAATAAATATTTTCTTTGCGTGTTTTCACCCCAAGGTTTACATTAATTCTTTCAAAGGTTTACATGATCAAATACATCAATATTTTCTCCTGTAGGGGGTACAACAATAAAGTAATAAAATAAATAAGAATAGCTTCCGAAGTTGCACTATTTCAAACAATGCCATTTGGCATTCCATCAATGACTGTTTAAATTTTTTGTTTGTCTTGTTTGGGGTATGATTTTTTTAGTTTGATTATCCAAACACACACACACACACATATGTTATGCCATTGTTTATCACTAGTGTAGATTCATCTTAATCCTGGATTTATTAGATGGAGATAAGGATCAAATCCTTCAAGGTGCAAACAATTTTTAGAATACAAAAAATTGAGGAAAAGTTTGCACCTCGAGAGGTTTGATCCTTATTGACACATGATAAATCCGGAGTTAAGATGGATTTACGCTAGTGATAAAACTATATTAGATGAAATCATAAAAGATGAATGCCACCACAATTATAAAAACATGTAAATTGCAAAGAGATAAAGAATATCTCCTACATCACACAGGAAGAAGTATCCAAGTTTCATTAATTTTTTTAGTTTTTATTAATTAGAATATAGATATCTTTGTTTTGAAATTTAGGTTAGGGTCAACATTGTAATTTTTTTACTTAATATTTTATTATCTTATTAAAATGCTACATGTTAACTCCACATCGAGTATGGAATTGCACTTCTCCCTTATACTAAGTTGTAGAAAACACATACTAAATTATAGAAAGCACTTCTCAATACAAAAACAAATTAACATAAATAACCATTACAAAACTAAATCCATTTACCAAAATAATATAATACCATAAACAATTACATACATTCACTAAATAGAAAATAAAACAAAAAAAAATTACAGAATGATGAAAACCCACTCACAAAATTTCAATTACAAAATTTGTAAAAATATTATCACTAAGGAAACAATATTGATTAAAGTTGTTAAGACCTATGTTAGGGCAAAAGAGAGGAACATTGACTCGGGTGAGAGATCAACAATACCACAAAGAATGAAAACTATTATATTCTATTATGTCTCGCATTGTATGGGTGTATGTGAAATAACAATGCATATACCTATCTTCAGGTCTTTCGGATTTTTTTTAATGACTATTTCTCTCTCCACATGAGGATTTTATGAACTAAGGGTAAAATTAACATAATTATGTTAATGTGATAATTTAATTAGCTAAAGGAAAACTTGCTTCCCACGTCTTTAATTATTTATTACCATCTAAAATTCATCTTGGTTGTTATTGTGAAATTCTATGTCACAACAGATCTAAGAGATTAGTATACCTCATAGAGAAAGAATGAGCAGAGAAAAGTTGAATAAGAGTGAAAATTGCAGTAATAAAGAGAAGACAAATAATTATGCAACAGAACTTATATAGTAGCAAAATAATGTCACATGATCCAATAATCAGTGTAGTCCACAATGATGATATAATGGGGAGAATTCAAATCACACAGGAGAATTCAAACCTCATTTGGTCTAGCATAGGAATTGTCACCATTGGAGTGCTCCAGAAGACTCAAACTCAACCAAACTTAAAGAATTCACAATCAGTTAACTGACTAAGGAGGGCGCAATAGTGAGTTTTTCATGCATGTCATTTAGAAAAGGGTGCATGAGGCCACAATTAGTGTCATCCAGAGCTCTAACCCCCCACAAGAGTCAGCTAACTCAGGTGGACTGCACTGGAACACTGAGCGGGTTCCTATAAAATAGGGAACTAACTGAAGTGGTCCTAAAATGATGCATGAAGAGATAAGAAGGTGGTATATGGATCCTGGATTACATCTGCACACCACTAGGGGGAAAATTACATCATTAACTACTAGGAAAAATAAATAATGCTAGGTAGGACAAGGATGGAGTATTAAAATATCCTAACAGTTATATATATATATTAAAAATTTAATTAATTGTATAAGGAAAAGAGAGCTAGATGGATGTAAAATAAAAGATTGGATATCTGCTAAAAGCAACTAAAACCCACAATTTGGTTTAGACTAAGACACATGTTAGCTTAATAAGCCTATTGAAAGAGTAAAGAGTTTTAAGAATTTGTCTGAGTCCCCCACAGGCTGGGGGTTATGGACAAAAAAATAGACTTTGCAAATCCATACTAGTTGACTTAGAAAAAATCAAACCAAAAGAGTTGTCCACTCATCCTGAAACTATTCATCACTCGAAATGAAAATAGAGGGAGAGGAAACTCATTCATCACCTGGAAATTCTTTTTTGGTACTCGAAGTTTTTCCTCGCTCCAAAGACTAAAGAACCCAACGAAAAATCATCTGCATGTCTTGAGAGTTCTTCGGAACATGACTGAAGGATTTTCTAGTTAGTTCATGGGTGAGAGCATCAATCTTTGCATTGATATGAGTGTCCAAATTCAAGTGTGCCTGGGTGAGATGACGAAGCCAATTCTCAAATCGATCCATACCGGCATGCAGACTCATGCCTTGATATTCTTCATGGAATCACCCTACTTCATAGTCCAAAATCGCAAGCCCCAACATAGCCTTTTTCTATCATGGTAATCCCAAGATTTTAGTGTAGCGAGTCTCCTTGGTATGCGTGGATCCTGAGCTATCCACCATTCTTCCCAATTCTACCACCAATTTTCCTGGCATAGGATTATGAAAACAGAATTGAAGACGGGTTTCCATATCCTAAATGCAAGCCTTGACTGAAGGAGGGACCATAGTCCGAGATCGCAAGCCACAACAGAGCCTTGTTATACCATAGTAATCCCATGGTTTTAGTGTAGCAGGTCTCCCTAGTATGCATGGATCCTGAGTTATCTACCATTCTACCCAATTCTTCCACCAATTTTCTTGGCTCAGAATTCTGAAAGTGGCCTTGAAGATGGGTTTCCATATCCTAAATGCGAGCCTAACCGAAGGAGGGACCATAGTGTAAAAGCAAGCTTTTGCATTCTCCTGATCCTAAACAACATGAGGCATGTGGTAGCGGAAAGGACCTATAGTGGTCTTTTGTTGGGTGTGCTTGGAGTGAACCATGGGCAAGGTAGAACTCAGTATGGAACATACAGAGGAGGAGTGAGGAATGCGAGAAGCTATCCAAAGCATAACCAAATTAGAAGGGTGGCATAAGAGAGAATGTTGGTGATGGGGGGTGCCAATGCGATGATAACTAACCCTCTTTTGAAGCTTAATTGTCAACCATATAGACATTAGATCATGGCATGTACATGAATTGGAGAGGGGCTTAATTTCCATGATTGCCCCAGTAAAAACCAGCTCATGCAGAGGAAAAGTGGATAGAGGATTGCAGGCCTGCTCACGAGAAGTGGAATTTCTCGATATTGTCATAATGTATGTCTAGAGAATACCTTCTATTGTGATGAAAAATTTGACAGACCACATGCCTAGTGTTGGTCCTTTTAATCTTCCCAGTGTGTGTTTCATGAGTTAGCCATGTGTCCTTGCACGGAGAAACTGTTGGAATCGGTTTACTACTAAGAGAGGGGGTGAATCAATATTAGCGCAGTTATCAACAATTTTTACTTTCTTTTAACATATTAGTGTTTAACTTAATCTTGATCTTTAATTATGCATCCAACATAAATAAAACATTCATCCACATATGCACCAAGACAAAGAACACAGAACACATAGGATTTTGACGTGGAAACCCAAATGGGAGAAAACCATGGAATTCTCTCTTGTAATGAAAAGAATACATTCAAGGAAGCATTGACTTCCTGTGTTTACTAGCACCAACTGGAAGGAGGCACCGACCCCCTAGTTTTACAGGAACCAACCTCAAGGAAGCACCAACTCCCTGTTTTCTCCAACACCAACTAGAAGGAGGTTCCAACCTCCTGCTCCTTTCTCGATCTTGCCATCCAGATATCCAAAATAATATTATGTCTTACTAATCTTTCAACTCACGCACACTTTTGATCTTTTGTAGTTCGTTCTACTATGAAATTCCTTCGTATGCAGCCAGTTCACTATCATTGTGCTGCATACATCACTTGACTTCTCATTCCACTCAATTATTCACTTATGTTGATGACGTATTTCACGTATTGTGTGCTTCTAATCTTGCAGTCTACGCCAGGGTTCACTCTATCATTCTGCTACTGTGCAAATGCACTCACAAACTAATACTGTTCTTTCAATTGATAGTTTCTTGTTTTGAGATTATGCATTAGTATCATATGGAACTGCTCACTTACTTGGATGTGTCCATTCGGTTTAAGTGTTACAGTCCTTTAGACAATCTGCGACATTCTATGCATCATATGATTCATCCTTTTAGTTTAATGCACTTACCTTAAATCATCCTCATCATGAAGCGCCTACAAGATTTTTATGTTGTTTTGTCCTTGCACATCTGATGGACTTCTTTACTTCACACACTTCACTTCAACATTCATGCATCAACCAAAATTCTATGCATTTTTGATATACTTCGGTTCTATCTCTGTGCTTCTCTCTTACATCATCTATGACTATCTACGTGCTTCCAACAATATTTTCATTCGGTCCTCATGCACTTGCACATACTTCTATGATTCTTCTTTTCATTATTTGCGCATTTTCCACAAATCTACAACATCATTCTGCGCACCATCAGTAAATCATTGTGTTGCATGTGCGCACTCAGCTCCTTGCTAGATCATGTTGTTTTTTCCTCGAACCCTTGATGCCCCAAATATAAATCTGTATCTTCCACTTGAATCTCTACAGCCTTTCCATAAAGCTTACCTCAAATCTACAACTTGCATCTCTATGTATACATGTGCTGCATGGATTGTATGTCCACGAGTTGGTTGTGGCATTCCTTCTTCCTTTCTTCACGGATTATGCCTATGCCACATGTCATGTTTTGCGTTGCTGATATTTCATCCTTTGTGGGTCTTTCACATCCATGGTCCACGACTTAGTGGAACTTTCACCTCAACATTGTAGTCTTGCGCTCTCAATGTACCATTGCTTTGTAGAATTTGCACAACCATGGTCCATGACTTAGTCATGAACTTTGACCTCATATTGTTCTTTTGTCATGCCATCTCTTGTAGAACTTGTGCATAGTTGGTCCTTGACTTAGTGGGACTTTAACCCTTGCGGTATCATCACTTGTGGGACTTGCACACTTGGTGTATCAATGCTTTGTGGAACTTGCGCATATGTGATCTTTGACTTGGTTGGAATTTGACCCTTGCATTACCATCACTTGTGGAACTTGCGCACTTCTTGAGTCTTTAGCTATGCATATACTAACTTCAACCACTGCACCCTTCTTGGAACTTGTGCGCGCTTTGATAACTAAAAGCATCTTCTGATTGGTAAGGCTTGCACTTCCAATCTTTGACCATACAATGCTTGGGCTTGCTTGTGCATTCCCGAATCTCCTTGACATGCTTGCACACTTGCACCTTTGCTTAACCAACTCCTTGGCTACTTGTGCACATGTACCTTTGTCCAACCAATTCTTTGGTTGCTACCTTGAGAGAGTATGACTTGGTGGACTTGATATCTGCACAGGTACCACATGTAGTAGGATACATTACTTATGTACTTCTTTGAACTGGATCTGCATTATGTGCCTTCCTTATGTGCTTCTTCATACTGGTCATGGATGATGTATCCTTGCTTATGTACTTCTTCATACTAGATCTGCATGATGTATCTCCCTTGTGTGCTTCTTCATACTGGTCATGCATGATGTATCCTTGGACACACATCTTTAGATTGGATGCAACTTCTAGATATACTTCTTCAGACTAGCATCCATATCCTTCACCATATTGCACATATACTTCTTCAAAGTGTCTTCCATATATTTATTTAAGCTGGCATAAGAATGTTGTATCCACTTTGACCTCAGTTGACATCAATGACTCAAACTGAATCAATTGACATCCTCTTTGACATTAGTTGACATCAATGACAACCAAATCTCAACATCAACACCCGACGTGGGAGATTGGTTGTGATACTTCTTGCTACCATCTTAATAATCGATTATTTTGTATCAATATTAGACTTAATTGGAGTGTATGTTGGAGGCCTCATCAAAATGAATAGTTTAACATTCTAAGTTTTGGATTTTGGAATCTAGCAATATAATATTTGGTCAAATTGTAAATTTTCATTGTTGAAATTTCATTTTTGACTACATAGATGGATTCAACGCCCTCAGATAACCCTATTGCACTTGGATTGTGCAATTTCAACAACTTATATATACAATTCCAACAATTCTTCTAAATTTTTAGTTAGATAAATGATTGTTAAAAAATAACAAAAAAAATCCAGAACATAATACCTAATGTGAATTTTTTTCTATTTTTTTCCGCATTCCCTCATAATGGATGGATTGTGCAATCTCAACAACTTATATATGCAATTCCAATCATTCTTCTAAATTTTTAGTTAGATAAATGATTGTTAAAAAATAACAAAAAAATATCCAGAACATAATACCCAATGTGAATTTTGTTCTATTTTTTTTCTCATTCCCTCATAATGAATGGAATGCTTTTTTGTCTTATTCCCACATAATGAATGGAATGTCAATTTGATCTTTAGACTTGTGTTAAGGTATATGAGGAATGATGGACTCATACATTCATAGAGGAGTTGCTATTTATAGTATTAACATGTGATTTTTTTTTATTTCCATTTTGGGATTATATAGTGCGTTATGAAAAACCTAAACAATCGCGTAACCTAAACGTTCGACGATTTCTCTCTTTCTCGCCAGCATGTTTCGACACAATTTCGACAAAATCTGTTAAAATTTTGAAAAAAAATTCAAAATCTTAATTAACAGTGATTAAACTTGCATAATATGGGTGTGATGGGGTATTTGAGGGAACTTAATCCATTTATGCATTCAGAAGCATGATTTAAACAACACAAAATTTGGATTTATTAAAAAAAATCTTCGTATTTTGGTCAAAAACTCACCGGATGTACAAAAGTCAAATTTTTAGACTTCTTGTCAAAGATTGTGATTTGTTGGGAGTAGATGAATGGTATGTGTCGGGAGAACATTCTACTGCTTAAAAATGTCACTTCAATTCACAAATTTCAAACATCTCTTTTTCAGCTTCGTTATCTTCAATTCACAAAGGAGATTCATATGTAACTTTGCTACCTATAGAATGTGTGACAAAAACTAGGACTGCCTTGAGTAGTATTCACGCAATTATAATAGAAATTGAGGTTTCCTTGGAAGTGGTGGCCAATTCTCCGACTCGTCTCTCCAACTTCATTATCTTCCCCACCTCAAGAGATGACCTTGCCATCTCCTCACCCCAATGCATAAATTCTAGGTAACTTTCGTCTACAATGGAATATATTTATCTTGCTCATGGAAGGTTATGTTTGTTAAGGTTTTCATAAGTTTCATGAATCTATAGTATTACCTTCATTTTATCCAACCATCCTTTTCACAATGAGGGTGGGGTTGGGACTTAAACAAATTTTATTATGATTGTAGGGTGGGGTTGAAGTTGTGTGACTTTAAAGTGAGGTGGTTCACAAAAGACAAAACACTAGTTTACAATGTCGACATTTAACTAACATATTACCAAAGCAATTACAAACCAAACATTGTTGATGTGTAGTTTCACTATGTAATATATGAATATATTCAATATTAATTAAGTATTGCTTTTATATAGAGTGTGTTGCAAATGGAACAAAATTGAAGAGTTTGATCAACTTTTGCAAGAAAACCAATACTAATAGAATCTAAAACAAACTGAACTAAAGGTAAGTGTACAGTTATGGTTGCTGGTTCGAATAAACCCTAGTTGGATACAAGGGTTTTCTTGACAACAGTCCCAACCCTAACTAGCCATATATTTCTTTTGAAGGATGATTTGGGTGGGCCACTATGAATCAATACAGTCTGTTGGTTGATTATAGCGATGATCCTCTGTCATAGGAAGATATCTTTTATTTCGGGAATTGTGCTTATAGTCTCATTATAGCGATGATCCTCATGCCTCTTGAATCTTCTCTTTCGCTCGTCCTCATGCATTGAAGCTCTCTGCGAGGTGGAAATTTCAAAGGGTAAGGCTCCCTCTGGATTGGTCATGCTGATTGAAGGCCCAAAAGAGTGTGAGCCTAAGGGGTTTAGGTATGAGGGGGGTTGTTTTAAATCATTTTCTGATGAATTATTTCAAGAGGGATCCAAAATTTCTCAAAACTTGAAGAAATATCTGTCAGGTTTTGTGGGCTCTAACCTCAGGGAGGAAGAGTTTATGGGTACCACTTTGAAAAAGAATGTGTCAGCCACAAAGAAAAGATGGGAGAAAGTCATAAAATCACAAGGACATGGGGTTTCACTGGTAGTAGGGAAGGATGTTCAACTTGAGTAGATTGAGAAATGATGGGAAAACCCTAGTTGTGAAATTTCTGGGGAGAAGGATGAGCTTGGAAGGTTTGAACATTTGTATGTGGAATAACTAGTGTTATTTATTGTCTTACAACTCCATTTTCCATTTACTTGACAAAGGGTGGATTGGTTTCATTTTCAGAACGAAGGTGGATGCAAATTTAATCCTAAAGAATAATTGATTCTATGATAGATCCTACCTCTTTGTAAAGCCATGGTATCCAGATTTTGATGCTCATGAAGAGTTTGTGAAAGCAACCCTTGTTTGGGTAAATATACTTTGTTTTCCAATGGAGCTTTGGACTAGTAGATCCATCAAAGACATAGAAAACTCAATTGAGAAGTTTATTATCGCTGATGAGTCTTACAAGTGTTCCGCGACTAGATTTGTGGCTAAATTTTTAGTAGAAATAGATGTCATTCTGGGGCTATTTGAAACCATGTAGATAGTTGCGGGCTCTATGAAGTGCACACAAATCCTTGACTATGAAAATTTCCTCTTCAAGTGTGTTAGATGCCACCAGTATGGGTACTCGGTATTGGACTGTGATCTACTCTTCACTAAAAATATCCAAAGAGTTAAGGAATCAAATGACCCTTCTCCCATCTCTTTGGATAACCCCACCCCTGAAACCCACTTAAATAATCATTTTTCCCCTTCAGCTCTAGAAGTTGATGTGGATGATCCTATTCAACTCATTTTGAGAAAAGAGGAGCCCCCCAAGGATGAATTCTTAGTTGAGTCTTTGTGTATCCTGGTGGAAGGAAATTTTTCCTCCCCACTAGGGTGTGATGAAATTCTCTCTCTCTCTCTCTCGCAACAAAAAAGAATCAAGGCGTTATGGTTAAAGAGAAAAATCAAATTGAGGACGATTATTGTTCTACCTTGGATTCCAACGATGTCAAAGAGTTTCATGGTTGGACTAAAAGCACTAGTGTAGGACTTACTGGTTTCAAAGGTCTTTCTTGTCCTATGGAGTTGAATTTCATTGTGATTTCTCTCTCTCCAAATCAACATCTAGATGAGGCTCATACTGCCAATCTATCCAATGAAAGGGTTTCCCCCATTAATGGGTCTAAGTCAACCTTGGGATGAAGGGAATGTAGTTATTACCATCTTCACTCTTGTTTAGTGTCACTTTCGTAGGGAAATCAACAACCTGGGCGCTAGGCTATGACAAGTCGTATGTTGATGGGAAATATCATGTTGGCAGGAGATCAACTTTAAAAACAACTAAGGGAAAGGTTGTGAGGGAAGTCAACAGGGTTTTCAAAGTTTGTTAAAAGGGGTACTTAAAGCAATAAACCCTTTGATAGTGGTCACTCCATGAAAATTCTCTCGCTAAATGTTTGGGGCTTGGGGAGTCGAGCCAAGCAATCATCTCTCAAATATTTGTTTATGTCTATTATTCTTGATGTTATGCTACTCCAATAAACTACGATTGTAGGGGAGAAGGCAGTCTCTACTATAAAATAGATTTTTGGCTCTTAGGATTTTGTTTTTCTCCATGCTTTGGGTTCTCTGGAGGTTTGGTTATGGGGTGGAATTATTCTTTAGATCTAACTAACTCTTTTTCTATTGTCTAATGATTCTATACTATGTTTCAATGCAAAGAATTGGGGAGAGATTTTTAGGTTTTGAAATTTTTATGGACCGTATGTTGGTCATGAGAATTTCTGGGATGACTGGTGAAGAAAAACTAGATCACGCTGAAGAATTTGATTCTAGGCACTGATTCGAACCTCACACTGAATAGGGTAGATATTTGGGGCATGGTAGCACAGACATATAGTCTTGTAAATTTCTTCACTAATAAGTTTGAAGACCTGGGGTTGATTGATGTTGAACCTCTGGAGTTTAAGTCGACCCGGGTCAACAATAGAGTAGGAACGAAAAGCATTTCCAAAGGTCTAGATCGATTTTTGATGCATACCTTTCTCTTTGAATCTATTGGGAATGCCAAATCCCGGGTCGGGCCTATCATAATCTATGATCACTTCCTGATCATT
Source organism: Larix kaempferi (assembly GCA_027924585.1). NCBI lineage: Eukaryota > Viridiplantae > Streptophyta > Pinopsida > Pinales > Pinaceae > Larix > Larix kaempferi. The sequence continues at coordinate 1,125,541 of BSBM01000153.1, forward strand.
TTAGAGATGCTCTATCACAGATTCAAGCCAAAATCCCCTTTTAAGTATAATCACACCTGGGCATTGTATGATGATTTCAAAAAGCTAGCTCGTGATTGCTGGTATGGTGTGGATCCGAACCGAGAAGAGTCCATTTGTCATCAGTTTGTAAAGGATTTTGAGGCGGTGAAGGAATGGGATGCCGTGTGGGTGCATGATCGATTCAATTACAGGGACCATGATATTAATGATTTGGAATTGAAGCTTGCAAACCTGTACAAGGTATACATGGAGGATTCTTTCTTGGTGGAGGGAATATCCCACATGAAGAAGTTTGAATAGACAATAACAAACTTTTATTGGATCGAGAAAATGATTGGCATTTGAAGAGTCGAGCCACCTGGCTCGCATAAGGAGATCATAACACCAGGTACTTCCATCAATATGCAAATTGTTGGGAAAATTCCAACTCTATTTAGGAACAAATGGATGCATAAGGTAATAGTTCCTCTATTTTTCAGAAACTATCAAACTTTTGGTGTTTCTCACTTCACTGAGCTTCTAAAAGAGCTTTCCCATGTTCACATTGACGATATCATCAAGGTGATTTATTCTTACCCATGAATGATAGAAGAAAGGGAAAATGAAGTGTTGTTTAATGAGATCACAAGCAAAGAATTATTGAGGGCGATGGCTTCTTTTCAGAAGGAAAAGAGTTTGGGACAAGATGGTTGGATGATTGATTTTTTCCTAGATTTTCATGATTTGATGGGAGTAGATCTTCTTCTTTTGGCTGAAGAGGTGCGACAAAATGGCAGGATCTTGAAGGGACTAAATGCTACTTTTCCGCGCTCATTTCGAAAGTAGATAGGCATGAAACTTTTGTTGACTTCAGATCCATTGCGTTATGTAACTGTGTTTATAATATTGTTTCCAAGATTGTGGCAATGAGAATCAAGCCTTTGTTGTCCATGTCTGTGGCTCCTAAACAATTAGGTTATCTTAAAGGGTGCTTAACCCATGAGGATGTAGGGCCGGCTCAAGAGGCTTTACACTCCATGAAGGTTCATTATAACCCTTCTTTCATTCTCAAATTAGATCTATCTAAAGCGTACGATCATGTGTCTTGGATTTTCTTAAGAATTTTTCTCCTTCACCTAGGTTTCTCTCTTGATGTTGTAAGATGGATCCTAGGATTTGTGTCTTGCGTGTTTTTGTGTTCTAATTAATGACTCAACCTCCTCTTTTTCCAATCCTCTCGAGGGATACGACAGGTGGATCCATTGTCTCCATATCTTTTCTTACTACTTGTGAAAGGACTCAGTCACTTAACCTATCAAGCAAAGGCCTCGAGGAAGCTTAAAGGAGTCAAGATAGTAGTGATTCTTTCTATTACTAATCTATTGTTTGTAGATGACATCATGATTTTTGGGATGGGCATGGTTGAGGAGGGAATTCTCTTTTACAAATCTTGAATATTTTCTCATCAACTATAGGAATGGAAATAAACTTGGGTAAGTCGGTTGTCTACACTTTTTGGCTTATTCGATGGTCTTGGAGGGAGGATAGGTGGGCTATTCAATATCTCAATTTAGGACTGGGAGGAAGGTATTAGATATACAGATTTATTTATCAAGCCAAATAATTATCAGAGGAGGGACATGGAATGGTTTGTCACTAGAATTGAAACAAGGGTGAACCATTGGTGCAACATGTAGATTTCGAGGGGGACACCTGGTACTGAATAAATCTGTCATTGAAACCATGCATGTTTACTAGCATACTTTGGATGCAATCCCAAAAGGATTTTTACACAAAATCGGGAAAATATGTGCCAATTACATTTGGAAGGGAAGTTCACAGTATAAGGGAAATCATTGGGCACGTTGGGAAGCCATCTAAAAGTGCGACGATTTCGCCCGTCCGACCAAAACTTGGTCGGAATCCGACGATATGAAATCTACAAATCCGGGGATTTGTGTTGATTAAATAGTTTTTATGAATATCTAGATGAATTCAACACCCTGGAAAACCCCTAGGGCATCCACATTATGCAGGATTAATACTGTTATTTGAGATTCTAAAATTTTTTAACCTGGATTCTGGCAAATTCGTGTCTGAAAATACGATTTTCTCCAGGCGAAATCGTAGCAGTTTTAGACAACTCGGTTTTTTATTATATGATTCTTGAATTATAGGAATCTTGAATATTTTTAGCGAAAAATTGTGATAGTTATAGTCTTGATTAAGGACTTTATTTTTATTTTTGGGATTGTATTTACTTTTCTTTACGAGAAATATAAATATGTTACTTTCTAGGGAAAAAAAGAATCTAAAACATAATAATATCAATGGCACATTCACATAGTATACTCAGGATTTACCCTATAAAGTCTTCTTTGGAATTTACCACGGGGGGTTCACCAGTGAGGCAATATCATATCACGTCCATTCATATTGGGGGGTTGAATACTCTTAAAAACCTTAAAAATATATTTCCCCGTATTAAGGGGTCAAGGGGGGTTTTTAATTTGACATATTAATATAAATATTGGGGGTTATTTTATTTGGGAGTGCTGAGGAATAACCTCCAAATCATCGGATTGATTCATATGTCCAAATCACTAGCTCAATTCATAACCACCTAAAACTTAAGGACCTTCCATTTTTATTTGATATTGCTTATGATCCTAAGGTTTGCATAAATTTGATAATAGTGTACCAATGATAATATTGATGGAAGTCTCTTTGGATTATTGGCCTTCAGCAATCCTCATTTAATAGATTATTTAAGCTTGGTTTGAATTGATGTTATATTGTTTTCCATCTTTAAGTTAAGAGATATAGTTAAATGGGAGTTCTAGACTTGAACAATTGTATTGTATTTTTTGTAGGCATCAGGTAAAAGATTTACATCTTCATTTTTAGGGTTGGAGTTTAGGTCGGTATTGAGATTCAATTAAACCTTGCTCCACCACAACCAAGAAAAGTGAGACCAATCTTTCTTGGCTCACTAGAACCAAGAAAAGTTAGATCAATGTTTCTTGACTAATTATTTTTTTCAACCTTTTGTATTCTTATTTAATATTTTCACATTGCCACTTAGGAATATTTGTTAGAATGAGTTATATTCGACACGTTCATAATTGTAATTTCAATTCTTATATGGAAGGCATTTGTCTTAATATTATATTGGAATTAACATGAACATAGGTGAAAATATAAATCCTTATTTACATACCCTATGTGTTATCGTTACCATGAAATGGTATCATATAAGTTTCACCATTTGTGTATCTTTATAACTATTGCATGCTTGAAACCTAACAATGGCGATTTTTCCCTATCCTTTAAAGATAAAAAAAAAACTAGATATAACCCAAGAAAAGGTAACTAAATGTTGTTAATTCCCGTGATTGCAAGAATAAATGTAGAGGAACTGGAGGCAATTCATTGGATATTGTGAATGACCCAAATCCAAGATATGCACATGATCATACGGTGTTATTGAAAAGTAAAAGGAATTTGTCTATGTTCATTTGGGTTCAGACATCAATGATGTTTGTTTTGATAGGAAGGTAGGGGTGTCCCTCCACAAAAGGGTTTCAATTTTGCATGTTTATGGAGTTTAATTTATTAAGCTTATAGAAAACATGAGTTCTCTATGGCTATATTTGTATTTACATGATATAAAATTGGTAGATTGGCAGGTTGTGGTGTGAAACATTTTCAATTCTCATATTTTCTAAGAATTGCACTAACAATTGGACTATCAGTCTTTTACATTCTTTGTTATGTTGATCTCTTGACTAGGTTGCGTTTTATGCATTTTTCCTTTGCAAGTACTATTTCTTTGGGTGTTCTGCTATCCAATGCTACAAATTGATCAATCGCCCTTGGAATCCTAGTGGGATCATTATTATCATTATACTATTATTTTATGTAGCATCTTGTTTGCTTATACTAAGATGTGTTAGGGCTCCTATTTGTTACAACTTGGTAATATGATATAAAGGGGGTGTTAAAAATGGGTTGATAAAAATGGATACCTACAATATCTGGTGAAACTAGGGGTTTTCTTAATTAGAAAGGCATATTGGGAGGGGGGTTCAACAATACAATTTTAGGATGCATTTTCCAATATTTAGTGAAAATAGGGGTATTCTTTAATATTATGCGAAAGATCGTGCTATGTAACAAGTTCACTGAGTGAACCTTTCATGGAATTTACCAATCTAACTAAGAGCCACACCCTCTCTCTATCTCATTGTGATAATTCAACCATTCACCACACATATATTTAGGTATTATGTAGCATCAATTAATGCTAAGACATTAATCCGAATTAGATTATAACCCTAAAACCATAGGCCTAAATAACACATAAAAAACCTAAAAACTTCCTCATGGGTTCACTAACCCTCCATGCTCCCCTAGCCAGGGTTTGGGTCACCCTGAATCTCCTTCATTCAGGGATAGCCCTTGCAATCCCACTGGGATGTAATGAAGTTTACTTGCAAAAGATACACCATATATGCAACATTCTCCCACTTGTCTAATACTTATGGGGTTAGGGGGAAAGCGTTCATATAATCAACTACTACGCACAATAATGCTTATTGATTCTCTACACTAAGAGAAAATTGCATTAGTAAGAGATTTCATCAATAAATCTACAACATTTATCAAGGTGTCAATCTTATCCAACAATATTTTGTTGTGTTCAATCATGTCTCTATCAAAATGCTATTACACATTAATATGCTTTGTCTTAAAATGATAAGCAAAATTCTTTGGAAAAAAAAAATACACTTAAGCTATCACAACCTATCATCACTACATTTTAAACAAACCAATAAGAAAACACAATTTTCAACCATACAACTTTCTTATTTCCACGAGTGTATGCCATGTACTCAACCTTTGTAGTTGGCAATGCAACTATGACTTACGTCTTGCTCATCCCAGCTATCACAACCTATCATCTCTATATTCTAAACAAACCAATACGAAAACACAATTTTCAACCATACAACTTTATTATTTCCACGAGTGTATGCCATGTACTCAACCTTTGTAGTTGACAATGCAACTATGACCTACGTCTTGCTCATCCCACTGATTGGTCCTCCAAATAAGTTAAAAGTGATGGAAATCTATGACCTACGTCTTGCTCATCCCACTCATGGGTCCTCCAAATAAGTTAAAAGTGATGGAAATCTAATCTATTAGGTGAATATGGAGAGTCATCCAGAATGATGCAAGAGACATATTGGAATGTGAAACCAAGAGTCACCATATTGTATGTATACTATCTTACTGGAAGATGGGCATTCACCATTGATCCTTTTATCAGGTGTTGCAATAGAACCCTATAGTTTTTAAGGTTTGTAGAGTCTTGCTGGGCGAATTTAATTGCTTGAGCAAATTCTTTGTTGGGAAAATATTGATGTAGCTGGGCGTTTTTTTATTGGGTGTTGCAACAGAACCCTATAGTTTTTAAGGTTTGTAGAGTCTTGCTGGGCGAATTTAATTGCTTGAGCAAATTCTTTGTTAGGAAAATATTGCTGTAGCTGGGCGATTTTTTACAGACTGCCTTCAATCTGCTGCCTGGAATTGTCTAGAACTCTCCTCTGCCTCTCCTCTGCCTCTTCTGGCATATTCTCTGCCATACCTGGTCTATCCTCTATCCTTTCTGCTCCTCCTAGCATATTCTCACTATCCAGATTTACGTTAGCGTGTATACCCTCCTAGCATATTCTCACTATCCAGATTTACGTTAGCGTGTATGCATGAGTAACCTACCCACTCCTCGAAGTCCACGCTCGAATTCACCCTAGTCCTCGAGGTGGTCAGAGGTGAGTCTGTGTAATTTTGGATTGGTTCATCAAGACCGGTCACAGACAGTCGAGGTGCTATAAAAGAGAGAGGCACAGTCTGACATAGCTAAAATTACGATTTTCATCGTGAATAGGTGGATAGATAGTACGGAGGCCTGAGCTGATCTCGATTACTGATTCCCTCTATCCAACGGGCGGCATAGAGCAAGCAAGGTCTGCTCGTCCATCTCCTCCATGCCCAACGGGAATCTTTGCCCACCAGTTGAAGGGAGGCAATCAGCAATCGAGAGGAGGCATGTCTCCCAAGATATTAGCTTTGAGAGTGAGCCAGTCACTCAATGGAGGAGAGTTGAAGATAGAGAGGAGCCGGAGCCACACCACCAACAGCCTGAAGAGGGACCTGTCACGAATGAGATAATATGACAAAGTCTCAACAGCCTGAAGAGGGACCTGTCACGAATGAGATAATATGACAAAGTCCCTGTGATCTACAAAGTAATAATAATGAATCGACAAAGGTGTTGCGACATGTATGCACAATTTTACAGGGAGAGATTATGATAATCTGCAAGGTGATGTATTTTTCGATTTATTGGACACGTTTCCTGTGTTGAACCGACTGATAATCACGTTTCCTGTCTTTACGTTATCTTGAGGTTATGTGTTGCCGTGCACTTCGAATCATTGTCAGTTTCCCGCCACTAGAAACCTTGTCGCTTAAGCGATCATGCATTTCATATTCCATATTGTCACGTCCTCTTCTTTGAGAGCTAGATGTATCGTCATGCCATAAGCTTTCAGATCGAGGAGTTCATGGTGCAGCTATATTGTGTCCATTATTGCAGTCCTTGAATATTTCCAAGTGCTCTTATGTTAGTGACGATACACTCCTAGAAATTGTAGCTGCTTGTACAGATCTACGTTTTCTTGATACATTTTGCTGCCCAAATATTTCACTAGAGGATGTGAGGATGCCAAAGCTTGTTGATATGAGGCTCCATAATAATGAGGGAATCAATGGCATGCCAATGGCTGCTTTATCCCTCTCTCTTTTTTTCTCGAGGCACTTCAACTTGATTTCTGCTGGAGTTCCAACATGGCCGTTGCTAGAGATGGCCAGGATAACACTGCTCCTCTTCAGTAGGAGGAACTCCTCTTTACAAAATAGAAATAAAGTTGGGTAAAGGTGGGTTTGGACAAGTTTATGTAGGATGCCGAATATCTGGTGGCTGTGACCGAACTACTGGTCCTGGTGCTGTTGAGGTTGCTTTAAAGTTTGAACACAAAACTAGTAAAGGTTGCAATTATGGTCCCCCATTTGATTGGCAAAATTACAACTCTTGGTGGAAGTCACGACGTTCCCTGGGTACACTCGTAAAGGGGATTATTATGCTTTGGTTATGTCCAATTCTATGGGCTGTTTGGAATACATCTGGCCAAACGATGTCGACTTCGATGGTGGCATGCATTGTTGTTGAAGTCGTTTCAGTATTGGAGAAGATGCACTTTGTGTAGGGCGTGGAATCATAGTGCCAGTTTTTTCAGCACTAGAAGACTTAACTCTAAGGGAACAATTAACATTGTTGCAAAGATTGGGTACAACTTTAGATCTATGTAAAGATATAAATTTGCTTCATGCCGGTGATTTTTATGGAGTGGATAATTTTGGCAATTTTTGGTTAAATAATGAAAATAATGAAGAGAAGTGGTCTTCATTTTTCTATGTTGTTGAGCTTGTCACAACTTTAAGATATAAGAAACCTAAGCAACACTCATTGAGAAAATTCAACTTCAACCTCAAATTATAGATGCAAATAGTGAATTTTTGTAAGTTTATTTTTTATTTTTACTTGGAATAGTTTTTTTTTGAGTATCAAATCAAATTTCAAGATTTTGTATTATTATTAAAGGGTGGAGTTACAAGAAGCCTCCGACACTCAAAGGATTGATGTGTTTCCAATCATTCATAGTTTAGATTGTGGTATTCTGTCTAGTTTTGACACTCAAAACCACTATGAGATGGTTGGATAGGTATATTGTGTCTAGTTCTGACGTCTTACTATTAAAGGGCGGAGTTAGAAGAAGCTCCCGACACTCAAGGGATTGATGTGTTTCCACTGTCATTCATACTTCAGATAGTGGTATCGTGTCTAGTTTTGACACTCAAAACCACTATGAGATGGTTGGATAGGTATATTGTGTCTAGTTCTGACGTCTTACTATTAAAGGGCGGAGTTAGAAGAAGCTCCCGACACTCAAGGGATTGATGTGTTTCCACTGTCATTCATAGTTCAGATTGTGGTATTGTGTCTAGTTTTGACACTCAAAACCACTATGAGACGATTGGATAGGTATTGTGTCTAGTTCTGACACTCAAACCTTCCTCTTTGATATATCTTGCCATTGGAGACACAACCATGCGCTATTACCATCACACCGAAGAAATGTTTTTTCTTCTCACCTTGTACCTGGCAGGGGGAACAACATGGATTGATAGTTAGGCTTCAAATTTCGAAGTCCTATCAATTAGACAAGGAATAAGCGATCCCTAGCCACAACCAGATCCAGAGCGAGAGCGAGAGTCAAAGTTGTAGCCAGAAGACAGAGTTAGAGCCATGTTCCAAAGCACCCAATAGCTTTTGGTCATCCTAAAACCACCTTTTTGGTTTGTGGTCAACCAAAAACCACCCATTTATTATAAGACATAAACCTCTGTTGCTTCTGCTAGACATCAATTTGTGGTAATCCTTAAACCACCATTTTATAGAGGCCCGAACCATTAAGACTTAAAGCCAAGTTCTAGAGGGAATAGCTGAGCCAAAACCTGAGTTAGAGCCAAGTTCCACAGGGAACCGTTGAGCCAAAACCAGAGTGAGCACCAAGTTCTAGAGTTTGTGATCATCCTTAAACCACCATTTGGTATAAGTGGCGCAAGGGTGGGTCTGGTCGGACCCTCTTGCTTAACAATAACACACAACAAACACACAATGCGCTCAAAAAGACTAGATGTGAACTGGAATGCCAAGAAGTTGGTTTCTTCTATTACTTGAATCAGTTACAATGTTACATACAAACCAAATAAACAAGCCGGCCTCAGCCTGTTACAATATACATAAGTAAATAGTGTGTTCCTCCCTATGTGTGATCCTCTCCTCCTTCCTCTTCTCTGCTGAATGCAAGAATGAATGAGCGATGAGCGATGAGTGATCCCTTCCTCCATGCCTTCGCACCAGTCTTCTACTCTGCTTTGTTGTTGCTCCTGAAGTTCACTTTGTTCCCCGATACGTCCTTCTCTGTTCCTTGCTCGACCTCTGACCCAACGGATCCTAAAGTTGTCAGTGCTCCCTGACCGTGCTACACAACCTCCTCTTGTGGTGACACCTGGTCTGGCCCCAACCACTTTCTTAACTTCCATAACTTCCTCAACAACCCTCAGCGGTTGTTGAGCACTTTGAATCATGCACCTCTGACTTTGCTACAGTAGTCAGTCCTATCACTGTCGTCTTTGACATGTGGACTATCTTGCGCGCTGTGATCTTTACCACTAGTGAAAACAAAGGATTGTGCCAAACCATTAACTATCTTCAAAGATACATAGCACAAGGAGACTTGTTTTAGGTCTAGGGAGAACATTTCTCAATGGAAACTATTCATGTTTAGTAGCTGGTCAGCCCAGGGTTTTACAAGTGAGCCTCCTGAACCATCGCATGATTCATCACAACACAAGCAAGCCTGAGACATAAGAGAGAATAGGGAGGCACTCATGGTGAAAAGGGCATACGGGGAAGTCAAGAGTCAATCCATCATTCTTTAGCCAATGGGATTTAATATCAAGGTGGAGTGGTATGGAGATGGAGGTAAGGTCAAAGTGTGGATCCAAAGGAGAGTTATAATCCCTTTAAAGACAAAGAGTTGTTAGACCATGATATGTGTATAAAACAAAAATATCTACTCAATAATATCCCATGGAACATCTCTACTATCCATACTTATCAGAATCAATCATTGTAAGTAATGTGAAAACATCCCGCAATAAAATCATCAACCCAAGTCATAATCCACAAAGTACATCCAAATGCATGGCATGGCGTCACTCGAATACATAGCATGGCATCATCACAAGGCATAATATGGCATCAAATGATTGCATCTCATTATTGATCACATCTCCATGCTCTATACTTTGGTCTCAACCTGATCTCTTAAGATAAAATATGGGCAAAAATACCCATACATAAAATGGTATAACAAGACACAAAGAGGAAATTTCCAAGTGGTTATAACCACTAATCCCGTTTGATCTCTAATCACTACGAATTAATAATCTAAGTGTTATTGATTGTGTCTTAGCATTTGAATTTATGTAACATAAGTGGTTATTGATATTCTTGCTAAGTCAATACTTATTGTGCTTGATTGATAAGATATAACTGATTTAGTGGGATAATTAAGAAACATTGCTAAATTTTATTATTAATTGTTATTATTGTGGATTTGATAAATTGTCTTATTTCATTGCTTTTGGTTTATATTGAATATCTTGCGAAGCATCATTGTTGAGTTAATCATTGCTACTAAATATTAGAAGTAAATTAATTGTCTAAGTTTGAACATCTTACATGTTGTTTAAGCTTTCTCTAAGTGCATGAGCTAACTTTGCATTATATATTGTGCTTAGCAATAGTCTATATTAACTTTAATATTTTCCTATATATATCTAGGTTTAAATCAATAATCAATTTAATTGAGATACCCCCTAGTCTTAGGTTTACAAACAAATCCTGAAGTAAGAGGTTGTGAGTTGAGGTTATAGTGACGAGCAACCTTTGTTTCCACCTAGGGTGTGCTAATGGGTTGTCAACCTTTTCTACTTACGTATAAATTCGGCAGTAACATGGGGAAATGGGTTAGTCTTCCACTTATGGTGTTGCAGATGAGCAGGATGACTAAAAGATAGTCTCTGGGTCTCAACGGTATCTCATAAAACTAATCCTATCTACAAGAAAAATCCTAGCATTCATGAAGGAAAAACCAATTGTGCTCTTAACATGGAAATTTGGAATGGGAAACAAAATTCCTTGCTATTCACACTACTAAACTCCCACATGGATGTTGTTCCCACAAAGAAAAAAAGGGTTCATGATCCATTCTTCATCCATAGAGACTCAAAGGAAGATATCTATGCAAGGGGTTCACAAAACATGAAGTGTGTGAGCGTAAAGTATCTGGAGCCCCTTAGAAATTCGAAGAAAAGGGGATTCATTCCTCCTTGGACTATTTACGTTTCTTGTGTTCCAGATGAAGATATTGAGAGACAAGAATGGGTTGTGAAGCTTACAGGGGAATAAAAGGTTGAAATAGGAGGAAACAAGAAGTCATCCATGGAACTTTGTTACTTTCATCACAGGAGAGGGTGACAGGGAATCAAAGTTGAAGAGTACCCATAGATGAAATCATTGAATGTTTTGTACAACTATCCTATCAACATTTTTTTACAAACATTTATTATGGAATTATTTATGGTCTAGTCATAGTTGTTATTGTATAAAAACAAATCTTGCCACTACCCAATTGCACAATTCATTCGAGGATAAGTTATCTTATCTTTATACAAGACTATCCATTTGTGCAAATTTGAGTAATAGGGCCACACCCTTGAGGGGAAAAATATCTAGTGCCCATTTAATCAAATTGTTGCAATCTTCCTTACAGGCTATCTGAAATCCATGGGAAAAAAATGCCCAAGTGTTCAAAGCCATTGAAAAAGAGTACCTATGTGTTCAAAGCACAAAAATCTCTCAATGAATCATACATTTATGTAAACTTCTATCCCCATTACTTGCAGAATTCCTCCTATACATCTCTACAAAAATGCATTTACTTCACCCAAATTTTTATCTCTTCAACACTTCCCCAATATATAGTCCATACATATACATTGGTATGGATTTAAGACAAATGCACGTTGTACTAAAAGTTCAAGGGTTCCAAGATGTGATGTTTCAATTGGTAAAGTTGAGAAAAGTATCAAATGGGTCAATGACATTGCAAACCGGGCCTCCACAAATAGAAACTTGTAGGAAATGGTGTGCCACACTTTGTGGGGCACCCCTTTTTCCAGACAATTTTTTGCTTTTTAGAGGCATGATACTAGCTAGAATTTTGAGGCCTATCTTTGTTGATGTTAGGCCTCCCCCTTTAGCAAATAGATGATGTGTGATGGTCAAATATGCCAATGCCAAGATAATGATGATTATGTAATGATGTACTAGATATTTATATGGTTAGGTTGATGTATCAATTGTTTGATGAGTATAGCTAGAGGTATCACACTTTCAAGTTGACAAGCCTGTAGTAAATATTTGATTTACTTATGTACCATTGAACCTAGATAATTTTTAGGTGTCTTACAAGGACTTGTACCCTTGCTCTGGGTCCATATTTTGGCCATCCATCCATCTGTTTCACTCCATGATTTTGGTATGCATCATTGGTCTAAGGTTGATGAAATTGAGCTCCTAATCTCCCCTATGTGACCCCTTCACCATAAAGGCCTCCCAATTCTCCCTAGTGTCTCAGGTAATGTTGTGTTGCAGTTGTCTTATGACGGTTCAAGAAGATTTCTTGTTAAATCCCTGAGTTGGACTACTTATCAAGCAAAGAGAGTTGTCATGGAGCAATGATCCTCCTAGATTTTTGGCATGAAATTATTTCTCCTCCTATGCTCAAAAACTAAATGAGGGCATGTTAAAAATATCATAGTCAAAGACTCCATGTACCTACAAAGTTAAAGTCAAAGTTGAAGACCAAGTTAAATAAAGAAAGTCAAATCAAATGAAGAAGCAAGTACACAAGCTTTCCAATGAAGAAGGACTCAAAAGTAAAATAAAAGGCCATCGTCTCCAGAAACAAAATAAGTACAAGATTGAAGAGTCGAAGAAAAGTAATGAAGACTTATCCTAGAAGACCAAGTCCAAGGAAGAGTTAGAATAAAAAGTCAAAGTCAAATGGGGAGAAGATTGATTGCTAATGGTTAGGTGGGGGATTATATCACTACACAATTACCATCTATGAGACACTTCCATAATTTTTTCCTATGTGACGAAGATTACATAGACCCCTTTCTTTCTACATCTTGAGTCAACCTAGTCAACTTAGACCATTAATAGTTTCACTTGTCTAACCATGGTTGTACATCTAACTCATCCCTTGAATAAAATTGTCCTTGCAAGTAGTTGAATATTGTTTTAGGATATTGTTAGTTTGTGAATCTTGTTTCTCAAAAAATTGTTTGAAGATACTTGTGGTGTAGATATATAATCATGTATAAGTGACTAGTTATTTGATGAATCAATTATGATGGTTAGTTAATTCTGCTATGTATGGGTTCACATGGACACCCCTTGTTGTTGGTCCATCAGGAACATTTATCACTCTAGTACATCACCATTCAAATGCCATGAAAGAATTGACAAGATATTTGCAGTTTCTCCTTTGTCTTTGTCTAGGTATCCTGTAAGTAACATAACTGACAAGTTCTATCAGGGCATGAGATGTGGTGATCTGTCTCAACCTAAAGCTGATGGGATGCAACCTTGAAATGACCAAGGGGGATCTTGAGGTCGTGTTGATTTTTAGAACCCAAACTATATTTAATGTCTCGAATAATTTACTTGAAATTATTAACAAAAAATACATTAAGTTCACAACAAAACACACAACATAAATACTCAGGAAATCACATTCACATTTGACACATATTTACTCTGGAAAACCCCGACTAGGGAAAAACTAGAAACACATGATTTTATTAAAAAAAATCATGGGATCTTGTCATGGGATAATGGTCCTCCCAAGGAATATACAAAACAAGAAGTAGCCTAGCATATCACACCTGGAGGCTACTTCCTTTACTGCCCCTTTTATCCATTTATCAACCCCTTCCCTCACATTTGGGTGGAATTCCTTCTCCACCCACTCAATGAGATCTCACTCACTATGTATGACTGTTATGTCAACTTCTCTCACCTAGGCTAACTTTTATAACATTACAATATGCAAATACCTTGGGCCAATACCATGGATTGCCAAATGCCATGGGCCCTCTACTTTACATAAAGTAATAACAAAAGAAAATTCACTTTAATAGTTCACTTTACTAAAGTGAATCTCTTAAGTCTCAGAGGTATCATGGATGACTCTTGCATGCCAGACACTTGGCCTATGCAGAAGCACCTATTTGATGCTTCAAAAATCAACACTCCCTCTTAGCGAGGAAAATACTTCTCTGAGACCCACCTGTAACTGGTTCTCCCTCTGGTCCCAGCACATGGTTTCTCACATAATCATGCACATTGGCATTCCTTCTATGAAATTCTATAACACAGCAAATCATTGAGGCTGAGAAAATATTACAGTGAAAGAATTAGTAAGGAAGAATAATTACAGTGAAATCTAGCAAGAATTGAGCAGTAAAATCAAACATGCAAATAAAACTCAGATGTGCATCAAAACTGGTGCCATATTCCATTAATTAGTATAGTCAAAGAATATAGTACAATAGGAAAAATTTGATTACCAAGGAGGCATTCGAATCAGTCACAATCTAGCATAGGAATTATCCCTTCTACAGTGCTCTGATAGTTGCAAACTCAATCGAATGTCAGTTAACTAAAGCTATCGTTAGTTAATTGAGCATGCAAGGCACATCAGTGAGTTAACCATGCAAAACAGGCTAGAGAGGGCGCATTAGTTTACAATCAGTGGCAATCGAAACTCAAACCCCCCACTACAGTCATGAACTCAGGTGGACTGAACCAGATCACTAAGTTAGCTCCTAAAATGTACGGAATTGACTCAGCATGGGATAAATTCATGCATGCATGGCCTAAATTCATGCATGGAAGGCACATCAAGTGGCTAATGAGTCATAGATCACAACTGCATGCCAGTAGGGGGTCAACAACATCATCCAATACTAGAAAAAGGGAAATAATACTAAGGTGGACAAAGGTTGGAGTATTAATTATCCTAACACCTGCCCTTAATCCAAACTTAGACTACCTGGTCCCTGGTAACTGAGACCAAAGGTCACCCATACAATCAATAATAATAAATAATTGTTCATGAAACTAAGGAAATGGGGAAAACCTCATGGGAAAAAAAAACCCTAAAAAATGAATAACAGGAAACTCAAACAGCCTTCACACCATGCAAAGATCTGAGATAAGAAAATCTCTTATGAGTAAAAGAATTTGTAAAGATGTCTCGAATCTACTCCTCTGTAGGATAGTAATGCAGGTGTTGGATTTGGATCTACTCCTCTGATGTACCTCCCATTGTTTGGAAGCTGCAGTTGCCAAAACAAGTTTGACAGAATCCATTCTTGCTACTAGGGAAAATGTCTCATTGTAGTCCAAGCCATGAACCTGTGAGTGCCCCTTGGAAACCAACCGAGATTTGTACTTGGTTGTAGATCCATTAGAAGCAAGATTTGTTTTGTAGATCCCCTTGCACTGGACTAGTTTTCTCCTTGGGGAAAGAGAGACAAGATCCCATGTCTCATTGTTATGCAGTGACTCATATTCTTCACCCATGGTAGCCTACCATCTTGGATCATGGAAAGCCTCTTTGAAGGATTGTGGATCAAACCCCACCATCATGTAGCACCTCTCTGGGACAAGTGGATCTGTATGACATAGTGCAAGGTTTGCATCTTGAAACTGAGATCTGGTTCTTCTATGGTCAGATGGATCCCCAGCTGCATTCCCAATAGGTCCAAGGACTTTTTGATCCCATTTTGGCTTTGGATTGGGAGCAGGTGCTAGATCTGGATCTGGATCTACTTGAACTTCATACTCAACATCAAGATCTGATTCAACTTGGTCCTCATATTTGGAATCTGAACCTAGATCATCAAAAGAGACAACATTCTGATCTTCATCAGGTGCAAATGGAGTAGGCAGAGAATATGGCTAAAAGTGAGAGAATTCATATGCCTTTGAGGCATGTTTTGCAACACCTTTCGCTATTAGCTTTTCAGATGAGATCTCTGCAATCTCAATTGTGTCGGGCCCAAAAACATCTTTCTTCGGTGAACTTGTGTGTGTCATATGATAAACATATAACAAGTTTGCTTCCAAGGAAGGCACATACAGAACATTTTTGAACATTACATGCTCCAGTTGCATTGTGCCCTTCCCTTTAGTAGAGATCCGTGAATTATCTCCCATGTGAATACTAGGACCATCAGTGAGATCTAAAGAGGGAAAAAACTCCCTGGACGCAACAATGTGGTTGGAGGCTCCATAATCTATGATGAAGGCTTGTGATTGTGAGAATATAGCCTTCAGTGCATAGAATTGTTACCGAACAATCCACTCGACCGGAGGCGAGCCGGATCTCCCTAGCTCAATGTGAGTCTAGAAAAAATAGAACAAACTACAAACACGTTTCCTAGATCTACTTAAGGATCAAGTGCTAGATGTCTTACCTCTTTGATTTCGCTATCCTTTCTCCCAAATGTTGCTCCACGTCCCACGGTTGTCAGATCCAAGCTGCAAGACCTGTTAAGACATAGAAAAGAGAAACAAGAAAAGAGCATCTATACAATAAGAGATCTATGTAAACAGTTAAGCAAGTAAACAACACAACATCATTACACATGAGAACGATATTGGTGGAAAGCATTTGTATTACTGCAAATAGAGGAGTACATGATAGAGATATAGAACTACAACCAATGACTTAACGTAGCAGCCCTTCTCCACACAAGCCAATTGCCAAGCCCTTCCAAGGAAGCATGAATTCTCCAAGAGGTGAGTGAAGGTGTCCTAAGAGATTTCACCAGCATGTAGATACCATAGTCTTCCTCCCTTTGGTATGGGAGTGAGCCTCATTTATATAGGACTAAGTGGATGAGGTTATGGATAGGATAGGTTGAGAGATGGTAGGAGAGAGATAAGGGATCTTCCCAATGAGTTAGGGGTCGAGTACCAGCTCTCCAAGAGATCAGAGATAAGCCCCCAAATGGGCAAGCTTCAAGAAAGATCTCGAAATGGCTATTTTTTCCCATTAACAGACCTTGCCGCACCTTGCTATGGAGCAACTTGCGACGTCGCATGTTGCTAGTGTGCAACCTGCGATGACCTCTCAAAAGGTTGTACAAACTGAGTACAAATCCTCCCAAATGAGTACTTGGCCTAGATGACTTCATGGATGTATACACTAAATCATGATGATGGGTAGATTTAAGGTATAACAAAATGCCTCCCAAAGCATGAAGCTGTTAAGGATATACAGGTGAAGTGCTTTGATAGAAAAAATGGCAAAAGACTTGTCAGATGAAAGACGCTGCTGCAGTACAACTGACTCTGAACTGACAATCTCATATGTAGTATAACATGGATTCCGACCAATACATTGCAGATCCATGGGAGTAATGACCGACTGAACACAATCATGGCTACTAGACACAAGCGTAGATCCATGATGAGATGATAACACAGCCACGACCAATACAAAAGTGGATCCGTGTAATATGACTCAATACAAACTCCATCGTAACCTGCGTAAAACATGACTCCCCAGGGTCTTCAAGTTCAACCCGCAATTATACGAATCTATCCATGTGATTACAAATGTCTTGATGTCGAACATGGTAGAAACCACTTGATTATAGGTCAATTATGTAAACCGTTAACAAGTGCAAGGGAGATCACCATTAATGTCAATGATTCCCAAGGTATCATGGTACATCTCACCAAGTGTGAAAGAATGAGTTGACATCGAATGCAAGATGAAGTCTCTCAATCAAGAGTCAATGATGTAAACTCATGATGAAAGCGAGGTGACCTGCCATCGAGGCATGTAGGACCAAGGTACTTGACTGGTTTCTAGATTCAATCCTTGGATGATAAGTTGAAGTCGACAAGGATGAATCCGTCGAAGAAGGGCCATAATGAATCCCCCATCAATCGACACGAAACACGACAAAAGATGTGTAGAGTGGATCGGATGGTACAATAACATGTGAGACTAACTCAAAGTAACAACGGAATGAAGACGCGTGTACTAACTAAAAATGATGAGTGATGAATGTGTTCTTGCACATGGGCATGGCATGACTTTGCAGTATTGACATGAGAATGACGCAAACTTCTAATGCAACTGATAGTGGAAGCTTTCTCCGAATGACTCAGAGGAGTAACAGGACTCAGAAGGTAAGCGGGGACTCATAGACAAACAAATGACTCAAGTACTGTATGCAAATGCAGATGAGTGCCATGTTCAAGAACGACTATATACTGCCACTAAGGTATGTAACACAAACACTTTCCTTTTTCCCCATCATGAACGATGAGTGCCTCATGTGATTTTTAACGAGCTTGATGAGGGTAACCGGATGCTCGGTATAGCTCATCTCATAGATGAGTCCAATCCCAAATATTTTCTGAACCTGGGATAGGAGGGGTTCGTCCCATGATGGGCCCTTCAATGTGAAAATTTAACGAGTCCATAGAAGGCAAACTCGGTCATCATTTCATATTTAGAGAGTCTGAAAAGAACTAAAGAAGACTCCAACGGTCCTTTTTCGTAAAGTTAGCCTCATCACCCGAAAAAGGGTAAAACAACGCGGGAGAGGACTCTTCCAGTCATGATTGGCTGGAGTATTCATTTTTCATAATTAGTGCCCCCTGGTCCGAAAAAGGGGTAAACTATCACCAGGAAGACGACCATTCAAATACTTTAACAAGCGTGAATGTGACAAGTTCGCTTGGCAATCTTTTCAATTTTAGGGAGTCTGAAAAGAGCTTAACTATGGACTCCGGGGGGTGTCCTTTTCCGTGGAAGTTTAACAAGCCCGAAAAAGTGATAAATCATAACTCGGTACTTGTTCTCATGATTTGATGAGTACGAGAACAAACGAAGAGTAAACTCATCCTCATGCAATAACTACGACTTATCCAAAAACAATAATGACAAAATGTTCAAAGGAGTGTTCATACCTGTAATTACCGTTGGTAATGCGAGAAACGCTACAAAAGAACACTTTACGACTCCTGTACACTAGAGAAAGTGTCAAATAGCCCCAAATATAATGACAAACGGTCAAAACTATAGTAAATGACCCAAAAGCATCAAAATATTTGAAAAGGAATATTCCATTATATTCTATAAATAGAAATATGGGCCAAAAATAGAAACATTGTTCAAATTGCCAATTTGGGTGGAGAAGTACCAATTTGGAGCCAAAACTTCCTTTGCCGATTCCGGGAGCTACGATCCGCCATTTCACCAGCCGTCTGGACCAGGTAGGCCTAAATCTTGTCTTGCAACTTTCCAGTGGTTTAGTTTTTGCATATTTTGTTCATTTTTTGAGTATTTTGATGATTTGGGGAGGGGCCATTGCGCCCTCGGCTCGTCGCAAGTGGCCCTTTCAGGACTTGTGACGAGTCCGAATCGTCACAAGCCTTGAAAATGAGACCTATGACGACGTCGCCCTATACTTGAAGGTGAGGTGCGACAGTGGAAACCCACAACTCAAACATAAAAAATATTCCAAAAAATGAGTTTGTGCAAGTTGGGAAAGGACCTAACATGTTTTAAATGCCCCTTTTGGTAGGTTCCCAGCAAGCAAAGATGGTATTAGAGTGGTGAGAAAGAGAACATGAAGTGGAAGATGAGAAAGCCACAAATGATCCACAATGTGTGGCTGCTTTGCGAAACTGTGGGTTGTTCAAATTCTTCGAGATACAAGGGATGAGAGCCCAGATCCCGTTCTTGTCACACATGCTCCAGAGTTGGGATGCGGCCCAACAATACTTTGTTATAGGTGAGCATATCCTCACAATTGACATTGAGGATATCTACTTTCTGACCGGTTTGTCCCGAAGAGGGGACATTATACAACTCACTGGGACACGAGCTAGTGATCGTATAGTGGAGGACATGGTGGCACAGCACTGCATAGCTTCTTCTCGTCCTTCCAGCGGGAAGATACTCATCAGAGATGTGGTGAGTCGTCCACCGAGGACCATACTGCTTACTATTACTAGGGTGGCGGGCAGCCAAGCTCCACATACGGCTACTCGGACTTAGATGTTATATGCGGAATATTATATGTCTCTCATGGTGTTCAACTGGTGCGAGGGTCTCCTCGCCAACATCCGAGCTCAGCTAACCAAGTGTCGGCGCAGGGAGCTTAAGCAGTTTGGATACAGATCGATCATAGTGTCATTCCTCTTGGAGCGGGTTCCTCTCTTTCGCCCGCAGGTGGTACTAGATGACAGGGATCTGAGAGATCCACACATGCTTAGGTGGGCAGAGGTGATGACCCACCATGGTGGGGGTCCCATCATCAGTTTTGGTCCTGAGTTCTTTAGCTGGCTGGAAGGCTAGTTACTTATGGTCGAGGACTTCCCATTCAGTGGCATGGACTTTCGAGAGGATCCCGACTTAGTGCTGCTAGAGGGTGCAGCATGGCGTGATATCGGTAAGAACAAAACCCTTGTACTTTTTAGTTTTGTGAATTATATTATTTTTTGCTGTAGTGCTGACAAGTACATTATATGTGTGTGCAGATGTGGGTCCCGTGAGACCAGTAGGTCTCTCTCTTCTGGCGAGGAGGGACAAAGGTGGAGAGGCAGCGGTTCCTGCTGGTGCTCATCCTACCGTTAAGGAGATGGAGGAGGTGTACCGAAACCTATCCGGGCTGACTGTGGAGGTACCAGAGCCAGCCATCGACGACCTACCGAGGCCTATGTAGAGATTTGGAGTGGGAGTGTCCGTGCGCTTCAACTCCTTACTCCGCAAGGTGGCTCGTACTGTAGACTGCTTTCTCACCCAGCGTCAGAGAGCTGTTAGAGGCAGGGGTGGTGTATGGGTCAAGCGTCCATCCTGATTGCACTTTTAGACTTGTACTGAGAGCTTAGAGGCCTCAGATTTTTGTACTTACTGAAAGCTATGATGCTTCAGATTTTTGTAGAGACTTACTGAAAGCCATCGTGCTTCAGATTTTGTACCAGCACTACTTTTGAGTGATTTATATATATATACATTATCGGTGGTTTATACATTATGTGTTCTTCAAATAATTAGTGATGTGATATTGTTCATATGTTTGCTTCTATACATTATATTTACATGTTGTGAATGCTTTTACAGATTATGGATTTTATGTGTGTGCAATGTACCAATCTAGAATGAAATTGGCCATCGAGTCAGCAATTGTGTTTAACTCTCGTGGAATGTGCAGGTATTGGACAGATTCAAATGACCTTTCCAGGAGACGTACTCATCTGAAGATACAGAGTAAGATGGGATCATGGATGGCGTATATCCGATTTAGATGAGAAACCACTAATTGAGAATCCATGTGGATGACAATGTGGTTCATACCCAAGGAAATGGCATCAGATAGGGTTCCGATTACTGCCTGATATTCTATGGCATTGTTGGTCGCAAACCCTAGGAAACTTCCTCCTGAGCTAATGAGCTCGCCTATTGGGGAATATAGTACCCAGGTTGCTGAAGGAAGGTTAAGGGTATGCCAGCTGGTGCCGTCCGCGAATCCATAGCACTTTTCCATCTGCACACATAGACAAAACATGGTATGAGAAGCGGAAACAAGATCAAAAGACACTTGAAAAGAAATGCGTCACACCACACAAAAACACAAAAACATGCCATGTACAGTATATATAAGCAAGTATGTGCATGAGAGATCAAGCGTAGTATCTCTTCAGGTAAAGCCCATTGCGGGGTTCACCTAAAGAGATTCTGTCATAATCTTCAAGCTCGTAGGCACCTTTTTCCAACACACGTTTTATAACGTAGGGTCCATGCCACATGGACTCAAACTTCCCTGCTCCTAGTTTATCGTGCTTCTGGTCATAAGTGAGGACCAGATCACCCTTGTTAAAGATACGAGGTTCAACCGACTTATCGTACTGGGATTTGATGCGGCTCTTATGTGCTTCATTAGCAAGAGCGGCATCACGGTGAGACTCGTCAAGTTGGGCTAGGTGTAAGAGATGTTCTTCCTCAGCAGTAGTGTTAGGAAGAAGTTCGAACGCGAGCTGTAAAGACGGGATTTCGCACTCTATCGGCAGAACAACCTCCAATCCATATACCAATTGGAAGGGAGTGAATCCTGTGGCGGTTTTAACGGTAGTTTGGTAGGCCCATAATTTTGAAAAGAGCATATTATGCCAGTTGGACTTTTGTGTCCCTACCATCCTCTGGACCATACTTTTCAAGACCTTGTTAATTGCCTCGACCTGTCCATTGGATTGCGGGTAGTAGGGTGTCGAGTTTTCATGGCGAAAACCCAACCTGTCACTCAATTCATCAACCATATGGTTTTGAAAGTGAGAACCATGATTGGTAACTATGGCCTGCGGAACTCCAAACTGCGCTATCACATGATTAAACATAAAGAGTGTGGCGGTTTTGCCATCATTTTGGTATGTAGGCATAGCCTCAGCTCACTTTGTGAAGTAATCCACAGCTACGATGATGTAACTATGCCCCCCGGCCGAGGTAGGCTTACAGTGCATAAAATCGATGCCCCATTTTGCAAATGGGCCAACGGCAATAACCGGATGTAGTGGGGCAGGATGAGTGCGCTTCTTTGTGTGGAAGTGTTGGCAAGGAGGACATTTTTTAATGGCCTCAATACAATCTTTAAAGATAGTAGGATAGTAATATCCTGCATACAAAATATTTTGGGTTGTAGCCATCCCAGAGAGATGACTGCCACATGCCCCAACGTGACAGTCATTCAGAATGCATTCAGCCTCATCATGAGTGAGACAATGTCGAAGGATTGAATCGATGCCACGATGATACAAAGTATCATTGATGATTAAATAATACTTTGCATGGTGACGAATCTTACGACGGTCGTCACGAGAAAGTTGAGGATCGAAGCGTTGGGTTTGAAGATATAACATAATATCTCCATACCAGGGGTCAGTCGTACTGATGAGAAACAATGATTCATCCGGAAATGAGTCATTGTGCTCAACTTCTGCATTAGGACGGGGAAGGTCGCAAATGAGCTCAGCAAACACCAAAGACTTCTTAGACTTAGCTTTCTTGAAAAGAAGATCGAATTCTTGTAGTATCACAATCCAGCGTGAATACTTTCCCCCAAGCACCTGACGTGTCAGTATGTGGTACATGGGGTTTGAGTCGGCAATGATAGTGGTGGTGCGGAGCAAAATGTAGTGACGGAACTTCTGGACAGCAATGACTGCGGCGAAAGCAAGTTTTTCGACATGTGAATATCTAGTTTTGGCGTCAGCTAGACCCTTACTTGCATAGTATATCACATGTTCCTAAGCGTTTTGATCCTCCTATACCAAAACCATGGCGATAGTGGTAGCAGAAGCAGCGAGATATAAGATGTAATCTCGATAATAATTAGGCGGTTGGAGCACAAGAGCATGCGTGATGGCATGTTTGATACTATCGAAGGATTTTTGAGCTTGATCATCCCAAATGAACGGGGCGTCCTTCTTAAGTAGTCTCATATAGCCCTGAGTCTTCTCTGCAAAATTGCACACAAAACATCTTAAGTAAGTTGCCTTCCCTTGGAGACTTTGAAGTTCTGTAACATCAGTCGGGGGTGGTAGGTTGATGATGGCCTCCACCTTTAAGGGATCAATGCAGATTACATCCTTTGAAATGATAAATCCTAAGAGGTTTCTGGACTCAACGCAAAAGATACATTTGTGAGGATTCAAATGGATATTGTACCGTCTACATCTGAGGAAAATGGTTGTCAGATGATTAATGTGGAACTCGCACTGCTTTGAATGAGCAGGGAGATCGTCCAAGTAGGGTTCCACAAAGTCCTTAATATTATGGAAGACGTACGACATAGCCCGCTGAAACATGGCGCTAGCATTTTTAAGGAAAAATGGGAGCTTGCGATAAGCAAATGTACCCCATGGGAAGATGAAAGCCGTCTTATGTTGGTCGGCTGGGTTGATCTCAATTTGGTTGTAACTAGAAAATCCATCCATGAATGAGAAGATGACGCTTCTAGCACAGTTGTCAATGATCTAGTCGATGAAGGGGGTTGGGTAGTTGTCTTTTGGACAAGCCCGATTTAGGTCCCGATAATCAACACAAATGCAAATGGTGCCCTGCTTTTTGTTCATAGGAATGACGTTTGAGACCCAATCCATCAATGGGACGGGATAAATAAAATCATCCTTTAAGATCTTTTCAATTTCTGCCTTTATTTTCGTAGTCTTCCAGGGGTGTACCGGTCGCAACTTTTGACGTATAGGTTTGATGTCGGGATAGGTTTTTATTTCATAAGAAACAATTGCGGGGTCTATCCCGGGAACCTCCTCATAGGACCAAGCAAACACGTCTCGAAATTGCTTGAACAAGGCCATGCTAATAGCGATTTCTTCAGGGGAACACTTCTGGCCTATGCGAATGTGTTCCACTATACCAGGTTTCACCGAGATGTCTACTAGGGTGGTTGGCGCAATGTTGGCCAAGTTTCCCTCCGTGTCTGTAAGACATGTAAGGATGGGGGACTAAGGGGATGGGTAGATATCTGGTGAAAAGAGGGTATGGATGTTGTTCTCTATGTATTCCAAAGGAGGAAGAAAAGATGACCTATGATGGAGATCATCCCACGGACTGTCGTCAACATTCATTACTTCCATGATGGACTCGTCTGAATGAAAAGTACAAAGTAAGAGATCAGGTAAAGAGGACGTTCGACGTAGAGAACAATATGGGGAGGCCATAGTAAAATGGTCCTTCGAAGCTGATTGGATAACGTCATAAATACGTTCAGCGGGTGAAAGAGGCATCATATCTCCAAACAGGTGTGTTGTGGCTTCATCCGGTACAAGCCAAGCATCATTTGAGTGAAATAAAATCTCAGTGGAGATCATGTTCACCATGGCAACATCATTAGGGGGGTCCGCAGCTGGAAAAAAGTCCATGAGAGATGAATCTTTCAATAATCCAACCCCTACACTCTCATACTGTTTTGACGTCTGTCCAATGGAAGGAACATGGTCACTAGGATGAGTAGTGGCGTTCGGTGTACAAAAATCTAACTGGTTGATAGTAACAATTCGTCCTTGGTGGGGGAATTGTACTGTGCGGAAGACTGAAGAGGCTACCGCCTACATGGTATAAAACCAATTGCGACCAAGCAAGAGATTATAATATAACGGGGCCGAGACCACTTCCACGTTAATGGTTACGGTCTTTATGCCCAACTCAACTGCAAGAGCTTGTAAGATCCCATGAGGTTGAAAGCCACGCCCGTCGAATGCTTTCAACATGGTAGGAGAATGATTCAATTCAAGGGAGCCAATGGCTCTCCAACAAGTGATGGACATGACATAAGTGGAGGCTCCTTCGTCCAAAAGTGTACGATGGACAATGTTCCCAGCAAGGTTCGCAGTAACTTGGAATGCGAGTTGGTGTGAGAGCCTCGGCTTAAGGTTGTCAAATCGGAACATGATGGTGTTCGAGGAATTTGGGTCAACTATGCCAATAGATGCAAGGAGAGTTTTGCGTTGATTGGGACAATTCTGCAAAACTTCCAGGGTAGACATGGCGCAAGGAGCTTGTGCCAAGTCCTCTACGATATTGTAATTCTGTGTCGCACAAGCATTAGGATTGAAAATAGCTTTTCAAATTGTACTCTTGGATGGACGCAATATTGAGTCTAAAGAGGGTCTCTCTATGGTGAGAGAGGTCGATGGTACAGTGACATCAGGTAGAGAGTCAGAAGCTTTTTCAGTATTACTTCCGGCGGGTTCCTTCGAAGGGACCTGTTCGTAAGATCGCGAGCAAGTAGTTAAATTGATCACCTCGTTACACAACATGAGAACATGCGTGGTATTGGATGGTTCCCCTTGGGATGGGGGGGTTTGAGTAATCATCTGTTGGTTTTGAGCAGGAAACGGATCGTAGAGGACTGCGGGAGTCGGTTTATCCCTAAGAAACTTTTGCACTTCGTCTCTATGGGGACACTCTTTGGAGAAATGGTCTTCTCCACACAGTAGACAAGGATACTTCAGTTTCCTTTTCTACTTAGTATCTTCAAGAGTGCTCTTCGTTTCCTGCTGGGCAGAAGACTTCTTGGGTTTCCCCTTGTTCTTCTTTTTTCCATTAAACTTCTGAGATGAAGCTGATTGAACAGAATTCACCTCTTCAGTTACAGCAGGAGGAGTGGACTTGGCGATGTTGTGGCCAACCGGAGTTGGGTTGGAGGATCCAACAGTGCTAACAGTAGGCTGGGTGGTAAGGGAACCTATGATCCCATCAGCTTGGGGTCCCTTATGTGGCTTCATGGGATCATTAACGTCCCAGGGTGTGTCAGGAAAAATATTGAATAGAGTGTTAGACTGGGTATAGACAAGGTCTAACAGATGAGTAATCGTGATGGCTTGTTCTTCGGTGACAGCACCTCGCATGGCAACATCTTTTGCTATGGTGGGAAGAAGCGATTTAGTAAACCAGTCTGCTAGGAGCTAATATGGAATGGGAGCTTTAATGAGACGTCGTCTCCTTCGCCACTCGTGGATATGGTCCGAAATGTGAGTGGCGGTATTCTAACGGAGCGAGGTTAAAAGCTCAATACCAGCCTCATACCATATAGGCAGCTGGAAATGCGTCAAAACGTTCATAGCAAGAGAGCCAAAGTTAGGAAAAGAGTGTGGTGGCAACTCAATGTACCACTTGGCAGCCGAACCGACGAGAGTCCTTTGGAACAATCTAAGATGAATTGAATCATCCATTAAGGAATTAGATGGACACCATAAATGGTATGTCATCACGTGGTTCTTGGGGTCTTCACCCGGCTTGCCGTCAAACTTGGGGATATCAGACGGAAGTTTCATCGAAATCGGTGGCTAGTTAGATCCATGGTAAATAGGATCATTGGTTAAACGAGAGAGGTTAGGTAGGTCCAAAGTAGCCAAAAAGGGAAGCTGTGGATTAGGCTGCGCATATTGATAATACGGATATGGCGTGTAAGGACTAAACTGACCGTAAGGTGTACCAGGATAAAATTAACCATAGGGGTTGTGCCGCCCGGACCATAAGGAGGTCTGCCACCATAAGGTGGTCCATTCCAATAGGGTGGGGGTCCACCTCCACCTCCAGGAGGGGGTGGAGGTTTTCCGCCACCACCGAGAGGAGGTGGAGGTCCATAACCGTAATAAGGTGTCCCACCACCACCTCCGCCTAGAGGGGGTGGTGGACCACTACCGCAACCAGATGGATGGGGGCCCCCACTACCTTCGCTGCCGGAAGGATGAGGGTTTCCACCACCACCGCCACCACCATAGTGATTAGGTCCTCCACCGCCTCCGCCTGGAGGGGTTGGTGGACCACCGTCGCCACCCGAAGGGAAATGTACTCCACCTCCATGATAAGGTGGTCCGCCACCGCCTCCATGTGGAGGAGGTGGTGGACCATTCCCGCCACTGCCGGAGGGGTGAGGGGCGTTGTAGTTAAAATGAGGTGGGCCTCTGCCAACGTTAGGTGGGGGCCCACCGCCTCCAACAGGAGGTGGGGGAGGACCGATCGGGGGTGATGGTACTTGAGGGATAGTCAGTTGGGATCTGTGTTGCAACACAGGTTGTTGCCCCCATAGAGTGTATGGATTGCCGGGATAAGGTATCCCGTATGGCGTGTTTCTGAGATTAGGTTGACCCGGCACAGGGTTAAAAGAACCTGGATATGCTTGATTCCATGAGGGTTGGGTTACATTTGATGGCCCTCCAACATGAGATAATCCCGTGGTGGACGGTCTAGCGGGTTGGGTAGGTCGAATGGAAGGTCCGTTGGGGACTCCATCGCCTATGTTCTGGTTAGGAAACGGGGGTTTCCCCCAGCCACAATGGGCTGACCACTATTCAAAGGTTGAACCAACATCAGTTGTTGACTCGCTACCGTAGTAATAACATTACCAATAAGGTAATCCGTAGGAATGGAATACCCTCCCCTCGAATTTTGAGGTGGGGAAGGAACTGGTAGAGTAACCGTGGTAGTGACAGGTGTGTTGGAACGTTCTCCTTCCATCAGTTGGTTCACTTGAGGTGCAGGACTGGATTCCTGCAAGGGTTGACTAGTCTCATTAGTGGTCACGTGGTGGGGTGCTTCAGGTGATCCGAAAGATATCAAATGAACTGGGATAGGTTGGTAAGGAGGTAAAGATGGGTCTTGAACCCTCCTTTGGAGACTTGATTGCTGAAATTATTCAGCCATGGAATGAAAGTGAGCCAATTGGCCACGAAAGTAAGCTAAAGTGTCTTCCGGGGTAGTCTCACTAGATGAGGATGAGATGGAAAAATGAGCCACTGGATGGTCTATAGAAGATGTCCAATAAGCTACTGTAGGGTCGTCTTGGGGTTGGTTTATCCATTCCAATGATCCAGGTTCTCTCGGGATGACGGGAGGAAGATTTTGAGAAGTGGGGGTGTGTGCTTCTTCATCCTGTGCGGGATGAGAGGCAGGTGAATCTGGTGGAAATGAAAGTCCACCAAAATTCAAGGTGGGGTTCCCTACTTCAGTAACTACGACCGCGTTACACTGAACCACTGGATGGGCTATAGAAGATGTCCAATAAGCTACTGTAGGGTCGTCTTGGGGTTGGTTTATCCATTCCAACGATCCAGGTTCTCCCGGGATGATGGGAGGAAGATTTTGAGAAGTGGGGGTGTGTGCTTCTTCATCCTGCACGGGATGAGAGGCAGGTGAATCTGGTGGAAATGAAAGTCCGCCAACATTCAAGGTGGGGTTCCCTACTTCAGTAACTACGACCGCGTTACACTGATCCATTCTTGTCCTTGAAATAACCTCCGGATTAAGGGAAAATTTGGGTGGCAAGTTCAAGATCCTACGGGACCTTCTCCAAGGAAAATCAGCCAGAGTATCAGGAAAATCAGCCAAAAAAGGCCGAAACAGCGTTTCTCCTAAAGGTATACTAAAAGAAAAGCAGTCCAAGAAACCTAATCAAACTAAGGCAACAAGCAAACTTATGTGACAAAGTGGATTCAAAAGTCTGGAACCTCACGGGATTATCAAGGCATCGCAAACCGCAATATACTGTAGGGTCCAACAATATGACGCGACAAGGAGGATTGGGACCATACCCTTTCCTACATACCCGACTACCTGGACAGGACGTGCGTGCTAATCTCCCCAAGTGTTGTTCTCGGTGTATTGCTGTACCAAGACGGCCAAATGGTTAACTCGGTTGGTTTCAGGAATCCTAATGGTGTCTCCCGATATATGCAAGGCACGTGGGAGCTCAAATCCGTAGTAGTGCTGTCTAATGCACAGCCGTTGGCATGAGACCTTCCGATATACGTGTCGAGTACATGATACACCCTTCGATACATGCCAAGTACGGATTATGGTACTTGGTGGGTACGTGAAGGAGCTCGATATACCGATGTATGTGGAAGACTACAATACCCCCAGACTATAGTGCTGGCAAGTAACGACAGCTGCCACGCTTAACGACGCCGGAACACGTCTCTAACTTACAAACAAGTTACTAAAAATTTTACCTAGTTCTACCGTTAATTTTATCTTGGACGGTTAGGTGAATGCATGAGGTGAGTACATAATCGGAAACAGAATGCAAGCCCTAGCTACATGCACGAAATATTCTTTTCTTTCGATGAATTCTACCTATGGTAAGGAGAAATATCTTCCAATAGTATTTCCAAAACAAACTCAATGCAACACAATTCTCAATGCAAGCAAATTTGACAATGAAAGTACTCTTTTATTTTTCAATGAAACACGCAAATGTACACAACGCTACTATCCAAATCAAGGTATTTTTTCTTTTCTTTTCTTTTTCAAATCAAAACAACACTAAGTAATGAAATGAGAGGATTATGAAACGGAAATGCAAGCTTTTCACTTTCTCTTTTCAATGATCTAAAGGCAACAAAAATAAAAAATGCACCTATCTTTCCCTAGCATGGAAACAATTTTTGAAAAAAAACAAAATGTACTAGAGCTTTTCAAGAAGATGAATAATTCATGATTCAAGAAAAACACAATCAATCATATTTCCATTCATCTTTTCCAAAACATTCCAATGCACAATGATCTTTCTTCAATAACTTTCTTGAGAAATAATGGGAGAGAAGCACTTTTAATCTTTCAATGGATGTATCAAAGCAATAAACTTGAAAACAACTTTGCTTTTAGATCTAAATGACTGAAAAGAAAATGTTACTTGCGGCACTCATACACTCAGAAAGCTCAAGAAAAGATAAGCACTCAACCAAGCAAAAAGACACACTTAACTCAAAATCAATCAGCAACAAGCAAACTAAGCATGCAAAGCTCAAAACAAAAATAGATGAGGTCTGGTAGGTGATCCAATGCAATGATCATATCAGGTATGGAAGGAAGGGAATGCAAGAGCGAATGGATGAAGGTGGGGGAGACAAAAGTATCCACCACTACTGATTTCAAACTTATCCAAAGCGAAACCCAAAGTCAATCCAAATAAACCAAACTCTCAACACACAAATCAAAATGGGATCTTTGGCTAAATATTGCAGCACAAAGGGAGTTTCACATACCCACACATCCATCCAAGGCAAGGGAGGGAACATGAAGCCAATCTATGGGGATTTTTAAGCAAACTCAACCATTCATTAAAATTCACATGAATAAAAACATTGGCGTGCAGATACAAATTAGGAAAAATGCACAACGGAATTTAAACTAATCCACACACAATTCATGCCCATCCAGCATATCAAAACAATCATCAAATTAATGCACTGCAGAAGTAAATAAATAGACAGAAAACACTTATCATCATTGTGAAATTGTCCCAAGCAACTAGCTATGTCACTGCAACGTTCCACCCAACTGTAGGCTCTTCGACAGCATATACTGAGTCCATCCGAAGGCCAACCCCGAGCTAGGCATGATATCTACAAGGAAAAAGGGGACATCCAACTCATACACAACCAAAACATCATTTCAACTAAGCCAAGCCAGTCCATAGCTGGGTTTATCAGGCTAATACTGAACCCTCCTCATCACTGGATACTTGCATTCAAGCTCAAGCCAAAGCAATGGATTCCCATAACCCACACCCAAACATTCTATTTTCTCACACAGCGAGCACAAGCACTGAGCATGGATACACATGTCTAACAAGGGGAAAGACAATCATAGGGAGGAAAACGATTTCATCCCAAACATCTCAGCATTCAATGGCTAACACGGGGATACACATAACAGGCAAAAATATAAGTGTTGGGCATGAAGAAACATTTATACAGTGAGATGCCCAAAGATGGGGTGTCTTGTTGATGTATATGTAACTTCGGAATGTATTTCATCTGTGTATTTTATATATATTCATTGTACCCTTATAAGAGATGTGTTATTCCTCTATAAGGAAGTGTCGTCATGTGGATGGACAAGTGTCGCAAGTGTGTGTACTTGCTGATGGGTTATTAGACCACCATGTGGGGTCGGCCCTAAATTATATATAATATAATGTGGATGTATCTAGATAGACAAGTCAGCCCCATAAGGTCACTGGGAAAAAAGGTTAGTATAAATAGAGATCGGAGATCTCTATTTTACTCACTCGGAAAAGTAACTCACTCTCACTTGAAAAGTGGCGCACTAGTGAGGAGGAGGATTATCTGCTATTAGGAGTCTACCTCAGTGTTATTTGGTTGTACTTTGTTTGAGCCATTGCTCTCTCTATCTCTGAGGAAGTTGTGGGGTTTTTCACCTTAGGGTTTTCCCCACGGAAACTCTGTGTCTCTTGTCTTTATGCTTTTGATTCTTGTGATGCTTGTCATATTGTGATTGTCATGCATTGATATACTGTAGATGTTATTCTCTCAGAAAATATCCTAGAGTATTGTGAATTAATGCTCAAATTTTAACATGGTATCAGAGCTAACCTAAGAAGAAGACATTTTGCAGTGACGGAAGCTTGAGTTTCTTGTTTATTGGGTTTCTCTCCACAGATTTTTGAAAATCAGTATAGTAGATTGACTCTATTCATCAAGGCACATCTATCTGTCCAATCAGAACTCAATTCCGAGCATTTTCAGATTTGGCCCTAAAAATTAGGGTTTCCACAAAAATAGGAATTGCTGGAATCTAAAGGCATAGCTGGAAGCTCCTTGCAAAAATCGAAGTTTAGAGATTTGGATCGAGATTTTTGGATGGGTAGATCTCCGGGAAACTCAAACCCTAATTCAGGGCTCTCCCTAGTGAACCCGGGAGGACAAAAAGGAAATTCTGAAGGGCAAGACTTTGGTGATCTCAAATTCTGAATGCACCAGGCTGATCAGCTCACCAAGGTGCATCTTTCTATCCTTTCAGAAACTTGAAATTCACATTTTGAATTTTTAGGGTTTCTCTGACAAACCGTAATTTAGGACCAGATCCAGTTTTCAGCACTTCAAGTGGTAAGTTCTAAATATTTTCTATTTCCATTTGAAGTACTCTTTAAGATGTCTCTCCACACCAAGCTTGAGGATAAGCTTGAAGGGGCTGATAACTTCCGAGCCTAGAAGCATAGGATTGGGTTAATCCTGGAAGAGAATGAGTTGGACTCATATGTGAAAGAAGACATCCCTATCCCAGAGGATGAAGAGGCCAAGGTATTGCATAAGAAGAACTTGGTCAAGGCAAAGAGAATCATTGTTGATTCTATCAAAGGCCATCTCATACTCCATGTGTCTTCTCTTAAGACACCCAAGGAGATGTTTGACTCTTTGACCAAGCTGTTTGAAGGGAAGAACATAAATCGGAAGATGACCCTGCGGAACCAATTGAAAGGAGTAAAATTTTAGAATGGAGAAACCATTCAATCTTATTTTTCAAGGGTGTCCCAGATCAAGGAACAACTAGAAGCAGTGGATGAAATGGTGGAGAATGGTGAAGTGGTGATGACCACTCTAAATGGCCTACCCAGGTCATGGGATTCCTTTATCCAAGGAATCTGTGCAAGGAAGAAGTTGATCTCCTTCAGTAGACTGCGGGAAGAATGCTCACAAGAAGAAGCAAGGCTTGTGGCACGAGAAGAAAAGATGGGGAATGAAGATCAAGCTCTCACAGCTCACACCAAGAAAGGGAAGTCCAAGAGAGAGCCATCTCACTCCAAGAAATCTTCACATCACTTCAAAGAAAGAAGAATATGTTTCACCTGTAATGAGAAAGGACATACATAAATTGTCCCAAGAAGAAGAAGGACAACATCAACTCCAACAAGAAGAAGAAGGGCAGCAAAAGAAGGTTTCATGCTCATGCTGCTGAGGATGATGAACCCCCAAAGAAGAAGGCTAGGGCAGAAAGTGATAGTAATGATGACTCATCAAGTGAAGAAGAGTATGTTATGATCTCTGCTCTCACAGGTACCATCTCCCATGGTTGTAATGATTGGTTGATTGATAGTGGGGCTTCCAAACACATGACTGGGTTTAAGGAATCTTTTGTGAATCTATCTGAACATGAATCACCCCATAAGGTGAAACTTGGGGATGATTATCAATACCTAATCAAAGGAAGTGGTGAAGCCTCCTACAACCTAGATTCTGGAAAATCCTTGAAGATGAAAGAAGTACTTTATGTACCTGGGCTTAAGAAGAACTTACTCTCCATCTCTGCATTGGATGCAAAAGGTATGAGGGTTGCATTTGTGGATGGACAAGTCCTAATGTGGCCAAAGGGAAAGAACATAGATGATGCAATAGTGATTGGAGAGAAAGAGGGAGGTTTGTATAAATTGAAGGGACAACCTGAACATGCCATGGTGCATGAATCCATGGAGCCAAGTGAACTTTGGCATAGAATACTTGCTCATATGCACTATAGAGCACTTCCAATTGCAAGCAAAGCAGTAGAGGGTCTTCTTGAAATCAAGACCAAACATGAAAGTGTTTGCAAAGGATGTGCAAAAGGTAAGAACATTAAGAAGGCTTTCCCAAGCAGTGAAAGCAAGGCAAAAGACATCCTGGAAATCTTTCACTCAGATGTATGTGGCCCTATGTCATCCAGTTCCCTGAGTGGGTATGTTTACTATGTTCATTTATTGATGACTTCTCCAGGAAGACTTGGGTATACTTCTTGAAGAGCAAAGATGAGGTGCTTGATAAATTCAAGGAATTCAAAACCTTGATGGAGAATCAAACTGACAAGAAGATCAAAACATTCAAATCCGACAATGGTGGAGAATTCACCTCAAGTGACTTCAAGAAGCTTTGTAGTGATTCAGGGATTAAGAGGGAGTTGACTGCTCCTTATAATCCTCAACAAAATGGAGTTGCAGAAAGGAAGAACAGAACTATCATGGAAGTAGCAAGGGCAATGTTACATGACCAGGATCTACCTATGCATCTATGGGCAGAAGCAGCTAGAACAGCTGTATATGTGCAGAACAAAACACCTCACAAGATATTGGACAACAAGACACCAAAAGAGGTCTTTTCTGGGTTCAAGAAGATTGATGTCAGCAAGGATGAATATAAGTTCAAGCATAGGTAATCCAGGAAGCAAAGATCAAGAGGGAGCACACTCCAGCAGCTCCTGCAAGGATGCATATTTTCAGAGGGAGTTGACCATCTTCCTACACTCCACAACAGAAAGGTGTAGAAGAAGCTACTTCAGTAGCTCCTGCCAGGAAGCAAAGACTCAGAGGGAGTCCACCCAACAAACAAACAAAGATAAGTATTTCAATTATCATTCCTTTCCTATTTTGTTTGTTTAAATAATATTATGCTTATGTTCCTAGACTTAGGAGATGTATTGTGCATATTAGAATGATTGCATTAATGAGAATGATACTACTAATATGCATGTGATGGGTAAGTGGCCTATGGCACTGTACAACATTCTAGTGCTACTTATCTAGAATGAAACCTCTTTGCTGACATGTTGGGAGTAGTGCAAACTCTTAACAATGTTCTAGTAGAGACTGGAAAGCATCTAGAAAGTTGTGGAACATGGATAAATGTTGTATTTAATCATTGGCTAAGATAACTGCATGACTGCATGACATATTTCTTTATGTGTAAAGAATTTGTTCTCAAAATTATGAGATGTTTCTAATCATGCAATTTAACTTGTTTTGTAGGAAAGACCGTATATCTTCACCTACAAACGGACTACAACATTTGTTCCAGCAACAAAGATATCTATTGAAGATATTGAAGATATTGAAGTTCCCAGGATCTGGGATGAAGAAATGGAATGCCATGATCCGTCGATCATGAAGAAGATGGTTGGGATGCAGTCCCAAGACCTGACAGGGAGTCACATGTGTGCAGATTGAAGAAATCCTTGTATGGCTTGAAACAAGCTCCCAGAACTTGGTATGGTAGGATGGATAGTTTCCTATCTAGTTTGGGCTTTACCAAGAGTAAAGCAGATTCCAACCTTTACTACAAGGTTGAGGAAGGGAATCCTGTGATTATACTCCTGTATGTGGATGACTTATTTGTAACAGGAGATGATAGACTGATTGCAGATACTAAGAGGAAGCTTGCTGCTGAATTCGATATGAAAGATTTGGGAATGATGCACTATTTCCTAGGTATGGAGGTGTGGCAGAGTGCAGGCGGGATCTTCCTTGGTCAAGGGAAGTACACAGTAGATATCCTGAAGAGATTTGGGATGATGGATTGCAAGGCCATGGCCACACCTATGGCATCGAATCTGAAGCTTCTATGCGATGCTTCATCTGAGCCAGTTGATGTCTCTATGTATTGTCAGATGATTGGGTCCTTGATGTACCTAACGAACACGAGACCAGACATTTGCTTTGCTGTGAACACATTGAGCCAGTTCTTGATGGATCCGAGGAGTGTTCACCTGATTGTTGTAGAGCATGTTCTGAGGTACCTGAAGGGTATAGTGGATTATGGGCTCAAGTATGAAGCAAATCAAAAGTTTAACCTGCAGGGTTATGTTGATTCAGATTGGGCTGGCAGTGCTGCAGATAGGAAGAGCACATCTGGGTGCTACTTCAGTATGGGATCAGGTGTGATCTCTTGGTTTAGCAGGAAGCAGTCCTGCGTAGCATTGAGTACAGCTGAGGCAGAGTATGTTGCAGCCTGTTCAGCTAGCTGTGAGGCAGTATGGATACGGAAGCTACTATCTGAGTTATTTGATCTCCCGTTGAATGCTACTGGTATCTTTTGTGATAACCAGAGTTGTGTGAAGCTGTCCGAGAACCTAATGTTTCATGACAGGTCGAAACACATTGAGATCAAATATCACTATATCAGGGATATGGTGCAGAGAGGAGCTGTGAAGCTCCTGTATGTTGCGACGGATGAGCAGATTGCAGATGTGCTGATGAAGCCACTAGCCAGGGTGAAGTTCGAGTACTTCGGAGAGAGGCTTGGCGTTCTTCAGATCGAGGACACTTCGAGGAAGAAGTGATGGACACATTTGCTGAAGCCATTCCAAGCATGTTGGAAGGGGGATCCTTCACATGGTTGCGGATGTAAGTGCTGGATGATGAGCATCAGGATGATGTTCTGGTTTTTGCTTGGATATGATCAGTTGGATCATTATATGTATATATGTATGCATCATGTTGGATGCTGGATATGATTGGTTGGATCATGTGTATGAATTTTGTATACGCATCATGTTGGATGTTGGATATGATCGGTTGGATCATTTATGTATGTATGCATCATGTTGGATGCTGGATATGATCAGTTGGATCATTTATCTATGTACGCATCATGTTGGATGCTGATGGATACATTGTGTGGATCATGTATCTTTGTATGATCAGGTAGATCATGTATGTTGATGGATACATTGTGTGGATCATGTATCTATGTATGTATCAGGTAGATACATTGTATATGTTGATATGTATCAGGTAGATACTTGGTGTGCATCAGATGGATGCATTGTATGATCAGGATGATCGTGGATGACGAGCTTCTCCAGATGACATGCAGCAGGATGTTGCAGTGATGATGATCAGGATGATCATGTGTACATCAGGATGATGTATGATGAGTATCAGATGATACTTTGTGGCCGTGGATCAGGTTGTACAGGTAAGCATGTAATTTGTGCCCTGGGAGATTTGCAGATGGTCTTTCGAGGTTTTTCCTATAGCATGTAATTCAATGCCCTGGGACATCTGGAAAATGCTCTTTCGAGGTTTTGCCTATGGCATGTAATTTGGTGCCCTGGGATATCTGGCAGATGCTCTTGCGAGGTTTGTCCTATGGCATGTAATTTGCTCCTGGGAGATCTGGACAGGATGAAAAAGGCCTCAGATGCTTCATCCAGGTTTTGCCATGACCACATGTAATTTGCTCCTGGGAGATCTGGACAGGATGAAAAAGGCCTCATATGCTTCAGCCAAGTTTTGTGGTGGACCACATGTAATGTGCTCCTGGGAGATCCGACAGGTAGAGCCGTGTGCTCGTAACAGCCTGGGATGCTTCAGCCAAGTTTTTTGGTGATATCACATGTAATGTGCTCCTGGGAGATCCGACAGGTAGAGTCGTGTGCTTGTAACAGCCTGGGATGCTTCAGCCAGGTTTTGTGATGGGTCACATGTAATGTACTCCTGGGAGATCCTACAGGTAGAGCTGTGTGCTCGTAATAGCCTGGGATGCTGCAGCCAGGTTTTGTGACGCACGTAATGAGTCCTGAGAATTCCACAGTATGGCCAGTGATGATGAAGACCTACAGGTGGTGGGCCTACATCCAGTATGAAAAAGGACTGGCTCTATAGAACTTTTTATAACGAGTAGAGTCAGAGATTGGTTGAGATAGCAGCAGCAGTGACGATGATGATGACGATGATCCAGAGAAGTAGACTTGTCTAGCAGAATCTGTGTCGAGAAATACCTTCCTAGTTAAGAGGGAGTGTTGATGTATATGTAACTTTGGAATGTATTTCATCTGTGTATTTTATATCTATTCATTGTACCCTTATAATAGATGTGTTATTCCTCTATAAGGAAGTGTCATCATGTGGATTGAAAAGTGTCACAAGTGTGTGTACTTGCTGATGGGTCATTATACCACCATGTGAGGTCGGCCCTGAATTATATATAATATAATGTGGATGTATCTAGATAGACAAGTCAGCCCCATAAGGTCACTGGGCAAAAAGGTTAGTATAAATAGAGATTGGAGATCTCTATTTTACTCACTCGGAAAAGTAACTCACTCTCACTTGAAAAGTGGCGCACTAGTGAGGAGGAGGATCATCTGCTATCAGGAGACTATCTCAGTGTTATTTGGTTGTACTTTGGTTGAGCCATTGCTCTCTCTATCTTTGAGGAAGTTGTGGGGTTTTTCACCTTAGGGTTTTCCCCACGGAAACTCTGTGTCTCTTGTCTTTATGCTTTTGATTCTTGTGATGCTTGTCATATTGTGATTGTCATGCATTGATATACTGTAGATGTTATTCTCTTAGCAAAGATCCTAGAGTATTGTGAATTAATGCTCAAATTTTAACATTTCTATCAATTCCAGGAAATCATGGGCAGCCAAAACGAAATGGAAGAATGGGGAATAAACTCTGGAAGGCATAATTCATTTTCAAAAACGTTTGGGGACAACCTAGGAGCAAAAACGACCTCCATTAAACCCCCAATTCGTGGTTCTCTTCTCCCAGCCACTGTGCTAACCAAAAACAAGTTCCCAGCAAACCAAAAACGCCCAGCAAACTCCAAAAACGCCCAGCAAGCTTCAAAAAAAACGCCCAACAAACCAAAAACGCCCAACAAGCCAAAAACGCCCAGAAAACTCCCAAAAACACCCAGCCAGTTCTCCAAACGTGAGAGGGTGAAGTCTGACTATGCAGAATGGCTTGGGAAGGAAATTCATGGGAGTTTTCTTTCCCAAGAAGGAGAAACACGTTTTTCCATGAGGGTGGCTTGCCCATACTCGAATTTGGACAGCCATACCTCCCCAATCCCCAAGGCATTAACTTTTTCACCCACCTCTTGGGAGAAATGAATGATTGGGCACCAAAGTCAACATGGGTAGTTGAGGGTTTGATGGGTTCTCTCATTGACACTTGGCTTGACTCAATTGTCTTAAGGATTTTGAATATCCTCCTCCCAATTCCTTGAAATATCATGCCCCCATCTCTTGTTGCATTCCATAGCTAGTTGTGGGCATTTGTATTAAAATGCATATTTACAATTCTCATGGCTCACTAGCACATGGGTTAATTAATACCAACATACTTTCCTCTTCAAGAGCATTCACTAGCGAGGCCTTGGCCTTGAGCTCCACGCTAGGAATCATACAAAATATGCATACAATATTTACATTATAGCCCAAATATCATAAGGGTCAAGAATGGGGATGTGACATACCCCTCCCCTTGGAATAACACCGTCCTCGGTGTTCCAATACCTAGGAATACATACACGCTTTATACATGTCCAAAATTCACAAAATGTGGCAGGTCTGTCCTGTGTTTCACTATTTACTTGGGTTTTTAGGACCAAGTCCTTTGGCCTTCACAAACTATTCCTGCTGACTTGGACCTCCTTGCTCTGCATGAGGGCATTGTTCCAAAACAATCCCTTCCCGCTAATCTACAAGTTTGGAAACTTTATGGCGGATACCCTCTTGATGCTCCATTGTTGAGCAATTATGGAGGCAATGATTTCCTCCACATCCCCAACATTTCATTGGTTGCTTTACCTTTTTCTTCTCAAATTCCTTTGAGTCTTCCCACCTGGAACGTTTCTTAATCGGCCGATTGGATGAATGCTTCTTCATGGATCTAATTTCCTTTCCCTTCCTGATTGCTCCCAGAATGCTTTTTTCCTCTTTTTGCATACAAATAGAGTCCTGCAAAACCTCATGGTTCATCTCATTCTGTTGCCTCTGTGGCTTGAGCATCTCTCCAAGATTTTCTTGGGTTTTTGCAATTGTTTGAAGAAGACTTTCAGCCAATTCTAGTAGCCCTTGGTCTGCTTCCATGGTCAATGTGCACAGCTAACCACTCTTTACTTACTAGAAACACTTGCTTGTGTTGGCTGCAACCAATTGTTTCAATTTCTCACCTGTGAAACTTATCATGGAAACGCTTTGTTAGGACAAGCATAATATAAACATTAAAATTAGTCAATTATTTACCAATTGACATGGAACGTCCATGCTTCACTCATGCGACTTCCAAATTTTTTTTCATGCTTTCCCAACATACACATGATCTCTTTC
Source organism: Larix kaempferi (assembly GCA_027924585.1). Classification (NCBI taxonomy): domain Eukaryota; kingdom Viridiplantae; phylum Streptophyta; class Pinopsida; order Pinales; family Pinaceae; genus Larix; species Larix kaempferi. The sequence continues at coordinate 1,165,590 of BSBM01000153.1, forward strand.
ATGTTCATCCTTTCATAGTGAGATAACTATTTTAGCATTCACAATTTTAATTCAAGCAAATAAACACATTCTTCTTCTAGTCATGACATGCATTCAACAATTCTTTGTTTTATAAATGCATCAAAAAAGAAAGAGAAAAGTAAGAGTTTTCTCCCTCTTAGTCTTGTTTTATTACGGAGCTATGCCATCACTGTGGTTTCATGCTCCTTAGTCTCTTTCACTTTAATGTGAATGCTTGAATTGCCCTTTATTGGCTATGACATTTAGTGTCTAAGGTCTGTCTAATGCTTTTCAACTTGGTTACCCCTTCCCATTGTTGCTTACAGAACCTTTGGCTGCTAGGACCCACTCATGTCCACTAGCACCATCTTTCATTACTGCTCATACTGAGCTCTTTAGGACAGTCACATGTCCACATGCATCTCTAGAATGCCTTCATAATCCTTGCTTCCAGCAATACCTACACTCAAACATTGAATCAATTCACATGTTTAGTTCATTTTCATAGGGTTTATTTTTAAACAAGAGTTTAGGGAATCATAACCAAATCATATACACACATATATTCATAAGCAAGAAGCTACAAGGTAACCAAATACTTATCTGTATTGGATGTCTTCACTTTATTCCATAGGATCCTTCTTTGCTTTACGAGCCTTGGATTTCCCATGGACACAATTATGATTGTTGGGCCAGCACATAGGCTACTCCAAAATCATTCGAATAGGCAATGCTAGGCCAGTACGCTGACTAGTTTTATCAATTGTTTAAGGGGTATTGGGCCAGCATACACGTTGTTTCACAATATTAAGTGATTAATGCCCATCCAGTTACTCCCTGTATTTATTAAGAACTTTATAGCGTTCAACCAGCTACTCTCTGGTTTTATCAAGGATTTCATAGTGCACAACCAGATACTCTCCGGTTTTATCAAGGATTTCATAGTGCACAACCAGTTACTCTTCGGTTTTATCAAGGATTTCATAATGCACAACCAGTTACTCTCTAGCTTACCAAGCGTTTGTGGATCTTTCAGGGTCCTTACTTCCTACAATGGCCAAGGTTTCCAACAAAGAAACAACAGTGTATTAGCTTAGCTGTTAAAAGATTTATACCTGAAATCTTCATTATTCCAAACAAGACATAAATGAAAACGAATACTCATCTATATTGTGCGTTTTCCCTCTGGTCCACAAGGTCCTGCTTCGCTTTGCAAGCCTTGGAATCACCTATGGACTTTGATGTAGTTAATGCTTAACCAGTACACCTCCCCATCGGCTGGATTTACCAAGCATTTGGTGGTGCCCAACCAGTCCCATACCTGGTTGGCCCTCTCCATTGCCGAGCCAGCACATTCGTCTAGGTCATCGACCAATGGAAGGAAACTGCGCCACCTGACCATTATAGGTCAAGTCTCTACTATGGAGCCATAGGCATCTTAGGGTTTTCAGTCAGTCCTCGGCGCCCGCCCCCCCACTGCTGACCCAATAGATATTTTATGCCTTCACCAATGTCACCACACCTTCTTGCACCATAACCCTTCACACACACATCAACTCTTCATTCATACAAGGACGCCACTCCTTCTATTGTGCAAATCGGTGTTTCCTTTTTGGAACTTTATAGGTGACTTTCTTAACTGCAGGTTAACATGACCCCACTCACACAAGGATGATACCTCTTCTTATTACATAGCTCTTCGGGCCTGTCCATCCCTTCTGGTAATATTTCACGTGAGCATAAAAAGGTTTCCAATTCCCATACAGTCCTTTTGTGTACCCTTCTTCACTTTTCCCTTTAATGTGCAGTATCAATCTGCATCTGTGTAGGATGACAATCACAAGAAGGATAAGAAATCTCATCAGTATTGTTGTTCAATTTATTAACCACATTCCATATCATTCACTATCAAGTATTGAAACACCAGGAATGTGTCCATTCCCTTAGGGTATAGTCAATATTGAAAACCTTATCATGACCCATCACCAGAAAAGTTGTGCAACCCCTTTCTGATGTGTGCCATGTAGGTCCTAATCATACTCAAGCAGTCTGCAATGATATAAATAAGATAGAGCATGCTCTGCATATTAACCGTACATATTAACCCTAATAATTTAGACATGCATGTTCTTGTCTAGGGTCACAGAATATTCATTCATTTTGCAGATATGTCTCACATGCCTTCTGGGCATATCTTTACCATCTCACTCTCATGGTTTACCGACATGCGGTTTGGCTGAGACATTATCAATGGCGTTTCCCTCGAGACCCATTTCCAAAGCATGGGGTATTTCCCATCCAGTTTGGCTTTTGCAGGCCATCACTCCTGGTCTTCCTGCAATGTGTCTTCCTGGCACATTTATCAAATAGCCAAACAGTTAGCAGCATTTATCAATAGAATTCAAATCTGATTTCTCTAATCAGTCAATGGCATTGATAATATTACCAAAATCATTCACTTCATGTGAATCATTACCATACTGGAGTTGCATGGTTCGATTTCATCATTTTATGCAATTATTCTCTTTCTCTTAAGATTGATAATAGTTCACCATTCCATCTATTATCTAATTGCAATGAAACATATGTCACAATCATGCATTCTCACAATGCATCTCATCATGTGCACCTATACCTATGCATACACATTTACATCACTCACATAATCTTTTAATGTGCATTGACTCAATGCATAACCACAAGATTGTGCATAATATTTTAATGCACATTCTCTCAATGCTACCTTGCATTAAGTTATGAGTACTATGCGTTCAACATAATTCAAACATAGTTGAAGGGATCTTACCAAATCCTCTTTCAACATTCATGCAATTTATGCATCAATAACCATTACCTGCATGGCTGATATTAACATCACTTGATGTTACCTGATCAGTTGGCCTCTTACCAAGGCTACACAGTCCTTTTTCCAACCTCATGATCATAGTGTTGCACCATCCCTTCCTCATACGGTTGTCGGTCCTATGCAACAACATCATCCTCGTCTTTAGCCATGCCTCAGTTGCCTTTGGCCCTATAACCAATGCGAACGCAACTAGTGATTAGCAACCACAATCATTGTCTTAAGTGGCTCATTGCACATGTAAAACTTCACTATTTTACCAATATGCAATATCCTATTCATGCACAACATTTCCACATGCACTATGCAATGTTTGTTAATATGCCATCTAGTGCATATGCATCTATGCGATCTCTTACACTTTCACATTCCCATGCCATAGTTTATATGCATGACAATTTTATAATTATAAATACGATAACAAAACAGGGGGGGTTAAGGAATTCTCCATTTTCAATCCCTCATCGTAGAATGGAATCCCTCTTCCATATCATAGTTGGTCCGGTTCCCTTCCAGTCATACAATTATAGGAATTTCCCATATTGACAACAATTCCTTCTTGTCAAAACAGCCGCGGGCACTTTTCTGCACCAAATATCTATGATATATGTAGACTGCATCCAAACTCTAGTCATGCATCCCTGTTCTCTTTTGGATAAGATTTCTGATGCCTATCCCCTTGCTCCATTCCGATCCAGGACATGGAATTTACATTCTTCCGAAATGCAAACTTTGCCCAAATTTTTCTGCACTTTTACACAGCTGCAATTTGTTCTGAAAGGCCAACTTCAGCTGCTTGTAGAAGCAAATCTAGGGAGAATCATGAAAAATTATCTACCGGGTGAAGGTATTCTATATAACAAGGAACACTCAGCAACCTTCAGATCCTTGTTCTGATGCACCAGTCAACTTCTATAAAATTTGGGGTTTGGCTACTTTTCACTTTTCACTTTTCCCCCAAAATCTCAAAATTTGGCCAAGAATGGCTATCTCCCAAACTATGCATTTCTGAAAAATCTTCGTCTAACGGAAACTGTCCGTCTTAATGAGAAGATGAAATGTCTAGTTCAGTAAAAAAATTTATTCCAACATCTAGGGTCACTTTTACTGTCCACAAGCTTTTCAAAATCCCGAAAAAGTGGCCCGAAACAGTTCTTTTTGGCCTTCTGGTTCTCCCCAACTCCACATCCTTTGGAGTTCGGCTCCAAGATTCCAAACTTAACACTGTTCCTGCTCCATGGCCGTGCCATATCAATTTCATCTAAAACTGACCTTCCGTCAAGCCTCAGGACACCGTCTTACAAAAGTCACTATTCTCCATTTTCTGTCAAATTGGAGCATACTGGGTTTGGGACCCTCTCTGGTTCTTTCATGGCCTTTGTTAATGGCCTCCGAACCCCACAGGAATCATCCATTCTGAGCCCGACTTCTCCTTCTACCCAAAAATCAAGTTTTGGGCACTATACTCTTTTTTTTTTCGCTTCTCCCATCGCTGGTCATGGCTCAACTTCTGCGACCATCGCTGGATTTGACCCTAACTCCCCTACCGCAGTGCAAGTTTTATCCTTACCATTTCCGCCCTTGGCGCTGGATCTAACCCTAAAATCCCCGTCGTAGCGCAAGTCTTAGCCCTATCTTCTGTGCCGGTGTCGCAAATTTTAAGGTTAAAATGGCCACCGCGCGCAAGCCTCTGTCGTGCAAATTTTATCCCTAAATCTACCGCCGTGCACCGCATACCACGCAGATTTTATCCTTAAATCTGCCGCCGCGCCGCGCAGAGTTATGCTTAACTTTGCCACCGCACCCACGCACATCGCATAGATTTTATGCTAAATTTGGCGCCGCGCGCGCAGAGTTTTTCTTAACTTTGCCGCCGCGCCCAAAATTCGAAACACTTAGAAAAATTTTGCAAATTCTTCACTGCCCTTTTGGCACATAATTTATGCTAATTTTGGCGCCGTGCGTGCAGAGTTATGCTTAACTCTACCGCCACACACCATGCACATCGCAAGCTTTAAGCTTAACTTTGCCGCCAGCGCTGCGCAAAAATTAACGCTAACTTTGCCGCCAGCGCCGCGCGCAAAACTTACCATTAACTTTGTCGCCAGTGCCGCGCAAAAATTAACGCTAACTTTGCTGCCAGCGCCACGCAAAAATTAGTGCCAAAATCACCGATAGAGGCTTTTCCAGAACTCATAAATACTTAGAAAAATTTCTGCAAATTTTTTTTAAAGACAGTTAGAATTTTTCTGGAAATATCTGCTTCGTTTTTTTAAAGAGTAAGCCACTCACAGATCATACTTGCAACAAAAACAGTATTTCAAAAAAAATTGCACCTCTTTCATGTTAAGCATGAAAAAACAAAACAATATAAGATGGCAGAGGTTGCGCCTCCTTTCTCTCCTCCTGTAACATCCCTCAAAATTCGACCCCTATTGTTATTTATTTCGTAAAAATAAAATTATGAATTGTATAAGTGACCCTGGTGAGGAGCTCAAGGCCAAGGCCCCACCAGTGGACCAAGAGCTAGTGTTATGTTTATAAGTCTTAAATTAAGTCTAAAAGTCTAAAGAATGATAATACAACTAACCCAATACACGAGATAATGTGTTGGTTAATCATCTCATGACTTATCATATTAAATTATGATAGGTGGGGATATACGTTCTTCCTAGTAGGCTAAGATAATATGGCCTAAAGTCATTCTAATCCTATTATGATTACTACATAAAGATAGACTTATATATATATAATGGTGAATATTATATATATAAAGAGCTAAGGTCATCAATAAATTAAAATAATGAAAGTTATCTCTATAAAGTTACCCATATAAAGTAATTATTTTTGTATAAAGTGATTAAGTATGTTTACTCTCAGCATTATGCTTGGAGAAAGGTCTACGCATGAGATTACGTTGGAGAGATGTCTAATGTTGGTTCTAGAGTTCTACAGTTTAAAACAGAAACCACCCAATTTCCCAGAGTTATTATATGCCATGTGCTGCATGGGGGTTTTGTAATGGCTAAAAATTATAAATATACTAATATGATACTGCTTGTGGTTTGTGTTAAAGCTAGATTCAATATTGTAATAATTGGTATGCAGAAATCTCTGCTTACATTGCTCGTTTCCATGGAAGTTAACTTTTAGTACTTCCCTAAGATAAGCCATACTTCTCTGCTGTGTCAGTGTAAATGTTTTTATTTAAAAGCACACTACTTCGTCTTCTTTTCAAAGGAGAGAGTGGTTCATAAACCCCAACTCTCGGGTAGTTAAGTAGGAGGGCATGGTAGAGTGAAATTAGGGGGATGTTCCCTTAAGGAAACCGCCATTGCCACTTTTAGCGTTACTTCCCATGAATGCCATTTTATAAGTGGAAGCAGGTACTGATTTGAAGGACGTTTCTGGATACCACCTGGACGTATTTCATTAATACTTTAGTGGTTTAGGTTTCCTTGTTGGGGGTCTCACATCTTTTGAAATTGATGAGACACGTCCTTTTGTCGATAGAGTAGTTTTATGCGCGGGAAAAACCAGAAGTAATCTGAGTATGAGTCAATTGCTCCAACCAAGGTTAAAATCGGCAAAGACATTTATGGAGGCACAACTCCAGCGTTATAAATGGATATGTACTCCTCGTCACAGGGGATACTCTACGATAGGAACAATTCCATGATGGAGAAGCCGGTGGAGATTATAGTGGGAGCTTGTCTCTGGAAGTGGTATGCCGCGCAGGTGTCTCTCGCTCGGGAAGGAGGATGCCGAGAGAAAAGAGTGCTATTGCTAATTTGTTGGCATACGATCTCAGGGAGGTTCTATCGTGAAAGGTTTTCGGATGCATGAGGATTCCGCTGGCTCGGTTGAAGACTCCGCCGGAGCACAGAAGGGTCGACAAACTATATCTCATCAAACAAAAAGAATAAGTGGACTCTGCGAGGGAAGGAACTCCAACAAACTCTCCGTTAAGAATTGATTTCCAGATCTCTGTACGAGGAGTAGGTCTCTGCGAAACACGTAAGTGATATCTACAAGTTAGTCAGCTATCTCTATATATTTATTCAATAGAGATTTCATTCTCTACAATGATTAGCAATCTTATATATATATATATATATATATATATGCCGACCTCTGTGCATGATAGACTCATAAATTTAGTATTCAGTGAGTCTGTTTTAGCTTTTAGATATTTGTTTTATTATCTCTCCTGGTTTGCGTTCGACGCGTTTTTTTGGTTAGGATTGGATCACGGAAATGTGAGCTTAGATGTTGCCGTCTTGGAGTCAAATTTAGTTATCTGGATGCTAGATCCTTGCATAGATTTATTTCTATAGTTTTGCTCCAATGTTAGTAATTCTGCTGTAAGATTCTTTTGTGACATTCGCATTTGGTGGCTTATGTTTTGGATATTTTTTCCTTTTGAAAGATCTTTGCGATATATTTCTTGCTGAACGATCTGGACATCACGGTAGTTACACTCCTCTTACTGTATGATTTTTTTTATGTATCATATCTTGTTGGGAGTAAAGCGATCTGGTTGTCATTGTAGCACACTTTTCCTGCACGTACATGTGATTGTATCATACCTTGACCTTCGTATTTCTTCCTGGCATTGATTCCTGTAGACTACAGAGTGAGCAAAACATCCAGAACTCGCATTTGGTTGTGTTGATCTCTGTAGCTAGTAGCGAACATGCTCTATTCGCTGTTATGTTTTTAACTGTGGGGATCCCTGTAGTATACAACGTAGGAAAGTTCTGATCGCTATTATGCTGATCCTGTTTACAGAGTGGAAAGCCTGATCGATATATATATAAACATATACATTTTTGCGTATATCCGTTTAGCGTTGAAATCGTAAAAATGTTCTCCATCTATGTCTTTTATTATTGTCGATGCTACAACTGTGTTTTAATAATAAGATACATACATTTTTCCCTGGAAACACATGGAACCCTTCTATTCCAATCGTTATGCGGCGTTCTGTAAACAGCCTAAAGAACCTCTCTACCTTGAATCTGTAGTTTCATTATTATTCTCTGCAATATATTTTGTTAATGTGTCTTTCCATCGAGGAAGAGATCGAGCCGGTTCTTAGGGGTTTTGTCGGCCACTCTCTCTCTCTTTGGAAGAAGCCAAGCCTTTTGACCGAATTCATCACTTGCCACTCGGAAAAACTGTTCCTATCGACCTCCACATGGCAGGAAGTCTTTCCAAGCCAAATCGAAACTGCACCCGAAGCCGAAAAGCAATAAGTTAACCTGTCGGAGCCTTTGATGGTATTGTCGTTGGTGTGTTTAAATGCTAGTATTCTATTCTAAACCATATGCAGTAGCCTGTCGAATCCTTGGCTCGATGCTGCCATAGCATTGGATCGTTTTGGTACTGCAGGTGTTGCCGTTGATGATACCGATTGACTGTATGATAATAAGTTCTGTTGTTCTATATTGATTGATGTATAAACAGACAAGGAAATCCGATCAACTGTATGTTAATAAGTTTTGTTTGTTCTATTTTGATTGTTGTGTAAACGGTCAAGAAACTTCCAAGTCACGGTAGATTGATATGTTGGATATTGAAAAACGGTGGAAAAGTCCGATACATTGGTTGTTAAGTCTTTTTGAAGCTGTAAATGGTTGACAAATTGAATGTTCGATCATTGCATGTTAAGAATAATTTATGTTGTACACAGTCGAAAGGTAGAAAGTTTGATAGCTGTATGTCAATACTGTTTTACAGTATTTGGTATATGTGCTCTTTTGCTGCTTAAAGATTTGGGATAATAATCCCCCGAATAAATATTATCACTAATAGTAATTGTTACACATGCTGGAATAAATATTATCACTAATAGTAATTGTTACACATGCTGGAATAGTGCGTGAAAGATTAGGGTATCAAGCCCTTTTTTTTGTATTCCATGGATATGGTTATATAATGTATGATAGAACGAGTGTAGTTTATTTTAGTGAATGTTGACAGTATTATGATCTACATCATGGTGAAAATTGAATATCGAAACTTGTAGATGATAGTTATATACTTTATTGGAATATTGAAACTAGTATATTCTGGATGTTGTTGATGGTATATTTTAATTATATACTAGAATATTTGTACAACGTAATAATAGCTAGTAGTTATTATTGAGTTGAGATACGTTGATGACATATTAGAAGTTAGAACTACTAGGTTTTGGGATTTACTTGATGGGTTAGGAAGATCTTATAATATTCTGTTATCATAGTGTATTCCATCCGGAAATGTGTATTGTTAAATAAATAAATATCTCTTTGTATTTTAAAAGATTCACCTGACATACAATGGAGTAGACATAAATGGCAGTAGACATAAATTATAATAAGACGGTATGTCTTAGGTACTAATTGAGAATGTTAAAGAGATAGTTTAAAGAAATAAATATAAATACCCAATTTCAGTATTTTATGATACTTACATTTAGTATTGGAAGATTTATTAGGTCTGTTTTCTTTTGTATAATGAATTCGAGTATGAATATTTACGCCCTAAATTATAATTGCTGCTTGAGTTAGAGAGAGAGAGCTCACTTCTTATAATGCGATTTCCTTAAAACAAATATCCCTGCTTGAATGGCAAAATCTCATTCGGCATGCTATATTTTGTTTACACTCATCCGAATTGTATTAGATTTTAGACCCATGGTTTAGCTTCAATTATCTTGAAGAGAAAATGCTCTCTAGGAGAGAAGCATCAAGAATGATAGAGTTTTGCAAACAACTGAGTTTGTCATTTTTGTAATACTTCACTGGTTTCAATAATTATAATAAAAAGCTGCACACACCATTGTGGACTAGCCCGAGTTCGGGTGAACCACGTTATATCGTGTCTCCTATGTTTTCTATGGTGTTTCTCAATGTGTCTTATGTATGAGTACTTGTTTCTGTCCTTAAAAATGTTTATGATTACTTGATGTATACCATTCATATAGAAGGTTGATTGTTGATATAATGTTTCTCTTATAATTATGATTGTGATGTTACCATTTAAATTGTTTTATTTAAAGAAGTATATGTTTCTTTAAGGATGTATATTAAGGCATAATGCAATTCGTGTTTCCCGCAAGATTTAAGAAATGGTTGACATCTTAAGTTAAGCATTGATTTAGTTAAAAGTAAAACATCTATATATATTTTTAGTGGCATTTTAGGCACTTAGAAAAGTTTTAAATTTTACGAAATTTTGGGTTCGTGACATATAGTATCAGAGCCAGGTTACAGCACTCGGGCCTGATGGGCTCAGCATGAAATAAATAGGTATGAAAATTGACTAATCAAATTGTTCTTTTGTTTCTGGATGCATGGGATTTGAATGGACGAGGAGTTAATGTCATCCAGGTTCAAGGGAGTAAAGATAAGTAACTCAACATTTGAAGGAGGTATGTTATCCTTGTCGAAATTTCTCTTTGCTAGAAGAAAGATGTAGGTACTCGCATGATTATCGCGGAATATTTAGTGGAAATAATTTTAGTACATGTGAATGTAACGAATTATGTATTATGATTTATTAACTCGTTTAACCTTGTTAAAGGGAATAGAAGCACTATAAATCTCTTATAGGACTGTTGATTCATAAATTTTAAAATTCTTTGGTAAAGTACTAAACTAGAAGAAATAGATGAGGATAAGGAAAACTTTGTTGAAATATGTTATTACCTTGACAGAACAAAAGATTTTGAGACATGCCGACTAATAAGTAAATTCATAGAAGTATCATATATTTCTGCATTTACTAAGTGTGTTACCTATGAGCGCCTCTGAGTTAAAAGTATCAGTATACTCCAATAAAGTAAGTTTGTTGATTAAGCAAAGCCAGATAAACACCCTCAAATTCAATGCATGATTGTTAGTTCATATAATGTTACTTCATAAATATTTCTTCATAGATATGAAGAAGATAATCGGGTAAAATATTTGTTGGTAGAAGTGATAGCTACTGATTATTTGATGCATAAGTTATTGAATGAGCATGTGTATCATGTTATGGAACTAATATGTTCAATTGTTGAAGCAATTAAAGAAAGGAAATTTTTCTTTATACTAACATTTCAGAAGGTGATTTTGGATCATGACCAATGTCGTAATTCGAGAAGAATATGGATTATACAACCACTTACATAGATAAGATGAGCTGAATCGATCAAGAGTAAGTAATGGTTTACTTTACATTTTAAATTTGAATTTCAGGGCTTTATGAATCATGATGGGTGATAAGACTTATGAGTGATGATGTGTAATCATCAAAATGCATAGAATGAGATATATTCGTTAATATTTTGTTGGTATTATGTCGCATGTGGAATGCAAGAAATACTAAATGATTGTTACTAAGTAAAATTCTCGGACTCAAATGAGAAGGTTTGAGGGGAAAATAAATCCTGAACTCAAGTAGAGGCTGCATCTTGCACTCACTTACTAGCTGTTGCAGGGTGCAACTTCCCTAAATTGTGGTCATGTTCCCCATGGAAGTGGAACAGAGCAGGTGGGTAGCTCGTTGAATGTTATACTGACCCAAAAGTCCTAGGCAAACTTTATAACCATCGAATTGAGCAGAGGAAGGGCTCACGATTTTTCCTTGTGTTGTTAGAATGGAGCACACAAGAGGTTCTCTGAGGAGACTAAACTTTTTCCTTGTGGTGTTAGAACTGAGCCCACAAGAAGATTCGATGAGGGAAAGCTATGTAATGAGTTGCAGAGTAAGACTGTCATATTTCTGCTATATGCAGAGGTTTTCCGACTGAGTTACAGAAGACTCATGTTTTGTATGGCAAGTCTCCACGATTGCGGAAATACATAAAGGTTTTTGTATGGCAAGTCTTCATGATTGCTGGAAATACATAAGAGTTTTGAATGCAAGTCTCCATGATTGCTGAAGAACAAGAGGTTTGATGATTACAAAGATCTGTTGAAAGAATTGTTTTATGATATGAGTTAATGATAATGATTGTCTTGTAGCTAGACTACCACATGTATTTATGTGTGAATGTTATGAATGCTAAAGTAAGCAAATAATTCATCAAGGATGAGGATGAATGATAAACATTTGCTATTTTGAAATTTTGTATACTTATGTTATACGGAAAAATACTGAAAAATCTTGTACGAGTTGTACAATGTGCAGGTCACAATTGAAGAGAGCTTGCTGAAATCGCAAAGATGTAAAGACGACCAAACCTTAAGAGCAAAGTAAGCGAAAGACAATGAATGGACGAAAAAGACAAACTGTTGAACACCGAGGACGGTGTTATCTTTAAGGGGTGGAGTGTGTAACATCCCTCAAAATTCGACCCCTATTGTTATTTATTTCGTAAAAATAAAATTATGAATTGTATAAGTGACCCTGGTGAGGAGCTCAAGGCCAAGGCCCCACCAGTGGACCAAGAGCTAGTGTTATGTTTATAAGTCTTAAATTAAGTCTAAAAGTCTAAAGAATGATAATACAACTAACCCAATACACGAGATAATGTGTTGGTTAATCATCTCATGACTTATCATATTAAATTATGATAGGTGGGGATATACGTTCTTCCTAGTAGGCTAAGATAATATGGCCTAAAGTCATTCTAATCCTATTATGATTACTACATAAAGATAGACTTATATATATATATAATGGTGAATATTATATATATAAAGAGCTAAGGTCATCAATAAATTAAAATAATGAAAGTTATCTCTATAAAGTTACCCATATAAAGTAATTATTTTTGTATAAAGTGATTAAGTATGTTTACTCTCAGCATTATGCTTGGAGAAAGGTCTACGCATGAGATTACATTGGAGAGATGTCTAATGTTGGTTCTAGAGTTCTACAGTTTAAAACAGAAACCACCCAATTTCCCAAAGATATTATATGCCATGTGCTGCATGGGGGTTTTGTAATGGCTAAAAATTATAAATATATTAATATGATACTGCTTGTGGTTTGTGTTAAAGCTAGATTCAATATTGTAATAATTGGTATGCAGAAATCTCTGCTTACATTGCTCGTTTCCATGGAAGTTAACTTTTAGTACTTCCCTAAGATAAGCCATACTTCTCTGCTGTGTCAGTGTAAATGTTTTTATTTAAAAGCACGCTACTTCGTCTTCTTTTCAAAGGAGAGAGTGGTTCATAAACCCCAACTCTCAGGTAGTTGAGTAGGAGGGCGTGGTAGAGTGAAATTAGGGGGATGTTCCCTTAAGGAAACCGCCATTGCCACTTTTAGCGTTACTTCCCATGAATGCCATTTTATAAGTGGAAGCAGGTACTGATTTGAAGGACGTTTCTGGCTACCACTTGGACGTATTTCATTACTACTTTAGTGGTTTAGGTTTCCTTGTTGGGGGTCTCACATCTTTTGAAATTGATGAGACACGTCCTTTTGTCGATAGAGTAGTTTTATGCGCGGGAAAAACCAGAAGTAATCTGAGTATGAGTCAATTGCTCCAACCAAGGTTAAAATCGGCAAAGACATTTATGGAGGCACAACTCCAGCGTTATAAATGGATATGTACTCCTCGTCACAGGGGATACTCTACGATAGGAACAATTCCATTATGGAGAAGCTGGTGGAGATTATAGTGGGAGTTTGTCTCTGGAAGTGGTATGTCGCGCAGGTGTCTCTCGCTCGGGAAGGAGGATGCCGAGAGAAAAGAGTGCTATTGCTAATTTGTTGGCATACGATCTCAGGGAGGTTCTATCGTGAAAGGTTTTCGGATGCATGAGGATTCCGCTGGCTCGGTTGAAGACTCCGCCGGAGCACAGAAGGGTCGACAAACTATATCTCATCAAACAAAAAGAATAAGTGGACTCTACGAGGGAAGGAACTCCAACAAACTCTCCATTAAGAATTGATTTCCAGATCTCTGTACGAGGAGTAGGTCTCTGCGAAACACGTAAGTGATATCTACAAGTTAGTCAGCTATCTCTATATATTTATTCAATAGAGATTTCATTCTCTACAATGATTAGCAATCTTATATATATATATATATATATATGCCGACCTCTGTGCATGGTAGACTCATAAATTTAGTATTCAGTGAGTCTGTTTTAGCTTTTAGATATTTGTTTTATTATCTCTCCTGGTTTGCGTTCGACGCGTTTTTTTGGTTAGGATTGGAGCACGGCACTCTGAGCTTAGATGTTGCCGTCTTGGAGTCAGATTTAGTTATCTGGATGCTAGATCCTTGCATAGATTTATTTCTATAGTTTTGCTCCGACGTTAGTAATTCTGCTGTAAGATTCTTTTGTGACATTCGCATTTGGTGGCTTATGTTTTGGATATTTTTTCCTTTCGAAAGATCTTTGCGATATATTTCTTGCTGAACGATCTGGACATCACGGTAGTTACACTCCTTTTACTGTATTATTTTTTTTATGTATCATATCTTGTTGGGAGTAAAGTGATCTGGTTGTCATTGTAGCACACTTTTCCTGCACGTACATGTGATTGTATCATACCTTGACCTTCATATTTCTTCCTGGCATTGATTCCTGTAGACTACAGAGTGAGCAAAACATCCAGAACTCGCATTTGGTTGTGTTGATCTCTGTAGCTAGTAGCGAACATGCTCTATTCGCTGTTATGTTTTAAATGTGGGGATCCCTGTAGTATACAACGTAGGAAAGTTCTGATCGCTATTATGCTGATCCTGTTTACAGAGTGGAAAGCCTGATCGATATATATATAAACATATACATTTTTGCGTATATCAGTTTAGCGTTGAAATCGTAAAAATGTTCTCCATCTATGTATTTTATTATTGTCGATGCTGCAACTGTGTTTTAATAATAAGATACATACATTTTTCCCTGGAAACACATGGAACCCTTCTATTCCAATCGTTATGCGGTGTTCTGTAAACAGCCTAAAGAACCTCTCTGCCTTGAATCTGTAGTTTCATTATTATTCTCTGCAATATATTTTGTTAATGTGTCTTTCCGTCGAGGAAGAGATCGAGCCGGTTCTTAGGGGTTTTGTCGGCCACTCTCTCTCTCTTTGGAAGAAGCCAAGCCTTTTGACCGAATTCGTCACTTGCCACTCGGAAAAACAGTTCCTATCGACCTCCACATGGCAGGAAGTCTTTCCAAGCCAAATCGAAACTGCACCCGAAGCCGAAAAGCAATAAGTTAACCTGTCGAAGCCTTTGATGGTATTGTCGTTGGTGTGTTTAAATGCTAGTATTCTATTCTAAACCATATGCAGCAGCCTGTCGAATCCTTGGCTCGATGCTGCCATAGCATTGGATCGTTTTGGTACTGCAGGTGTTGCCGTTGATGATACCGATTGACTGTATGATAATAAGTTCTGTTGTTCTATATTGATTGATGTATAAACAGTCAAGGAAATCCGATCAACTGTATGTTAATAAGTTTTGTTTGTTCTATTTTGATTGCTGTGTAAACGGTCAAGAAACTTCCCAGTCACGGTAGATTGATATGTTGGATATTGAAAAACGGTGGAAAAGTCCGATACATTGGTTGTTAAGTCTTTTTGAAGCTGTAAATGGTTGACAAATTGAATGTTCGATCATTGCATGTTAAGAATAATTTATGTTGTACACAGTCGAAAGGTAGAAAGTTTGATAGCTGTATGTCAATACTGTTTTACAGTATTTGGTATATGTGCTCTTTTGCTGCTTAAAGATTTGGGATAATAATCCCCCAAATAAATATTATCACTAATAGTGATTGTTACACATGCTGGAATAAATATTATCACTAGTAGTAATTGTTACACATGCTGGAATAGTGCGTGAAAGATTAGGGTATCAAGCCCTTTTTTTTGTATTCCATGGTTATGGTTATATAATGTATGATAGAACGAGTGTAGTTTATTTTAGTGAATGTTAACAGTATTATGATCTACATCATGGTGAAAATTGAATATCGAAACTTGTAGATGATAGTTATATACTTTATTGGAATATTGAAACTAGTATATTCTGGATGTTGTTGATGGTATATTTTAATTATATACTAGAATATTTGTACAACGTAATAATAGCTAGTAGTTATTATTGAGTTGAGATACGTTGATGACATATTAGAAGTTAGAACTACTAGGTTTTGGGATTTACTTGATGGGTTAGGAAGATCTTATAATATTCTGTTATCATAGTGTATTCCATCCGGAAATGTGTATTGTTAAATAAATAAATATCTCTTTGTATTTTAAAAGATTCACCTGACATACAATGGAGTAGACATAAATGGCAGTAGACATAAATTATAATAAGACGGTATGTCTTAGGTACTAATTGAGAATGTTAAAGAGATAGTTTAAAGAAATAAATATAAATACCCAATTTCAGTATTTTATGATACTTACATTTAGTATTGGAAGATTTATTAGGTCTGTTTTCTTTTGTATAATGAATTCGAGTATGAATATTTACGCCCTAAATTATAATTGTTGCTTGAGTTAGAGAGAGAGAGCTCACTTCTTATAATGCGATTTCCTTAAAACAAATATCCCTGCTTGAATGGCAAAATCTCATTCGGCATGCTATATTTTGTTTACACTTATCCGAATTGTATTAGATTTTAGACCCATGGTTTAGCTTCAATTATCTTGAAGAGAAAATGCTCTCTAGGAGAGAAGCATCAAGAATGATAGAGTTTTGCAAACAACTGAGTTTGCCATTTTTGTAATACTTCACTGGTTTCGCTAATTATAATAAAAAGCTGCACACACCTTTGTGGACTAGCCCGAGTTCGGGTGAACCACGTTATATCGTGTCTCCTATGTTTTCTATGGTGTTTCTCAATGTGTCTTATGTATGAGTACTTGTTTATGTCCTTAAAAATGTTTATGATTACTTGATGTATACCATTCATATAGAAGGTTGATTGTTGATATAATGTTTCTCTTATAATTATGATTGTGATGTCACCATTTAAATTGTTTTATTTAAAGAAGTATATGTTTCTTTAAGGATGTATATTAAGGCATAATGAAATTCGTGTTTCTCGCAAGATTTAAGAAATGGTTGACATCTTAAGTTAAGCATTGATTTAGTTAAAAGTAAAACATCTATATATATTTTTAGTGGCATTTTAGGCACTTAGAAAAGTTTTAAATTTTACGAAATTTTGGGTTCGTGACACCTCCATGGAGACAAACAGACAAATACAAAACTGAAGGCTACTGCATTGGGAACAATTTAAAGCAAGCATTCAACCTGAAAAGGGATTTTCTCCCTCCTTCCTCAATTTCATATAATGGAATCAATGCAAGCAGCTTTGCAAAAATCCCTAAAACAGTCATGGAAATGATTTCCCATTCTAACAAATAGAAGCCATGAGATCTTCAGGTTTCTTTAATGCATTTTAATTCCAAATACAAAATACATGTACACACAATGATTTATATCTCTATGAAGGGACCAACAGCCGTAGTGTTGAACCTTAAGCTCTGATACCATCTGTCACATACCCACCCATCCATCCAAGGCAAGGGAGGGAACATGAAGCCAATCTATGGGGCTTTTTAAGCAAACTCAGCCATTCATTAAAATTCATATGAATAAAAACATTGGCATGCAGATACAAATTAGGAAAAATGCACAGCGGAATTTAAACTAATCCACACACAATTCATGCCCATCCAGCATATCAAAACAATCATCAAATTAATGCACTGCATAAGTAAATAAATAGACAGAAAACACTTATCTTCATTGTGAAATTGTCCCAAGCAACTAGCTATGTCGCTGCAACGTTCCACCCAACCGTAGGCTCTTCGACAGCATATACTGAGTCCATCCGAAGGCCAACCCCGAGCTAGCCATGATATCTACAAGGATAAAGGGGACGTCCAACTCATACACAACCAAAACATCATTTCAACTAAGCCAAGCCAGTCCATAGCTGGGTTTATCAGGCTAATACTGAACCCTCCTCATCACTGGATACTTGCATTCAAGCTCAAGCCAAAGCAATGGATTCCCATAACCCACACCCAAACATTCTATTTTCTCACACAGCGAGCACAAGCACTAAGCATGGATACACATGTTTAACAAGGGGAAAGACAATCATAGGGAGGAAAACGATTTCATCCCAAACATCTCAGCATTCAATGGCTAACACGGGGATACACATAACAGGAAAAAATATAAGTGCTGGGCATGAAGAAATGTTTATACAGTGAGATTCCCAAAGATGGGGTTTCTAGAAATTCCAAGAAATCGTGGGCAGCCAAAACGAAATGGAAGAATGGGGAATAAACTCTGGAAGGCATAATTCATTTTCAGAAACGTTTGGGGACAACCCAGGAGCAAAAACGACCTCCATTAAACCCCCAATTCGTGTTTCTCTTCTCCCAACCACTGTGCTAACCAAAAACGAGTTCCCAGCAAGCCAAAAACGCCCAGCAAACTCCAAAAACGCCCAGCAAGCTTCAAAATAAAATGCCAAGCAAACCAAAAACGCCCAACAAGCCAAAAATGCCTAGCCAGTTCTCCAAACGTGAGAGGGTGAAGTCTGACTATGCAGAATGGCTTGGGAAGGCAATTCGTGGGAGTTTTCTTGCCCAAGAAGGAGAAACATGTTTTTCCATGAGGGTGGCTTGCCCATACTCGAATTTGGACAGCCATACCTCCCCAATCCCCAAGGCATTAACTTCTTCACCCACCTCTTGGGAGAAATGAATGATTGGACACCAAAGTCAACATGGGTAGTTGAGGGTTTGATGGGTTCTCTCATTAACACTTGGCTTGACTCAATTGGCTCAAGGGTTTTGAATATTTTCCTCACAATTCCTTGAAATATCTTGCCCCCATCTCTTGTTGCATTGCATAGCTAGTTGTGGGCATTTGTATTAAAATGCATATTTACAATTCCCATAGCTCACTAGCACATGGGTTAATTAATACCAACATACTTTCCTCTTCAAGATCGAGCATTCACTAGCGAGGCCTTGGCCTTGAGCTCCACGCTAGGAATCATACAAAATATGCATACAATATTTACATTATAGCCCAAATATCATAAGGGTCAAGAATGGGGATGTGACAGGGACTTCATACATCAAAACAAAGGTCAGACTATCAAACAAGAGGCTGGGTGCCTCTATGCTAAGTCTCAATAGATTGGCGCACTCTGGCTTTGCAGACAGTGCGACGTTGCAGTCTACCTACATGAGGAATGCGATGATGTCGCAGTTTACTAACGCACAGGACGTGACGAGCAAGCAACGGTCAAAGAACAAAGACTTAGAAAAACACAGTGTTGCTATGTTTTTACTTCCCAGGTGCGACATACGAGTTCTACATTCAAAAATGAATCAGATCTCTCAATAATGAACCACCAACAGGTTTGAAACTGAGTTGCATAAACTCAAAGGAAGAAGATCAGGATCTTCAACGTGAAGATCTGACAATGGAATCAATCCGAAGAAGGAAAATGGCAAAAGAAATGACAACAAGGCTTGTGACAAGTAATCAACTGAAAACGACTCAGATTAACGATCACTAAACAAGAATACTCCCCAGTATGGTCGCCAGATTTGTTACCGGACAATCAACTCGGCCGGAGGCGAGCCGGATCTCCCTAGCTCAATGCGAGTCTAGAACAAATAGAATAGACTACAAACACGTTTCCTAGATCTACTTAAGGATCAAGTGCTAGATGTCTTACCTCTTTGATTTCGCTATCCTTTCTCCCGAATGTTGCTCCACGTCTCACGGTCGTCAGATCCAAGCTGCAAGACCTGTTAAGAAAAGAAAAGAGAAATGAGTAAAGAGCATCTATACAATAAGAGATCTATGTAAACCGTTAAGCAGGTAAACAACACAACATCATTACACATGAGAACGATATTGGTGGAAAGCATTTGTATTACTGCAAATAGAGGAGTACATGATAGAGATATAAAACTACAACCAATGACTTAATGTAGCAGCCCTTCTCCACACAAGCCAATTGCCAAGCCCTTCCAAGGAAGCATGAATTCTCCAAGAGGTGAGTGAAGGTGTCCTAATAGATTTCACCAGCATGTAGATACCATAGTCTTCCTCCCTCTAGTATGGGAGTGAGCCTCATTTATATAGGACTAAGTGGATGAGGTTATGGATAGGATAGGTTGAGAGATGGTAGGAGAGAGATAGGGGATCTTCCCAATGAGTTAGGGGTCGAGTACCAGCTCTCCAAGAGATCAGGGATAAGCCCCGAAATGGGAAAGCTTCGAGAAAGATCTCGAAATGGCTATTTTTTCCCATTAACAGACCTCGTCGCACCTTGATATGGAGCAACCTGCGACGACCTCTCAAAAGGTTGTACAAACTGAGTACAAATCCTCCCAAATGAATACTTGGCCCAGATGACTTCAGGGTTCCAGAATTAGTCTTCCTTACGCCTTCTGGGAGGGCAATGTTGTGTTGTTCAAGAATTTTGGTCATTTGATCTATCTTCTTCTTCATGCAAGAACTCTCTCAATGGTTTCCTTTCTTGCAATAGGTACACTTGGTTTTCTCAAACCTCTTTTGTGTATCCTTCTTGGAGCTGGAGGCTCCTTCTGATGGATTAGGCTTCTCCTTTGGCTTGGATTCAGATTGCTTCTTGTCCTTTCCCTTCTGCTTCCCTTTAGCATTCACACTTTTGGACTCCCCAGCCATAAGAGCCTAATTCTTGGAGGCTTTCATGGCTCCCATTTGAATCAGTTTGTCTTGTTCTTGGATCAAGGATTTTGTGAATGCATCTAAAGAAAGAATTTTCCAATTGGGGATTGACAATCTCCCAGAGTGGAAGGTAGACACAAATTCAGGGCCAAGCTTACTCAGTATGGATAGCACCAGCTACTCATCCTTCTTTTCAATTCCACATTGTTTTCACTGCATAACCAAGGACTTGAAATTTAAAAAGAATTGTTGTATGGTTTCGAAATTGTTGGGTTGAAGAGAAATTAATTCATTCTCCAAAACGTGGCCTCTCATCTCATCTTGCTTACCAAAGAGAGTTTCAAGCTTCTTCCAAACCTCCCTTGGTGTTTTCAATCCATCAATATGCAATAGAAAGTTTCTGGAGATGTGAATACACATAAAACCAAAAGCCTCATCTAACTTGTTCGGGTACTTTTCTTTCTCAAAAACTGCCTGAGTTTCGACCTCCTTTCCCATTGTGACCCTGTATAGACTATTGTGGCGCAAGACTATCTTCATATCTGCCCTCCAATCTAGATAATTGAAGGGTGTCATGATTCTTGGTGTCAAAGGAGCATTCGAATTCTCCATTTGTAGCTACTAGAGCGAATGCAAACTGCTACTGCTGCACTGAAAAACTTCTCAAAATCCTGCATAAAACTCTCAAAATAAAGATAAACCAGCTCTACTGAGCTCTGATACCATGTGAAATTCTGTAACACAGCAGATCATTGAGCCTAAGAAAATCTCACAGTGAAAGAATTAGCAAGGAAGATGAATTGCAGTGAAATCTAGCAAGAATTGAGCAGTAAAATCAAACATGCCAAAAAAACTCAGATGTGCATCAAAACTAGTGTCATGTTCCATTAATCAGTATAGTCAAAGAATATAGAGGAAAAATTCGATTACCAAGGAGGAATTCAAATCAGTCACAGTCTAGCATAGGAATTATCCCTTCTACAGTGCTCTAATAGTTGCAAACTCAATTGAATGCTAGTTAACGGAAGCTATTGTTAGTTAACTGAGCATGAAAGGTGCATCAGTGAGTTAACCATGTAAAACACGCTAGAGAGGGCGTATTATTGACAATCAGTGGCAATCGAAGCTCAACCCCCCCACTACAATCATGAACTCAGGTGGACTGAACCAGATCACTGAGTTAGCTCCTAAAATGTAGGGAATTGAATCTGCATGGCCTAAATTCATGCATGCATGCACGCATAGCCTACATTCATGCAT
Organism: Larix kaempferi; assembly: GCA_027924585.1. Taxonomy (NCBI): domain Eukaryota; kingdom Viridiplantae; phylum Streptophyta; class Pinopsida; order Pinales; family Pinaceae; genus Larix; species Larix kaempferi. The sequence continues at coordinate 1,187,360 of BSBM01000153.1, forward strand.
GGAGGGCGCATCAAGTGGATAATGAGTCCTAGATGAAAACTGCACACCACTACGGGGTCAACAACATCATCCAATACTAGGAAAAGGGAAATAATACTAAGGTGGACAAAGGTTGGAGTATTAATTATCATAACACCTTCAACCCTGTTGGTTAGTTGATCCCTCTTTACTGGAGGACACATAATCGATGATCCTACACATGCTACACATTAGTGCCAAGAATTTCAAAAAATTCATTAAAGGCCTGCTCTCCGTCACTGTGCTCCTAGGATATGTCTCCTACTCATAAGCATCCATCAATGTCATGTCATACCAACTACCTATCCTGGGATAACTATAAGGGACAAACTCCCTCTTCCCCTCTGAAGTTTTACCCCCCATACTGGAAGTCTGTGAACTCTACTCACCCTTGGAAGTCTTCTACTCCTAACCTGTACTACGAACATCGTTCCTTGATCCAAGATCCCCTTGGACCCACATACAGGCTAGCTCAACAACCTATACATCTTACCCTTTCTGACACCAAGCATTACTATTGCATCCTGGGTAGCTCTCTCTGAACATGAGTACATGTCCATTCTAGCACATAACCCCATACCCCTTGTCCTCCAGAGTTGAGACTGAGAACACATTTTTCCTCAGCTATGGGACATACGTCACTCCTTCCACCTCCAGAGATCCTCCTGACTCTAGCTAGAATATCACTGTTCCAACCCCCCTTACTACATGTTAGGTGTCGACCCCACAAGTCACATGGCACTCTGAGTATGTCTCTGAACACTAAGGAACACATCCCTCATCCTCGTCATATGGCTAGATGCACCATTGTCCACTAAGAAAAGAAAGAATTCCATCTCTTCCAGCTACTATGGCTTAGATATGCTCCTCATATATTCTGAGATCTATCCTTGCTACCAGATATGTCTGTCGCTACCCTATCGGATTCTCTTCTTCTTTGGACTAGTCTCTTTATGCAAAGATTCTTCGTGCCATCCCCTGATCTCTGGATTAAAGTCTTTCTTCACATATTCATGATCCTTGAGTCACAGTCCTTCATGGCTCAAGCACTTGAGCAAATGTCCTTCTTTGCTCCTAAGTGGATGGCTCAGGCACATGAACAAAATTCCTTATTTGCTCATATATGCTCTCTTGAGGCCTAGATCTCTAGGTGAAAATCCTTTGTCACCTCCTGAGATCTCCATGATGGTTGCTCAAACTTTGTTGCCTGCTACCCGTATCTATAGCCTACTACTGCCCAAGGCTTCCTGTAGCTTCCTGTTGCTTCCCAAACCCTTTTCTAAGCTGACCAATTCTTTTTTTCTCATTGTCCAGCCACCTATTGGGCTTCTCGAGCTTTCCTGGGCACTGCCCAAGGTCTTTTCTACAATTTTTGGGCACCCAAAAATTTTTGCAATCTACCCGATTGCTTTTTGGGCCTTCCTGGAGCTTTTATGCTTGTTGCCTGAATTTTCTGGGTAGTTCTACGCAGTTTCCTGGCCTACTCAAGATGTGCTACATCTACCCAACTACTACTAGTTGCGACTCTTGCAATTTCCTACGGCCTGCAAATCCTGCGGGTGGTTGTTATCTCACCTAGCAACCCTCTCCAACGACTGATCTGCTAGCAACACCCTCCTAATGGCTTGTTGGCTCATGCTTCCCTAGTGACGACTAGTCCACTACAGCCATCACTTCTCTACTAGTGGACTCACTCTGCCACATCCACTGGCACCTTCTCCGCATCCATGGCCTACTTCCTACCTCCATGTCTACCTTTGTGACGCATGCCTTAGATCCAACCTCCACGCGATCTGTACGTCTGTATTCATCGCGATCCTTGTGTTCGTTCTTTCCCCTACAATGGCCCAACTCCTCCACAGCTTGTTGTTGCTAGCTCCCATTGCGTACTACCCTCATTCCTCCCACGACACGGTCTCGATTCTATAGTTGATCCCCTGAGTCAGATCTACACCCAACAGCTCCATGCAGGGCCTTATCACCTAGCTCCTTGCCGCATTTCCCTTCTTCCTAATGGCCTCAGCGTGCTAGCTTGGCCCGATCCAGTTCCATCTTCCTTTGATCGAGCAAAGGTAGGGGAAAAGGTGAAGGCACAGGGATTTTCCCGAGTTGCACTACCCATAGCAATTTTATCTCAATATGGAGATTTAGTCTCAGAGACATTGCTCTATCAAAATTTATATCTTCTATTGTACTACCATTTGTTCAATTCCTTAGCAGTCTGTATTCACTGTTGCACATGGCCTTTGTGTCCCGGCATTGTCAATGGTTGATGTTCGGCCTATCTCTCGAATTTCCAGCTCCCTGCGCTATTGATCCACAACCACCCTTTACTCTCGCACTCCCACACGACTAGAACTCCACGTTGCTCACATCCTCTGTTGGTCGAGCCATCTGCAGCTCCAAACAGTTCGTGATTGTACGTGCGGTCGTACATCCTATACAGAGGTTGTATCGTACAACTATTCTTTCTTTTTTTAATTCTCGTAAACCACTTAACAAATGACGATTTTCTGTTGATACTCTGAAACCGAGCTCTAATACCATGTTGATTTTTAGAACCCAGATCTGATTTAATGTCTCGAATAATTTAATTGCAATTATTAACAACAAATCACACAACGAAAATACTTAGGTAACCACATTCACGTTTGACATAGATTACGCTGGAAAACCCCAACTAGGGAAAAACAACAAGATATGATTTTATTAAAAAAAATCACAGACTCATGTCTTGGGATAACGACCCTCCTTAGGAATATACAAAACAACAAGTAGCCTAACTTACCACACATGGTTGCTACTTCCTTTGATGCCCCTTTGCTCCGTTCCTCGACCCTACCCTCACACTTGGATGGAATTCCTTCCCCACCCACTCAATGAGATCTCACTCGCTTTGTGTGATTATTAAGTCACCTTCTCTCACCTATACTAACTTTTATAACATTACAAGATGCAAATACCTTGGGCCAATACCATGGACTGTCAAATACCATGGGCCCTCTACTTTACATAAAATAATAACAAAAGAATACTCGCTTTAATAATTCACTTTACTAAAGTGAATTTCCTAAGTCTGAGAGGTCTCATGGACAGCTCCTGCATGCCAGACACTTGGCCTATGTAGAAGTACTTGTCCGATGGTACAAAAATCAATAGGTCGTGCATCAAATATTTACCCATGTACATAAGTTCAACAATAAGGCCATCTCTCAACTACGTAGAATATTAGGAATAAAAGGCCATATTGGGGCCAAGGCCCTTAAGAGGGCCAAAAGAGACTTGAATGTACATCATGTAGATATCCTCTTTGATCACATGGTTAATGGCTTGTTTAGATAGTAGAAGGTGACTTGGAGCATGTAAAGAGTACCAGAAAGGGGAAGGTCGATCAAGGGATATGGCCACTAACTAAAGTTAACATGAAGCCTCTGAGAACTAGCAACATGTCTTCTAAGGAGGCCTATGTAGGCAATCGTCTGAAAAGAGCAAAGAGAAAATTAGGGGTGTTGATCCCTAAGGGAGTAGAGTTTTCCATAATTAGTTTATGAAGGAAAGAGACAAGTCTAAAGATGGCCTATAAGTGCAAAGGGTTGACCCCAAGCTCTACTTGGACGATGCATTGAGGAATTATCCATTTGCAATGGATGATGCACTATAGTAGAAGGGTTTGGACTCTCTCTGACCTGCACCAATCAACCTGAAGCAAACTAGTTCCCTAGGCCTCTAAATCATAAAGAAAGTGGGTTTGATGATTGTGTCCAATGGGTGGATCTTGGACACAATATCCTAGAAGTGACTTTGAGAGCATTGCCTCTCAAGTAGGATAAGGTACCCATACCCTTGTTAAGTAGATAGAGGTTGGAAAGCATGTCTCAAGCCGAACCAAGGCCTTGAGAATTGAACCCCCAAATATGTATAGCTTGTGGTGGTCTAGATTTCTCCTCCTTGGAAGTAGAAGCAATAGTTAAAAAGACCATGCTTCAACACATTGAAGATCATAACCTTAGTTTTACTCAAGTAAATTGTCAACTATTGAAGATCATGGAAGCTAGATTACATGTTAATCTGTCTTTTTCAACCCCTCGAGAGAGACCAAGAGGATCACTACATCAACAAATAGAAGCAGGGAGATCAAGACATGGTGTAGAAGACACTCATCCCTATTCCATATATGCTCCTTGAGAAAGAACTCTAACTCATCAATATAAATCCCAATGAGAGTTAGCAAGAGAAAGCATCCATGTTAGACCCCTACAGTACTCTTGATGAACAATGAAAGATCATGGGCGATGTGTAAATGACCAAGGAGTGACTTCTAAAATCATACAATGGGCAACCAAAAGGGTCTCTAAAATACTAATGCCACAAAGCTTCTAGAACAAGGCCTCTCCTAAGACCAACTCAAATGCCTTCCAAGAATCCACAAAACAACATAAGACCTCTAAAGAGCATTGATGGGCATCCTCAATAATGTCCCATCATGTGAAGATGTGATGAATGGTATGATGCTCCAATTGGAATCATGCCTATCCCATGGCACTTAGGTGCCCCTTTTCAAGCTCATTCGATAGCCATATTTGAAGGACTATTTGTAGCATACAGGTTGGTGAAGGTGTGTACAATCATGATGGTCCTATGGTTGTTGGGATTTGAGATAGTCATTGATTTGAAAACAGGGTGGATGATATGGTGGGACCAAGAGAGAGGGAAGCTTGAACAAACAACATGATTAAACAAATCACCAAAATGGAAATTGAGAATGTGAATCCCATGCTTGAGGAACTCGGACTAAAGGCCTTCCTTGTGTTCAACTCTATTGTTGATCAAGATGCTAACAAATTTCTAGACAACATAAGAGAAATATGGCAAGCGGAAGGGGGTGAAGCTATGTGGACTACAGGTTGCCTTATGAGATCCTAAAGGGAGGTAGTGTGGGAGAACAAACACTAATAATCAATATCAAGAGGGAGAATAGCTTGTCTAAGGAAAAGGGACCACCAAAAGGATTTAGGTGAATGGTAGAGGGTTGCATGAAGCTCATATCTTCTTATGGAAAGAACCTCACACTTTTTATGGTAGAGGAGACATTGATAATCTTTCTGAAGCCAAGGAAGGGAGGGGCTTGTGTGAAAGAGTGAAACAAAGATGTTTATGGAGGAGTTTGTACTCATTGCTATACCCACGATTCATGGGGAAAAGGCCATGTTTAGGGACATGGGAGAGGTGTTTGATAGTGTGAGGGTAGAAGTCAAGAGATGCCTCCCAAATGGCCTAGGAGAGAAACTAGTACTTGGTTATAATCATTTCAAGGGATGAGAAGTGGGGAAGAGGTAGGACCAACAATGAGAGGCGAGAAGTATAAGAGATGGCATAATCCCCATCAAAATGGATAGTAGTATGAGGCGTCTCAAAGTGGGATGAGATGGGGAAGGAGGGGAGGGGAGAGACCACTAAGGGAGAAGGTAAGGGGTGCATGATCAACAAGAGGGAGGGAGGGAAGACCAAAAAGTGTCTGATGTGATGGAGTAGCTCCTAGTTGGCTAATACATAACCAACCATGCTAGCACCGACATTGGGGGGAACATGGGAAGTTGCTAGAGTTGGGGTAGCACAAGAGCTCATTTAGAATCAATAAGTCATGAGAATCGCCAAATTGGAGGAGGTGTCTCTTGTATGTCGTCACTCATGAGGGGCCCAAAATTATCATCTAAAACCCTATGAAGGTCCATTGTTTCTTAGTCAATCTAATTAAACCAAAGGGCATCCTCAAATCTGTCATGAATTGGTACTTGAAGATGTTAATTTTTCATCAAGTTAGGGTTATATGCAGAAGAATAACAATTCAATATACTTTAATGCAAGAAATACATTTAATAAACAATTACAAACTTGAATATGAAATAGTGCAGTAGTAATCTCTAACATAACATAATTTTCATCTCTTTCAACTTCACACCTTTAGCACTATCAAATCGAGCACTATATTAAAGTGATTTTAACACTACCAGTTAGATCACTGTGTTAAAGTAATCTTCAGTAACATGTAATAAAATAAACAAGTTGATCATATAACAATAAAAGAGATATAATTGAAGATACTTACCTGGGTGTGAAACCCTTCCTGTAGAAATACTCAAAAGAGTTACTTTCAGAAAAGACTATGCCTCAAAGAGGCCAACCAACTCTAGGAACAAAAAGGACTCTATTAAAGAGTTAGTACAAACATGAGAGATATAGATGACTGGGGTTGAGATGGTCAATGATAGTCAAGCACAGTACAAAAACCAGTATAAATAAAGTCACAATAATTAGAACTAAACAAAATCTCAACACAAGAGAATGACCAGGAGTAACTCTCAGCACACCAAGTCTAATCATAGGTGATCAAAGTCAAGTATAAACAATCAGATCTGTCAACAAAAAAAATTAGCATAAACAATCTAAACCAAGGTAAGTCTTAACAAATAGATCTGAGCATAAATAAGACTTAGCATCAACAAATAGAGAACTCAGATCAAGTTGTGCATACAAGCTGAGACTCACTCAAACCAACCAGCAGATCAAGGCCAAAGACACTCACGGCCTCTACAAGTAAGCATGCAGTAGGGTTAGGTCAAACCCTAAGGCCTCACAGCCTACTCAAAATGTGCTACCAGCATACCCTAGAACCTCACGACCTCCATTAAGAGACAACCAAAAGGCAGATCTAGGGTCGTGGCCTCCCCAAACAAAACTTAGACCTCAACCAACATGCAATAGCAGATCGGACTCCAAGCAGAACTCAAACAGCAGATCGAGCCTTAAGCAAATCACAGGGCGGGAGATCGGAGCTCCAAACAGAACTTACACAGCAAATCGGACTCCAATCATCACCAACAAGCAAAAAACGGATTTCAGACAAAGCTGCAACAAGAGACAAAGACCAGATCAGATTTCTACAGATTCACGGCTTGGGCAGCAGAACAAAGATCAGATTTGAACTGAGCAGAAAAAATAGACTCCAACAGGTGTATTGCCAACAGCAGCAAAGCTAAGATGAAGGTGTTATGTGTATGTCAAATGAGTAAACATAGACTTCTATAAATAGAGTTGCGAGATCAATTAAATAATCCTTTTAAAATTAGGATTCCATAGAATTAGGGAAGTTACCATAAAATTAGGAGTTCATTAAAATAGGGAATGGCCACCTTATAAATAAAAAATAAAAAGTAAAAATAAAAGATAAAAATAAAAATAAAAGATAAAAATAAAAATAAAAGATAAAAAAATAAAAATAAATAAAAAAACATAAACAATGATCATAAATCAAGAGTAGGGTATAATGTCCCAAAAATAAATAACATAGGTGTGGGTACATGACCCATGACCCTTAGAACCAAGGGTATGCATCAAATATGGACAAACAACCATAGTACCCTATAAGACCAGAACATCAACAAGGTGGTATAAATAAATAAAATAAAAAATAACTCAAGGTGGGAAAATGAACCCATTAACCACAAGTCAAAGACAAGGTACCACAAGACCAATAATAACTCAACAAAGGTGGGGAAGGTACAGCCAGTCATCTCTCTCTCAAATGTACAAATGTTCCATATAACATGAAAGTTCATCATCACTATATAAGGAAGGGTTCACACGGATGATGTGATCATCTGGTCCTCTATACTGTTGCTAATGTCAAATGTCAGTGGCTTCATCAAGGGGTGGCCAGTGTGAAAATCCTCACAACAGATCTAAGAGCTGATGTATACCTCACAATGAAAAAATTTAGGAATAAGATTAAGAGTGAATAATGCAGTAAAATGAGCAACAGAATAATAATACAGTAGAACTCGGATAGAAGCAAAATAACTTTACACACACTAATTCATTAATCACAAATGGACAAATAAATAATACAATGCATGAGGATTTGAATGCCAAGGTGGCAATTCGAATTAGCCTTCATGTGGAGATCAAAAGATCACTGGAGTGTCATCGGAGCACAACTAGAAGTCTTCATCATCATCAGTGGAGTCATCAATGCACAAGTAACTGTCAACCATCAGTCAAACTGACTCTAACTGAGTGCAGTAGGTGTAACTGAGTGTAACTGGCACTAACCGAATGAAGGAGGCTCAGTGGAGGGTGCATGAGGAGCTAACTGGAGTCAAAATGGGCAGTCTAGTCTCATTGGAGGTCCATCGGAGTGATACAGTCAGTTGAGAGTCAGTCTAGCCTTAAATCAAGGAAAGAACTGAAGATAATTGAAGTACAACTGAATGGTAGGTGAGAGAGGGCGCATCAGATGCATGCAACTGCATGAAGGGCACACTAAGCACTAGGAGGGCTAAAACTGATAAGTGAGAAACTCCCGAGGCTAGCTAACTGAGGGCTAGGTGCTGGGATTGATGACTGGAATGCATGTATGCATGCAGAATGCATACTGCATGCAGAAATGCATGCAAGACTGAAAATGCAAATAATGAAAATGTTGGTAGGACTAGGATGGAGTATAGGAATATCCTAAGAGCCAGTCCCTTGAGAAGTCCATCTAACTCAACCATCTCAAAGACCTAGGAGAAGAGGACATCACACATCATAATCTTGGTAACTGACCAAGTGCCTCCATTCTCAAGGAATGGCTCTCAGCCCAAGGCTGAGCTTCAGTCCCAAACTGAGTCATGTTGATTAACCTCTGGTCCATGACCAGGTTCTCCATTCTCCCAGATAATGGTCCTCAACCTCAAGCTGAGATTTCAATCCCAGACTGAATGTTGATCAACCATCTGCAGGACCTACTTGGTCCTTGACCAAGAATTTGGCTAGTCCTAGACCAAGATGTCTCTGTCTCAACCTGCAGGATCTGCTTGGTCCACATGACCAAGAAACTGTTTGGTCCCATACCAAAATACCCTAGAGACAAATAGGGGCCCTAGCCACATGCTAGGGACTTTGCCATGGCATCAATCTGCTTGGTCCTCGACCAAGAACCCCAGAAGACAGTTGGGGGCCCTAGGATACCTTCTAGGGTCTTACTCATTACTCTTCCTAGTTAACTTGACCAAGAACCCTAGTTAACTGACTAGGGTACCATTCTCTCTGAGAATGGGTCTTGCAGTTGCACTAAAAAATTAACAGAAGAAACCTAGTATGGGCATTTGAAATCTCCCAAAGAGATAACATCGCCCAACATAACATAATGGAAAATATCTAGGTACTAGTAAAGAAAGGGATCCTTGTTGAACTTATTGTGGAGTGCATAGCTCAAGGAAGCTCGAGGGACATAGCAAACTATAACGAAAATATCCCAAGAGAGGGGGGATCAATTCCTCAAACTCAAGTCCACATTAATATGCGATGCTCATTAGAGTCGACCACTAAAACTATGTCATGAAGGGTATCACAGATGAGACATGCCACACCTCCAAATCCTTTGTTGCCACTGAATGACAACTACATTATCTAATGGTAGAAGTCTAATGATAATTTATGATGATAGGGAACTCGCATTGGCTTGCATAGGGAACTCGCATTGGCTTGCTTGGGTCTCAATGAGAAAAAGTTCTCAGAACCCAAGCACATCATAAAATGTGCCCGGAGAAGATCATATTGAGCTATTGTAGTTCCAATAAGTAGTGGAGATGAAGCATGCCCAAACCCCCTCAATGAAGGTGTCATTTGGATAGTCCAAGATGAGACCAACTAGGTGGGGGGAAGTCCCAAATTAGTGTGTGGAGGTCATGAATAACTACCCATTTTCCCTATTTCATAGCTTCCATAACTCGTTCTCTAGCTCACTTGAAGTTGTCAAACTAAGTAATCATAAGATCAACATCTAAAAAAATCCCAAGTGATAGGGAGAAAAGGTACTTCTTAGCTCTAAGGGCTCGAATCCAATCTCTTAAGGACTGAAAACAAAGGAAAAGCTTCAAGTTAGCTCTAGCCCAAGCTTACTCAAGGCTAAGGTCCTTCAAGTCAAGGGTATCATGAAGGAAGGTAAAGCCCACCAGAAAAGGATTCAAAGAGAAGGAAGAAGGGAGTCCTTCGACTCTTGAATTCAGCACCTTGGACCACCTAAGATCTTCCACTTTGATTTTGGCTTGAACTACCTCTTTGAGCTCAGCAAGCACGGGAGCCACCTTCTTCCATTTAACCTGAACCCAGGAATTCAAGGTTTGTAGTTGAATTTTTATTCCCTGTTTGAAAAGTACTTAGTTTTTCATCTGTTCTTCCATGTTTTTAAGATCATAATTTTTTGTTTGTAGGGGGGTGGTGTCACCTAGAGGGAATTAGAAAGATGGGGCTTCCTAATTTTTCATTTCCACAACCAGTTGTTTCAGGTTGAAATCTTTGAATTCCATCTCAAGTATCAAGGTGCCAGATTGAGATCCTGCACATTAGTAGTAAACTCCTACACCACTAACAGTGAGCCCCCTCTGTAACAGCAACAAACTTGGAGAGGCAAGGATCGTAATCGATATGACTAAGTGAGGTGGTCTTAGAACAAACAATCTATCAACTTGGAAACCCCTAGAGCACCCAAGAAGTGGTCAAGAGTTGCCATTAGACAATCGACTACTATGAGAACTAGGTTGAAGAATAATGTTAGAGGCTAGCCTAGCTCCTTTGGTTGGGAAGAAATGCCAAAGAGCAAGGGGGTGGGATAGAAATTCTGCTGGAGCATCAGTGATCACTGGCAAGGTAGGGATAGGGCACCGAGCAGCCCAATGTGGAAAATCTCAGATCTCGTGAATATTTTAAATGATTAGTTGTCTCTGTCAAACTGTCTGCTTGGTCATTAAGGGCGTAGCTTTGCATCATTATACTATAAAAATATGGGAGAAGCCCAGAGTTCAAACTTCAAAGATATAGTTTCACTATGATACGCATGCCCCTGACACTATATGAAAAGATTGCATAACTGACACTATATCATAATGGAATAACTGAAGCCCTTCTTTGCTTTCATAGTGAGAAGTTCAAAATTTGAATTATGACACTTTATGTATGTTAATAATTTTTCGAATTAATAGAAGTATCATTTTCAGGAGAAAAAGGTCCTTGAGGCTGTGGAAGATGATAAACCTTTCAGGCTTCAAAATAGTTGACCACAAAGTCTGTAAGATCTTCTATTGTAGTAGAAACAAAATTCGCCTTACAATTACCAGTTCCTTCCTAGAAACAAAATTCGCCTTACAATTACCAGTTCCTTCCTAGAAACAAAGGTAACCTTCGACTCAGTAATTTACGTCCTGATTCATAGCAAAAATGAAAATGAACTTAAGAGTCCACTTATGAAAGTATCCCCAATACTTTCTCTTATTAAAACCCCGGGATCTCAGCTTCAAGATATTACTCAACTGACATGTACATTAAGAACTCCACTGACAGACATATTTAGAATGAACAACTCAATGACGAGTTCAAGATAATGTAACCAAACCTCACTGATATAATACCTGAGATTGGCATCTAAGCATTGATATATGATATAATTTAAAGGGGACTAAATTCCATAAGTATACATCCTCTCACCACTATAACCTACCCAAGGCAACCTCGATCTCTAAAGAAAGCCCATACAATCCAAAATATTCAAATTCATAAGTCCACTCAATCTTGGATCTAGGTATGAAAACTCTGGCCAGAGTTTTTGAGAAAAATGCATTTCCAGATGAGAGGACAATAAATCTAAGGTGTCTGATTTGGTTTTGCACCCCTCCAATGCTTGGGCATTATAAAGGGATATACTAAAGTTAGTCTTTTTGTTCAAAAATAAAAGAAACATTTTCAAGTCGTATAATTAAATTTGATTAGAAGGAATGCCCCCCTACTCCAGTAAACAGTGATAGAAATGGATCATCATAAATTTAAATATAATTACAAGTGAATTAGTGCAGCTTGTAACTCTTCATTACATAGTTAAGTACAAGGCAGTGGTGACCATGATTTTATGATGCAGCTCCAATTTAAGAAAATGGTATCCTAGTTACTAGGAAGTCAGGAGACACGTGCTGCATGTGCCAAGAACTGCGCATCTTTCACTTTGATGTGTTGATCAATTCTCCAAAGCACTTAAGCATACAGAAGGAACTGACCTGTGATTTGAACATGTTGACATAGGAGACTATCCTGTCTGGAACAGGTATAAGTATTTATGGAATTCTCGTCCCAACCAGAACATGATTAAGTTCACAGTATGTGTGGAGGTCTAGGCTGCTACGCGAAAAAAGATAAATTCAAAGCTCTGTATTTGTGATCTCCTCATCCTTTGGTAGGAGCAATTGCAATCACACACACCAGAAGAAGGACCAAAGACATAAGTAGGCATGGACTTCCTAACATTTTTGAGCTCTCTAATTTTACAAAAACATTTCCCAATGAGGATATTCTGGGAAATTGTGGTTTACATTGAAATTTACAACTCAGAACTTAGGGGGTTCTCTTGTCAAAATTATCTGCCATAATCACAACCACAACACATATGTGAACCCAGCCTACCCACAAAAAGATCACTAATTAGTTTGCTACTCATTCAACTTACTGTCACCAATAATCCCTGCAGGAACAAACTCCATCCTCGAAATGATGGAAACGATTTGTATCCCTTACCACAATTTCTCTCTTGACAACCTTGGATATGAACTTAATGGCATTGTGGCAATCACCACACATTCGGAGATTCTTCATGATCCTTATAGTTGTCTCCATTGGCGTACTAATAAGCCCAAAGGCAACAGCCAGCTTCTCACTATGAAAGCAAAGAAGGGCTCCCTTCTGTTCTTCTTGCACATCATGAAGAACAAATTTTGTGTCAGGCACATATCCTGCTGCCTCCATCTGCTCATTCAATGTCTTCAACTTTGCATAGATTTCTTTTGCTTGAGGGTGCAAGTTGTCATCTGAAACAAAGGTATGCACCTTGTTTTTTACTTCGATCCAGCTAAGTCCTGCCTCTTTTTTCACCCCACGTTCTCTCATCATCTTCCTTACTTTGGCAGCATCTTCCCATCTTCCAGCTGCAGCATATATGTTAGACAACAACACATGAGTTCCTGAGTTGTGCGGATCCAACTCAAAAAGTTTCTCTGCAGCAAGTTTACCCAGCTCCATATTGCCATGCATTCTGCAGGCTCCAAGTAAAGCACCCCACACGGACGCAATTGGTTCAGACGGTATTTGTTTGATAAACTCGTCTGCTTCTTGCAACCGTCCAGAGCGGCCAAGAATATCAACCATGCAGGCATAGTGTTCCCCTCTTGGTGTAATGCCATAATCTCGACTCATAGAATCAAAGTAATGCTGGCCTTCATCAACTAGCCCTGCATGGCTGCATGCAGAGAGAACACAAAGGAATGTGACATCATTCGGTTTCATTCCTGCCAGCTCAATTTCTGAAAAGAGCTCTAGAGCCTCCTTTACTAGCCCATGCTGTGCGCATCCTATAATCATTGCATTCCATGCAGCTAAATTCCGTTGAGGTAAATTGGCAAAGAGACGACATGCCTCTTTTATACACCCACATTTCGCATACATGCCAACCAGAGCACTACCCACAAAAGTATACGAATCAAATCCAAATTTTATGCTGAGGCAATGAACCTGCCTGCCCTGATCAAGCGCCGTGATGTTCGCGCAAACCGAAAGCACAGTCGAGAAAGTAAAATCATTCGGCTTCAACCCCATCATCAACGCTTGCCAAAACACCTTGAGAGCCTCTTCATCTTGGCCATTCAGAGCATACCCTGCAATCATCCCACTCCACGAAACCACATTCCGTTCAGGCATATAGTCAAACACATGCCGTGCTTCCTCAAGAACCCGGCATTTAGCATACATATCAACAAGGGCACTGCCCACAAAGATATCCGAATCAAATCCCGTCTTCAGAATACAAGCATGAACCTGTCTGCCCTCTTCCAGAGCCGCAATCCCGGCGCCTGCCTTGACCACGCTAGCGAATGTGAACTCATTCAGTCTCATTCCTGCTCTCTGCATCTGCCCAAAAAGTTTCAAGGCTTTCTCTGCCGGCCCGTTCTGCGCATACCCAGTAACTATGGTGGTCCATGTTATTGCCTCCTTTTGAGGCATTCTGTCAAACACTTTGCGTGCATCCTCAATTCTTTCACATTTGGCGTACATGTTGATGAAATTGTTTCCTATGAAAAGACTTGATGAAAAACCAGAGATAATGGAGTGGGCATGTACCTGTCTTCCCTCTGCAAGTGCCCTCGACCTCACACACCATTCCAGAAGAGTGCGATAGGAATTGTAGTCCGCTGTAATTGCTTCACGTAAAATGCCTTTGTTTGGCACTGAGATTCGACTATGGTTTTTATTATACCCAACGGAGATTTTAATGGCTTCTGCTTCTTCCTGTGTTGGGTTTTCTCTTGGCCATTCTTCAGGCAGAGCATTGGCAATGGCGGCAGTGCTAAGCGCGATTGATACTTTGGGTTTGATTCGACAACCCACGTTGACAATCATTCGATTAGATATTATTTGATGGGAAAAGAATATTCAATGTAGTTATCACAGGGTTGTTCGTCTGTGAACACCCTGTACCAGATAATTTGGCTTCTTCATGCACTGATATGATATGATTAGGTATGTTGAATGATCATATACTCAATAATATTTTGCGAAAAGCCGTAGGTATAATGCTAATGATGAAACGCGCTGGTTTCAAGATTAGCATGGGCTTTGAATCCGGAATAATATTTTGCGAAAAGCCGTAGGTATAATGCTAATGATGAAACGCGCTGGTTTCAAGATTAGCATGGGCTTTGAATCCGGAGAGGACGATATCTTCCTGAGGAGGCTGAAGAAGCTCAGGGTTTAAGTTACAGTGAGTATACTGACAAAGCCAAACTGTCGTTCATCAATCTATTTTTGCCAAAATCCATAACACCAACGCATCTATAAATCCAACAAATTTTGTGTTGTTAAAATCATGATTCTGAATTCATAAATGGATTCAGCCCTCTCAAAAAGCTAATAAAGGCAATAAGAGCATCTATGCTAACATTTGCTCCTAGAACAAAAATGAAAAAAGAGGAAAGTTAAAAAGAACAAAAACATAGGCGGAGGCAGCGAAGGATACTGGTAAGAAAAGAGCAAAGTTTGTAACAATCTTAGATTACAAAGACATAGGCAACCCATAACAAAAAATAATGTTAAGTTCATCAACACAGTGAACCAACTACAATTGTTTTTTCTCACAATCTCTGTAGTAGTAATCTCAACATTATAGATTACTACTATACATGGAATATATAAGCAATTTGAAAAATAATTCTGCAATAATATCAATGAAAACAATGATTATAATAGCTCCTAAACTGCACAAACTACTTGTGAACAAAAGTTTGTTTTCATGCCATGTGTTGTAGCAATAAATTTAGGAATCTCCATATACAAGTATATGTATAGAACACTTTCATAAGTGTCTGTGTGTAAGGGTATGCTAGTAGGCATATCTTGGGACTCCCAGGAGCCTGAAAGTAACCTCATGCCTTCGGGAAGTGGTGAAATCTGAAAGGACCCAAGACGTTGTGTCTAGGCATCTGTCAGAGTGATTGGGTGACGAACTTCGCAAACCGAGGTCGATCCCATCTTTGAGTCTGTATCATGTTTATAATAATATTGATCATCTGTCTCATTGCTATCTGCTTTATTTTGATGGGCCTTATTGGCAAGTTATGTTTAAAAGAGCAATGTGAAGATTTCTTTGGTGGCTCAAGTGCTTAAAGATTTAATTCTCGAGATCCTGCAGCTTGGTATCAGAGCCAGTTGAGGTGCATTCTCATATTTGTCTGGTATTATCTATTTCTCAGTCTTCAAGAAGCTTTATTTCTGTTACACTGCACATGTTTATGAATGCTTGGTTGAATGCTTTTTAAAACTCCTAAGGAACAAATGTATCTTGTAGTCGGTGGAAATGACCGATGAGGAAATAGTAGCGACCATTAAGGTGTAAGCGTAGTGCGGAGGTCGTAGCAGTAAGGCCCGTGGGAAGGGGAGTAAGTCTACTTGTTGCCCGCAGCGTAGAAGTCAGCCCTCACCTTATTTCAGCATGGATCCTACTATGGATACAGTTCAGCTGACAACACTGGAGTGTCAATCAGCCAATGACGTGGAAGTCTCCTTAGCAGATAGGAGAGTCAGTTCTTTTAATCCATCCACTTCTGATAGTGCAGATGCTTCTTACATAACAATAGATGACCAGGATTCCTCTGCAAATTGGGAATTACCTCAGATCTTACCCAAGGATGTATACAGACTTCGATGGTGGAATTTAACCTCTGCCACCCAAATAAAAGTTTCTAGTATAGATGTCTCCTTTACCGATAACCAAGAACCCATCCATATATCTTTGTTAGATAAATCTCAAATTGATTGGGCAAAGGAACGACAGTTCAAATATGCACACTTTGGTGCTATTAAGCTTGGTTTAGGTCCCTTGGTCCGTCCCCGTCTTCCGGTTTCTTCGTTGTGTTGTATAGTTGACACCCGCCATAATAACTTTTCAGATGCTGTTATTGGTGGCTTTACAGCCCCACTTCATGATGGCCCTGCATTCGGTACTGTCTATCCTCGTTTTTCAGTGAGTCTAGACGACCCTCATATCTATAACATCCTGAAAGCCTACATTCTTCTGAAAGGCTTTGATATGCTGAATGGTTCTAAAATAATCCAACTGAAGGGTGGAGTCTGTGTTAGGTTTGGGAATGATACTTTACCCCAACTTCGTTCTCACGTCCACAAGAGTTCTGCAGACTGCAGCGTGGTGGAAACACCTACTTCTCGTTCTAAAAATGCAACTCCAATTACTTTTAATTGGACAGGAATAAAATATCCGCAGTCTTGGGAGATGAAATATACAGAGCTCAGACATCAGGAAAGGGTTAAAGCACTTATGAATCCAAAACCCTTAGTTTTTGACGAAGCCTCTTCTTCCTTCAGATCTCCTACACAAGAACCTATTCCAAGATTTCAACCGCCATTGATAAAGTCAGCATCATTGTCTTCTTATCATAATGCAAGGCGTCAAGCATTATCTAATCAGTTGTCTCGTCAGTCCTCTGTACATACAAATCCTGTTGTAGAAACATCTGTTAATATTCCTTCTGATAATTCTTCTGAATCATTTTCTGGTTTATCCGATTTTGAACATAGAGGTCAGCATGCAAACTGTCCTGCATGCAATAAAATAAAAGAAAAATTAAAACAAAAAGAGAATCGTTTGTCTCATCATGATTTTCCTGCATTAGGTATGTTTTCCCTACCTAGAGAAAATAGTGCCTCAGAAATAACTATCCAAGGCCAAAAATCCTTCATCCCAGGAAGAAATCTCCCAGAAATACCTTTCAGACAATTCACCTCTGATGGCCAAATCTGTCGTGAGTTTATACCCATAAAATCCTCTGCAGCAGATCAGAGTGTGTCTGATGAAGTTAAACTTGCAAATTGGGGAAATCTTCAGCAATTTTGCACTGCTAAGAATCTAGATGACATGGCAAAAGATATCCTTGTCCTCAAAGCCCATCATGAGAATCAGAAGATCCAATTAGAAAGAGTGTCCACCAAAATAGAACTGTTGGATAATTTGTTACATGATACAACAGAGATAGAGAGAGCAATCAAAGTAGCTTCAGATAAGTTACAAAGGAGAATGCAAGTCCTTGAGGACTTGATAAGAAGCACTCAGGAACTAAAAAAGAAAGAATATCGAGTTCCTGATCATGTATTGAAGCTAGCCACTAAAGGTCATACTAAGTGAGCCTCTCTAGGAGCTTTATCGCTCATCCCTGAAGATGAGAAACCTGAATGGGATTTTGGTGAATCAGACATGAAGAAAGAAAGAATTGCTAATATGATCTCTGAGTTTAAGACCATGAAGCCTGTCTTAGATCCTAAGCACATAGGGAATGTTGATATGATGGCAGCCGAATCTTCCAATCAAAGAATGACTCCAAGAATTGAGTATGATACTCATATGCCAGATGCACAGGGTGTATCTTCTACTCCGAAAGTTTTTACTTTTGGAATAAATAATATGAATAACTTGATTTCCCAGATGCCAGAACAACCTGTCCTAAATATTCAATGTCAGAGTAGAGAAGAGATAAAGAATGCTCTTCAGCTGTTAACACATTAGATATTGTACAAAAAGCAACAAGATCATAATGTCACTGGGCAAATGCTTGGTGCCCAATTGGTTGCTGGTCTTTCAGGCTTAGCCTATGAATGGTGGCGATGGTTACCACAAGAAACTAGGAATGAAATACTTGCTTCAAATGAAGCGGATGAGCAAATTCTCTCTGCCCTTGGGAGAGAATTTTATGGCCCAGAGGACCATGAAGACACAGATCATCTAGCCTCTTTATTTATGACTGCACGCTTATGTGATTTGGGTAAGGCTGATGAATATTTTTGCTATATGCAGAAATTGTTAATTTCCTCTGGTAAATCTGGTGATCCTGCATATTTAAAGCACTACCTTCGTAGTTTTCCAGGCCATGTCCCTGATGCTGTAGAAAGGGCTCTTAAAGAAAAGAATATCCAGCTTCACACACTGTCCTTAGCCCAATTGCAACAGCATATCCTTGAAACTTGGCAAGAACATTGCTTAGAGATAAGAGTAAATAAGGATATCAAAAGGCATCAGAAAATGTTTTCAGCATCCTTCTGTAAAGAAGTTGCTGGGATGCCAGACTGGGGGTGTGGTGCACACAATAGAGGCCATTTTGGCAAGGAATGCCATTGTAAGAAAAAGAAGAAATTTTTTACTTCTGAAAAAAGATATCATCCGGACAAGCCCTATAAGCATAAGTCTAAATTCCGAAACCCTTTCAGAAAGAAAAAATATGCTTTTGGGAAAAAGTATGTCAAACGCAGAAAAGAAAAGGGTTCTGGTGATGTTTGTTTCATTTGTGGAAAGAAAGGACACTGGGCTAGCAAATGTCCTGATCGAAAATCTCGTCCAAGGTTGGCAGCACTCTGTAACACTCTTGATCCAACTTGGTGGGATTTGTGTAAAGTCTCGGCGACGCCTCCTGCGTCTGATGATGAAATTATTTATCTTCCAGATTCTGAGAACTCTTCCTCCTCCTCAGAGTCCGAACCACGTCTTGCTAAATGTGATCCCTCTTTCTCTTCCCCATCTAGTTCAGATTCCGAGAGTGATGCACATTTAGGGGGGTGTGAGCTCCCAGATTTTGATTTCAACTTGTATATGTTTTCTAGAACTATTTCTCCTGTACAGATACAAAAGAAATTGGCTGATATTGATTTACAGTTATCTACAATTCCAGTCTTCCGACATCAAGAAAGAACTGCCTTACGTCAAGAAAAGAAAGCTTTACAGAATCAATTGCAGTCTTTGGAAAAGGGAAAAGAGAAAATTGATTTTAGTTATAATCCCGCAGCCCTTTATCAAGACTATCCTGGAAGTCACAAAGATAGACAATCACACAGGGAAGATAGAGAAAATCTGCTTAGGTTAAAGCTGAAGGAAAAACAAAAGCAAATAAGAGCTCTGGTGAAAGAAGCAGATGATATCAAAAGTGCTCTTACAGCATTGGCATTGGAAAAAGAACAGTCTTCAGAGGAAGAACTATCCAATGAAATTGAGAGAGTTTGTGGACATAATACCCCTGAAGAATCTCCCTCTCCTGAGAAGTCTCCCTCTCCTCAATCCCAGAGTGTTAGTCTGTTAGGAGCGGTTCAAGGTCCTAAATTATTTGTTACTCTCCAGTTCTGCCCAAGCGAGTTTAAAGCCTATTCAGTCCAATGTCTCTTAGATTCTGGATGTCAATTTAACTTGGCTAGAGGTAATGCCATACCCAGTTTTTATTGGGAAAAGACTGAAGAATTCGGGTCAGCTATTCAAGGAACCCCTGTTTATATGAATGGTAAAGTTGATAAGTTTCCTGTCTCATTGTCTGGTCTTAAGTTACCTTTATCTTTGTTAAAAGTAGATTTAATAAAAGAAGATTGTGTGCTTGGTTCTGAGTTCCTGCATAGTGTCAGTCCTTTCTCTGTAAATACGAAAGAAAAGATTTTCAGCTGTACAGTAAATAATAAGTCTGTTTCCCTGCCTCTGAGTTATTCTTCAAATCACCGTTGTAAATCTTTAGCCAATCCTCCTGAGGAATCCAAAAATCTCGCCTCATTGCATAAAATGGAAAGGTGTATCTCTTTTGCAAAACTTCATAGTGAAAAGTTCTTGGCTGGGATTGCTGACAAGCTAAAGAAAGATTGCTGCTCCGATAGTCCAAATGCTTTCTGGACTAGGGAAAAGTATTTTGTGTCCCTACCTTTTGATCCATTGCAAAAGATAAAACCTATGAAGGCTTCAGCAAGATTGATGAGCCCTAGTGAGAGAGAATTCTGTTCTAATGAAATCCAAGATCTCTTGAAGAAAGGGTTAATAGAACCATCTAAAAGTCCATGGGCATGTCGGGCTTTTGTGGTTAACAAGCATTCTGAGCAAAAGAGGGGTAAGCCTCGTCTGGTAGTAAATTTTAAACCCTTGAATGCTGTGCTTCAAAAGATCAGGTACCCTTTACCTGATAAAGCAAGCTTACTTCAGAAAATTAATGGTTGTGCTGTCTTTAGTAAGTTTGATTTAAAATCAGGGTTTTATCAGATTGGGATAGAACAGAAAGATAGATATAAAACTGCCTTTGTTGTTCCTCATGGGCAGTATCAGTGGAAAGTCCTTCCATTTGGCATAAATAATGCACCTTCAGAATTTCAAAAGAGAATGGAAGATATCTTTAGAGATATTCCTTGGCTAGCAGTTTTCATTGATGATATTCTAATCTGTTCCAAAAATCTGCAAGAACATCTAAAGCATTTGCAGAAATTTTATGAGCTAGTCTTCAAGCATGGTTTAGTTTTGTCTGAAAGTAAAATGGAGATAGGAAAAACTGAGATTTAATTTTTGGGTTTACATATCAAGAATGGTCAGGTTGTTTTGCAGAATCATGTCCTCCAGTCCTTTGAACATTTTCCTGATCAAATAACTGACAAAACCCAACTGCAGAGATTCCTTGGTTGCTTAAATTACATCAGACCCTTTTATAAAGGTCAAGCCGCAGATATCCATTGTCTGCAACAAAGGCTTAAGAAGAAGCCAATCCCATGGTCTGAAAAGATGACTTTGGCTGTTCAACAGATAAAAGCCAAAGTAAAGCAACTTCCAGCTCTTAGTCTTCCTCAGGGAGCTGGTAAAATGATAATCGAAACAGATGCTTCTAGTACAACCTGGGGCGGTGTACTTATAGAAGAAATTGATGGCAGATCTAATATCTGTGGTTATGGCTCTGGGTCTTTCAAAGGCGCTGAGCTCAACTATCCTTCAAGCCATAAAGAGATTCTTGCTGTAAAAAAGACAGTGCAGCATTTTATTTTATATATGAAACCAGTAAGATTTGTGGTTAGAACAGACCTCAAAATAATGCCTGGTATTTTTAAGAATGAGAACTTAATGGCTGAGAATAGCAACAGAATTTTAAAATGGTTCTTATGGTTAAGCAATTTTGATTATGACATTGTTTATAAGCCTGGTTATTTAAATTGCTTAGCTGATATGTTGACTCGTGAGACTGTGCAGAAAGAAGTTCCGGGTTTAAATATGTTTTCTGCTGGTCCTTCTGGTTCTTCTGGCTCAGGACAGAATCCTGATTGGATTCCAATGAAGGATAAAATTGTTAATTACAAAGGAAAAACTCCTATGGATGAAAAGGAGTTAGAACTGCGTGCTCCGCCAAAATCCTTGTTCCTTGCCCCTTGGGACCAGGATATTTCTGAAGATGAACGACAACAGCTTCTAGACTATGCAGACAGAGATGAAGCTGAAAAGTATCTCAGTCTTACTCTCATAAGGCAAATTCAAAGCAGTCCTTGTAAACTGCTTATTCTTGAAAGATGGGAGAAACAAGCTTTCTATGGTTTGACGAAAGCTCAAGATCAGCTAGTGAAATGCCGAGAGCT
The DNA here is from genome assembly GCA_027924585.1 of Larix kaempferi. Lineage (NCBI taxonomy): Eukaryota > Viridiplantae > Streptophyta > Pinopsida > Pinales > Pinaceae > Larix > Larix kaempferi. The sequence continues at coordinate 1,209,368 of BSBM01000153.1, forward strand.
TTGGCTTGATGGAAATGAAGAAAAAGATGGCTGGGTCTGGTATGTGGATATTGGTTCCGGGGATTTAACATGGAAATCCTATAACTTGATTCTCCAATTCTGCCGGGAGCAGAAATCTGTTATTATCTGTGCAGACCCTGGAAACATGAGAAATAGGAAATGGTCAGGATGGACCCAAATATTTCTTGATAAATTTTGTCCAAGGCATGAATGGGTTGATAGAAAAGCCAACTTTATCCTCCATCTCGAAGCAGATATGCAAGCTGTTGATCAGGCAAACCAATGGTTCAAATTCTTGCTGAGACACCATGGTGGTCGATATACTCCCTTGGAACATTATATAACTGTCACACAAAAGTTTATAAAAAGAGACAGTCAAGGACGAAGGTTAGATGCTAAAGTCCATCGGAAAAATCTGCCTCTTAATTATAGGGTTGAGTCTAATTTTGCTTCTGAATTTTTGTTCGGCCCTAATGAAGCACTAAAAGGTTCAGACGTAGATCAGTGTTTTGGAGAAAAGCTTTATCCAGATATGTTTGATGATGAACCTGAAAATGAATATTGGCAATTTCCTGAAACTCAGCCTGATTACATTGAGCAAGAGCTTGTTCGCAGAGAAATTGAAGAAAGCAATTATGACGATGGCATCCTTGATTGCGTCTGTGGTGGTGTTCCAGGTCCAGATGGCGAGACACACTGTGTCTGTGGTTCCGGCTGAAGTTCTGAAATGTTTCCCGTTGACTGTTTCCGGGAATGAAGCCAGTCGGTCCGATGTTACTTTATTTTGTAAATATTCTGTTCTTTATGGAAGCCGTTGGTGGGCCTCTCCTTTTTATTTTGTTGGCCATGTTTGAGCCTCGGAATAATTACTGTTCTCCGAGTTGCATGTAATAAGTAATGGTCTTAATCTTGTCGGCCACAAGCATTTGTTTTTAATGGTTGTCAGTGTCGGTAGTACCGGGTCCCCACATGGCTCTGCCTGATGAAGGGATGAGATAACATCGTGCGGTCCCACGATGCCCCGGGAATCCAGTTAGTGCGCTCCTTTAGACTGGATGGTGTAAGTTCTAAGTGACCGGATGACCGGCTTTAGAATTATAAATAAGAGGTTGTAGAATTCATTTGGGCATCGAGTCGAGTCGCATGAGCAAGTATTCCGCTCTGCAAGTAAGTCGTCTGAGAAAGTAGTCCGCTCGACAGTCTAGGGTGTGAGAGCCGAAGCTCGTATGCTCTGCAACTTGCCCACAATGGTATAAGATTGCACCAGAAAAGCTAAGACTCGCTCTGTAAAAAGTGTCTGTGTGTAAGGGTATGCTAGTAGGCATATCTTGGGACTCCCAGGAGCCTGAAAGTAACCTCATGCCTTCGGGAAGTGGTGAAATCTGAAAGGACCCAAGACGTTGTGTCTAGGCATCTGTCAGAGTGATTGGGTGACGAACTTCGCAAACCGAGGTCGATCCCATCTTTGAGTCTGTATCATGTTTATAATAATATTGATCATCTGTCTCATTGCTATCTGCTTTATTTTGATGGGCCTTATTGGCAAGTTATGTTTAAAAGAGCAATGTGAAGATTTCTTTGGTGGCTCAAGTGCTTAAAGATTTAGAACACTTTCATAGACCAGCTCTTGATAGTGCCACAATCTAAGTTGTAAATGAATCTTCGTTATGCTTGCTTCAAGAATGGAAGATACAGTGGGAGACCCAAATATGTTTCTTTCTTCTCATTGAGGATTTCAAGCCCACAATAAAAACTTTACATCCTTCTCAATCATGTAAAGGCGAATAGACCTGTCACTACATGAACTAATCTTCTGAAAATTACTAATAAACCAAGGAAAGTAACTGGTTATCAATGACTCTCATTGCATCAAGGATTCACATGTCTTCTGACAATATAGATAGTTCACAACAAAGCACAATAAAAATGTAGACTTACAACACAATAGGAGTGGTGAATCTTCGTTATACTTGCTTCAAAAATGGAAGATACAGTGGGAAACCCAGATGTGTTTCTTTCTTCTCCTTGATGATTTCGAGTCCACAATAAAAAATTTACATGCTTCTCAACCATGTAAAGGTGAACAGACCTGTCACTACATGAATTAATCTTCTGAAAATCACTAATACACACCTTATGCCCAAGAGCTTAGCTGGTTGGAAAGATTAAGGTCTGGACCGAGAACTTGCCATTAAGTGTATTTTCCAATATTGATCGAAGTAAGAATTGTTGTAACTATACCCTGAGGCCTGCTTCCAGGTAGAGAGACTCTTCACCTAGATTATTCTTTGTAGCAATGATAGCTGCTAAATACATCCTTCTTGCCTGCTCAAGGTATTCTTCCTCTTTCTTGTATGGTTGAGTGGATGCCAAATGGTGATCATGCTCTATCACATTCTGCAAATCCAACCCAAACCCAAGGTCCCATTAATCAAAGAGCTGTGCAGATATTGCAGTATCCTTTCCATAAGATTGTGGGGATGGGCAACAAATATATAGAAGAGATCAACTTAAAATACAAGTATATGTACTGCATTCCATATCTACCATTAAGAATGGAAAAACAATAAGAGATCATGATCATGTAGGTATTGAAGTTTTACCATATAGGAGCTATTTAAATGTGAATCTTGAGATGAGAAGTTGGGATCAACATCCAGATATTCAGGAGATTGGACTCCTTGCATACAACTGGTTGCAGCCTTTTTTTTGCAGCTTGAAAGAATGAAATGAAAGCAGCAATCTGGCATCGCAATCCACTTAAATCCTCCTCAAGCGCATGCAGTTTCCAACCGGATGCCTTTGAATCCTCTTCAACCTTCTTCAAAAGCGACCTAACATCGGCAAGCTCATTCTGTGTTTGGACAATTGTTACATAAGAAGATATCAGTGGGGAGATTTTAAGTTTGTAACAATCTACATATAATTTTCATCAATAAATCTTGAAGGAAATAAAAAATCATTGCATCTTGAGGTATGGGAACATGTGAGTGTAAACATGGCAGAGTTTTCTTCTCTCGAAAGATTGGGCTTGATATAATAATATATCAAGAAGATACATGACGCGTTCTAAAGACATTCTGAAAGGCTTAGCAATTGACTCAAACGGTGCAATGACTAATATGATAGAGAGCACAATAAATAGTTTGCTAATAATAGTAATATTACTTTGTCACATAATAAAATATGCATCCATTATCCATGTATTGGTGTAACAGGTTATGAAATATTTATTTTAATAACTTAATAAGTGGTTTCATCATCTTCTCTAGTATTTAACCACCAAAAACGCATGACAAAGTCATTAAAATTAGAGAGGATGTTTAGCACACTATGAAATACAAATAATTTGCAAAATCAAAACATCGAATTTAATTGAAGAGGAAGCACATAGATAGACTTCGCATGGGGAAAAGAAAATACTCCATCAAGCTTTGAAGTTTCAATGCTCCTATGAAGGATAGGATACTTGTAATAACTTGAGCACAATTCTAATTGTGATGTTGATTCCTGAATAATTAAAACTTGAATGTTAGTACTTCTATGATCAATGAGAAAAATGGCATAGAAGAAACTGCAAAGCTCATTCTAGTCCAAGAAATAATTGTTATTGTATTTTTTGGATACTTTATGTTTACGTAAAGATTTGGTTGAGTCTATATAATGCTTCAATAGTGATGTAACTTATCAAAATAAATCTGACCGATTGTTTATAAACAAGGAAAAAGTATAGCTTCTTATAGGATTTTAATATTTTTCCTCAATTTGTCATAGTAGTACAAAAAGTTTATGGATGAGTCAAAGATGGCAACAAGAGTTTTGATGCATACACTTGAGCGATAGGATAATGCACGTACATGTGAACAGGAAGAGAATATACAATGCATGGCTAAAGTACATGCACGCATGAGGATAAGTCTTGATGAAGATATAGCAACATGCTAATGTATAGAATCCATTGGTGCATGCAATGACCATTTTTGCATGATCATAATAATGAAGTGGAAAAGATAACAATAGAGTTGCATGAAGATTAGTTTGGATAAGGACTCTTCTAGTTAATGATAAGTTGTATAAATAAGTTAGTTATCTCATCAGTTGATCATAATGAGTGGGAACTCCATTTAAAGAGGATGTGATCTACTTTTGAAGCAGGGAAAAAGAGATGGTTGTAAGGAAGAACTTAATTCATACAGGTGTTTTCAAAGTTTCAATGCTTCTTCGAGATTTGATTTGATTCTATGTTATGAGCTGAATTTTCTCTCTTATTACGTTAATGTGTTATTTCTGTTTAGTCACAAATTAAAATATATATATAGGTTAAGGCTTATGATAGAATATATATGCAGTAGTTCATAGCACTGCATCAAGTTTAGTTTCATGTGCACTCCACAATAAGGAAGTTGGGAATATTCACAAACTAAATGGAAATAGTAGTACTACACATGATAAGAAAGTACAAAAAGTGATATTGATATCTGTGGCAGCAATGCATGATTTTTGTCCAGCACATTGTAGAACTGCTATCAAGATTTTACTATCTCTTATAGCAAGAAGAAAATAACTCACCCTTATAGCTAAAATTTTCAGTCGTCTTCAGTGGACCTACTTCAGCCAACCCAACACATGAGTTAAGACTGGCATTTTTTGTTTCCAAAAAATAATACCCTATGGCAGTCATGATGGTCATGCTGGATGCCATAATCACTGACATTGTGTAGGCGAGGGTTGTAACCATTGCTGGACCTTTCCCTGTCTTCACCTGATCCAGAGCATTCATGATCAACTTTCTCAAGGGACCCAGTTTTATCATCAGAAGCAGTGCCACTACCCCCTCAACAAACACCACAAGAAACAGTAACTGGATCATCTCCTAAGCCCCTTCTTAAACCCGCAGCAAATAGATAGATAGATATGCACACAAAGAATACCTCCTTACGCCCAAAAAACCGGGCTCCAAAGAATTCGCGTCTATATTTTGGTATATACTCAAGTGATACACCAAACTGACTTCTAGATTCGTTTCTTCTACAGAATTGAATCAATCACCATTTACGTTGCACAACAAAACCGACATGGGATTCTAGGTAGTGACAAAGTAGGCTCATGATGTTTGCAATCCTTTTCAACGGATCCTAACAGGTGGGTGGACCCTAATGCTTAGAAAGTCTCAATGATATCCGAATCCCAGATTCCCAACTTACCCTCAAATCCTACAAGAAAGTAAATGGAAGTGAATAGGGACCTTTGGGGTGGTAAAAAAGCAGAGTAGAGGACCCACATTTATACTTTTGATCTGGGTAACACCCGTGTCACCTTAAACACAGACAAATGCTTAACCATGTTATATTGGATTACAAGTGCTAGGTTGATAGATGGATTGCCCCTGTTGTTGTTGATTTAAGGTTGTTTTGTTCGCTCATTTTGCATACACTTCTACACCGGTACATTCATATTAAGATTCCTTCGCCACCGATAAACAAAAATTCTTCATATTCACATCCATTTGCATTCCTTTGCCACTGACAAACAAATCTTCACTCACTTGAGTTTTTCCATCAACGTGTTGGGCTGCGTTGGGATCATTTTCATAGTGTAGGTATAATAAATTAAATGGAAAAGCCGGGCTGTGCTCTCGCAAAGCTCACAGTGAGTAATCAAGAAATTATTTTTTTCCCATCATAGTTTCCATTTCAATGATGTTATTCTAGTGTGCAGAGAAAAAGACACCTATCTCGAATATGCTTCACTAAAGCATATCTGGTTGCTACATGCGGTGGCTGTTGTAGTTGTAGAGGGTCCTGTTCCACCATTATATGGAAGTAGTCCTAATGATAAAGATGTTTTCACAGAGGAATGATTAGTCAGACAACAAGTAAATGAGAATAAGATGGATCCAAATTTTGTTTTCCAAGTCTGTGGCCCTATCATGACATTCCCTGGTATAAGGAGTGTGGCTTCCCATCATGTTGTAAAGGTACATAACACACAAGAATGGCATTGGATAATTTTGTGATTTATTCTCAATTTACTTACATGATTGAACATCATTGAATTGAACAGTAGGATTTTCTGCAAACAAATGAAAGAAAAAACTTGTGCATCGCTTTTGCGAAAGCACAAACAACTTTACCATTCAAAGTCTCATAAGGTGTTCATATATAGAACATGGAAATTCAGAAACCTTTGTCTCTCATACTATCCCATGTCACATGTGACAAAGAATGTATCTAAGATTAGATGATGAAATCAAAAGGGGAAGTACATGACATTCTAGAAATGTAATGACCCTTTTTCAAAATTTATTAAAATGCCCAATTTTCCACTTTTTTTCCCAATTTCGACCTTTGACTAGTTTTACTGTTTTGGCCTTCAAATAAACCCAAATGCTCCCAAATATTATGTATGAGTGTATGAATGGTATTTAGACTTGAATATGAGGTTCAGGGATGTTTTACGGTCCTCCAAAGACTTCAGAAAACTTGATTTATATTCTGACCAATATATGCAATTTTGACTAGTAATTTGTGTATCAAATCCCCCCGGGGTAACACTGAAAATGGCCTCTCAAATGCCTCTAAACTCCCTCGAATTTCTTAATAGAGGTATGTAATGTGTTAATCATGTTATTAAGGTCTCATATGCACCATTTATGGATTATTGCAACTTTTCTCACCTCTCCCATTCAACTGCAAAAATCCCCAATTCGACCCTTGGGGAAATGACACTATTTTACCTTCCAATACAACTAAACTGAATAAAAATGATTCAAATGCTCAAGTACAGTACATGAAACTTGTACAAGACATCCATGGCATTATATTGATCACAAATATATCAGATAATCATCCATCCATTCGAAATAATCAACATTACAGTGTCATACATCAATGCATTGGGGAAATGGACATTGTTTGCTCATTAATCAATATTTTTGCATACAATCAGTGGGTATTTCGACCTGAGACTTCCTGAATATGAATAAAAGAGGATATGAAGCTATTACAATCAGAAAATATCATATTAAGCTCTCCCAATTAGTACAAGAGCTCACCCAAAGCGCAATCCCTCAAGGAGCATGAATATGCCTTCAAAACTAGAAATGGTGGAGAAGAAGTGTTGCACTAAAAAAAACCATGAAACTTCCTATAGCTTCTACCTTCAAATACAAACTCCATTAAAGCACCATGAAATTTCTGAGTGGCCTCTCCAAACACCAACTTGGATGGGAATCTTTCACCCTCGAAATTGGCTAAGGCAAGAAACTAATCATCCACTAGCTCTCTCTTCACAAATGCAATTTTTCTCAAATCATCAAAATCCATTCTCCTACTTGATTTCTACATTTAATAACCTACATTAGCCTTATAAGGGTCGGAATCCTCTCAATACATTCAATAGATTTCTATTTAGGAAATATTCCACATTTGCCACTTGTCTCCTGGTTCCAACCTTCCATCTTCTCCCAAATTCGATTTTGAGTCTCTTTGGCTTCTCCAACTCCCATGAGCATCTTCCTTGAGCCTATTTTTTGGGCTAACATGTCATAGTGGTCATATGTCAGAGGTCAGGTCTACAATTTGTCATAGTTGTCATAGATGCTCCATCATTGGTGTCATAGGGGCGAGGGAATCTAGCCCCAAGTGTTCACAAACTCCCAATTTGACTCTTTATCTTCCATGGAGGTTACCAATCCTTCCCAATTCGATCTAAGATGCTCAATGACATGTGTTATGACTTACCAACTCACCTAAGAGTGTTCATATTCCCATTAATTCGAATTTGCAAGAGAGAGATACCATGTATTGTGAAAAATCAAGCTAGTGTGGGTCCCACATCCTCCATATGTCTCCAAAACCATTTGCCACCTAGGATTTCTCTTGAATTTCTTTATTCACTCTATTTATTAAATACTTGAACCCTTCTAATGTCTAAACATCATTTATTAGCTTCCTTATTACCATTCCATATGTGCCCATCCAACCTAGGAAACTAGTAGGATTGATGGGATTGTCTTACTATGAAATTATTTGAATGGAGACATTACAGGAAAGCCATATTCACATCTTTGAAGAAAAAAAGATCAATTGACCTGATCATTGCAGGAAACATAAATTGCAATTTGTAGCCCATTTATTATGAGCTTCAATGCCATATATTATATGCATATCTTGCACACAAAGCTTGCCCGTGATGATTGCAATATTGCACAAGAACCATAATTAGTGACTGATTATGCAATCTACATAGTATATTGCTCTTCTTTACAAGATAAAATTTTCGATATTCAACATGCATTCAACAAATCTCAAAATATGCATTTCAAATTTTTGGTTCTAGGTTTAAAACTGGAAGCTCATTCCAGAGAATAAATGCTTTTGATGTTCAGAATGAAAAATGAATGTTACTTTAAAATTTTGGACAGGTTTATGTATATTTTTAAATTAGAAAAGCTCATGTTTTTTGTATATTTTTAAATTTGAAAAGCTCAGGTTTTTGTATCTATAAATGCCTACTTTCCATATTTTAGTCAAACTCTATTATTTCGTTCCATATTTTTCCCATTTTCGAACCTTGCTACTATGATCAGGATTTATGACCAATGCATTGAGATCCAAGTATTGATACTTTAAAAGTAATTGACAACTTCCAACGCCTGGGACATCAACCATAGACCAAAGTCAGGACACATGTACCCTCAGTGTCAGACATGCAAGGGATACGCCTTCCTGGAGTGCCCTAATCAGGGCGTGTGTCCCATGAAAATCCAACAGTAGGATCATGAACATCTCTAATGTATAGGTGTCCTAAAATGAGACATGGGTCACGTGACCAAAACAGAGAATGTCCTGTGACTTATAAAGGTACTGTGTTTACGTGGTGGTTGTTGTCCTTGCTTATGCTATTTTTGGATGGAAAGCTCTGGCAGCTATAAGCCTAAGAGATATTAATATAACTATGTATCATTTCAGTAACTATAGAGTGAATAACTTATTTTTTCTATTGTCGCAGCCTTGAGCAAGATATAAAAATACCAGAAAAGATCCCTCACATCACATAGAAAACCGAATGCCCTTCCTTGCTCGGGCCACTTGTGATTGACATGTGGCAACAAGCCACCGGGCCTTAGGCTTTATATATATATATTGACTGAACAAAAACCTTCAAGCACCAAAATTACTTACTATGTATAAAAACGCTCGTTACCCGTATCAAATAGCTATCAATTTGTTCCTTTGTATAGGCCTTACCAATCTTATTATTCATTGATTCACCTGCCAGAATGGAATGAATCCTATTTGTTTGAAACGACATTGAACTTGCTGAACACGAGGTGAGCAACAGCCTCAGACTTCCTTCAGAAAAAAAAAAATATATGGATTTCACGCCAATGAAATGAAGAGTTATATTTTGCTCTGATAAATAAATAAATAAATAGCTCTTACTGACCTGAAGAAGGCTGGTTGCATTGTGATATAAGCATATGTACAAGCATGCTTTGAAAATATGTTTTTTGATATGATCTACTTGTAACTTCTCTCGTGTGATTAGTCATCAATCGTGCATGATAGAGACACCTTTAACTAAACATCTCATGCTTTTTGTCTTTTCCTTCACATACCACGACGTGGGAGTATCAAGTCGCCCTTTCTGCCATGATGTATCAAATCCCCCCTTAATGTATGTATATAGTTCCAAAATGAGCACATGTATTATTCTTATGCCCAGACTCGCCACATAATGCATGAGTATTAGTCGATAATCTAGCTCTTTATCTTATTGTGTTGCCACCTATGATCTTCATGCACTATACTAAGGCGGTTGATTTTCATTTAAATCGTTGGTGTATTCATTGCTATAGCAACTTGGCAGTAGTAGTCACATTCAACGCCCTCACATATCACACTTGTCTTTAAACAGTTCATTGTGCAAAATTTCTGGTGTCATCCACTCAGGAGTTCCAGCAGCAATTGGATCCTTTATAGGAAGGTCCCGTCATAATCCGGGACAGCCCAAAGTCACAGATATCGCATGCGGCTTAACGGTGAAAACTTGCAGGATAAAACAAAGATCTGGAAATAATCTGGCTGAAGGTGTAAGTTACTGCAGCTATATGTACTATTTTCCCAAGAGCAGGAAACGACGAGGATGATTAAATTGATGATTCAATTTGGAAAGCAGTTTTTCAACGGGCCTAATTTATGTGGGCAATTTCACAATGGAGGTTTCATTTCCCTGGCACATTTGCAGGAGTTCTATAGGCGAAAAAGATTGAATTGTTTCTTCTCAACTGCATGTTCAAAGATAGCTATGACAGATCTCAAGCTTCACCTAGAACGTCTCGAATACGTGAAGGTTTCCAGGCTAAAGAAAATTAGCATTCATGTGGCAGATCTTGAAGACGCGGAATAAGGGCAGCCTCAACGATTCAATGTGTCCATCCGTTGTGACGATAACCAAGGGTCTTTGCAGAACTGTGAACTCAAACACATTTTTTGTGCAAAAGATTATTTTCAGGTACAACCCTAATCCCTAGCTTCATTGATTAAGGGAAAATCCTTTTCATAATAGTGCTAAATTTGTTCAATTAATTAGAAGTAGCATGAACCAACAAAATGCAGGTGTTAGATGTAGATAGGGGAGAAACAGAAAATGAACTTTAGAGAGCCTACCGAAGCATATGTTAATTTCATAATGGAGGTTTCATTTCCCTAGCACATTTGTAGGAGTTCTACAGGAGAAAAAGACTAAATTGTTTCTTCTCAATTGCATGTTCAAATATAGCTGTGATAGATCAATGTCATGCTCACTGCAATCAGTTATAAGCATAGATTTGCAGTGAAACTCATAGAGACAGATGACGTCTTTCCTATCCAGTGAATGGTTTGCTGGCTGCAAACTATGGACGGAGGCTCAGGCAGGAGAGGTAGAAGGGGGTTTTAACAATAGAAACCAAAATTGAAATCAAATCGAAGGATTAAGGTACTAATGGGAGGTTCAGTGCATGGTGCAACAATGGACAAAAGCTCAAGTGGAGGAGGTAGAAGGGGATGGAAGCAATGGTTACACACAATGGAAAAATATTTACAGGTACTCTAGCTTTTCTCAGTATTCACTTGCAAGAATTGTAGAGGCTGGTGTGCATAATCCTAAGGCAGGAATTTATATTTTATACCATGTGCTTTGCAATCCGTTGATGAAGCTTATGGGCTACGCACAGTGCATCAGACGCTAACCCCAAAGGCCGCGAGCATCTTGAATCATTCCATAGCAGAAGCTTGTGGCTGTGAGAACTGCCAAACGATTCCTCTACATGTTGTTGTGACGTTGTTGACAGACCCTAGTAGCATCTGCGCTGGGCAAACAAAAACCAACGAGAAGCATAACCATCCACATGGCAGCATTCCATTCGCTCTATGAGCGAGGAATCTAGCCAACGTGGATGGTTATGATTCTCCACGGTGAAACGCCTATGGTGTAATTATAGAAGATCATCTATATTATAGGAATTTAAACACTATTATTTTGAATTTTAAGAATTCCTTCAAAACTTCTTTTGCTCAAATTTGGAAAAAACCATGGAAAATGGTTGAAATGGCCTTTAAGCTATGTGAATATTTCTTCTCCACTTAATACCCTATGATAATAACAATAATTTAATTAAAGGTTAGTACCTAGTCACACATCAACTCTATTTGTTGCATTGAGAGTAGAGAGGTGCTCTACAACCCAGTATGGGAATGTAATGTAATGGCGTCACCTTATGTACCAAAAATAAAAAGTAATCAAAAGAATTTATGTTGGCTCATAAAATAAAAAATGAAAACGAAATAAAAAATAATTAAAAAAATCCATATCCGCTCAATTTTTTTTTTTAAGTCATTAAAAAATAACACCTCAAAAAATTGGATGCCTCTAAGTGCTTGATAGATCCACGTTTAGAATGGATCTTAGAACGAACAATCTAATGCAAGGGTGTGATGTTCTTACATGTGTTTTGGGTGTATAACAATTGTGAAAAGAAAATGGTTTATAAGGAATTTATGCACCAAATGTTTTATTGAGTTAGAAGATAGTTTTGAAATGTAAGATTTGGAGTGATGTTGCATAATCATCCTTCACTCAAACACCCACATTCTCTATTTGTATGTTGAAATTGTGTTTTACATAATATCTACCTATTTTTATTGTTCGATTATGTTTCACATAACATCTGCATACTATGTCTATGATGTTTTTGTCCTGCATTGCACCACTGGCTTTATCAATTCAAATGTTGGGTTTAAGGTGCAACCCTTGCTCTGCCAATTTGGATGTTGGCTTAGGTGCAAGCCCTACTTTGCCAATTTGGATGCTCTCTTTGGAGTGCAAGTCCTCACTTTGGTATTATCATCAATGATTTCAATGCCACACCGTGTGTTTCATCTTTGGCTTGTAGTTGTAGTGTGAAGGTTAGATTGGCACACCACACTACCACAAGGATGAAGAATGGAGTGGAGTCACCATTTGGATTTTTAGCAAAACTGAAAAACATTTGGTCGGGGAAGGGAGGAGAGGAAGGAAAGGGAGAATGAGAGAATGTAAGTGCATTAAGGTCATATAAGGATGTGGATTAATTTGGGTTCAAAGACAAGTAGTAAATATCGATCAATTAACAAAGGAAACACACTAACTAGGGTTAATTACTAGTCTTCTTTTGTGAGCTAATTAACCAAATTGTTCAAAAATGAAAAAGAGGAGAAAAGGGAGAAACTCACTCGAAAAAATGTTGTTGTAGGTGGGTACATTGGTTAGGTTGAATATGAGTGATGCAATAGGTTCCAAGAGTGTTGCTCGACTTGAACAAACATGTGCACACTGTTATGTCTACCTACGAAATAGTGTTAATTCTGATCTACAAAGCAATGCAATATAACACCATGTGGAGATGCATGGAGGTGTGTTTGAGGTGTGCTTGCATTTTTTGTCATCTTTCTCTATATTGTATATGTCAATGCCTTTTTCTTCTTTGTTAAATTAAGCCACACAATGCTTTCCATTCCCATCCAACTTTGATAACTCTAGTTCTACCCTTATTAGGTATGCAAAAATTGGTGAATTTTTATAGGTGGAGAATGGTTAGTGATCACTAATCCATTTGACTTAGGCATGCTCAATCATGGATTAATAATACTTGGAGAACTTAGTTGTACTTGAAGAACTTGGTTGTAGGTTGGTTATATGTAGAGAATTAGCACTAGTTGAGAGGCTTGTTATGAGTGCCTTTAGTTCATGTATATTTTTTCTTTAGTTCATCACAATTCATTCTTAACATGTCCTTTAAGTTCAATTTTCTCTTGCTTCAACACATTATGGTTTTCATCAACATTCTCCCTGAGTTTATCTTGTTCCTCAATGACCTATTTGTAGTGAGCATCTATCTTATTGCAATGTTTTTCTAATATGTCCAATTTGGAGTTAGTATCTACCATTTTCCTAGTTAGTAGAGAAGTATTTTATGCTCAATTTTGACAAAACTGATTAATTGTTGTATGAGTTAGCTTAAGTCTATAGAGCAATCCAATGCCATTAATGTCAAGTTGAGTTGTATGGAACATTGATGTATGGAAGTGATGGTATACACTATGTTGATTAAATGGTATACGATGACAATTTCCTTTGGCAATTGTACGACAAGTGAGATTTGATTGTACAATATCATGTCATCACAAAGTATGGATTGTGGAATTGTGATTATAATGAATTGTAGTGCACAATTGTCAAATTGTATGACAACAACAGTAGTAGATAAGAAAGGCAATTGTTTGGAAATTGTACATAAATCATATGGAACAATAGCAGTCACACAAAAGGAAGATGACTATATGAGGATGAAAATTGAAGTGTAATATGATGGTGGATAGAGTGATGAGGACGACTAGCAAATGGCACAATGGTCTTTACAATGGTGGATGGTATTCATATGGTAGTGGTAAAACTTAGACTAAAACCTACTCAAATACCAATTGAATACACACACACATGTTCAATGAATAAAATAATGATGATGACATTTATAACTAGCCATTGCCCCAAAAAGGTGCAATAATATGCCGATAGGTTTTTGTTGGAGGGTGAAATGGCTGAAAAATGAAACTAAAATCGAATGTGGTTGTTTCAGGAATGTTAATAACGTTCATGTCAACTAATCATATACTTGTCCAATAAGCAACCTCCAACCAAGTTGTTGGAAAAACTTCAATTTCATTAAACTTGGACTTATTAGGCAAAATTTGGACTAAGAAAATGTGAATTTAGACTTTGAAAGTGTCAATATCAACCTTTCTAAAGTGAAAAATTAGGTTCTGAAAGTGGAAACATTGGATTTGAAGTGTGTTTTTATATTCGAATAGTGTGTTTTTTTACTACTTATGAACCCTAAAATTGCATTTTTTTATTATGAACTATGAATTTCAATTCAAAAAGTGTGAATTCCAAATCAAAAAATGCAAATTTTGATTTGAAAAGTGTGAATTTCAAATAAAAAAATGCAAATTTTGATTTGAAAAGTGCAATTTTCATTTGGAAATTTGCAACCTTTTAAGGTGAAAAGTGTAATGTCTATAATATTCAGTCCTTGTTTGAATAGAAAGTTTATCAGTTCTTATTTATTTTTTGATACAGTATCAAGCATATCTATCTTTTTACATAAATAATTTTAATAGTTTCCAAATGAGGCAGGAATTCTCTATGTAATTTGTATAGGCACAACTTATTTACACAGTACTAACCAGTAAATGGTGTATTCTGCATCACAGTAGTAATTTTCCTCAAATTCCTAGAGGCTCATCTATGTTCCAGATGCTCGACTTTTGCTCGCCCATCCAGGTTGATAGAATAACTAGAAAGATTGTAACAAAATATAAATTTGTTGGGATAAGATCGCATCAAACGATATCCGTAGGAACATCCATCCCACTCTCGACACTATGCCACATATGTTCTCATTGTGCCTTAACTGTTGCAAGTACCTTATTGTTTATTTTAATTTTTTCTCTTGTCCATCCTAGCCTTGGTGACCATGCCCATATGATGTTATTTACATCGATCATCATATTTTCTTCGGCACCAACAACCCATTGTTGCTTTCTATTTAAGCAATTTTTGTACAAGACCTTCATATCCTTCGATGCTCCTATTTGCTTCCACCAGTGCACCTCTACTTTGTTAGACCCGAGAGTATTAGCATCTGAATCCCAATAAATATTACCAATTTCCCTACCCAACCATGTTGCACAATCTGGCTCTGGTGATTGCACAATGACTATTTTCCCCTTTACAACATCTACTCTTGGAATGAATTCATCTCTAGGCTTGTTGCATACTGGTCCAACATAGAAATCCTGCAAAGTAAGAACATTTTCCTTCAAATAGCCATCCATAATTTCATGTTCAGATCTTAAAGGTTCACTACTATGAATATCATGGCTTGTCGATGGCCAAAAGTTAGTTGCTGACTGATCAACACTCTCGAAGGGACTATCCAAATCTTTATATAAAACCTCCCAATAATTTAACTTGGGACGCCAAAACTGTTCACCTCCCTTCTCAATCCCTCGATTCCAGAATGAAATATATGTTTCTATTCCTTTTTTTATTTCGTTAATGTCTGAAGGTCTTTTTGATTGCAGATTTAATAACCTAGGTTGCCCCACCAGAAAGTCTGTGCTACCATCTGGAAATAACTGACACAGATGAATCGTAGATAAGCAAGCTTCAGACTGAAGTGATGCCCTCCATTGCATGATTGGAATGTTATCTATGAGTTGAAATTTAAAAAACTGGCATTTTTTTATACCGATGATTTAGGCATTTCCATCCAAAAGGTGGGGTTTCACAAAACTCTTAAAATCATAAACTTCATCAATTAGATAAGGGACATAGAAATTTTGATCTTCACATGTCCTATACGTATCCATAATTTCTGAGAGTGAAAATATGTCCTTTCGCATTAGCTTTACTAATAACCTTCCATACATTCCATCTATGTCTTCATGGGTGTGTCCAACCGGGAGGAATCCAACTTCAACTATCTTGAACACTCTCCTTGTTGTTAAAATATTTACAAATTCAAATACAAAGCGGTTTTTGTTATCTCTTGAACAATTATCCATTTGCAACAACAATATGGGTGGTAATTTTCTATTTGGCATGCATTGATTAGTACCATCAACACACAATATATCATGTTGCATTACATTTTGTCTGTATATCACACACTTTTCATATGACTTTGATTGCAATAGAGCATCATGCAATTGGTGCTTAGATGTTCCGCCTTTGTAGAGAAAATCACCATATTTATCAACCATTGGTTCTTCAAGATGCTTCAAGCATTTAGCCAGGGATGTCACAATGAAATTCGATCCCATCTCTAAAAATGAGAGGCTAAAATGGGAAAAAACCCTAGTCTTGTGCCCATGAGTCAACATTCGAGTCAATGATATGGGAAGATTCATAACATTACTAAAAGCTTTTTCCTTCTTACCCATCCTTGGAATGGAAGTATTTGACTTATCCATTTTGTCATGAACAATACTCAGAAAAGTATTTGGATTTTTTTGTGAAGCTAATCTATGATAATAATATACTTGGTGACAACTTGCGATATATTTATTATGAGTTGCTTGATGTCCTAGCAACCTTTCCACCTCAATTAGATTAGTGGTCCCCTTAAGCCTATCATGTATTGTAATTCACTCAGTACACCTTGCAAAGGAGTTTGATTTATAAATTTTAACATCTCAAAAATATTCTCTCATCACCTTGCTAAAGGAGGATTGTGATACTGGAGGCAAACCAATACTTTCGATTTCTTCATTTTCCATTTTTCGCAGCAAACCATGGGACATATTAGATGGCAATAATTTGAAGTTTGTCCTTGTTCCATCCTCACTGATTAATCGTGTAAGATGTGGATATTTGTCTGAATTCTCTTCTACAATTTTATTAATAGTAGTTACCAATGCAACAATGTTTGCCCTAGATTTTTCCAAGCCACTGTTACCATGCACAACTCTCACATCACCATTCAAGAACATGCTTTTATAATTGTAGAAAGCTATCCCATGGCATTTATACCATGCATTTTGATAGATGTCTATTGTGTCTAATCTCATTGTAAACATGCTTCTTTTTCTGTCTTCTCCTTCTTTGGCCATAGGATCATTTGGTCTGATAGAATTTATAACATACTGTCTTCTTGAATTTCCATTCATACTATAAAATTTATTCACACATTCAACTATCGATTGAAGTGAAATTTTTGATATACAAAGATTTGAGCAACAATGTTCAGTGACAATTTTTTAAAGGAATGCACCTTGATCAATTCCAAGCCTGTAAGGTACCAAGCTTGAATTTCTTTTAGAAATTTTAGTTCCAGCTTTCTGCTTTATGGAATTGTATGGCCTTGTTACATTACCTTTAACATCTGTATATTCACAATGGGGAGTACCTGGAAGGACCATCTACAAAGGACAGTCTTCAAAAATATTCCAAATGTTGACCATGTCTTCGTTTATGTTCTTTTTTAGTATAACATCGAAAGGAACATCATTGAGGTCAAGCAAATTGTTTGCAGGCCATTTTACAAGAGAGGCTTCAAATACACCACAATCCTCACAATTGCAGAAGACTTTATGAACTAAAATACCAAACTCACCAAAATCTAGTGGTTTGAATTGTACAATGTCTCCTTCAAAAACACTTGACACTATTCCCTGAGCAACTTAATGTGGCTTTAAATAGCATTGATGTATCAAATTAACTTTCTCTCCCACAAACTTGATATTGTAATTTTCTCTTAATACTTTCAAAGTAGTTTCATAATGATTATTGTTGAAATTGTTTTCCACAAAATGCAATTTTTATGTATTAAAATTTATCATTCTTTTAATCGGTCATACAACAAAACCTCCACTGCTTAACCCTGGACAACATGCCATACAAGAAAACAACACTGCGTCCACCAGAATACCAAAGGATAAGTCACCCAAAAACGTTCCCCCAACCAAATTAGTCCCACTCACATTTGTTACAAAACCTATGGAAATGCAATCCTTGCATTCTAAATTCTTATGTAACAACTTAAATTTTCTCATAATAAAAGAAGGATTATTCTCAATTGCTATGATATGTTCTACACTCATCGAAGTAGAAGCTAGTATATCATTCACCTCATTCTCGTGAAGAGCATATCGAATGTGGCTAACGATCTCAGATGCAGGCCATTGGATATAACCACCAACTACCTCTGACAATGTATCTGCAACTTATGATGGATAGGGAAATTGAAGACCTACATTTAAAGTCTTGGTAACGTTTACAATGATACATCCGTCATGAATGCTGGTATTATGTAATATTTTTCTTTCTGGAAAAGAGATTCCTTCAACAACTTTCAATCCATTCAAAAGGAGGTCCACACATTGTTGAGAACCAAAATCCATTTCAGAAGCGATTTTTGAAATATAAAATAACAAGACCCATTGTTGAGAACCAAAATCCATTTCAGAAGCAATTTATGAAATATAAAATAACAGGAGCACATTAAAAATAATATTTATTTTAAACAAAAAATATTTTTTCCACTAGTATATATTATCAAATAAGTCAATGCTCTACAGTTTAATAGAATTATTGTATGTTATCATTCTCCATAAGACGATAAATTAGAAAACGTTCCTCACTATGAAGAAAATGTTTAGAGTTATAGTAACAACAATCTCATGTAGATTTACCATGTTATTGTTTTTTTAGAAGGAATCAATTTCAGAAGGAGCGAAAGACCCTTCCTAATTGGATACAATGTAATTGTTGCTTAGAATAAATCCATGAGAAAAGGAGGTGTCTTTGAATGGTAAAAAGGTAATATGTTGTTTCCATTGGAAGGCGCTCAAAGCGATGATGGATGAATGAGTGACTAATTCTGTGAGGAAGGAGCAGTTTGTCCTGACTTCCATTTTTTGACAAGAAGGATTGGTCGCCCCTTCATTTAGTAGATAATTGTGAAAACCTATATCCATAAATTCCCTATATCTAGAATGGTGAACACAAGAAGGATCGATCGACCCTTCTTGCAGTCTAGAACTATTATGAAAAGAATACTAGGCAGAAGAAGTGTCGGCCGACCCTTCATTTATGAGGGAATTGTAAATATATTCAACCTACGAAAGCTAGACCATCAATTCATGTATCTCCAAAATGGTGAACACTGTAAGAATAATGAGCACAGGAAGGGTCGACCAACCCTTCATTTATGAGAGAAATGTAAAAATATTTAATCTACGAAGTCTAGGACGATAATTGTCGACTTCCCACTCTGTTGTAAATAGTAGGGATCAAGACAGCATCTAAGTTATAACATATAAAAAATGTTTGTACCAAATTCCCTTTTTCTGACAAGAAGGATTGGCCTCCCCTTCATTCAGTAGATAATTGTGAACACCTATATCCATAAATTCCATATATCCAGAATGGCGAACACAAGAAGGATCGAACAACCCTTCTTGTAGTCTAGAACTATTATGAAAAGAATAATGGGCAGAAGAAGGGTCGACCGACCCTTCATTTATGAGGGAATTGTAAAAATATTCAACCTACGAAGGCTAGGACTTCAATTCATGTATCTCCAAAATGGTGAACACTGGAATAATACTGAGAACAAGGAGGGTCTCCCAACCCTTCATTTATGAGAGTAATGTACAAATATTTAATCTACGAAGGCTAGTCCGACAATTCCTGAATTATGACTTCCGCGGTAAATAGTAGGTATCCGGGCATTAGCTAAGTTATAACATATAAAAAATGTTTGCCCCGAATTACGTTTTCAGACAAGAAAGATCGGTCATACCTTCATTTAGTAGATAATTGTGAAAACCTATATCCAACAATTCCCTATATCCAGAATGGAGAACACAAGAAGGAATGACCGACCCTTCTTGCATTCTAGAACTATTGTGAAAAGCATACTGGGTAGAAGAAGGGTCGGTCGCCGCTTCATTTATGAGCGAATTGTAAAAACATTCAACCTACGAAGACTAGGCCATCAATTCATGTATATTCAAGATGGTGAACACTGGAAGAATACTTAGCACAAGAAGGGTTGGTTGACCCTTCATTTACGAGAGAAATGTAAAAATATTTTATCTATGAAGGCTAGGTCGACAATTCCCGACATCCGAATCTTGCTGTAAATAGTAGGGATCTGGATATCAGCTAAGTTATAACATATAAAAAATGTTTGTCCCGAATTCCGTTTTTCGACAAGAAGGATCGATTGCCCCTTCATTTAGTAAATAATTGTGAACACCTATATCCATAAATTCCCTATATCCAGAATGGCGAACACAAGAAGGATCGACCAACCCTTCTTGTAGTCTAGAACTATTATGAAAATAATATTGGGCAGAAGAAGGGTCGACCTCCCCTTCATTTATGAGGGAATTGTAAAAATATTCAACCTATGAAGGCTAGGCCATCAATTCATATATAGCCAAAATGGTGAACAATGGAAGAATACTGAGCACGAGAAGGTTCGGATGACCCTTCATTTACGAGAGAAATGTAAAAATATTTAATCTACAAAGGCTAGGCCAACAATTCCCGACTTCCGAATTCCACTGTAAATAGTAGGGATCCGGAGATCAACTAAGTTATAACATCTAAAAAATGTGTGTCATAACTTCCGTTTTCCGACAAGAAGGATCAGCCACCCCTTCGTTTAGTAGATAAATTTGGACACCTATATCCAGAAATTCCCTATATCCAGAATGGCTAACACAAGAAGGATTGACCGACCCTTCTTGCAGTCTAGAACTATTGTGAAAATCATACTGGGAAGAAGAAGGGTTGTCCGCCACTTCATTTATGAGGGAATTGTAAAATTATTCAACCTAAGAAGACTAGGTCGTCAATTCATGTATATCCAAAATGGTGAACACTGGGAGAATACTTAGCACAAGAAGGGTCGGCCGACCCTTCATTTACGAGAGAAATGTAAAAATATTTGATCTGTGAAGGCTAGGTCGACAATTCCCGACTTCCGAATCCCATTGTAAATAGTAGGGATCTGGACATCAGCTAAGTTATAACATATAAAAAATGTTTGTCCGAATTTCATTTTCCAACAAGAAGGATCGGTTGCCCCTTCATTTATTAGATAATTGTGAACACCTATATCCAACAAATCACCTATATCCATAATGGCGAACACAAGAAGGATTGACTGACCCTTCTTGCACTCTCGAACTATTATGAAAAGAATACTGGGTAGAAGAAGGGTCGACTGCCCTTCATTTATGAGGGAATTGTAAAAATAGAACAACTTGAAGAAAGGGTGGCCACTCTTTCTCTGAGAATGTTTCCACTTGCCATCAAACTGTGTGAAGCAATGTTCCTATGAAATTTGTGTTTAGAGTGTAAATACCCAAGTAACTGTCTAACTAAATGTAGGTAGGTGTAACACATGCATGTGGCGCTAATGGAGTGAAGGAGGATCAAAAGAGGGCACATAAGGAGCTGATTGGAGTTAGAACTAGCAATCTAGTCTCATTGGAGGTCCATTGGAGTGTTACAGTCAGTTAAGGAGTCAATCTAGCCTTAAATCAAGGAAAGATCCACAAATTACTCAACTAACTGAGTGTGTCATTGGTGGTAGGTGAAGAAGTGCGCCTTTCTCATGTGGTAGGTGAAAGGTGGGTGCCTTACTGACTAGGAGGGATAGAATTGCATGTAAAGAAGCTCCCGGGGCTAGCAAACAGGGACAAGGTGCTGGGAGACACCAAACTGATGACTGGGATGCATGCAAAATATAAAACTGAATGATGAGATATCCTAACACCCCCCCACAAGCTATACTATGATGTAAAAAATAATAATTGATAAGGGCCCTGGTTACTAAGACCAAAGGTCACCCCAATACAATAATCCAAAAATGCTAGAAAAAACTCTAAGTGAGGAAAAAAGGGAAAACCCATTGGGAAGAAATCCCCCCCTCAAACTAAACATAGAAGGATCTAATATGTCTCCACCATGATGGAACTCATCCCCAACAGTGAACGGAGGTAAGAGAAATTCTTCTCAGTGAAGCTCTTGGTGAAGATGTCTGCAATTTGCTCGTCGGTAGGGCAATATTGCAAAACAGTGGTTCTGTCATGCACAAGCTCTCGGATGTAGTGCATGTGAATCTTGATGTGCTTGGTCCTCTGCCATTGAACTGGATCTGTCGAAATCTTGATAGCACTTTGATTGTCACAAAATATGACAGTCGAAGTGGTGCTACCAATATCAAACTCTGCTAGAGTACCCTACAACCAAACTACCTGAATGCAAGCATTGACTGCTCCTCAATACTCTACCTCTGCTGAAGATAAGGAAATGGCTGCCTGCTTTTTGCTTGACCAGAAAATAGGCCCAGTTCCAATCATGAAAAAATATATGGAAGTGGATTTCCGATCAATGCTATCAGCTTCCCAATCTGAATCAGTGAATCCATTCAAATCTAGCTCAGAATCTGCAGCATAGTGTATGCCAAAATGTCTAGTACCCTACACATAGTGCAAGATTCTTTTGGATTCCCACCAATGGATCTCATGGGGCTAGTACATATACCTTGATACAACACTCACGGCATAATAAATATCAGGCCTTGAGTGTGTCAAGTATAGAAGAGAGCCAATCAACTGCCGAATCTGCAAGCGGTGTAGAATCTCCCTCCTCAAGACTGATTCCTGAGAGGAATGGAAATGGTGCTGCCTTACAATATGACATATTAAATTTTCTTAGCAGGTCTGAAACATTTTTTTTCTAATATATGGTGATCCCATCAAATTTTTGAGCAATTTCTATCCCAAGGAATTGCTTCAGCAAGCCCAAATCACTCATGTCAAAAGCTAGATTTAAAGCAGTTTTCAGCTTGTCGATTGAAGTAAGAGTGCTACCTTTAATCAGAAGGTCATCAACATAAAGAACTATAATCAGAAAATTACCTTTAGTTTGTTGTAGGTACACATTTGGATCTGATTTGCATCTTCCAAAATTTTGTGACAGAAGGAAGGAGTCCATCTTTGCATACCAAGCTCTTGGGGCCTGTTTTAAACCATACAATGATTTCTTCAGTCTGCACACTAAATTTGGATCTGATATGTATCCTTTTGGCTGCTTCATCTGAATTTATTCTTTCAAATATCCATGGAGAAATGCAATCTTCACATCCATATGGTGCACTTCCCAGTGCTTAGATGCGGAAATTGCCAAAACTAGGCAGATAGAATCCATCTTTGCAACCGGTGCAAAGGTCTCGGTGTAGTCCACTCCTTGGACTTGGGAGAAGCCTTTTGAAACCAACCTAGCTTTGTATTTGTATATTGATCCATCAACATCAACCTTTTTGCGGTAAAC
Organism: Larix kaempferi; assembly: GCA_027924585.1. NCBI lineage: Eukaryota > Viridiplantae > Streptophyta > Pinopsida > Pinales > Pinaceae > Larix > Larix kaempferi. Next base: position 1,232,810 of record BSBM01000153.1, read on the forward strand.
CCATTTACATTGGACTAATTTTCTCCCAGGTGGAAGAGAAACTAGCTCCCATGTAGCATTCTTTTGAAGATAACCGTACTATTCATCCATGGTGGTTTTCCATCTTGGGTCTTGGTGGGCATGATAGTATGATTTAAGATCTGAAAATATCATCAAAAAATATTTCTCGGATAGCAAAGGATCAGAAAATGAAAGAGCCATACCTGCTCTTTGAAAGTCTACTCGAGTTCTCCTTGGATCGACAGGATTTCCAATGTTAGAACCAACAGAATTGAGAGTATTTTGGGCCCACTTTGGAAAGTGTTGGCGCACAACTGGATCAGCTTCTAAAACTTATATATCATGTTCATCAAAGTCTGATAAAATATCAGAAATATCATAACCAATACTTTCATCATCTTCTTCGAAATCTTCTTCTTGTAGAGGCGGTAAATCAACAGTTTCTTCCTCGACTAGCTCTAGATTTTGAAGCGGTTCTTCAAATATGACACTTTGCTCAATGAATATATTTTTGGATCTGATATCCATTAGTTTTTATCCTTTTGATTCTTCATCATACCCCAATAGGATGCATTCAACACTTTGCGGATCCAAATATTTTCTCTTTTCTCTTTGCTGAGGTGTGTAGGGAACTGTGTGCTGGATCTGAATGCCACTTTCAGCACAAAGTTGTAGCAGCTTTGATTTGATATATTCACCTCCATTATAATATCTAAGAGATTTGATCTTTCTCTCGGTGGAAGTCTCAACAAAAGTCTTAAAAAACTTGAATTTTTCTAGTACTTCAGACTTGTTTTTGAGAAAGAAAACCCATGTAAATCTAGAGAAGTCATCAATGAATGTCAGAACATACCTTGAGCCATTCATGGAGGTATGTGGCAACAGAAAACTGATATCAGAATGTATCAGCCTCAAAATGCAAGAAGATCTGCTAGATTTTCCTCGGTCAAAATTGTGCTCGAAGTGCTTCCCAATGATGCAACCTTTGCATATTCCCTTCGAGGATTTGATCTTCGGAAGGCCATCAACCATGGATTTATTTTTTAGCAGCTGAAAATATTTATAATTTAGGCATCCAAATATCTTATGCCATAGCCTACTAACCTCATTGCCATGAGTTAGAAGAGCAGTAGGCTTTTCATGTGGCAGAAAGTGTGAAAACTCATATGCTTTTGCAGCATGATTGGCTTTTCCTACCGCAATAAGTTTTTCACTTTGAATTTTAGAAATTTCAACTTTGTTAGGGCAGAATAAAAATTTCTTTGTTGAACCAGTGTGTGTCATCTGATATACGGAAAGAAAATTCGAAGCTAAGGAGGGTACATAAAGAAAATTGTGAAAACTGCCATGCTCTAAATGAATAGTACCTTTTCCCTTTGAGGAAATCTGAGAGTCATCTCCCATGTGGATGGAGATGGTGCTGTTGGGGTCAAATGCTGATAGAGAATCTTTATTTGCATCCATGTTATTGGAAAATCCATAATCAATTAGTAGAGTTGTGGAGTTTGAAATAGTAGCCATGAGTGCATGACCTCTTTCGGGGTGACCATTTTTCTCCTTCTTCATTGCGCCATCAGGAAGAGCTATGTTGTTTTTCTCTAAGAGAAGGGCCATTTGATCTATGGTCTTCTTCATGCATGGGATTTCATGATGAAATCCCTTGCTGCAATAAGAACATTTAGTCTTCTCTTTTCCCTCTTTGCCCTTTTGCTTGTTTCTTGAACCGGATGGCTAATCCGATTGCTTGGTTTTCTCTCTTTGGTTGGAAGGATCAAATTTTGGCTTCTCTTTCTTTTGCTTCCCTTTTCCATTTGTAGATTTGGACCCTCTAGCAAAAAGAGCTTGATATTTGGAGCATATGGACCCCGTTTAAACAAGCTTATCATGCTCCTTTGTCAAGGATTCAATGAAAGCATTTAAGGTAGGCATTTTCCAATTCGGAATTGTGAGCTTTCCGGAATTGAATGTAGAGACGAATACCGAATAATATTTTCCTAACTTTGAGAGAATCAAAAGAATCAATTGTTTTTCTTCCTTTACAACACCACTTTACTTCAATTGCAATACCAAATGCTTGAATTTGGTGAAGAACTCATTTATGGTTTCAAAATTCTCAGGATTCAAAGCAATCAATTCATTTTCCAATTGAAAAGACCGCATCTCATCTTGCAAGCCAAAGAGTTCGGTGAGTTTCTCCCACACTGCTTTTGGAGTAGTCAATCCATTGAGGTAAAAATGAAGATCCTTAGAAATATGGAGGCAAAGAATACCATATGCTTCATCCAATTTGTTGAAGTGTTTGGATTTTTCAATGAGAGTATTTGGCTCAAGTTTGAGGCCCATGGTGACTCTGTAGAATCCTTTGGAGTGCAAGAGTATCTCCATATCATCCTTCCACTGAAAATAGTTGAAAGGAGTGAGTATATTTGGAGAAGAAGAGTCCATCTCAATGATAGCGAATGCAAATGGAGGAGTTGATAAAACCTGTAAGTCACAAGAAAACAAGAACTATAAGGTTGACAACCCACACTTTTCAAGTTGCATCACACCCGGCATAGGAGATCAAGCAAGATTTAAGATACAATGATTTGAATCCAGGAATTATGTGGAAACTCTCGGCTTTTGGTGTGGAGTTGGAAGAAATTTTTGGAGCAATAACGAATGCAAGTGCTGAATATGCATCCCACTGCTGCAATTTTGTGAGCAAAATCACTCAATCTTCATCAATAATCCCTGTAGAAAAGAAGTCTTGTCCCTGCCATGGATCTCATACCATGTGAAATTGAAACACAACAGATCTAATTGAACAAGAAATCAATTACAAGAGATGCATGAACAAAAATATGTGTAAACTGTGCAAAAGACTTGCAGCAGTGCTCTATTGAACTCAGAAGTAGAATACAATACAAGATGCAGTCACAATGACTGAATGATTCGAATTAGCCAAGGAGGTCATTTGAATATCTGCATGGAATAGCTTAGCTCCCACTAGGAGTCCTCATCATCATCAGTAGAGTGTCATCAATACCCAAGTAACTGTCAGCCAGGTGTCAAACTGAGTCTAACTGAATGTAGGTAGGTGTAACACATGCATGTGGCACTAATGGAGTGAAGGAGAATCTAAGGAGGGTGCATGAGGAGCTGACTGGAATCAGAACTGATAGTCTAGTCTCATCGAAGGTCCATCGAAGTGTTATAGTCAATTAAGGAGTCAATCTAGCCTTAAATCAAGGAAAGATCCACAAATTACTCAACTAATTGAGTGTGTCACTGGTGGTAGGTGAAGAAGTGCACCTTTCTCATGTGGTAGTTGAAAGGTGGGTGCCTTAATGACTAGGAGGGCTAGAACTGCATGGAAAGAAGCTCCCGGGGCTAGCAAACTGGGGACAAGGTGCTGAGAGACACCAAACTGATGACTGGGATGCATGCATGATGACTAGGATGCATGCAAATCCAAGCATGCATGAAGAATGCATGCAAAATATAAAAGTGAATGATGAGATATCCTAACAGGTGCAACAGACAGAAAGTGAACATCTGACAGAGCAGGAGGTTGAGGACTGCACAGTGATCAAAGCAGAAGTGAGGGAAAATGTTGAAAAAATCAAAGTGGCATACGAAGAATTCAAGAAATAGGTGAATGAACCAGCAACGTCCGGATAAAGTGGCTCCTCATAAGATATGAGATTTAATCTTTAAATTGAGCGTGCTTTTAAGATTTATCCATATCTCAAGCTGTCTACCATTTCATCACCAATTATGATTCCTTCTAAATAATCAAACTATCCAACATCATCTCTCTTTTAAGTTAATAGATTGAATTTGTACTCATCATTCTTATACATATCACCATTCCCATCCCATGGATGAGGTAAACCAAGACTAATGCAAGACTTTTCTATAAAGACCTTTGAATCCAATAATCTCTTCAATCAATGATTTAGCTTTGTCTTGAGTTATGGAAAACAAGACCTCCTTGGTAATTATTTGGTTGGATATCTTTATCATATGAATCATGTTTTCAACCTACAAGTCCTCCAATTGCTTCTTATTTATACTAGCATTTAGGAAATTTCTTATTTCAGCATCCTACTCAGTCATTTCTCCAAGTTGCTTTTCAACATAATTGATTCACTTTTGACATGTTTTATACATCTCTAACTCATCTTGTATAAGATAAAAATAATCCCATCTATCTAGCATTCCAATTGATATTTTGTCCCAAAGGGTCTTTCTAGTTCTTCTCAACAACTCTTCACCCTGGACATCTAGTTGCATCTTGGTAATTTGACTTTTTAATTCATTTATATTTGACTCTTGATCATAAGTACCTTTGCACATTGTTGTTCACTTTCAAGTTCACGAGCAAGGGTCAATAGTTACTCAAGCTAAAGCTAAAGGATATTGAAGGGTAACCATAAAATATTAAGCTAAATCATGCTCTGAGAGTATTATAAATAGGAGAGGAAAATTTTCATCTTCATCATCCAAAATTGAAGAGCTCAGATGCAAGAGTAGAGGGTCAAATTTAAGGGAAAGTTAGGGTTCTTGAATAACCTTCAAACATGTCAATTTTCCATTTTCCTTATAAGTTTTGAGCCAAAATGTTTTAGATAGTTCCCTTTGGAGGAGATGCAAAATAGATCTTTAAGAACATATGGTTAAAATTTCAGATCTTGGTTCTGTTATCACATCCATAGTATCCAGGATACCATGATTGTAGAGCATTCCATGTATATTTTTGAGCTTTGCCTTTACACAGTTTCAGTGAGATCAGCTACGATTAGCAGTATTATTTATGATCACTCACAATTAGAACAACCCCATATCATACATGCAGTAGACCTTATGCCACGACTGATCCTCTTGACCTCATATTTGACGACTGAGATGACCTTCATACAGATGTTGTATAGTGTTTGGAGCTTTAGTAGCAGTGTTCTCTGTGGTTATAGTTAGCTCAAATAGTAGATGCAGGAATATGATGTGCATTGGTTTTATTATCTTGTTTTTTTGGTCATTTTGATAGCTTGACTTAGCATCTAGTGATTATGATCTGGCAGTATATCTATATAAAATGAAATTGGTTGTTATTGATTATCTAAATGATTGTATTACTGACAATTAGAAAATCTTGTTTTATACTAATTGGTTTTACCCTCTTAGGAGTGTGGACATGATCATTCCTTCCTTTATGGCCTGCTAGCTTAGGCATCACCTTCACTTTCTCCATCCATCCGTTGTCTTTCCCACTTTTGGTTTTTACCCCGACTTACACCTTAGCCTGTGATATGGAGGACTTCCCCATTTTTGCCTCTATGTTGGATAACATCCCTGTTAGTTTGTGTCTCGGCTCTGAGTTGGAAACAAAAATTACCTTTGGTGAGTTGGATTTGATACCTTTATCACTCTAGTCGGATGCCCCATTGTTTGGTCTTGATTGTGTAAAATCCCCATAGTTGCTTGATTTGTGTTGACTAAATCCTGAAGCAAGCAATACTACCATCATTTACATATGGAAATTACTATTATATCTTATGCAATTATATTGAAACTAAAATAAAAGAAACACCATGTATGAGAGCTTGAGTAGTTGTGTTGCTAAACACATGCAAAATCCCCAAAAGGTTTGTATAGGCCTAAAAAAAGCAGTGGCTAAACAAATGCTAAATCTAAATAACTATTGGCCAAGGAAATGAAATGGAAACTCAAAAGCACCCTGGATGAAAGCTTTAGTAGTTGTGCTTCTAAGCACAAGTGAAATCCCCAAAATGGTATCCAGATGAAATGAATGGAAATCTTAAAACACCCTGGATGAAAGCTTTAGTAGTTATGCTTCTAAGCACAGGTGAAATCCACAAAAGGATTGTATAGGACTAAAAAGAAGTGGCTAAACAAATGCTAAATCTAAAGAACTATTGGAAAAGGAAATGAAATGTAATGGTGATATTTGTAGACATTTTCCAAGGTTGAAAAAGCACATATCTAAACAACTTACCCATTTGTGAGACGTTGCCATCCCCTATGTATTCTTTATCCAACAAATGCTTAAGTGTGTAATACCCTTTTTCTTATCCAAAATATCACAATCTTAAGTCAGTCAAGTCATCCCCCTTGCCTAGCCTTGCATTTCTTAGCCTTCACCCTCTGCTAGCAATTTGATCATGTTTACAAAATGAGTATATCTTTGAGGTTCTTTTGAAAGTAAACTATTATTTAAACTTATTATTTACTAGAATTAAATATTAACTGCCAGTGAAATGATGCTTGATGCCTTAAAAGTATTGCTATGAGAATGATTAAAAGAGCATGTATTAACCATTTGCACTTACAGTAGCAGGGTTCTCTAGCCTGGGTCATATTTTGATCAGTTTGACTAGTCAAACCTAGTTTGACCAAGGTCAACCTTGGGATCCATGATGAATTGGACCAGTGATGTTGTATGATTTTGATCTATGGTCCTTGATATACCTTTTGATGACTCCATATATTGGACATAGGTTTCAGATGATGGTTGATGCACTTTTATTGATTATTGTTACTTCCATACCATCATATATTTTATTTGTCCAAGTATGGTGGATGCTACATATGATCTTACAGGTTTCCATGAGGTGTAGTGTATTCATCTCTAGTATATTTGGGTCGTCTGGATCTACTGAGACACTTAGTTTTCAGTTTCAGGTACTTTCAATGATGATATGAGCATTTTTTCACCTATTGACCATTTTGGCCATGCTGAGTTGGCCTGTCCAGTAGTAATTTTGATGAGAGTCGTTTCCTAGGGCGCTACAGAGGAGAGGTGTGGTACAACCACTTATCATTACCATATTAAACCCTCTCCGGATATGATGGTATAATAAAATGGTGGAGAGGAGAACTGCGTTGGTGAAGTTATTTCTTGACGTTTCGAGCCGCAAAGTAGGGCTCATCATCAGGAGAGAGTGTCTCACGGTTTAAATTAGGTGTGGAAGACACCTAATTTAAACCGTGAGACACTCTCTCCTGATGATGAGCCCTACTTTGCGGCTCGAAACGTCGAGAAATAACTTCACCAACGCAGTTCTCCTCTCCACCATTTTATTATCTCTCACTGCGTGATCATGAACAGCATGATGGTATAGTTAGATTTTGTGCCTGGGCACCAGGTAGTGGGTTGTGGGCAGTTTGATGGTTTTTTATGTGGGATAAAAATGGAATAAAAAGGTCATTAAGGAAATCGCTTTGGGAAATTGAGGCAAGGTTTTGACATGAGGTATGTTTAGAGGTCATCTATGGTGTATCCCACTCCTTCGACATCATCTTGCAACATTCAGTGGGGTCCACATAGTGTCCGGGTTTCTTTTGATGCATTCTTCTCTCAGTTGAGGGGGGCAGGATTTGATCATTTATTCACTTGGACATGTCATTGAGTCATATGTTATATTATTGTGCCATGGGGTGATGCTAGTGACGGATAATAAGACCTCCTAGCCCCACCATGTTCTCCTAGTCAATTTTCCTTGTCATCTTATGTGGCACACTTGTATCTTAGTCACTTTTATGTGGTACGCACCCCCCTAGGGAATCCTTTAGTGAGTGCACACCCCTCTCATGTGAGTGATCCATGTTATATTGTAGCAGATCATCTTAGCCGTTGATTGTATTATGTTTATCTTTTGATCTCAACCACTCATTCATAAAGTGGTTAGGGTTTTGGTCTCTCTCCTCTTATTTAAGGAAGAGCCACCCCTATTGTAAAGGCACCTAGAGATTTTTGGCTCTTGGCTATTGGAATAGAAGAAATATATTTTGAGTACATGCTTGGATCTTGAAATGGGTGTTTGGCTATAATGATTGTAAATGATTCTCCATTGCACTGCATGATTTTTGTATCTATTTTGTATCTTTTTCCACTATATTGATTTACAGGTGAAGATGATGATTTGGGAGGAGTGTGCATTGGTGGGGAGGCTTACCCTGCAAGATTCGGTCAAATTTTTGTTCAATCGGGGAGTGATTTTGTCTTTGTACCAATTATTCTCTGTCATTTACCTCTTACTTGTATCTGCCCTCGTTTTGTTGGCTAATTGAGCTTTGTCTCCTTGGTTTTACAGGAAGAGAGGAGCGCACTTGTGGACTTGGGAAAAACGCATAAGCAAGAGAAACTGCATCTTCTTTCATTTGATATGTGTGGAAGTAATCCTCATCATAATCGACATCTATCTTCAGTATCCAGGTACGTTTGAGAGGTATGTATTTTATTCTTCTAACCTACCCATTTATTCTCTAGATCTAAAACCCTTAAAATGAAAACCCTCATTTTTTTTTTCATATCTATGGAGATCTAGCAATTGCTTGGGTTTAATAATTAAAACCCACCTCTAAATTAATTAGTAAATCTTGGATCTAAAGTTTGGTGGGAATTCGACTCCATTTACTCCCTCATCTAAGTCACTGGGATTCTCCCAAAGAGGTTGCACTTGTTGGGTAAGTGGGATTTTGCTAGACCCACATCGTGGGTATTTCTTATTTATTCTCAAATCCTTAGATCCATTGAGCAGCAAACCCCCTAGTTCTATTTCACTTTGATATCTACCTTGTGGGACCCATTTTGACCATTTTCCATATTTTAAGGGTGGGCCCCACTTGGGTCTTTCTACTTGGCATTAGATCTATCTAGATCTACTAATATTAAACCCTAAGTGGCCTAATATTTAGGTGGTTGAAATTTTTTCCATATCATAAGCCTCTTCAAACAACCCCTAACTCCTTGGGTCCACTTATCAAATCCTAGATCTAGATCTATTTACTCCTGATCTCTCCCTATTTTAACTTTCACATTTCCCTAGGAGGTCTTGAGTAGGTTCGCTAGACTTCGTAGGTTGGCTAGGCCAGTATCCCCCTTGTTCTTGATTAGGCTAGATCTAAAGTGAAGAGTTCCTTAGTTAACGTGACACCCAATTGCATTGGGAATCATGGCATCTCTTGGGTCACCTATTTAGTTTTCCAACACCTCTACCATCCTGGATGGGATCACCTTTTGGGACAACTACAAGTTGTGTGATAACATTTTTGGCATCATTACCGGGGAGGTAGAGGTTTACCTTAGGTGTTGTGTGCATACAATTTGTTAACGCGGACGAAAAGGGATCTCTCTAGACCTAAATGGTATGGATCTAGCACAAAAGAGTACACAACATAAAATCCTTCCTAGTTAGATTAGATTGCAGGATAGATTAATTACCTTGTGAACGCAATCCCTTTCTCTTTGCTTGATTTAATTTCAAATCCTTCGATCTCCGGCTGCAAAACAAGATAGAAGAGATGGAAACAAGCAAATGACGTGAAAGCATAAATCTATAAATCTACCTAGATAAGCGGTCAAAGAAACAAATCATAAATGATATTACAAGACATAACACATTTATGGAAAAATGTTTATATTAATGTAAATTACAGTGGATACAAAGTGAGAGGAGTTGCAACCAAAGATTTGATGTCACGAATCCAACATGAGTGATATTTTGCTCAAAGATCCAAAGCCTCCTAACTTCTTATGGATGAAGAAGATGATCTTAAGTGAATTACACCAGCATGAGGGTGCATAATCCTTCCTCCTCCCATCAATGTAGAGGAGGGTTGTATATATATGGATAAAGGGATAGAATAGGTTGAGGATTTAGGGGAGAGGTCTAAGGGATCATCCCACTAGGTTAGGGGATAGATAGCCACCTATACAAGCATCTAGGGATAAGCCTCCACATCAAGAAGCTTCGAGAAATCCCTGGGAGCTTCCTTTTATCCACTTTAACCAACTCCGATGCACCTTGCATGAAGGAAACCTGCGTCAGAAGTAGATCACCACACTCTGTACAAAGGCACATTGTGTCAGCAACGCGCTCTGCTAAGGTGCAGAGGGATTCACCTTGTGTTCGACGCTCTTTGCATGAAGGCAGGGTGCGTCGGGGTAATTGCAAAAGGTAAAGGGAAAATACAACAACCTTCCTTATGATGTTTTAGCCCAGGTAACTTTGGGGATTAAGGCATGGGGATGACACATGACTCATGATGACAAGATTTTGGTGTAACAGAATCCCCCCCAAAGCATGAAGCTAGTAAAATAGAATGGGTGAAGTGCTTTGTACTATAAAGGAATGAGGCAAGAATCACCGGTTGGAAATGAAATTCTGCAGTACAAATGTCTCACATGATTCATAACGTGGTTGTCGACCAATACATTGCAGATCAATGATAGCAAAGACCAACTGCACACAATCATGGCTACTAGACACAATCGTAGATCCATGATGATATGATAACACAGCCACGACCAATACAAAGTGGATCCATGTAATATGAATAAAAAATCTCCAATGCAACCTGGGCGAGATTTATGACTTAACCCAGGGTCTTCAAGCCGAACCCACAATGATACGAATCTAACCATGTGATTACAATGTCTTGGAGTCGAACATGGTAGAAACCACTTGATTACTGCTCATTGATGTATATCGTTAAAAAGTGCGAGGGAAATCACCATTGATGTTAATTATTCCCAAGGTATCATAGTACATACCATCGAATGTGAATCAATGAGCTGAGGTTGAACAATCGATGGAATCTTTCAATCAAGATCCAATGATGTGAACTCATGTTGTAAGCGAGGTAACCTACCACCATTAAGGCATGCAGGTCCAAGGTACTTGATTGGTTTCTAGATTCAATCCTTGGATGATGTGTTGAAGTCGACAAGAATGAATTTGTCAAAGGAGGGCCATGATGTATCACTCATCATCGACACGAAACATGATCAGAGATGTGTGGGAGTAAATCAGACAGTAGAGCAATGTTCGAGACTGACTCAGGGAAGACCAACATAATAGAAGGTAGAATGAGTGTAGATAGTGAATCAACGAACAAACCTCTCCTGAACATGGGCATGGCATGACTTGGAAGTATTGAGATGACCAGAACGAAGCCAACCCCTAATGCAATTGATAATGGAAGCATTCTTTGGATAAATCAAAGGAGTAAAAGGACTCATGGAACTGATGTGACTTGAGGACAAACAGATTATCCAAGTACTGGATGCATATGCAAAAAAGTGCCATGTTCAAGAGTGAATAAGTACTTCCATAATTACTATGAAACATAAACTCTTTCCTTATCCCCAGCATGATCGATGAGTACCTCTTTTGTTTTTTAACAAGCTTGAGGAGGGTAACGGATGCTCAGTATAGCTCATCCTTGGGATGAGTCCAATCCCAAATGTTTTATGAACCTGATATAGGAGGGGTTCATCCCAAAATGGGACCTTCGATGTCAGTTTTTAACGAGTCCAAAGAAGGTAAACTCGGAGTCATTTCATATTTAGAGAGGCTGAAAAGAACTAAAGAAGACTCCAACGGTTCTTTTTCGTAAAAGTTAGTCTCTTCACCCAAAAAAGGATAAAGCAATGTGAAAAGAACTCTTCTAGTCATGATCAACGAGAGTGTTCCTTTTCCATAAATAGTACCTCCTGGTCCGAAAAAGGGGTAAACTATCACCGGAAAGACGATCATTCAAATACTTTTACAAGCGTGAAGGCATCAAGTTCGCTTAGCGATCTTTTCATATTTAGGGAGTCTGAAAAAGAGCTTAAAGAGGAACTCTGAGGGGTTCCTTTTTCGTAGGAGTTTTATGACCCCAAAAAAGTGATAAAACACAACTCGGTGACTTCTTCTCATCATTTTACGAGCACGAGAAGGGACAAAAGTAAGCTCGATGCCATTAATATTTGAATGTAATGAGCGGGATAATAGCATTAAAAAACGCTCAGAGAGCCTTTCTCACTTGACAACAAGCATGAAATAAGCACGATGACCGTCAAAAAGTTAGAACACCACGTTATCGTAGCTGCAGACTCCAAAAACTAAGTCAAAACGACAAAATCGGGTGTTTAGACATGGAAATATTACCAACTATAGTAAAAGTGACCCACAAAAGTGAAAAAAAGTGAAAATTAAAATAGGAATATTCCATTTTAGATATTAAAAGGGCCAAATAGTAAAAATTAGTTACCATTATGTTTTACCAAATTTGGAAGAGTGAAAACACCATTCAGAGCTGATTTTCAAATGTCCACTGTGGAGGCCACAGTCCACCGTTTTCTTCCACGTCAGCAATAGGTAAGCCTAAAAATTTTCCAACATCTTTCTAGCGGATTAGATTTTTGATTTATGGTAATTTTTTAGGGTTTTGGGCTTGTAAATGGTGGGATTATGCGCGTTCTGGCCGACACGCTTTCCCCTTATGGGAAGTGCATCGAGGGCTCTTTGACGCACTTCTCGTGTGGTGGAATCATGTCGACGATGCCTTGTATACAAAGTCAAGGTGCGTTGGCGCAATCCCATAAGCAAAACTAAAAAATGGGGCAAAAATTGTCTAATCCAATGGTTGAGAATGATACTAATGCTTATTTAATTGGTGTTTGGACAGGTTTGGACTCACACCATGGTCCAATGGAAGGAGAGAGAGCACGAAATGGACGATTTCCAAGCGGCACATGACCCGAAATCAATGAATGCATTGCGAGGATGCGGCTTGTTGAATTTTTTTCGTGTACAGGGCATGAGGGCTCAAGTACAATTACTAGACTACCCGATCAGATTGTGGGATCCAGATCAACAACACTTCCATGTGGGTTCCCATATCATTAACTTGGATGTGGAGGATATATATATTTTCTAACAGGGTTATCCAGGAGGGGAGCCCCAGTTTCATTATCTAGTCCCCGGGGAAACGATCAATCTAGAGAGAGCTTGGTTGCTCAGTGGTGTACACCTGGTACCCAAATGATTGATGGGAAAATTCCCATCAAGAACATACGATATAAACCACTGCGGATGGTCATGTTTACTATTGAGAAGGTGGCGGGGAGTAGATCTCTTCATCAGATCACCAAGGCCCACATGCTTTAAGCCATTGAATGCATGGCTCCCACAGTATTCAACTAGTGTGAGGGACTCCTCACCAATGTTATAGAAAAACTCACCAGGTGCCTCCAGGGTGAACTAAAACAGTTTGGATATAGGTCGATCGTGGTCTCGTTCTTCTTGGAATAGGTTCCACTACTGAGGCTACAGGTGGAGATAGAGGATATTGATCCGCGAGATCCTCACATGGTCAGGTGGTCTGAGGTTATGGCCCTCCATGGCGGCGGGGGTCCCATATTTAGCTACGGTTCCACCTTCTTTAGGTCGTTACGTGAACATATCCTCATGGTTGAGGACTATCCGTATGCGGGAATGGACTTCAGAGGTGACCTAGACTTGGCCCTACCTGAGGGTGAGTAGTGGGGGAACCTAGGTAAGAACGAGACTCTATTTTTGTTTTTGTATTTTTTTGTTTTTTGATGTTTTTCGAGTAATGTTGATCTTTCATATGTGTTTTTGATGCAGACATAGGTCCGTCTCGACCAACAGGGTCTTCTCCCATCAAGAGGAGAGGAGTGGTACGATACATAGGGGCTGCACAATGGGATGAAACAGAGGAGTTAGATGAGCTGGAGGAGAAACTCCAGAGACTGACAGTGGATATACCATACATATCCATCGATGATCTTCCTCGCGGGTACCAATGCCGTACAACTGGAGTTTCTGGAGGCTTTGGGCGATTGCTCCATAGAGTAGCCCAATCTATCATGAGCATCTTCATGGATAGCTCATACATGATGTATATGTACTGAAAGCTAAGAGCTTCATACTTTTTGTATCTATGATCTACTAAAAGCTCAAATGCTTCAAATTTTGTACCAGTACTACATTTTTTGTATTATACTGCCATGATGATATTTATGTATACAAAACACTATTTGTGGCTTTATATACTGTGTTTCATTGATGATTATGGGATCTTGTGCATGTTTAGCTTATTCTATAAATAATTTACAAGTTATGTTATTTTTTACACATATGTTTGATAGAATGTTTATGAATGTGCAATGTACCAATCCAATATGAAATTGGCCAAGGAGTCAGTGACAGTGTTCATGTCTCTAGGGATATGCAGGTATTGAATGGAATCAAAAGACCTATCTAAGAGATGCACTCGTCAAAATAGACGGAGCAACGTAGGATCGCGGATAGTGTAGACACGGTTAAGATGAGAGACCACTAATTGTGAGTCAAGGTGGACAATAATGTGGTCCATACCCAGGGAAAGAGTGTCGGTCAACAACCCAATCACTAGATGATACTTAGTGGAATTGTTAGTTGTGTATCCTATAAAAATCCCTCCTGAGCTAATGAGCTCATTGGTAGGGGAATAGAGTACCCATGCTGCCAAAGCGAGGCTACGGGTATGCCGGTTGGCGCCGTCTGCAAATCCAAAACATGTTTCCATCTACACATCTAGGAAGAACATGGTATAAGCATAAAGACAAGATCCTATCACACTTGAAGTAAAGCGTCACACAACACAAAACACACATCATGTACAATATATACATAGTACTAATGCATAAAAGAATTAGGCATAGTACCGCTTCAGGAAGAGTCCATTGTGAGGCTCTCCTAAAGATATCTCATCATAGTCTTCTAATTCATATGCTCCCTTATCCAAAACATGTTTAACTACATATGGGCTGTGCCATATGGAATCAAGTTTGCTTGCCCCCAGCGTATCATGTTTATGGTTGTAGGTAAGGACCAAATCTCCCTTGTTAAAGATACGAGGTTTGACCGATTTTTCAGACTAGGCCTTGATGCGCTTCTTATGTGCTTCATGAGCAAGGGCTGCATTGCGATGGGTTTCATCAAGTTTATCCAAGTAGAGAAAACGTTCTTCCTGGGCAATGGTGTTTGGTAGAAGTTCGACTGCAAGTTTCAATGACGGAATCTCTCACTCAATAGGTAAGACTGCCTCTAGCCCGTAGATTAATTGGAAAGGTGTGAATTCAGTGGCATTTTTTACGGACGTTCTATATGCCCATAGGGATGAAAAAATCATATTGTGCCATTTATAACTGTGTGTACCCACCATGCATTGGATCATGGTTTTCAAGACCTTATTGATGGCCTCTACTTGTCCATTGGACTGTGGGTAATATGGATTTGAGTTCTCATGTCAAAAACCCAACCTGGCGCTTAATTCATCCACCATATTGTTATGGAAATGCCTTCCATGATCAATGGCAATGGCCTGAGGAACTTCGAATCGTGGAATGATGTGATTAAACATAAAGAGTGTGGCATTTTTCTGTCTTCGTTGTATGTAGGCATGGCCTTGACCCACTTGGTAAAATAGTCAACGACAACGATGACGTAACGATGCCCCCCTGGCCAAGTTAGGATTACATTGAATAAAATCTACGCCCCATTTCACAAAGGGGACGACAATAATAACATGATGTAGTGGGGCTGGATTAGAGCGATTTTTATGATGAAAAAGCTGACAAGGAGGAAACTTCTTGATTGCTTCAATACAATCTTTAAAGATGGAAGGCCAATAGTATCCAATGTGTAGTATTTTCTAAGATGTAGCCATCCCAGAAAATTGAACGCCACATGCCCCTGAGTGAGAATCATTCAGAATGTATTCATCCTCTTCATGGGTTAAGCATCGTTGTAGGATAGAATCAATACCATGATGATATAAGGTATCACTGATCATTAGGTAGTACTTGGTGTGGTGACGCACACGTTGGTGGTCGTCACAAGATAACTGAGGACTGAAACGTTGGGTTTGGAGATACAAAGTGATGTCTCCATACCATGGGTCAGAAGTACTGATGATAAACAAAGACTTGTTGGGGAGGGATTCAATGGGATCAGTTACCTGATCAGTACAGGGAAGATCGCAGATAAGCTCCGCAAAAACCAAAGACTTTTTAGACTTGGCCTTCTCAAATTGGAGGTCTAATTCTTGAAGAATGACAATCCAACACGAATACTTCCCCCCAGCACTTGACATGTGAGAACGTGGTACATAGGGTTAGAGTCGACAATGATAGTGGTAGTGCAGAGAAGGATATAATGGACGAACTTTTGGACAGAAATGGCTACTGTGAGAGCTAGTTTCTCAACATGTGAATATCGTGTTTCAGAGTCAATGAGACCCTTACTAAGGTAGTAAATCACATTTTCCTGGGCGTTTCTATCCTCCTAGACCAAAACAATAGCAATAGTGGTAGTGGAAGCAACAAGATAGAGGATGTAATCCTTAGTGTAATGGGGTGGTTGAAGAATAGGTGCATGTGTGATAGCATGTTTTAGGTTGTCGAAGGACTGCTGAGCAGAATCATCCCAAATGAACGAGATTGTGAGGCACCTGCAACAATTAATTAACAAGAATGCGCGAAATAGCAGAAATGACAGAACTCAGAATCACTTTTGTATTGATCACAGGCCACTTCGAGGGGGCAACCTCCTTTGAGCAAGCTCAATACAAATAACTTCACGGTGCCTTCATAGGTCTCAACACACACTTATATACTAATTCTAGGCGCCAATACTATGGGTCGAAACCATGGGCCGTTACAAACTATGGATCAACAATACTACGGGCGACTTACAAAGCATATGCGCCAACAACAATAACACAATCTATTGATCAACAAATACTACGGGACGACTTACAAAGCATATGCGTCCAATAACAACATACTAACAAAGTAAAGACATGGGTTCCTAACATCCCCTCCCCCTTGAAAAAAAAGCTTTGTCCTCAAAGCTTTAGATGTGGAAATTGTTGTTGAATCTAAAGGAGTGGTTCCCATGTAGCATCCTCTGGTTGCATGCCGTGCCACTGAATTAAGACCTCTGTGATAGAGCGAGAGCGAAGCTGACGCGTGCGCCGATTGAGGATGGCCTCTGGCTCCAAAAGGATGGATCCTTCATTATCCAGTTCGGGTAAAACCGTTTGGCCGCTGATGTTGGTGCCAAGAACTTTCTTCAGACAAGAGACATGAAAGACTGGATGAATGCGGGAAGAAGGAGGAAGTTCCAATTTATAAGCGACGGACCCAATCTTCTGAAGAATCCGATATGGCCCATAGAACTTTGGAGCGAGCTTATGACGTCCTTTGAGTTTCAAGGAGGATTGTTTGTACGGCTGGAGACGAAGAAAAACCATATCGCCGACTTGAAAGGTGCGCTCTGAACGGTGCTGATCAGCTTGTTGCTTCATGCGATTCCTTGCCATGTGAAGATTGTCCCGCAAAATGCGAAGAATCTGATCTCAGTTGCGAAGGACCCTGTCAACTTCCTGAACTGGTGAACTGGTGGGGGTGTATGGAAGAAGAGCTGGAGGTGCCTGACCATAGACTGCTTCATATGGGGTCATTTTGGAGGCAGTGTGGTAAGAGGTATTGTACCACCATTCAGCGAGAGGCAGCCACTTTGCCCACTGATGTTGTTGTTCCGAGGTGAAGCAACGAAGATAAGTTTCCAAACATTTATTAACAATTTCAGTCTGACCATCTGTTTGTGGGTGATACCCTGAACTCATCTTCAGTTTGGTGCCAGTGTGGCGAAATAGTTATGTCCAAAAATGACTAGTGAAAGTTGCATCACGATCCGAGACAATGGAAGAAGGGATGCCATGAAGACGAAAGATCTGGTCCATAAAAATTTGAGCGACGGAGGAGGCTGTATAGGGGTGGCTGAGAGCACAAAAATGACTATATTTGGAGAGACGATCAACCACAACGAGAATCACTGTCTTTCCGCCAGATTTAGGGAGCCCTTCGATGAAATCCATAGAAATATCTGTCCAAATCCGTGTAGGTATGGGCAAGGGTTCGAGCAATCCTGGAAGGAGTGTTGTTTCACCCTTATTGCGCTGGCAGGTATCACATTCGGCCACCATCTGTTGAATTGTCCTTTTCATGCCCTGCCAAAAGAAATTACGCCGTGCTCGTTCATATGTTTTGAGGAACCCAGAGTACCCAGCTGATGGAGAAGCATGGAGTTCATAGAAGACAGCCTGTTGAAGATCTGTGCTCTGGGGAAGCACCAGACGACCCTTGTATCGCAGAGAAGCCCCATCCCAAGAGTAATGTGGGACCGCAGAAGGATTGTTGGTCAAGCGCTGGATGATCTGAGATAAGGAAGAGTCATTGACATAACCCTGTTGAACAGATTGCAACCAATTTGGAATAGGCATAGAAATAGCTGAAAGAGAACCTTGGGCATCAAATGTACGAGAAAGAGCATCTGCCACAATATTGTCTTTACCCTTCTTGTAAGTGATCTCATAGTCATAACCCATGAGTTTGCTAACCCATTTCTGTTGTGCCGGGGAGGAGACACGCTGGTCCAAGAAATATTTCAAACTTTGGTGATCAGTCTTGATGCAGAAATGATTCCCTAATAGGTATGGACGCCACTTCTGTACTGCATGCAAAATAGCCATCATTTCCTTCTCATAGGTAGAGGCAGCTAAATTCTTACCTGAAAGGGCTTTGCTGGTGAATGCAATGGGGTGTTCATCTTGAAGGAGAACAGCACCAAGTCCATTGCCGCAAGCATCACTCTCAATAGTGAAGGGCTTGGAAAAATCGGGCATAGCTAGCACAGGTGTAGTACACATAGCTTGTTTTAGTTTGTCAAATGCACACTGAGCAGCAGGTGTCCATGTAAAAGCATCTTTTTTCAATAGGGCAGTTAATGGAGCTGCAATCTTCCCATAATCCTTGACAAACTTGCGGTAGTAGCCAGTCAACCCCAAAAAACCACGAAGGCTCTTGAGTGTCTGAGGATGTGGCCAATTGTTCATGGCATCGATTTTGGCAGGATCCACGCGAACCCCTTGTGCTGAGATAATGTGCCCGAGATACTCAACTTCCTTTTGTCCAAAAACACATTTAGACTGCTTAGCATGGAGATGATGGTCAGAGAAAAGTTGCATGACAAGATCCAGATGCTGGAGATATTCATCCCATGTTTTACTGTAGATGAGGATATCATCAAAGAATACCAGAATGAATTTCCGCAAGTAGGGTCGAAATATTTTATTCATTAAGGCCTGGAATGTGGAAGGAGCGTTAGTGAGGCCAAAGGGCATGACCAAAAACTCATAATGGCCATCATGTGTGCGGAAAGCTGTTTTAGGAATATCCTCCTCATGAACCCGAATTTGATGATACCCAGAGCGAAGATCCAACTTGGAGAAAAAGTGAGCCCCATGAAGCTCATCAAGAAGCTCATCAACAACAGGAATTGGAAACTTATCCTTGATGGTGAGGTGATTAAGTGCTCGGAAGTCAATGCAGAGGCGCCATGACCCATCTTTTTTGCGGACAAGAATAACTGGAGAAGAAAAGGAACTAGTGCTTGGGCGAATAATACCTTGCTTCAATAAATCCCGCACGAGCATTTCAATCTCTGTTTTTTGGTGAAATGGGTAGCGATAGGGCCTGATGTTGGGAGGAACCCTTCCAGGAAGGAGCTGAATACGATGGTCTTCCGGCCTGGAAGGTGGTAATCCCACTGGTTCAGCAAAGACACCTGTATATCGATTCAGAATTTGTTGTAGATCCACAGGAGTAGTGGAGACCGCAGACGGTTGCATCTGGATGGAACTGATCTGAGCGATGACACCATGTGAACTCTTCTTGAGGAGTTTCTCCATGCGATGTGAAATGATGATGCTGAGAGAACCTGGTTGTAATCCTGTCAATGTGTGTTTGTGTCCATTGAGGGAAAACTGCATCCAAAGTTCGGCAAAATCCCATAAGATAGGGCCGAGTGTGCGTAGCCATTGAGCACCCAAAACCACATCACATCCGCCTAAGGGCAAGGCAAACATGTCAGAGCGCAGGATATAATCTCCCATAGAGATACGCACATTTCGACACTTCCCTTTGCAAGGTAAGGTGCCCCCATTGGCAATCATGACTTCAAAGTTGGAGCAAGGATGGATAAAACAATCAGCTTGTTTGGCGATCCGAGGGTCAATGAAATTATGAGTGCTACCAGAATCAATGAGGATTGTAAGAGGAAGCTTCTTGAAGTAACCCCTGACCCGCATTGTTTGGGGGGTGGTGATTCCCGCTAAAGCATGGAGAGATATCTCTGGCTGGTCATCCTGAAACGGAGGGTCAATAGGCGGTTCCTGAATGTCGACCGGAGCATCCAGTGTTTCTGGATCTTCGTCACCCATTTCAGAGGCAGGCGGAGACTCCACATCCAGGAGATAGAGATTTTGCTGAACACATCGATGTCCCCGAGTGAATTTCTCATCACAATTATAGCAAAGCCCCTTTTCTTTGCGTGCTTGCATCTGCTTCAGACAAACGCTTGATAGGAGTCGGTCGAGGAGCTTGCGGTATAGGTGGTCGCTGAGAACCCATATTTCTGAAGGGAACAAAAGTGGGCTTGGAGCGTTGCTGGGCTGCAATCTTGTCTTCTGCCAACTTAGCCAACCCGAGTGCTTCCATCATGGTGTTGGGACATAAAATTTTGACCTCAGAGCGAATGGCATCCTTTAGACCACTGATAAAACAACTCCGGTAAAATTCATCAGTCAATCCTTCGGTGTGGTTGGCTAGATTCTCAAATTCGGTTTGATACTCTCTCACAGTGCCAGTTTGGCGAAGTTTAGTGAGGGCTCCTGTGAAGTCATCAAAAGCACTAGGACCAAATCGTTGCAAAAGGAGCTGACAAAAGTCTGGCCAGTTGGGCTTTGGATGAGCCTTGATGTACCAACGGTACCATTGAAGAGCTTCCTGTTCCAAATGAAAGGATGCCAACGGAACTTTGTTGACATCAAAAGTATTATGCAGACTGAAATACTGTTCTGCACGATAGATCCATCCAGTTGGATCGGTACCATTGAAGCGAGGAAAATCAAGCTTCGGACCACGGAAATTGCTGGAAGAAGAGAACCCATTGTCTACTGAAGACTCGGACTGCCGTTTGTTGTTCATAGCTGAATGTTCAAGATGGAGACCAAGAAATTTTTCATCCAGATCCTGGAGTTTGGCTTGAATGGCTGCAAGGGCTTCCTCCATGGTTTTTGCTCCTGCACGGGTGACAACCATAACCAGGGATTTTTTTTTTTTTTTTTTGACTGGGTAGGAAAACAAAAATTGGAACTACTTCAGTAAAGGAAAATTTGGATTTGGGAAAAAATCAGAAGGGTAATTGGGGTTGGACTCGTTTTTTGGACACTGTTGGCTAGACAGGGAAGCCAAAATGAGGATTTCAGTAGCAGGGTGAAAGGATGGGAAAATTTGGCAGAGGGGAACAAAGAAGCAGAATTCAGAAAGGAACTCTGTGGTAAAAATTGAAGGTGATTGGGTGAAATCTGAGGAAGTTATGGCAAACCCTAAAAATAGACAAATGTGGGATTTCGGGCTGTAGGAAAGGGAAGTGAGGATAGGGTCCTCAGGGATGAAATATGCAGAATGGAATGACAGGGGTTCCCTGAAATTTTCAAGGAAAGCAGAGGTAAAACAAGGGAGATATGGAGAAAAAATGGAATTTTTTTTTTTTTTTTTTTTTACAGACTGGAGCGGCTACGGCTCTGCTTGCAGAATGGGATCTCCGGTTCGAAGGATTCTGGAACAATGCCGAACGGCTGGATCTGGAACGGTTTGCAAAATGAATCTGAAACGGCGCAGCAGTGATCGACAATAGTTCAGCTGAAAGTAGATATGGACCCCAGGTATGTGCGGCTTCCTAACAGTTCAGGGTTTTCACTCGGCCACCAATGCTGTCTAACGGCTTGCGTATTGGGGCAGTACCCCTCACTCCACGGCTCAGGTAAAACTGATAACCGCTTTGCCACAAACGACAGCTCTTGGTTTACCTCACGGGTGGGAACTAGTCAATCAGGTAGGGGTCGTTGCCCTTTTCGCCGGCAGGTCCTCTCAATGGGCCAGCTACTTCGGGGTTCCTGTGGTACTCCTCACAATGAGTTTTAGGGCTTATGCCCAAGTACTTCCCACAGTTAAGCGGATAGGGATTATTCCCAAATCCGAACCTGCAACAGATGTGAAAAATTTTTTTGGCAGAAATTTCACCCAGCGAGCCCAAGAAAGTGCTCTGATACCAGATGTGAGGCACCTGCAACAATTAATTAACAAGAATGCGCGAAATAGCAGAAATGACAGAACTCAGAATCACTTTTGTATTGATCACAGGCCACTTCGAGGGGGCAACCTCCTTTGAGCAAGCTCAATACAAATAACTTCACGGTGCCTTCATAGGTCTCAACACACACTTATATACTAATTCTAGGCGCCAATACTATGGGTCGAAACCATGGGCCGTTACAAACTATGGATCAACAATACTACGGGCGACTTACAAAGCATATGCGCCAACAACAATAACACAATCTATTGATCAACAAATACTACGGGACGACTTACAAAGCATATGCGTCCAATAACAACATACTAACAAAGTAAAGACATGGGTTCCTAACAGAGATGTCCTTCTTTAACAATCTCATGTATCCTTGCGTTTTCTTGGCGAAATTACACACAAAACAACTTAAGGAGTTTGGCTTCCCCTGCAAACTATGTAGTTCCAGTATATCCGTTGGGGGTGGGAGAGCAATGATGGCTTCCACCTTCAGGGGATCAATGCAGATCCCATCTTTTGAAATGACGACGCCTAGGAGGCGTCCAAACTCGACAAAGAATATGCACTTGTGAGGTTTTAGATGGATGTTATACCGCCTAGATCTGAGGAATACTATCGTCAGATGGTCAATGTGGAACTCACGACGATTTGAATGAGAAGGGAGATTGTCGAGATATGGTTCTACAAATTCCTTCACGTCGTGGAAAGCGCATGACATAGCCCGCTGGAATGTGGCACCAACATTTTTAAGGTCGAAAGGGAGTTTTCAATATGAAAATGTACCCCATGGGAATATGAAAGCAGTTTTATGTTGATTGGCCAGGTGGATCTCAATCTGATTATAGCCAGAAAATCCATCCATGAATGAGAAGATGACGCTTTCAACACAGTTGTCGATGATTTGGTTGATAAATGAGGTAGGATAGTTGTCTTTAGGACAAGCCTTATTCAGGTCCCTGTAATCGACACAAAACCTAATGGTGCCCTGGTTTTTGGTAATAGGGACGACATTAGAAACCCAGTCTATCAATGGGACATGATAAATGAAACCATCCTTCAACAAATTTTTAATTTCATCCTTTATAGCCATCATTTTCCTAGGATGCACTGGATGTAATTTTTGTTGGACGGGTTTAGCATTGGGATATGTTTGGATCTCATGTACAACAATAGTAGGATCAATCCCGAGCATTTCCTCGTAGCTCCATGAAAAGACGTCGTGAAACTATTTGAATAAGGTTGTATATGAGATAATCTCTCCAGGAGAGCAGTCTTGGCCGATACGAATATGTTCCACAACTGCAGATGTGGTCGAGATGTCGATCGACAAAGTAGGCGTAAGTTTTTCCAAGTTACCCTCGGTTACCGTATCACAAGTGAGGATAGGAGATTGGGGGTAGGGAAAGACATCAAGAGAGAGGATTGTTTCAATGTGGTTCTCCACAGAATCTAGCGGTGGGAGGAAAGACGATCGATGGTGGAGGCCTTCCCATGGGGGTTCATACACACTCATGATCTCCATAATGGACTCATCAGAATGAAAAGTCCAGAGTAGAGGATCTACTTGGGATGAGATCCGTTGGTGGGGTGGAGAACAAGATGTAGATTCCACTGAAGAGTGGTCGTTGGGTGCCAATTGGATAGCCTCGTAAGTAGCTTCCGCTGGTGTAAGAGACATAACATCTCCAATCGAGTCCGACTTTTCAAGCTCAGGAATGAGCCATTTGTCAATGGAGTTGGATGGTGAGGGGATCATAGAGGAAATCATGTCCACTGTGGAAACAAGGGAAGGGGGATCCGACGATGGAAAGACTCCCATGAGGGATGAATATTTGAGGAGTCCTACCCCCACACTCTCATATATATGCGATGAATGAACTAAGAGTGGTATTCTTTTTGCAAGGTGAGTAGTGGTGTCTGGTTTACATAAATTCAATTGGTCGATGGTGACAATCTTCCCTTGGTGGGGAAATTGTATAATGCGGAATACGAAAGATGTGACCACAATCATGGAATAAAACCAATTATGACCAAGGAGTAAGTTATAATCCAATGGGGCGGCGAATAAATCCATGTTAATGGAAACGGTCTTCCCCCCCAACTCGATTTCCAAATCTTGTAACAGCCCGTGTGGTTGGAATCCACAACCATCAAATGCTTTCAAATTGGTAGGGGAATGGTTCAACTCAGGAGATCCAATGGATTGCCAACGTGATAACAACATTACTGAGGTGGAGGATCCTTCCTCTAAAACATTATGATGGATGCTTTTCCCAGCGACGTTGGTGACAATTTGGAACGCAAGTTGGTGGGAAAGCCTCGGTTTGAAGTACTTGAGTCGGAACATAACGGTATTTGAGGAATCAGGGTCTACATCGTTGATAGTAGCAATGATAGTATTATGTTGATTAGGACAGTTTTGTAAGACTTCCAATGTCAACATAGCACAAGGATATTGCGCTAAGTCGTCTACAATGTTGTATTTTTGAGCATCCCAGCGTTGGGAATGAAAACAACTTTTCGAATTGTGCTCTTGGGTGGATGTAGCAGTGAATCAATTGAAGGTTTTTCAATATTGAGAGGACCTTGGGGCGAGGGAATCTCCAATGTAGAGGTGGAAGTTTTTTCAGTATTACTTCCGTTAGATTCCTTAGTTGGGACTGAGTCATAAGAACATGATCGAGTGTTCAAGTTGACGGTTTCTCTATGCATCATGAGAACATGAGCAGTAGAGGATGGTTATCCTTGAGAAGGAGAAGGTTGTTGCATGATCATTTGTTTTTGTTGCATGGGGAAGGGATCGGTTAAAACTGCGGGTGTCGGGTTCCCTTTTAGGAACTTTTGGACCTCGTTCCGATGTGGGGACTCTTTGGTGAAGTGGGCACCACCGCACAGTAAACAAGGATACTTAACCTTCCGGTTTGGTTTAGTGTCATCGAGATTGGTTCTGTTTGGGGTACTGGTGATTAGAAGACTTTTTGTTTTTCCCTTTGTTCTTCTTTTTACCACCGGATTTCTAAGGTGAAGTAGATTGGACTGAATTCACTTCTTTGATGGCAGCAAGGCTAGGTGATATGTTGGTGTTGTTCCCATCCAGTGATGGGGGTGGATTCGAGCCATGATGGCTATGTGATCCACCGGATTGTGAAGCAGGATGGTTCTGAACAAAACCAATGATTCCTTCGGCATGAGGTCCCGTAGGTGGTTTTGTTGGGTTGTAGGTAGGGCGGCGTGCATCAGGAACAATATCATATAAAGTGCCAAATTGGGCATAGACCAAGTCTAAGTACTGGGCACATGCTATAGCTTGTTCCTATGTCATGACCCCACCCATAGAGGAATATTTGGATATGATGGGTAGTAGTGACTTAGTAAACCAATATGCAAGGAGTTGGTTTGGAATGGGAGCTTTAATTAGACGTTGTTTCTGCCTCCACTCGTGAATATGATGGGAAATGTGAGTGGCGGTGGTTTGCTAGAGAGAAGTCAAAATATCTGTACTGGTCTCGTAATGGATTGGTAACTAAAAATGTGTCAAAAATGACATGGCCAAGGATCAGAAATTGGGAAAAGAGTGTGGTGGCAACTCAATGTACCACTTGGAAGTAGTGTCGGTAAGGGTTCACTGGAATAACCTTAAATGGATGGAATCATCCATTAAGGATTTGGAAGAACACCACAAATGATAGGCCCTTACATGGTTTTTCGGTTCCTCACTAGGTTTGTCGTCAAACTTCAGGATGGTAGATGGTAATTTCAATGGAATTGTTGGCGAATTTGTGCCATGATATATGGGATCGTTAGTTAACCGTGATAAATATGGCAGATCGAGTGTATCCAGAAATGGTAATTATTGGTTAGATTGTGGATACTGGTAGTACTGATAGGGAATCAGTGTACCAATGGGACCATGGATCGATTAGTCGTAAGGTACTCCTATAGGAAATTGGCCATATGGGGGTGGGCCACTTGGGTTGGGAGGGGGAACTCAAGTAGGTCCACCTATGCAAGAATAAGGTGGTCCTCCACCTCCAGGGTAAGGTGGTCCTCCACCAAAAGGTGGGGGTAATCCTCCTACAGAATGGGGTGGTCCTCCACCAAAAGGTGGGGGGTTCCTCCTCCTCTAGAATGGGGTGGTCCTCCACCGGAAGGTGGGGGTCCTCTTCCTCCAGAATGGGGTGGTCCGCTGCCGGAAGGTGGGGATCCTCCCCCTCCAGAATGGGGTGGTCCTGCATCGTAAGGTGGGGGTCCTCCCCCTCCAGAATGGGGTGGTCCTCCGCCGTAAAGCGGGGGTCCTCCCCCTCCATAATGGGATGGTCCTTCGTTGGAAGGTAGGGGTGGTGGTGGTGGACTGGATTGTGGTAGAGGTGGTGGGACAACTGGTGGAGGTGGTGGGAGTGGTCCACTGACCAGAGGTCTAGTCGGTGGAACGTTATGGTGTCCCCATGGGGTATTTTGGTTTCCAGGATAGGGTAATATAGGAAAAATATTTCCTGGATAGTTTTATCCGACATTAGGGTTATGATGTCCTGGAAAAATATGCCCCCACGGGGGTTGGGTCCAAGTAGATGGCCCCCCCATATGATGTGTCCACGTGGGTTGTCCCATGGTTGGAAGAGGACTACCAACCATACTATAACTTGGATGTGAAGTATATCCTTCACTCACATTATGATTACTAACTGGGTGATGCCCCTAGTCAGGTTAGGTCCACTAGCTAGGGATTCCCCCCCAGCTGAAAATTGCCCACTTACTGAAGTGTGCCCGGTGACCGAATGTTGACCACTAATAATGGGTTGACCCATAACAGATGGTTGACTACTAACAGAAGGATTACTTTTGTTTGATTGTAAACTAACACCTATATTATAGCCTCCCCTCAAATTTTGAGGTGGGGGAGGTGGAGGTAATGTCCCATAGTTAACAGAGGTTGAAGGTTTCCATTTGCAGATTGGGGTCAGAGGAGGTGTAGAACTGGTCGCCTAACATTGAGGTGTACTCGTAGGAAACGAGGTTTGACCTGGTTCATAAGTGGTCATGTGGGGTATGGATGCTTTTGGTGAAGTAAAAGATAAAGAACGTACATGGGAATATCGAAAAATGGTACTTCCGAACTTGCTCTACGTGAGGGACTTTGATGTCTAAGTTGTTTGCCAACCGTTTGCAAATGGATCATGCGCTCAAAGAGTGGTGCATTAAAATCATCTTTAGGAATCTATCGATGAGATATAGTTTCTTCCATGGGAAGTGACCCAAAATCGGCAACATGTCAACCTACAGGGGTGTCCCAAAAAGATGCAGTTGGACCAAAAGTTGTTGATACAGGGTCATCCTGGGGTTGAATTAAAACCCAATCTGTAGCTCCAGGGTGTCCTTCCATCGAATGATGGAAAGATGTGTCATATGAAGTAGGTTTCTCCACTATCATTGGTCTTATAGGATCAGAGATAGGTGGGTTTGTGGGGGATGAAAAGTTCATTTCTGACTCAAAGGTAGAGGTATCTTCCTCGTATGACATAGACGTAGTAGGTTGATCCATGTTTTCCCCCGAGTTCTCCTCCTGGTTAAGGGGATATTCAGGTGGAAAGTTTAAAATCCTTCAGGATCTTCCCAAAGGTTGATAAACTAGAATGGCTGAACCAAAATTT
Organism: Larix kaempferi; assembly: GCA_027924585.1. Lineage (NCBI taxonomy): Eukaryota > Viridiplantae > Streptophyta > Pinopsida > Pinales > Pinaceae > Larix > Larix kaempferi. The sequence continues at coordinate 1,260,513 of BSBM01000153.1, forward strand.
CTCCTAAGTGTTTTCTATACAAAAATAAAAATGCAATCCAAGATCTACACAAGCTAAAGCCACAAGCAAATTTATGTGACATGTGTGGATTCAATGGTATGGAAACTCGCGAGATTGTCAAGGCGGTGCAACTCGCGATATACCATAGGGTCCAATAGTTATACTTGGCCCAATATTTTAGAGCACTAACCAGGGTGGATTAGGACCATACCTGTGACCGTATAACCCGACTACCTAGAGCACATGCGTAGTAGCTCCCCGAGTGTTGTTCTCAGTGTATTTCCATGCCAAGACGACCAATAGGTTAACTCAGATGGTTACAGGAATGTTAGAAGGGTATCCCGATATACTCATGGTACGTGGGAGCTCAAATCTGTAGTGGTGTTGTCTAATGCACAATCGCACGACAAGAGCCTTCCGATATACTACAGAGTACGTGAAGTACCTTTCGATATACCCAAGGGTACGTGAAAGTCTGTTCGATATACTAGTTGGTATGTGGAAGAACTGCAAGCCCCCGGGATGCTGTGCAGGGAAAGAACGAGAGCTTCCATGCTTAAAGATGTCGGAACACATCTCTAACCTAACACACAAGTTCCTATAGAGTTTTAACCTAACACTATCGGTAAATTTTATCTTTTATAGTTAGGTGAATGCATGAAGTGTAGATAGGAATTTAAAAAGAATGCAACCCTAAGCTACATGCGAATGAAAATATTTTCTTTTTTTTTCGATGAAAGCTATCTATGGTAAGGAGAAATTTTCTTTGTTTCTGATGGTAAAAGTAGACAAGTACCCCTATGCTTTGAAATCAGCCAAAAGACAAATGAAGCACTCTTTTCACTAAGCCAACAAAAACAATAAAATAACACACACCAAATCTTAAATTTTTTAATTTTTTTATTTTCTAATCTAAGTGAGTCAAAGATAAGATGAAAAGGATAATTCTCTTTAGATGCAACAACTTCAATTTTCTAATACAAATATGAACGAATGGAAGAAAGCCAAAAAATGAAAGAATTATTCAATCTTTGGAAATGCTTCGTAAAAGTTCTAATGCGCTTGGAATTTTTTGAGAAATGAGAAACTAGTTTTCATAACTAAGAAAATGCAAGATAATAATGATGTTCTACAACTTTTCAAAGATCTTTTGATAATACATTCTAAAGCATGACAAATATCTTCAACAATTTCAAGAATGAAACTCGAAATGAGGATAATGGGAAACGTTTAATCTTCTACACAGATATGCTCAACAAATCCGAGAATGATGCCACTTTCTGGATCCAGTTTCAGAAAATGAAAGGAGACACTACTGCAAACTTTAAATAATAAGAATTCTCAAAGAAGCAAGATGACCCTAAATTTCAATAACACTCAAAGCACACACAATCAAGCAAAAATCACAATAACAAGAATGGGAGGGCTCGAAAGTCATATCAAACAGATATGGTGAAACGATCGGAAGCTACAATACTGAGAAGATTGATGTGGGATTGAAATTTCCCACGACAACCAAAGCACTCGCTTGACTGGAAAAAACCGTAATCGGCACTTAAAATTCGAAATCAAGCCAAGAGATGAACTATGCTACACCGAGGGTGTATGTGACTACAAGGAACAATCTCCAGAACTCAAGAAAATACCAAACCAAAAACCAACTTGAAGAATTTCGTACCAACTGCCAAATAACACAGGGCAACGCACCTTGCAAGTGTACACCAGGGCATTGGACTATCCAACAATGCACTTTGTGAATGGGTATGTCGTTTCAGCAACAAATTTTTCAAATAGACAGGTAGCATCAGAGACACAGGTTGGTATCCAACAAGAAGCATCAGAAACACAGTGACAAGAGGGATAAACATCCTAGGTGCATCGGGCGGGATCCAAGTCACAAAAAATAAAAATACTTCAATAATAAAAATGAAAAAGGTCTGATGATAATCCCAAGTAGAGTTTGGATAACCTAAATTCTCACTGGTGGGTGGATCCAATGGAAGGAGAGGAAATGAGAGGATTGATAAAAATAAATCAAAAATTAAGAAACAATCAAAGATATAGGCTATAAGTCCCCAGTATGGTCACCATTTTTGTGTGCATACAATCTCTTAATGCGGACGGAAACGAATCTCTCTAGAACTAAATGGTATGGATCTAGCACAAAAGAGTACACATCATAAAATCCTTCCTAGTTATATTAGATTGCAGGATATATGAATTACCTTGTGAACGCAATCCCTTTCTCTTTGCTTGATTTAATTTCAATCCTTCGATCTTTGGCTGCAAAAAAATATAGAAGAGATGGAAACAAGAAAACGACGTGAAAGCATATATATATGAATCTACCCAGATAAGCGGTCAAAGAAGCAAATCATAAATGATATTACAAGACATAACACATCTATGGAAATATGTTTATATTAATGTAAATTGCAGCCGATACAAAGTGAGAGGAGTTATAACCAAAGCTTTGATGTCATGACTCCAACATGAGCGATCTTGCCTCAAATATCCAAAGCCTCCTAACTTCTTATGGATGAAGAAGATGATCCTGAGTTAATTCCACTAGCATGAGGGTGCATAATCGTTCCTCCTCCCAGCAATGGAGAGGGGGGTTGTGTATATAGGGATAAAGGGATAGAATAGGTTGAGGATTTAGGGGATAGGTCTAAGGGATCATCCCACTAGGTTAGGAGATCAAGAGCCACCTATCCAAGCATTTAGGGATAATCCTCCACATCACCAAGCTTCGAGAAATAGTTTGAATCTTCCTTTTATCCACTTTAACCAACTCCGATGCACCTTGCATGAAGGAAACCTACGTCAGAAGTAGATCATCGTGCTCTGTACAAAGGAACATTGTGTCATCAACGCGCTCTGCTACGGTGCAGAGGGTGTCACCTTGAGTTTGACGCTCCTTGCATGAAGGCAGGGTGTGTCAGGGTAACTACAAAAGGTAAAGGGAAATGACAACAACATTACTTCTGATGTTTTATCCTAGGGAGCTTTAGGGATTAAGGCATGGGGATGACACATGACTTATGATGATGATATTTTGGTGTAACAGGTGTCTTCGAGTATCCATGCATAATTAATATCTTATCGCATCTGGTTTTATAATTTAGATGGTTATCATTTTCATCCTTAATTTAAACATAACCATCTCATTTTTACTCATCTCTCCCCTCTTATTCACGACATATCTTTTGGTAAACAAGATTTAAAGTTTACCCAGTGAATTCAAACCGTGACTCCGTTGAGAAACGAACCTATAAGAAGATGTCTTCTCAAAATAATATCATGCTTGAAGGGACCATGGAATTCATGTCAAATCTGTGTGAATTGGTCACCAATTTGACTTTAATAATGAAAAATTAGGAGGAAGACTGTAAGAAGCGTGACAAACAAGCTAAATCTATGTTAAAAACTATTTGTAATAATTCAATCCCTTCAAATACTAGTGCTACTGATCCTCAAAATCGAGTTGGAACACATCCTAGTAACTCTGCCCATCCCGGTAACCCACCTGTGAGGAGAATCATCTCCAAGCCTCCAAAGCCTTCATATGAAGTGATGTCAAAAAGTGGAATTGGTCCCAACATTGATCCAAACTCTATAGCAAAAAAAAATCTGGATCAAGCAACAAAGAATGAGCCTCCTCGAAAGAACAACACCCCCAAAGCAATGTTTTGGAGGAAGCAACCTGGGCCTACAAGAGTACTAAAAAGTTCCCAAGTCCCAAATCCTACTTCTCAAGAGACACCTAGAACGAATGTTCTTAGAAAAATGACTAACTCATCTTCCTTAGTGTCACTAAAATATCTAATCAATATCCCTTCTGTCAAGTACGATGTTATGAAATTCTTAGGCCTAGCTATAAATGAAAATGATAAGGAAAACCCATACAACTTGAACATTGATGTCTCAGGATTTTTAGCTAAGATGAGCATGCATGTTCCTTTATGCGAGATTTTCAAAATCCCCTCATTTCACAAAAGAGATACCAAACATTTGGGAATCCAACCAAGGAAACAACTATTAAAGCAAGTCCCGGTTGAACCCAAAGACTCTCCTGTCATGATCCAAAGTGTGTCGGGTGACAACTTTGGGTGGTGACCTCCTTTCTACATATCCCTTGAAGTTTTTTTTTTTCCTTGGAAAAAGTCTGTAATTTTATTTCAAAAAGATGATCAAAATTACATTCTGCACATGTAATAGGATCACATAGATCCCTACATTGTCACATATTTACATTCCCAGAGGCTCGGGAACAAACCCTTAAATGCCCAAAAAAATAAAAAACCAGTGAATAAAACAGGCTTCAAACCCACCAAAAACCAGAACCACAGAGATCCACAACTCCCAGGTTCTGCCTCCATTCCTCAGGCTCCACTCCCGTACGCATCCGCCTACCTCCTAGTAGCAAAGGTAGTCCAGCCTCAATAAAGAGGGATATGATAGAGCTCCCTGCAGCGAGCAGGAGGCAGCGACTATAAAGTGAGCAGCACCCAGAAAAGGCAGCAAACCCTGTTAAATTGAGCAGGAAACCGATCCTATCCACGAAATCCACAATCCAGAAAAACACAGCTCATCCAAGCCGACCGCAGCCCTCAATATCTGGAGATGGGTACTCCTCCTTCACCGACTGTTGCCAAGAACAAACTCCGCCAACCTCCAAGAATCAATTCTTGCTCGGCTATCGAGGGTTCACAGGATTCGAACGCAGAGTACACCGGGCGGTCGACCATCCAGGATTCTTGAACAGCCAAAGGCAATAACCCTGGAGGATACAGTCGCCTTAATAGATCTCGATATTGGCATCCTGGAAGGGTAGCTCACCATGAGACAGACGCCGGTTTAGGTTTTAACTTGCCAGATCTTCTCCAGCCACGGTATCGTCCATTCTAAGCCTGGCGCCAAGAACCATGGGCAACGCTGGATAGGAGTCGATTCGCAGTCCACATCCTGTGATACGCTCTGCCCCCTGCCGTTCCCTATGCCACGACCAGATGTCGGCCTTGGCCCCGTCGAATCTCTTCTTGGCAATGTTCTCCGGAGCGACATAGGTCGGCGTGCCATCCACGGAAGCCCACGATCCACCGTCAGAGACCAGCCACAACCACCTGTGCACAGCGCCCTCCACTAACAGATCCAAAGCCAACCCTCAACGGAGTTGCAGGAGAACCGCTTCTGTGGACACCGCAGCAGAAACAGCGGCCTCCTACACCGGCGAAAAAGATCATCCAACCAAACCCCCTGAAGGAAAAATGCCATAGCAAAGAGCCTGTAAACGAGACCACGGGACGCCACCACCAGAAGGATAGCTCCGCCCTTCAGGAAAAACCTGCAACAAACACACAGCGGAAGGGCGGCTGGGCCAAGCCCTGGCCGCCCAGGCTAAACACAGAGTTTTCACCAAGAATATCCCAAACCCTCACCATCATATCCCTTGAAGTTAATGGGTTAGTACTGCACAATTCCATGTTGGATTCCAGAGCTGAAGTGAATTTTATGCCTCTTAGAGTCATGGAACAACTCGAGCTAGTACCTACAAGGCCATACCGAAATGTGAGTGGAATGGATTCTAGGACAGTAAAATCTATTGGGGTGATAGAAAACTTTCCTGTTAGATTGGCTGCCTGTTCGGATATTGAACTTTCAATGAATATCTTATTCCTCAATGTTCCTGATGTTTGGGGAATGCTCCTGTCTAGTGAGTGGTCATCCAGGTTAGGGGGAAATGTTTAAATGGATCTTACATATGCTACGATCCCAACCGGAAATGGTTCATCTATCACATTGTTCAATGAAACACCTATGCAAGATCATGTAGAGACAACTAAGCACCTTTTTAATGAGGCTATGTACTCAAGTGATGAAATAGGAAACTTCATGGTTTTGGAAAAATATTGGGAAGAAGTTAGGCAACATTGTTTTCCACTAGACCATGTTTGGAAGATGCAATTTTATGAGGCCTGATCCCGACATCGTGTAGGTTCTGGAATTGTTTTGAATTCACCATTGGGAGAAGAAATCTTGTAATATTTTTGTTTGGAGTTTGATTGCACTAATAATGTGGCCGAGTATGAATCTTTGCTCCTAGGTTTGGAAATTGCTCAAGAAAAGAACATCAAGTCTATAATTGTCATAGGTGATTCCGACCTTATTGTTTCGCAAGTTAAGAATCAATTTGCCGCTAAAAATAACAGAATTAGAGATTAAAAAAATGCATTTTGGGAAACCATTGAATGTTTTGATGCTTTTGGAATTAAAGCTGTCCCATGAGATCAAAACACCCAAGCTAATGAATTGTCGGTCATAGCTAGCACCCTCCAAGCCCTTGATTCCTTGTCGCAAAGAAATTGCGAGCTTGAAGTTTTGTTCAGACCCTCTGTTCCTGATAATGAAAATTATTGGCAAGTTTTTGATGATGACGCTCAAATCATCTAGTTCTTAACTGCCTCTCAGACCCCCATGGTTAATTTTGAAGATCATCTGAAAGGAAGTTCTTTAGAGGGCATGGACATATGAGAAATCACTTTTCCTTTAGAGAGAAAATTTAATAGGCATGACGAGTTTAAGGGGAGACATTCTGAACCAATTGACGAGGTTATTGAAATTAACATTGGTTCTTTTTGTTCCCCGAAAATGATCAAGATAGGAAAGGATGCCTCTAATGAAGAAAGAAGTAAAATTGAGGAGTTAATTAGAGAGTACAAAGATGTTTTCACTTGGACATACGATGATTTGAAGAGTTATGACCAAAATGTTATTGAGCATACCATTCCCCTCAAAGAAGGAGCTAAACCTTATCGTCAGAAGTTGCGTAATTTAAACCCTAAGCTAGATACTTCGGTAAAAAATGAGTTGGAAAAGATGTTACCAGCAGGAATCATTAGGCTTGTCAGACATACTACATGGGTTTCTGATCCTGTGGTTGTAAGGAATAAAAGTGGAGAGATTAGGATTTGTATTGACTTTAGAAACCTAAATCAAGCTTCCCTAAAAGATAAATACCCATTTCCAAATATGGAAGATTTGTTTCAAAGTGTGACCAATGCTGGGGTATTATCTCTGCTTGATGGTTTTTCCAGATATAACCAAGTCCAAATTAAACAAGAAGATCATGGAAAGACTACTTTCACAACACCACAGGGAACGTATGAGTATATCTGAATTCCATTTGGTTTTCTTAATGCAGGATCAACATTTGAAAGGGAAATGGACCATGCATTCGAGGATTTGATTGGTAATATTATTGTGATCTATCAAGATGATTTAACTGTGTTCTCCAAAGAAAGGGATGACCATGTAAAACATTTGAAGATAATTTTTGATAGGTGTTGAAAGTTTGGGATTTCTTTAGACCCTAAGAAGTCTACCTTTGGTGTTGATGAGGGAAATTTGTTGGGATACTTGTCTCTAGGGAAGGAATCAGAATTGATCCTGAGCGAGTGCAAGGAATCCAAGCCGTAGCTCCACCAAAATATTTTATCTCCTTGCAATCATTTTTCGAAAATATAAACTTTGTGGAAAGATTCATCCCTAATTTAGTTGAGTTGGCCAAACCATTAAATGACTTGTTGAAGAAAGATGTAAAGTTTATCTAGGATAAGAAATGTGACGTGTCATTTGAATCATTGAAGAAGGCTATTTCTTCTTCCCCTCTCTTGGTTTTCCCCAATTATAATAAAGAATTTTTGATCTACCCATATGCCTCTGAAGGCACTATAACAAGTGTTTTGTTGCAAAAGAACAAAAGGAATCATGAACAACCAGTTTCCTTCATGAGTAAAAATATTAGATATGCTGAGTTAAATTATACAACCACTGAGAAGTAAGATTATGCTTTAGTAAAATCTTTAAATCATTTTAGGACATACATTGGATACTCTAAGATTTTAGCCTATGTCCCATATCAAGCAGTTAAGGATGTTTTGTCTCAGCATGATGGAACTGGGGTCAGAGGGAATTGGATATCTAGAATCCAGGAATATGATATCAAGATCAAACCAATTAAGATAGTAAAAGGTCAGGGATTAGCTCAACCAATGACTGAAACCAAAGCTAAGTCTGGTAATGATCATGAAGTAGGCAAAGAAAATTCTATGGTACTTTACATTGATGAAGATCATGAATGGTATAAGGACATTATTCATTTCCTTAAAAAATTGTCTTTTCCTGACCACCTTTTAGATCACCAAAGAAGGGATTTGAGGTTAAATGAATCTAAGTATGTGTTGAAAGAAGATGGTTTGGGGTGGAAAAATCGAGATGGAATTATTTTAAAATGTGTGAATTCTGATGAGTCCCAAAGGATTATGACTGAAATGCATTCAGGATTATGTGGAGGCCATTATGCGCCTAGAACCACAGCTGCAAAGATTATGAGCGATGGGTATTATTGGCTGTATTTATTCAAGGATGTCCACGCCTTCGTTAGGAATTGTCAAGAATGTCAGTTTTTCTCAAGGAAACCTAGACTACCTTCCCTACCTTTAACACCAGTAATCGTGGAAGCTCCTTTTCAACAATGGGGAATGGATTTTGTGGGCCCTGTTGATCCAAGTTCATATAATGGATATAAATACATCTTGAGGTGTCCTGATTACTTTATCCGATGGGTCGAATCCATTCCTACTAAGAAGGAAACAACATAAGTGGTAGTACATTTTTTGGAAGAATATATAATTTCTAGATATGGTTGTCCTGTAAAAATCACAATGGATAATGCAAAGCCTTTAGTAAAGAAGAAATGTCCACATTTTGCTCAAATAATGGAATCACTTTATCTCACTCTTCTAACTATTACCCACAAGAAAATGGTCTAGCATAATTGATCAATAAGAACTTAATCAGGCTCTTAAAACGAATGATTGGTGAAAACAAAAGGAGTTGGGATAGCAAGCTTAAATATGCCCTTTGGGTAGATCGAACAAGCGTTAAGAGGATAACAGGTAAAGCTCCTTTTGAAATAGTATATGGACAAAACTATAGACTTCCCATAAACCTTTAGATCCTTGTGTATGAAATTTTGCAACAATGTTCCTCATAACAAGAAGCCATGCAAGTAGGAATTGACAAGTTAGTAGGACTGGATGAAACCAGAAGAGAGGCTTGGGATAGAATGGTCATAGAACAAGAAAGGATTAAGGGAAATTTTGATCAAAAGAGTAGAGATGTAAATTTTGGGATTGGTGATATAGTCTTGCTTTGGTATAAAAACAAAGAGAAGCCTGGAAATCACGGAAAATTTGAAAAAATATGGATGGGCCCTTATCGAGTAAGCATGATAGTGGGAAAGGTTCGGTCTGGTTAGAAACATTGGAGGGTGATGAATTGGAATTTCCTATAAATGAGAGGTTATTAAAACATTACTTCCCTCCCATGAGTCTTGATTGAATTTTCTTGCTTGTTTAGAGTAGGTAGGTTTTCGAATAAGATCGCTTGAGCATTAGGTTTTGAGTACTTTTTCTTTTTCCTGAGTGCATAGTTTTGCCTGAGTCTCCTTGAGTTAGTTGAGTTTGCTCCTTTATAAGCTTCCCTTTTCTCCTACATAAATAAAAATAATAAAACATTAAATCCTGGTTAGTTGATTTGATTAATATCTCTCATTTCATGCATTATATGCTGCTTTAGATTATAATTTCATTTCAGCATTTTATTTTATTTTATTCCATACATGCTGCTCTTGATATTTTGCTTCCGTGTGTGTAGGAATAAGTACAATTAAAATGAAGCAAAACAGTTAGGTGTTGGACTGAATATTGATGCAGTTAGTGTTGGGGACCATATATTCTGAGTTTCTTAGGAACTCTCTCCCTAAGGGAACTTGTCCCAACTGGAGCCAGATGTTATCACATCCATAGTAGCCAGGCTACCATGATTGCAGAGCAGTTTAGTGTATATTTTTGAGCTTTGCATTTACAAATTTTCAGTGAGATTAGATATAATGAGCAATATTATTTATGATCACTCACACATCAGAGAAGCCCCATATAAGACATGCAATAGAACTTATGCCACGACTGAGCCTCTTGACCTCGTATTTGATGACCGAGATGACCTTTTATTCCATACAGATGCAGTATAGTGTTTGGACCTTTAGCTACAGTGTTCTCAGTGGTTACAATTAGCCTAGATAGCAGCTGCAGGTATATGAACCAACAGGTATATCATGTGCATTGGTTTTATTATCTTTCTATTTTGGTCATTTTGATAGCTTGAATTAGCATCTAGTGATTATGATCTGGCAATATATCTATATACAATGAAATTGGTTATTATTGATTATCTAAATGATTGTATTACTGACAATTATAAACTCTTGTTTTTATAATCGCTGGTTTAACCCTCTTAGGAGTGTGGACATCATCATTCTCACCTTTATGGATTGCTAGCTTAGGCATCACCTTCACTTTCTCCATCCATCTGTTGTCTTTCCCACTTTTGAATTTTACCCTGACTTACACCTTAGCCTGTGATATGGAGAACTTCCCCATTTTTTCCTCTATGTTGGATAACATCCATGTTAGTTTGTGTCACAGATATGAGTTGGAAACAAAACTTACCTTTGGTGAGTTGGATTTGATACCTTGATCACTCTAGTCGATTTTCTCGATGTTTGGCCTTGACTGTGGAAAATCCCCATAGTTGCTTGATTTGTGTTGACTAAAACCTGAAGCAAACAATACTACCATCATCTACATATGGAAATTACTATTATATCTTGTGAAATTATATTTAAACTCAAATGAAAAACACACCCTGGATGAGAGCTTGAGTAGTTGTGTTGCTAAACACATGCAAAATCCCCAAAAGGGTTATATAGGCCTAAAAAAAGCAGTGGCTAAACAAATGCTAAATCTAAAGAAATGTTGGCCAAGGAAATGAAATGGAAACTCTAAAGCACAATGGATGAAAGCTTTATTAGTTGTGCTTCTAATCATAGTTGAAATCCCCAAAAGGGTTCCAAATGAAATGAATGGAAATCTTAAAACACCCTGGATGAAAGCTTTAGTAGTTGTGCTTCTAAGCACAGGTGAAATCCCCAAAAGGGTTGTATAGGCCTAAAACACAGTGGCTAAACAAATGCTAAATCTAAAGAATTATTGGCCAAGGAAATGAAATGTAATGGTGAGATTTGTAGACATTTGCCAAGGTTGAAAAAGCACATATCTAAACAACTTACCCATTTGTGAGACACTACCATCCCCTGTGTATTCTTTATCCAACATATGCTTAAGTGTGTAATACCCTTTCCCTTATCCAAAATATCATAGTGTTAAGTTAGTCAAGTCATCCCCCTTGCCTAGACTTTCATTTCTTATCCTTCAACCTATGCTAGCAATTTGATCATGTTTACAAAATGAGTATATCCTTGAGGTTCTTTTGAAAGTAAACTATTATTTAAAATTATGATTTACTATAATTAAATATTAACTTCCAGTGAAATGATGCTTGATGCCTTAAAATTATTGCTATGAGAATGATTAAAAGAGCATGTATTAACCATTTGCACTTGCAGCAGTAGGCTCTTCTAGCCTGGGTCATATTTTGATCAGCTTGACCAAGGTCAACCTTGGGATCCGTGAAGAATTGGACTAGTGATGTTGTATGATGTTGATCTATGGTCCTTGATATACCTTTTGATGACTCCATATATTGTACACAGGTTTCAGATGATGGTTGATGCACTTTTATTGATTATTGTTACTTCCAGACCATCATATATTTTATTTGTCTGAGTATGGTGGATGCTATAGATGATCTTACAGGTTTCCCTGAGGTGTATGAGTATTCATCTCTAGTAGATTTGGGTCGTCTGGATTTATTGAGACACTTAGTTTTCAGTTTTAGGTACTTTCAGTGATGATATGATTAGTTTTTCACTTGTTGACCAGTTTGGCCATGCTGAGTTGGCTTGTCCAACAATAACTTTAATGAGATTCGTTTCCTAGGGAGATACAGAGGAGAGGCATGGTCCATCCACTTTTCATTACCATAATACCCCCTCTCGGGACATGATGGTACAATTAGATTTTGTGTCTGGGCACCAGGCAATAGGCTATGGGAATTTTGATGGTTTTTTAGGTGGGATAAAAATGGAATAAACTAGGTCATTAAGGAAATCAATTTTGGAAATTGAGGCAAGGTTTTGGCATGAGGTCTGTTCAGAGGTCATCTATGGTGTATCCCACTCCTTACAGATCAACTTGAAGCATTCAGTGGGGTCCACGCAATCTCCGGGTTGTATTTCATGATTTGATCATTTATTCACTTGGACATGTCATTGAGTCATATGTTATATTATTGCACCATGGGGTGATGCTAGTGAAGGATAATAAGACCTCCTAGCCCCACCATGTGCTCCTAGTCACTTTTCCTTGTCATCTTATGTGGCACACTTGTATCTTAGACAATTTTATGTGGTGTGCACCCCCCAGGGAATCCTTAGTGAGTGTGCACCACTATCATGTGAGTGATCCATTTTAAATTGTACCAGTTCATCTTAGCCATTGATTGTATTATTTTTATCTTTTGATCTCAACCACTCATTCATAAAATGGTTAGGGTTTTGGTCTCTCTCCTCCTATTTAAGGAAGAGCCCCCCCTATTGTAAAGGCATCTAGAGATTTTGGCTCTTGGCTATTGGAATAGAAGAAATATATTTTGAGTACATGCTTGGATATTGAAATGGGTGTTTGGCTGTGATGATTGTAAATGATTCTCCATTGCACTAAAGGATTTTTGTAGCTATTTTGTATATTTTTCCACTATATCGATTTACAGGTGAAGAGGACGATTTGGGAGGAGTGCGCATTGGTGGGAAGGCTTACCCTGCAAGATTTTATCAAATTTTGGTTCAAACAGGGAGTGATTTTGTTTTTGTACGAATTATTCTCTATCATTTACCTCTTACTTGTATTAACCCTCCTTTTGTTGGCTAATTGAGCTTTGTCTCCTTGGTTTTACAAGAAGAGAGGGGCACACTTGTGGACTTGGGAAAAACGCATAAGCAAGAGAAACTACATCTTCTTTCATTTGACCTGTGTGGAAGTAATCCTCATCATAATCGACATCTATATTCATTATCCAAGTACGCTTGAGAGGTATGTATTTTATTCTTCTAACCTACCCATTTATTCTCTAGATCTTAGACCCTTAAAATCAAAACCCTCATTTTTTTTCAGATCTATGGAGATCTAGCAATTGCTTGGGCTTAATAATTAAAACCCACCTCTAAATTAACTAGTAAATCTTGTATCTAAAGTTTGGTGGGCATCCAAATCCATTTACCCCCTCATCTAAGGCACTGGGATTCTCCCAAAGAGGTCACACTTGTTGGGTAGGTGGTCTTTTGTTAGATCCACATCGTGGGTTTTGCTTATTTATTCTCAAATCCCTAGATCCATTGAGTAGCAAACGCCCTAGTTCCATTTCACTTTGATCTCTACCTTGTGATCCCCATTTTGACCATTTTCCATATTTTAAGGGTGGGCCCCACTTGGGTCTTTCTACTTGGCATTAGATCTATCTAGATATACTAATCTTAACCCCTAAGTGGCCTAATATTTCCTTGGTTGAACATTTTTCCATCTCATAAGACTCTTCAACCAAGCCCTAACTCCTTGGGTCCACTTATCAAATCCTAGATCTAGATCTATTTACTCTTGATCTCTCCCTATTTAAACTTTCACATTTCCCTATAAGGTCTTGAGAAGGTTCGCTAGTCTTCATAGGTTGGATAGGGTCTCCCCCTTGGTCTTTATTAGGATAGATATAAAGTGAAGAGTGCCTCGATTAACGTGAAACCCAATTGCATTGGGAACCGTGGAATCTCTTGGGTCACCTATCTAGTTGTCCAATACCTCTATCATACTGGATAGGATCACCTTTTGGGACAACTACAAGTTGTGTGATAACATTTTTGGCACCGTTGTTGGGAGGTAGAGGCTTACCTCAAGTGTATGCGAGTATCCATGTGTAATTCATATCTTATCACATTCGGTCTTATAATTTAGATCGTTACCATTTTCATCCTTAATTTAAACATAAGCATCTCATTTTCACTCATCTCTCCCCACTTATTCACGACATATATTTTGGTAAACAAGAGTTAAAGTTTACCTGGCGAATCCAAACCATGACTCCGCTGAGAAATGAACCAATAAGAAGACGTATTCTCAAAATAATATCATGCCTGAAGTGACCATGGAATTCATGTCAAATCTATGTGAATTGGTCACCAATTTGAATTTAATAATGAAAAATTAGGAGGAAGACTCTAAGAAGTGTGATGAACAAACTAAATATATGTTAAAAACTATCTGTAATAATCCAATCCCTTCAAAGACTAGTGCTACTGATCCTCAAAATCTAGTTGTAACACATCCTAGTAACTCTGCCTGTCTTGGTAACCCACCTGTGAGGAGAATCATCTCCAAGCCTCCAAAGCCTTCAGCTGAAGTGATGTCGAAAAGTGGAATTGGTCCCAACATTGATCCAAACTCTATAGCAAAAAAAAATCTAGATCAAGAAACAAATAATGATCCTCCTCGAAAGAACAACACCCCCAAAGCAACGCTTTGGAGGAAGCAACCTGGGCCTACAAGAGTAAAAATTTCCCAAGTCCCAAAGCCTTCTGCTCAAGAGACACCTAGAAGGAATGTTCCTAGAAAGTTGACTAGCTCATCTTCCTTACTGTCACTAAAATATCTAATCAAGATCCCTTATGTCAAGTATGATGTTATGAAATTCTTAGGCCTAGCTGTAAATGAAAAGGATAAGGAAAACCCCTACAACTTGAACATTGATGTATCAGTATTTTTAGCTAAGATGAACATGGATGTTCCTTTATACGATATTTTCAAAATCCCCTCATTTCACAAAAGGGATACCAACTATTTGGGAATCCAACCAAGGAAACAACTAATAAATCAATCCTAGTTGAACCCAATCATGATCCAAAGTGTGTCGGGTGACAACTTTGGGGGGTGCCCTCCTTTCTACATATCCCTTGAAGTTAATGTGTTGGTACTGCACAATTGCATGTTGGATTCTAGAGTTGAAGTGAATGTTATGCCTCTTAGAGTCATGGAACAACTCGAGCTAGTACCTACAATGCCATACTTAAATGTGTGTAGAATGGATTATAGGACAGTAAAATATTTTGGGGTGATAGAAAAATTGCCTGTTAGATTGGCTGCCTATTCGGATATTGAAATTTCAATGAATATCTTAGTCCTCGATGTTCCTAATGTTTGGGGAATTCTCCTGTCTAGGGAGTGGTTATCTAGGTTAGGGGGAAGTGTTCAGATGGATCTTACATATGCTACGATCCCACCCATAAATGGTTCATCTATCACATTGTTCAATGAACCACCTATGCAAGAGCATGTAGAGACACCTAAGCACCTTTTTAATGAGGCTATGTACTTAAGTGATGAAATTGGAAACTTCATGGTTTTGGAAAACTATTGGGAAGAAGTTAGGGAACATCCTTTTCCACCAGACCAAGTTTGGAAGATGCACTTTGACGGGGCCTGATCCTGAGATGGTGCAGGTGTTGGAATTGTTTTTACTTCACCATCGAGAGAAGAAATCTTGTACTCTTTTTGTTTGGAGTTTAATTTCACTAATAATGTGGCCGAGTATGAAGCTCTGCTCCTAGGTTTGGAAATTGATTGAGAAAAGAACATCAAGTCTATATTTGTCATAGGTGATTTTGACCTTATTGTTTCGCAAGTTAAGAATCAATTTGCCGCTAAAAATAACAGACTTAGAGATTACATAAATGCAGTTTGGGACACCATTGAATGTTTTGATGCTTTTGGAATTAAAGTTGTCCCACAAGATCAAAACACCTAAGCTGATGAATTGCCGGTCATAGCTAGCACCCTCCAAGCCCTTGAGTCCTTGTCGCAAATAAATTGCAAGGTTGAAGTTTTGTTCAGACCCTCGGTTCCCGATAATGAAAACTATTGGCAATTTTTTGATGATGATGCTCAAATCATCTAGTTCTTGACTGCCTCTCAGACCCCCATAGTTAATTTTAAAGATAAATTGAAAGGAAGTTCTATAGAGGGCATGGACATAATAGAAATCACTTTTCCTTTAGTGATAAAATTTAATAGGCATGTCGAGTTTAAGGGGAGACATTCTGAACCAATTGATGAGGTTATTGAAATTAACATTGGTTCTTCTTGTTCCTCCAAAATTACCAAGATAGGAAATGATGCTTCTAATGAAGAAAGAAGGAAAATTGAGGAGTTAATTAGAGAGTACAAAGATGTTTTTGCTTGGACATACAATGATTTGAAGACTTATGACCAAAATGTTATTGAGCATACCATTGCCCTCAAAGAAGGAGCTAAACCTTATCATCAGAAGTTGCGTAATGTAAACCCTAAGATAGATCCTTTGGTCAAAAAGGAGTTGGAAAAGATGTTAACAGCAAGAATCATCAAGCCTATCAGACATACTACATGGGTGTATAATCCTGTGGTTGTAAGGAAGAAAAGTGGAGAGATTAGGATTTGTATTGACTTTAGAAACCTAAATCAAACTTACCTAAAAGATAAATACACATTGCCTAATATGGAGAATTTGTTACAAAGTGTGACCGGTGCTGGGGTATTATCTCTGCTTGATGGTTTTTCTGGATATAACCAAGTCCAAATTAAAGAAGAAGATCACGGAAAGACTACTTTAACCACACCATGGGGAACGTATGAGTATATCCGAATTCCATTTGGTTTGCTTAATGTAGGATCAACCTTTCAAAGGGAAATGGACCATGCATTCGAGGATTGGATTGGTAATATTATTGTGATCTATCAAGATGATTTAACTGTGTTCTCTAAAGAAATGGATGACCATGTAAAACATTTGAAGAAAATTTTTGATAGGTACTGAAATTTTGGGATTTCTTTAAATCCTAAGAAGTCTACCTTTGGTGTTGATGAGGGAAAGTTGTTGGGACACATTGTCTCTAGGGAAGGCATCCAAATTGATCCTGAGTGAGTGCAAGGAATCCAAGCCATAGCTCCACCAAAAGTTCCAAATACTAATTCACCCCCCTCTTACTATAATTTTCCAACAGTCAATTGGTATTAGAGTGAATTCCTTCAAGAGAGTTTGATAACAGGAACAAAGATCTTTAGAGAACATGGATGAAAATGAAAGTCTCTACTTTGTATATGGGGTTCGACTGTTCTATGGATCAAATTTTGATCATTGGATTATAAGAATGAGACTCCATTTACATGCACAAGGTTTTGATATATGGAAATCTGTTTTAAATGGTTACTTCGCTCCAAAAAGACCACAAAAAACTGCAGCCATGAAGGAGCTAAGAAATAATAATGCAATGGAAATGGATATCATATTGCATGGAATATAATATGATCATGTGAAAGATAAAGTTGGAAAGTGTTCATCAGCTAAAGAGATCTAGGACAAGGTACAAAATATTTGCACAAAGGGACCCCATTGTTAGCATTATTTTTGTCCCTAGTACCTAAGAATATCGGGTAAATAGTTCATGAGGTTTGGAGTCCAAAGAAGGCTTAAAAATTATAAGGGAAGTAAGATTTACTTAGGGAGCCTACAAAGTTATGAGAATAGGCCCAAGCGCTTAAAATATTAAGTAGAGGCACTAGAGCATCAACTACACAAGACCCTAGCCAATGACTAGGGCACTATGCGGCGGGTATTAGTTTACCTAGCAATACTGAGAGGTGGGGGGGCGAATCAATATTTCCTTTTTCAAATATTTTATAAACAATTAGTATTAAGCACAAGTTAAATAATCATAAGTAACATGAATAAGACAATTAACAATTAGAACACACAGATTTATCGTGGAAACCTCAAAGGTAAAACCAGCAAAGCTTTCTTATTAATAAGCTAATATTATACAAATTTGTTTTACAAGCACCTACTTGATGGAGACCTTAATATACTAGATTCTTCTACTACTACAAAGAGGATGCACCTACACCCCTGGTTTTCTACCTGGTCAGCAGACAAGGATGCCCCAACACCATAATTCTCCAACCATGATTGGAAGGAGGAAACAACCCCCTTAGCAGGCCTCAACCTGCCCCAAGCACCACCCAACCACCCTCTAATTTATAATAGTTTTAACTTCAGTTTTTCAGATCTTCAATGGAAGCTCGAGCTTTTGTAATGCTTCATCTATCTCATTGGCCTCTTTCTTGCTTCTAATATGCAATGACCAAAACTTCGGAGACACCTCTGGTCCACTTCATACATTTTACTTGTATGGTTATATATCTTTTCAAACAAATTTATTATTTGAAACATTGTGTCTTTTTAGGAAAATCATGCCTCTTCATAAAAAATATTGTATCCTTTTAATGGCATCAATTCATCATTGATCTTCATAGTCTTTCAATCTTGTTTTAAGTAATAAGGAATTACTATTTTGCAGAGTTAACCAATTTTGGCATTCTCCAAAGTTGGCAATTTGGCCAAATTGTTCTCCAAACATACCAGTGCCAAACATCTGTTCAACAGAGTGGATGTCAAACCGGTGGCCAAATAAGATTTACAAATATTTTGCATCCGATCCTATTAATTAACCCTCAAGCATCTTTCAATAGTGAAATGATTCAAAACCGTTGGATCTTTGTCAATCCACATCAACGATGGACTTCAACATGCGTTTAGCTAGATTTCATAAATATTTTGCATCACATCCTGAGATTTAAACCCTGAACAACTTAACCCAACGAAATTGTCCTGTACCATTGGGTCATCCCATCCAATATCGACGGTAGACTTGAAAATTTTATGAGTCCAATTAAAAGTGGATTTCGGGTCACATTCTTGGTTTGAAATTCATGCATGTTAACCCAGGGAAAAGTGTGCGATCCATTGGATTTGATTCCTTCGAGATCGACGGTTTTCTTTGCAAGTCAAATTCATGGGCTTCATGATTGCACGCAGGGGATTCAAATGCATGGAGGGGATTCAAATTACCAAGGGCGGAGATGGAAAAGGAACTAAAAAATTGAATAATTCATACCAAAAGTTGCAAACGTGTAAACTTGTGGCAGAATAATGATGCAAACCCACCTAGAAGAAAATCGATGGTGGAAAGGGGTTTCAGCGCTAGAAAGTGCATGGTGGTTAAACTTGGAAAGGTGGAGCGAAAATTAAACCGCTTACCACGTGGCAAGCGTTGGTGGAGTCTGATATGAAAAGCTATAAAATTTAAACCGCTCATCACAAGTTCTTAAACCACCTAAGCATATGTTATATAAAAGGTTTGTCTGAAGTTTTAAAAAATGAATTTGTTGATGATTACCTAGAGGAAAAGAAGTCACGGGAAAGACGTCACTTGTCTTTGTCAACAAGAACATAAGTCAACAAGCTCACTTCACATGTAGCTCAAAACCCTCACTTTTCAGATTTTGTTTCCAAGATGGAGAAAATTGAAGACCTTGTTCCGTTCAATGAAAGTTTAGATGAAAACGAGGAGCTTGTAGTTGACAGGGAAAGAGATATTTTCGTCCCTGTTTTGTCTATGTGTAGTATTTCACATCCTAAAGAGAAATTAATGGAGTTTAAGTCGTAGGGAAAGGATGTATTTAATGTTTTTGGTTCTTTTCTGTATTATTTTTGTGTTGAATAGACCCTACACTTCCCCGAATTTGTTGGTTGGTGTGCGATGAATTATTCACAGGTCAAAAGGGATTAATGTAAATACAACCAAAATTCTATGCCAAGTCAATGCGCAAAATGTCCATGAGGTTCTAGGTTTACCTGAAACATTTCCCGAAAGCCCTGAGTCATTTAACAAAGAAAATTTGGTAAAGTTTTATAGAAATTGTAGTCCAGAAGAAAAATACAAGTTTTTATTACAAGTCTTGAAAGATGGCCAGTCGCATGAAAACCTATCGTTCCCTTTGAGTATTGATGTCTTTCAGTGAGATACTCAGTTAGTTTTTTCCTTGTCGAGTCAAATTTTAGGTGTAGATAGCGATAAGTCAATCCCATAATTTATGTTAGGTTTCCTTCTGCAAGTCATTTCACCCAAGTCACAGTTGAGTCCAGTGTGTTGTTTTAATTTTGATGAATTCGTAGCTGAAGCGATTCATGTCTAGTTGGTGAATTTCCAGGAGTTGAAGCATTTCAGATATCAGTCATATCTCTTGAACTTGTTCTTGTGTTCAAATATTTCTGAATTGAAGTTTCTTGGTACCCTATTTTCTCATGACCTTTCTAAACATATCAATATGTTTGAGTTCACTAGTACAATCATGGCAGAAGCTTACATACTTTTTTTTATTGCTGAATTGCCCTGAGTGTTTGAAGAAATGTTGTAGCCTACACCAGAAGGCCAAACAGGTGATTGGTTCTTGTATAAAGAACATACAATAATTAGAGTGTATGGTTTTATTGGAGCACCATATCTTCTACCAACCTTTTTAACACCAAGGGTTTTTTCCTTAGAATTGATTAGACAAAGGTTACATTCAGAAGAATAACATTTCAGTGTTTTCAAAAAATCAGCAAATGTCAAATTCCCTCTTAAAGTTGGTCCATTCATCATTAAGACTAAGGTAGCCCTATCTATAGTAGAAAAATTATTGAAGATCATGGATTTCCAAGAGGCTGAAAGGATTAATTATGATCCTCATCAAATTATATCGCAAAGGAGACAACAAAATAGAAACAAGGATTTTGATCATCAAATAGTTGAAGGATTAAAAGAAATGGAAAATTTATTCAAATTTGAACAAGATAAGAAAGAAGTGAATATGGAACAAACAAGCAATTTGGAAATGTTGGTTCAGACACCAGCTAAATCTGATATCACCAATAAGAAAACTATTTCATAAGTTTATAGTATGGAATTCGATGAAGAAGTTTCAAGCAAGAAATTAAAAGTGGAACAATAGAAGGAAATTATTAGTATGGAGGAATGAGATTTAATTGTTCCAGAAAAAACTACTTTGATTTTGCAACCACCTGTAAATATGTAGCAATATTATTTTTTAGAAATAAAGGAATATGGAAGTAACTCTCAGTATAAGTCCACATTTGATTTCCTTTCACAATATGCAGAAAAGAAGAAGCAATCTTTAGAAGAATCTCAAAAATTGTTCCTTCAAGTAAGAAAGTTGGAAGAACAAAAAGTTTCCCTTATTACAGTTAAGGATCCAGAAAGAAACACTCTAAGGTTTGCAGTGGTGAACAATGAGAAAGTTTCTGAAATGGAAGTTAATCTTGATGATATTAATATAACCGATAAGATTCAATTGCATAGACAAATAGGAGATGTCTTGTATTCATATTTATTATAATCCACTTTAAAAATTTCTAAATTGCATTCTGTTATAGCAAAGCTGGAGAGTCAATTGAGGTAAGAGGAGGCATAAAACAAAGCAAATTTGATCTAGATTAAAAGACTACAAATGGACCTTGTGACTGTGGGAGCCGAGCCAGGGAACACTCAGTGTACCAAAATGCTACTTGATGAAAAATAAAATACCATTAAAATGCTCAAGAAAAAAATGAAGGTGACAAATAATCAACATGTGCAATATCCAGAGTTGACAGCATTATAACAAGAAAATGAATCCATATATCAAGAAATGATGGGTCAAAAAGATAAAATGTTAAAGTTACAAGATGAAAAGCATGCTTGGGAAAAAGAAAGGATTGAATTGTTGTCACAAATTTCAGTGTTAAATATAAATCAGATTGAAACTGTGCAAGTGCTATAGAAGCCAAGGGATCAATCTCTATGTACAGATGAAGGAAAAATGGAAAATTCAAAGGAACTGACTAGGTCTATGTCACAAATTAGTCTAAAATATGTAGAGATAGAAGAGTTGAAAGCGGAAAACCAGAAGTTGAAACAAGAAGTAATTCAAAATTTTGAAGAAAAGAAAAAAGCTTTGAGTGATAGAAGACAATTGCAAAAGAAAGTTGATGAATTAAAAGATAGAGTGACAAGTAAGCTTCCATTACAAGGATATAAACAACTTATATGGGATGTGATATCAGTGGAAGTCACCAAATTCTGGTCACATTTGAATTCTATGGAAGATAAAGATGCTATAGCAAACATAGCTCTCCAGAGGTGTAAAGTGGCGAACGAGATAGTATGCTGAAAGGCCTTTAGAAACAACTCAAAATACAGTCAGATTTTTAAACACTCTAAGTCAATTAGATATGCAGAGTTTTGGAATCAAAGACAGACGATCAATCATCATTTGGGAAAGAAGAATTATTGGAAAGCATGATCGTGTTAAAGAAGTAAAAGATAAAGTGCAACAGATGGTCCTTGAAGTTCAAAGTTTTAAGGAATTATTTTTGGGGATTTTTGAAAATGGTCTACCTTCTTTTCGGAGTGATGATGGAAAATTAATGACTGAAGAAAAGTATCACAGTTTTATAGTACAAGCTCGTATGGATCACTCGAAATTTGAAGGTTTGGTCAAATGATTAACTGGAAAGACAATAATTGATAAATTTACCGATGATTTTGAAATACTTGAACAATTTATAATGATTAAGAAGGATTTTCGAGCTTTATGTTACACAACATGCATAGAATTGGAGGTGATGGTGAAAGAAATGATGGATTATGAAATCCCAAATCAAGGGCAATGGAAATTTGTTGAAAAATTTGGGAAAAAAATACAGGTTATATCAAGAATGAATATACATGTGTCTTAATTTGAAATGAAGTTGTGGTTCCTTTGTTAACTTCCTGAGTGTTACATTATCCCAAATCAAAGCAACACTATACCAGCTTGGTCGACAACAAAACAAATGTTCCTGAAGTTTAGATATTTCTTTGAAATTTATATTTTTAGCGAAGAATCAATTAGGGTTTATTCAAAGAACACTTTGTATAAATTTTGATTTTACAAAGTAATCAGGGTTGGATCCGAGAGAAAACAATACATTGATGTAATATTTTTTGAATACTTTAATGAAGAGCATAAGTAGAAGTCTATCATAAACAAATATTCATATATTGTCACTTTCCTCAGTCTGTTAATTTCTCTTTGGTGAATGTATTTTGTGTTACACCATCTTATCGCTTTGCCTCATATTTGACTGAACTAGGTGAGTTAGAATTCATTTTATATGCTCTGATTCACACATTTAAATAGTGTCAATGTTCTTTCTTCCAAATTAATGCAGAATGCATCCTATTTAGATTCTCTTTTTCTCCCCAGAAGAAAAAGAGCTTCTTGATATTCATATTATGAATCAAAGAAATTACACATCTTCTTGTCCATAAAATTCAATGATCATGATAATCATTTGTTACATGTGAAACATACTTGTCTCCCAAATGGACACTATTCCATATGTTACACAGGTTTTTATCTCATAATAACCCTGTTTGCCCTATTTGTCATCTTCCATCCACATCAACATTTAGCATTCCATATCACAATCAATAAACCAAAAACTATTTATCTATGCAATTTAGCTAATGTTCTACCGTATTATACAATTATTTTAAGTAATGTATCAAAATAATATTGTCCAAAAAATCCTTCCTTGCTTAGTATATATTTATGTCAATTTCATGCAACACCTGTTGTTTGTGAAAAAAGCCGATATGAGCCCTTCCTTCATCCATAATGAGACCACTTTTTGATAGCTTGCATGCTTGCATGTTATAGATCTTGATTAGATGTTTATAACATATATATTCAAAAATAAATTCCTGTCCTTTGAATACAACTGAGGATATGTTTTGTAAGAATACCCGAATGTTTCATGCCTAGAATTCGATCTCTGCCAACCACAATATGGAAACCATTTCCAATTTTCCAGGAAAGCCATCGCTAAAGAAAATGCATGGTTTCCAATAATCCCATCCAGATAATAGAGCTCTAATATTTTACATTCTTCACCGATCAAAGCCAACTAACCACCATATTTGGATAAATATATTTGTCTCGAGTGATATTTCCCGACTTTCGACTACCGAATTCTGAATTTCGACTTCCGACAAGAAGGATCGGTTGCCCCTTCATTTAGTAGAGAACTGTGAACACCTATATCCATCAATTCGCCTGTATCCGGAATGGTGAACACAAGAAGGATCGACTGAACCTTCTTGCAGTCTAGAACTATTATGAACATAATACTGGGCACAAGAAGGGTCGGTTGCCCCTTCATTTATTAGGGAATTTTAAAAATATTCAACCTACAAAGGCTAGGCCATCAATTCAGGTATATGCAGAATGGTGAACATTGGAAGAATACTTAGCACAAGAAGGGTCGGCTAACACTTCATTTATGAGAGAAATGTAAAAATATTTAATCTACGAAGGCTAGGCCAACAATTCCCGACTTACGAATTCCACAGTAAATAGTAGAGATCGGGACATTGGCTAAGTTATAACATATAAAAAATATTTATTCCGACTTCCGAAAAGAAGGATCGGACGACCCTTCATTTATTATATAATTGTGATCACCTATATCCAACAATTCACTTTTATCCAGAATGATGAACACAAGAAGGATCGACCGACCCTTCTTGTAGTCTAGAACTATTATGAAAATAATACTAGGTAGAAGAAGGGTCGACTGTCCCTTCATTTATGAGGGAATTGTACAAATTTTCAAACTACAAAGGCTTGGATGTCAATTCGTGTATATCCAAAATGGTGAACACTGGAAAAATATTGAGCACAAGAAGGTTCAAGTGACCCTTTGTTTAAGAGAGAAATGTAAAAATACTTAATATACGAAATCTTGGATGACAATTTCTGACTTCCGACTTCCGCAGTAAATAGTAGGGATCAAGACATTGGCTAAATTATAACATATAAAAAGTATTTATCCTGACTTCTGACATCTGAATTCCGACAAGAAGCAACAACCACCCCTTTGTTTATTAGTTAATTGTGAACACCTATATCCAACAATTCACCTATATCCAAAATGATGAACACAAGAAGGACCGACCGACCCTTTTTCCAGTCTAGAAATATTATGAAAATAATACTGGGCAGAAGAAGGGTCGGCCACCCTATCATTTATGAGGGAATTGTACAAATTTTCAACCTATGAAGGCTTGGCCTTCAATTCATGTATATCCATAATGGTGAACACTAGAAAAATACTGAACACAAAAAGGGTCATCTGACCCTTCGTTTAAGAGAGAAATGTAAAATTATTTAATCTACGAAGGCTCGTACGACAATTCTTGAATTCCGAATTTCATAGTAAATAGTAGGGATCGAGACATTGGATAAGTTATAACATATAAAAAATATTTATCTTGACTTGAGACAAGAAGGATCGACTGCCCCTTTGCTTAGTAGAGAATTGTGAACACCTATATTCAACAATTCACCTGTATCCAGAATGGTGAACACAAGAAGGATCGACCAACCCTTTTTACAATCTAGAACTATTATGAAGAGAATAATGGGAAGAAGAAGGTTTGTTTTCCCTTTCATTTATGAGGGAACTGAAAAAATATTCAACCTACGAAGGGTCAGTCGAACCTTAATTTAAGAGAGAAATGTAAATATATTTAATTTATGAAGGATGGGACGCTTATTCCTGACTCCCGACTTTCACAGTAAATAGTAGGGATCGAGAAATTGGCTAAGTTATAACATAAAAAAATATTTATCCCAACTTCCGACTTTCGGCAAGGAGGATCGGCCGCCCCTTCATTTAGTAGATAATTTTGAACACCAATATCCATCAATTCACTTATATCCAGAATGGTGACGCTTGAAGGATCGAACGACCCTTCTTGCAGTATGGAACTATTATGAAAATAATACTGGGCAAAAGAAGCGTCACACGCCCCTTAATGTATGAGGGAATTGTAAAAATATTCAACTTACGAAGGCTAGGCCATCAATTCATGTATGTCCAGAATGGTGAACGCTGGAAGATTATTGAGCATAAGAAGGGCCGACCGACAGCTGCGCTGACAATTCCCGACTACCGACTTCTGCAGTAAATAGTAGGGATTGGGACATTGGCTAAGTTATAACAAATAAAAAATATTTATCCTGAATTCCGACATCCGACAAGAAGGATCGACCACCCCTTCTATGATGATCGGTCCTTCTATGATCGATTCTATCTCAAATGACTATATAAAATGTGCATTCGATCTCTCATGGATAATGCTATCAGATTTGTTTTTAATCATTCAATTGATTTTGGAAATGAGCGGTCGTTCCTTCTCCATCGACCATTATCTTGAACATTTGAAAGTATACATGTAATATTAAAACACTAATTGATAATAGATAAATGTAAAAATATTTAATCTACGAAGGTTGGGAGGACAATTCCCAACTCCCGACCTCCACAGTAAATAGTAGGGATCAGGACATTGGCTAAGTTATAACATATAAAAAATATTGATCCCGACTTCCGACTTCCGACGAGAAGGATCGACTGCCCCTTCATTTAATAGATAATTGTGAACATCTATATCCAATAATTCACTTGTATCCAGAATGGTGAACACAAGAAGGATTGACCGACCCTTTTTGCAGTCTAGAACTATTATGAACAGAATACTGGGCACAAGAAGGGTCGGTCGCCCCCTCATTTATGAGGGAATTGTAAAAATATTCAACCTATGAAGGCTAGGCCATCAATTCATGTATATGCAGAATGGTGAACATTGGAAGAATACTAAGCACAAGAAGGGTCGGCTGACCCTTCATTTATGAGAGAAATGTAAAAATATTTAATCTATGAAGGTTAGGCCGACAATTCCCATCTTCCGACTTCCGCACTAAATAGTAGGGATCAGGACATTGGAGAAGTTATAACATATAAAAAATATTTATCCCGACTTCCGACATCTGACTTCGGATAAGAAGGATCGATCGCCCCTTCATTTATTAGGTAATTATGAACACCTATATCCAACAATTCACTTGCATCCAGAATTTAGAACACAAGAAGGATCGACCGATCCTTCTTGCAGTCTAGAACTATTATGAAAATAATACTAGGCAGAAGAAGGGTCAAATGTCCCTTCATTTATGAGGGAATTGTACAAATTTTCAACCTATGAAGGCTTGGTCGCTAGTTCATGTATATCCGTAATGGTGAACACTGGAAAAATACTGAGCACAAGAAGGGTTGGGTGACCCTTAATTTAAGAGAGAAATGTAAAATATTTAATATACGAAAGCTCAGACGACAATTCCCGACTTCCGACTTCTGCAGTAAATAGTAGGGATTGGGACATTGGCTAAGTTATAACATATAAAAAATATTTATCCCAACTTTCGACATCCAAATCCAGACAAGAAGGATTAGCTGCCACTTTTTTTATTAGATAATTGTGAACACCTATATCCATCAATTCAGCTATATCCAGAATGATGAACACAAGAAGGACCGACCAACCCTTTTTGCAGTCTAAAAATATTGTGAAAATAATACTGTGCAAAAGAAGGGTTGGCCACCCCTTCATTTATGAGGGAATTGTACAAATTTTCAACCTACGAAGGCTTGGATGTCAATTCATGTATATCCAGAATGGTGAACACAGGAAGAATACTAAGCACAAGAAGGGTCCTCTGACTCTTCGTTTAAGAGAGAAATGTAAAAATATTTAATCTATGAAGGCTTGTACGACAATTCCCGAATTCTGAATTTCGTAGTAAATAGTAGGGAATGAGCATTGGATAAGTTATAACATATAAAGAATATTGATCTTGACTTGCAACAAGAAGGATGGGCCACCCCTTCATTTAGTAGAGAATTGTGAACACCTATATTCAACAATTCAACTGTATCCAGAATGGTGAACATGAGAAGGATCGACCCCCTTTTTGCAGTCTAGAACTATTATGAAAAGAATAATGGGAAGAAGAAGGTTTAGTCACCCCTTCATTTATGAGGGAATGGTAAAAATATTCAACCTACGAAGGCTAGGTCATCAATTCATGTATATCCAGAATGGTGAACATTGGAAAAATACTGAGAAAAAGAAGGGTCAGTCAAACCTTAATTTAAGAGAAATGTAAAAATATTTAACCTAAGAAGGATGGGACGCTTATTCCCAATTCCCAACTTCCACAGTAAATAGTAGGGATCGGTACATTGGATAAGTTATAACATATACAAAATATTTATCCCAACTTCCGCCTTCTGGAAAGAAGGATCGGTCGACCCTTGGTTTAGTAGATAATTTTGAAGACCAATATCCAACAATTCACCTATGTCTAGAATGGTGACGCTTGAAGGATCAGATGACCCTTCTTGCAGTCTAGAACTATTATGAAAATAATACTGGGCAGAAGAAGCGTCAAACAACCCTTAATTTATGAGGGAATTGTAAAAATATTCAAACTTACGAAGGCTAGGTCGTCAATTCATGTATGTACATAATGGTGAATGATGGAAGAATAATGAGCACAAGAAGGTTCAGACGACCCTTCATTTACGAGCGAAATGTAAAAATATTTAATCTACAAAAGCTGCGCCGACAATTCCTGACTGCCAACTTCCATAGTAAATAGTAAGGATCAGGACATTGGCTAAGTTATAACATATAAAAAATATTTGTCCCAACTTCCGACATCCAACAAGAAGAATCGGCCACCCCTTTTTTAGTGGATAATTGTGAACACCTATGTCCAACAATTCACCTATATTCAGAATGGTGAACACAAGAATGATCGACCGACAAAACTATTATGAACAAAATACTGGGCACAAGAAGGGTCGCCCGTCCCTTCATTTATGAGGGAATTGTAAAAATATTCAACCTACGAAGGCTAGGTCGTCAATTCATGTATATGAATAATGGTGAACACTGGAAGAATACTTAGCACAAGAAGGGTCGGCCGACCCTTCATTTACAAGAGAAATGTAGACATAACAAAACCCCTTTCACTGGCCCTTTCGGCATAAACCTGTAAAAAGGATGAAGTCTCACCTGAAGCGAATATGGGGGGTTACAGAATCAAGATTTAGTAACTGTGATGATGCATAGATGTGGTTAACAACCTCGCTTAACGTTCTATTTAACATCTACTAATGGGATAGCATAACAGATGAATTCACACTTCGTAGCTATCGCAATATATAGAACTACGTTGAATCTCTATTGTATTCACCAGTTAGATACGCATTCATCATACTAAGTATTTCTTATTCACATTCACGCACTTGTATTCCAATTACTCAACATGCGATTACCATTCACATACATATGAAATTAAATACATAAACGCACATGAAATCATATACAAAAAATGTCATAATCTGATACAGATAAACACACTGATTTACGTGTTTCACCCCCGGGCGAGAGCGACATCCACAGGAACTATTTTTTTATTATCTCGGAAGGGTAACAGTTCCAGTTTGTGTACTCTGCTACAGTCTCTTCTCTACAATCAGATCTCTACACACTCAACTGTAGAGTCTGTTCTCTCTTTATCACTATTCTCTTGTAAGGTCTATATAACCATCAAAGTCCAAACAACCCTCTAATACCTAACCATTCTTCATAAAAAATTACCCTTATATATAGATGTGCCTGAAAGTCACATATTACAATAACTATGGGCCAACCCCCATAGTACTCAAAAACCCAAAACCCCGTGGTTATCTTGTAGACCAAGCTAAGCTTTAACTTCGTTGTCCCTTTGGCGCTACTTCCTTTGACTTTGACGCTTTCTCTGACAACGCATCTTTGACTTCTGTAGTGGCATGTCCTTTACACCACTCTGCTTCTTTACTTCATGCTCATGTAGCTATCAGATCGTTGCTCGGCCCTTAACTGCGTCAACCACCTTTGGATGCTCTTAGTACCTTGTCTTTATTAAGGAAACAGGTCCTTTATTCTCCACTGATCTTCGCTCCATATTGTTTGCCCATGATTTGCGGAGTTTATTTTCTCCCAAAAATGGTTATTGTCAGGCCTCGCATAACTGTACTCTCCTTCATAACTTCCTCTTCTTGGCCCGCTCCCAACAAGCCCCTAACACTTACTTGTGACTCGTCCCCGAGTCACTTGCACTAGGTTTTTTTGAATTTACGTTGCTTGGGATCTTCATCTTTGCTGCGAACTCTTGATATGTTGCGCTCAGCTTCGCAACAACCTCCTTAGTTTCCTACTCGTATTCCTTCACTGTGTCAAGCAACATTGCAGATATCAGTTCATGCATCTAGTATTTAACTATGCTTTCTTGTAATATCTCATTTTGACCCCATTGCATTGAAATGTAAATGATGTAATATTGTTATAAAAGCATGGTGAGGATATCAAGGCCAAGGTGTCTCCATTGATTTAGTGATGCATATGGTTTGCGTGCTATCCAGGCACAATGGAATTGCAAATATATGTAAATATGCATTTTAATAAAATGCCTACAACTAGCTACGCAATGAAATGCAACAAGAGATGGGGGCATGATTTTTACAAGGAATTGGAAGGGAAATATTCAAACCCTGGAACCAATCAAGTCAATCCAAGTATCAATGAGAGAACCCATGAATCTCAACTACCCATGTTGAATTTTGTACCCAATCATTTATTTCTTCCAAGAGTTGGTTGAGGTAGTTAATGCATTGGGGAATGGAGAGGTATGGTTGTCCAAATTCGGGTATGGGAAAGCCATCAGTTTTGGAAAAACATGTTTTGGATTCCTGGGAAAGAAAGGAGCCAGGATTTTTCTCCCCAAGCCATTATTCACCATTGTCTTGGCTCCCTCACGCAGTCTGAGGTTCCTGGGAATTTTCCTCCATGGTTTTGCTATGGTTTCCTTCATTTTTCTAGCTGGGAAGGGTGCTTTTGTTTTGTATATCGGTGGGGAAGAGGGGAAATTGATTTGGGGGTTCCATAGAGGCCATTTTTGGCCATCTAAATGCTCACATACTTGTGGGAGAAATCAGTTTCTTCCCTGTGGTTGATTTACTCTTCCCACAATCCATTTTGGTGTGCCCACGATTTGGGGGGAAACCCATGGCCATCTTGTTTGTAAATCCCATTGTTAAAAATGTGTACCCATGCCAATAGTTGGGATTTTTGTGTGTGGGAAAGAGAATGTTGGGTTTGAGTTGGGTATCCCTTTGATCTTGCTTGAAGTGTGTGTAAGAAATTAAGAAAGAACAGGGTCCAGATCTGGCTTGATAAACCCAGCCATGGGCTAGCTTAGCTTAGATCTGATGTTCATTTTGTTGTGCATGAGCTTGAGTGTTCCCTTTTCCTTGTAGGAATCATGCCCAGCTCGGGGGTGGCATTTGTGTTGAGATATTAATGAACACAACTGGCCTATGGTTGGGTGGAACGTTGCAGTTGCGTAGCTAGTTGCTTGGAACAATTTCAGAATGAAGATAAGTATTCTTTCTATGTGTATTTTACTTCTGCAATGTTTTAATTAATTATGGACTGTTCTGATTCTGATGTTAAATGCAGGAAAAATGTGTGTGGATAGTTCAATTTCACTATGCATGTCTATGTTGATTTGCATCTGCACTCGTGCATTTTATTTGTTTTCATGAATCTGTTAAAGATGATGGGCTTGAGTTTTTTTGGGTAGAAGCCCAGAATCGTATTCATGTTCCCTTCCTTGCATTGGATCGATGGGAGGGGACGTGATAGATTGGTATCAGAGAAAAGGTTGCAACATTGGTCCTACATAGGCTACATCTAAAAACTTGCAGAGATAAGCATTATTCCTGCTCAACACTGATCATTAAGAAAAATTTCAAAATTTCAAAATTTTTCTAACTGTTTTTGAGTTTTCTACTAAGTCTGTGTCGACGCAAAATCAGCAAGAGTGCTGAAACTATTGGCAAGAAATCAGAAGAGTCGCCGATACGTTTCAGCGAGAAATCAAAAGTGGCCAAAAAGTGCGTTTCGAAGTAAAATGGAGGACTCGCCGAAACAGTCGACGAAAAAGTCATAAGTTCGCTGATCGAAGTAAAATTCATAGGCATGCTGAAACGGTCGGTGCAAAAATGAAAGTTGCGCTGACATGTTTCGGGGAGTTTCACCGATAAAGCGTTTCGGCGAAAAAATTGACAAGTGCTTCGATCGACGAAAAACTGAGAGTTGAGTCGAAATGGTCCACACAAAAGTCATAATTCGTCGAAACAGATCAGCAAGAAACTCGAAAGTGCATTGAAACTAGTTGGCGACAAATTGAAAAAATTCACCGATGAAGATATCGGTGAGAAATTGGATAAGTCTCCGAAACGGGTCAGTGAGAAACCAGAAAGATCGCAGAAGCAGATCGACAAGAAATGGAAATTGCACCGATCGACGACAAAGTGAAAGTGCACTGAAACGGATCGGGCGAGAAATGGGAAGTGCGCTGATTGATGAATAATTGATAAGTCCGCCGAAATAGGTCGACGCAAAGTGGAAAGTGCTTCGATCGACGAAGAATTGATAAGTCCGTCGAAATAGGTCGGCGTCAAAGTGGAAAGTGCTCCAATCGGAGAGAAAACGATAAGTTCGCCGAAACAGGTTGGAGGGGAATTCAAAAGTCCTTCGAAACAAGAAATTTGAGCAGTTTCCAGGGGGATGTTTTAGGTGCCTGAAATTGAAAAATTCCATGGAATTTATGCGCCAGATTGTGTGAAATTGGAATATTTACAAAAAAAAAGGGCGCTGCCCTCGACCCACCCTATAGTGGGGGAAAGCCCCCTTGACCCCCATCGTTCCCCAGAGACATTTGTTGAATGTATGAAGGAATTATCTATGCTTGGAATGTGCACTATGAATTGCATAGAGGGGTTGGGGAAGCCCCAATAAGAGTAATTGGTTGTAATATCCATTATGGAGGATGAAAGGAACCAATAATGGACATTACTACCTTGGATAAGAATGCATCCAATGTACTATGGTTGCAATGTATTCAATTTGAATTGAAAGGAAGAGACATGGGAGCTCTTGATTATCAAATATGGATATTGTATTCCATAAGAAAATGTTGAGAAAGTAATGGGATAGGTTATCGAGTAAGGGACATGTATCTTGTAAAGATGATGGGTAAATAATCCTTGTGGGCAAGTGCATGCATGATTAGATAATTTGCAATATATGAGTAAGTAATGAGAATGGGTAAGGCAATTCTATTATCCCAAAAGTTGTCACTCATAGGAATAAGACATCCCAATATGTGGAATTGGCATGTGCCTCATGATAGTGACATGGTGGCCATGTAAAGGCTACTAATTGGGGAATGAGGCATTCCCATGTGTGAATCAATCGTATGGTTCAACATTGTGGCAAGTATTTCCTTGAGAATGGAAATAAAGTATCACATTTGAATGAGGTGCAAGGGCATATAATGGACTTTGAAAAGACCCCTTCTGGAGTTGATATTGAATCAATTGCAGTGCTCATAAGTGCAGGGAATTCCAAGAAAGGTCAAGATGGACTTGGCCATAATTTCTGAAAGCAGTTGGAGGAGTAAGGCAATGTTGATAAAGAGGAAAATTTCCCACCTTAAACTATTTATGTTTATATCATAGGAATTGCATGCTTGAAAAGTAGCAAGTAGGAATGTTATACATGAGTATATGTATTGAATTGCTACTTGGTGAGAAGATCATAGCTATATTTGCTTGTATGCTTGGTAGAAAGGCCATGAAATTGGATCAACTATGATGTGGAAGAGGAAATTCCATGCTATGATGAGGGATTGGAAATGGATAATTCCATAATTCCTCTCTTCCTATTGTATTTATATTTTATGAGCTTTATATACAGAAAATTATGGCATAGGAATGCTGAAAATGTAAGAGATTAGATAGATTATGTGAATATGCACTAGTTGGCACATTAATAGATATTGCATATTGCATATGAAGGTGTTTGTGCATGTATATGATATTGAATATTGGTAAAATAATGAAGTTTTACAGATGCAATGAGCCACTTATGATAATTATTATGGTTGTTAATAATTAGTGGTGTTTGCATTGGTTGTAGGACCAAAGACAACTAAAGCATGGATAAAGATGTTGAAGATGTTGTTGCATGTGACCAAAAACCTTGTGAAAAAAAGGTTGGGGAAACAAATCTATGATCAAGAGGTTCGTGGACACTGGAAGGATGGTGTAATCCTTTGTAAGATATCAACTGATCAGGTAACATCAAGGATGTTGATGGCAACCATGTAGGTAATGGTTTATTTATGTTGATTGCATTAATACAAAATGGGGGATTGGGTAAGAATCCCTTGAACCATAGTTTTTAATCATAGAATGGTATGTATGTAAGCATGAATGCATTTATGTGAATTCCATACTACCATGGTATGGTGAGGTATGGGGTAGTAAGGGAGAGGAACCTTCTACCACGTGACTGTTTAAATGCTATAATGCATTCATATGAAATTATATCATGCCATTTTTTTTATGTTGGTTATGAGTTTAATAACCAAAGAAAGTAAGGACTTATGGTCCTGTTATGATAGAATGAATGACATGACAGTATAGTATTCATGAATCAATGCAAGGTGGCATTGAGTGGATACGCATTAAGAGATTTTATAAATCTTGTGGTTGCATTGAGTGAATGCACATGAAAAGTTTGTGCAAATGTTGTAAAGGTGCATGCATGAGTATGGGTGCACATGTTGTGATGCATTGTGTGAAGGCATGGTTGTGGTGTATGTTCATGGAAAATTAAACAATATATGAAATGATGAATTAATGATAATTCTGAGATGATCATTTCATGAGCTGCTATGAATGCAGGAGAAACATTGCATAAAGGTAGTCATGTTTGAAGGTCTACCAGGATGCTTTGTTGGAAGGACAAAGTTGCATGAAATAATATGGCTATGAAGTAATGTGCAAAGGACAAATATTATAAGAATGATCTCATGGTTGCAAATAAACTGTTGTAAGAAAATAGATTTGCAAATCTCAAATTTGGAATTTTGCTAATAAATTACTAATGGTTGTTTAGATTATATGAATTGTGTCAGGAGGACATGTTGTAAGTGGATGTTCATGTATGGTAGCAAGCATAAATCCATAATGGACAGAGTGATTCCACTTATAGGAGCCAAAAAATATGAGGATGGCCTCAAGGTTAAACCAATTAATTTCTGTAGGAAACAGAATTGTAAATTCATGTTTGAATTTAATTATTAATGTCATTGACTGATTAGGGAAATCATACTTGAATTGGATTGTTATATGTTGTTGAATGTTTGGCTGTTTGAGGAGTGTGTCAAGAAGACACCTTGCAGGAAGACCATGTGTGATGGCCTGCGGAAGAAAAACTCCATGGGAAGGATCCCATGCTTTGGAAATGGGTTTCGGGTGAAACACCAATGTAAATTTTGATAATGTCTCAGCTGCACTGCATGTTGGAAAACCATGTGAGTGAGATGGTAAAATTATTCCAAGAAGGCATATGTGGGTTATGGAACGTCAAAATATTGGGGTGGCAAACCAAAGTACTGTTGACCTAAAGAAGGGAGCCTCCATTCTTCGCAAATGAAGAGAGAATACATCTGAAAAGGGATAAGTATTCTTTAACCCTAGCTAATAACATGCATGAATAATTATTAGGGTTAATATGCAAAGATTGTTCTATTTTATTTATGTTATGTCAAACTACTTGAGTATGATTAGGGTCTACATGGCTCACATTGGAAAGGGGTGCACATATTTCTAGTGCTGGGTTATGGTAGGGTTGTCAATATTGACTACACCCTAAGGGAATGGACGCATTCCTGGTGTTCAATACTTGATAGTGAATGTTATGAAATATGGTTACAATTTTAGAGTAGCAATACTGATGAGCTTGTTTATCCTTCTTGTGTTGTCAGCTTACACAGATGCAATTTTGTGCTGCACATTAAGAGGAAAAGTGAAGAAAGGGTACTCAGGAGGACTGTACGGGCATTGGTAACCTTTCTACGCACACACTAAAGAACACTAGAAGGGATGGATAGGCCCTAGGATATTTGTAGTAGAAAAGGGGTATCATCCTTGTGTAGTGTGAGTGGGTATTGTGGGGCCATGCTAGTCCGTATTCAAGAAATTCACCTATAGAGTTCCTAGAGGGAACCACTGGTTTGCATAGGAGAAACAATGCCATACTTGTGTGGATGAAGAATTGATGTGTGTGTGAAGGATTGTGGTGTGGTGATATTGATGAAGGCATAAAATCTCTATTGTTTCATCAATAAGGTGTGGTTCCGAGATTGACTAGAAACCCTGATATGCCTATGGCTCCGTAGTAGAGCCTTGAACTATAAATGGTCATGGTGTAGTTTCCTTCCATTGCCTGATGACCCAGACGGATGTGCTGGCTTGGAAATGGAGAGGGAAAACCAGGTATGGGACTGGTTTGGCACCACCAATGCTTGGTAAATCCAGTTGGTGAACTGGTTGGGAATTAACTACTTGATGTTGTGGAGCAGCATGTGTGCTGGTCAATCATCCACCCCACAAGTGATCCAAGGCTTGTAAAGCAGAGAAGGAAACCTGTGGATTAGCAAGAAACTGCTTAATACAGATAAGTATTTAATTTTCATTAATTTTTTTTTAATTTCAGATAATGAAAATTTCATGAACAAGTCTTATGACAACCTAGCTGATACACTGTTGTTTCTTTGTTGGAAACCTTGGTCATTGAAGGAAGAAAGGGCTATGAAGGAATCCTAAGGATGCATGTGGACATGTGACTGTCCTAAAATCTCAACATGAGAAGTAATGAAATATGGTGCTAGTGGATTTGTGTGGGTCCTAGCAGCCAAAGGTTTTGTAGGAAATAATGGGGAAGGGTTCCCTGGTTGAAAAGCCTTAGAAAGACATTAGACACTAAGTGTCATAGCCAAGAAAGGGCAAGTCAAGCATTCGCATTGAAGTGAAAGAGGATAAGGAGCATGGAACCACAGTGGTGGCGTGACTCCAGATTGAAACAAGACTAAGAGGGGGAAAATCTTACTCTCATCTTTCCTTTTAATTGATGCATTTTAGAAAACATAAAGTTGTTGAATGCATGTTGTGGCTGAAAATTGATTGTGTTTAATTGCTTGAAATAAAATGTGAATGTTGAAATAGCTAATCCCTTGTGAAAGGATGAACATGAATGAGTTCATGTGTATGTTGGGAAAGCATGAAAAGTGTGGAAGTCTCATGAGTAAAGCATGGAATTTCCATGTCAATTGGGAAAATAATTGACTGATTTTAATATTTGTGTTATGTTTGGCCTAACAATAATTTCCATGATGAATTTCACAGGTGAGAAATTGAAAACCATTGATTGCAGCCGTTACAAGGCAAGTGGTGCTAGCAAGCAAAGTGTGAGCAGTTGTGCACATTGACCATGGCAGCAGACCAAGGGCTATTGGAATTGGCTGAAAGTATTCTTCAAACAATTTCCAAGACCCAAGAAAATATTGGAGAGATGCTCAAGCTATAGAAGCAACAAAATTAGATGAACCACAAGGTTTTGCAGGACTCTATTTGTCTACAAAGAGGTAAATAGAATTCTGGGAGCAATCAACAGTGGGAAGAAAAGTGGATCAATGAAGAAGAATTAATCCAATCATCCCATTAAGAAATGTTCAAGGTGGGAAGACTCAAAGGAAATTGAGCAGGACAAGATAAAGCAGCCACTGAAATGTTGGAAATGTGGAGGAAATCATTTCCGCAGCAACTGCCCAACAAAGGAAAAACAAGAGGGTAGCATCCATAAAGTTTCCAGACTTGTGGATCAGCTAGAAGGTAAATAAAATAAAGGGATTGTTGTGGAGCAATGCCCACCTACAGAGTTGGAAGATCAAATCCAATAGCAGCAGCTTGTGGAATCCAAAGGAATTGGTCCTGAAAGTTCAAAGTAAAAGATAAAATACAGGACAGACCTGCCACATTTTTTGAATTTTTGGACATGTGTAAAGTGTGCATGTATTCCTAAGTATTGGAACACTGAGGACAGTGTTATTCCAAGGGGGAGGGGATTGTAATATACCAATTTTGACCCCATTGCATTAAAATGTAAATGATGTAATATTGTGATGCATATGGTTTGCGCGCTAGCTAGGCACAATGGAATTGTAAATATCATGTAAATATGCATTTTAATAAAATATCCACAACTAGCTATGCAATGAAATGCAACAAGATATGGGGGCATGATTTTTACAAGGAATTGAGAGGGAAATATTCAAACCCTTGAACCAATCAAGTCAAGCCAAGGCGTCACCATCGATTTAGTGATGCATATCGTTTTGCTTGCTAGCCATACACAATGGAATTGCAAATATCATGTAAATATACATTTTAATAAAACACTCACAATTAGCTATGCAATGCAATGCAATAAGAGACGGGGGCATTATTTTTACAAGGAATTGGGAGGGAAATATTCAAACCCTTGAACCAATCAATTCAAGCCAAGTGTCAATGAGAGAACCCATGAAACCTCAACTACCCATGTTGACTTTTGTACCCAATCATTTATTTCTTCCAAGAGTTGGTTGAAGTATTTAATGCATTGGGGAATGGAGAGGTATAGCTATCCAAATTCGGGTATGGGCAAGCCATCACTTTTGGAAAAACGTGTTTTGGATTCCTGGGCAAGAAAGGAGCCACAATTTTGTTCCCCAAGCCATTATTCACCATTTCCTTGGCTCCCTCACGCAGTTTGAGCTTCCTGGGTGTTTTACTCCATGGTTTTGTTGTGGTTTCCTTCATTTTTCTAGCTGGGAAGGGATCTTTTGTTTTGTATAATAGTGGGGAAGAGGGGAAATCGATTTAGGGGTTCCATAGAGGCCATTTTTTTCCATCTGAATGCTGACATAACTGTGGGAGAAATCAGTTTCTTCCCTGTGGTTGATTTCCTCTTCCCATAATCCATTTTGGTGTGTCCACGATTTAGGGAAAAACCCATGGCCATCTTGTTTGTAAATCCCATTGTTAAAAATGTGTACCCATGCCAATAGTTGGGATTGCTGTGTGTGGGAAAGAGAATGTTGGGGTTGATTTGGGTATCCCTTTGATATTGCTTGAACTGTGTGTAAGAAATTAATAAAGAAGAGGGTCCATATATGGCTTGATAAACCCAACCATGGGCTAGCTTAGCTTATCTTAGATCTTATGTGCATTTTGTTGTGCATGAGATCGAGTGTTCCCTCTTCCTTGTAGAAATCATGCCCAACTCGGGGGTGGAAGTTGTGTTGAGAGATTAATGAACACAATTGGCCTATGGCTGGGTGGAACGTTGCAGTTAAGTAGCTAGTTGCTTGGAACAATTTCACAATGAAGATAAGTATTCTCTCTATGCGTATTTTACTTCTGCAATGTTTTAATTAATTATGGACTTTTATGATTCTGATGTTAAATGCATGAAAAATGTGTGTGGATAGTTCAATTCCA
Source organism: Larix kaempferi (assembly GCA_027924585.1). Lineage (NCBI taxonomy): Eukaryota > Viridiplantae > Streptophyta > Pinopsida > Pinales > Pinaceae > Larix > Larix kaempferi. The sequence continues at coordinate 1,299,888 of BSBM01000153.1, forward strand.
TTGTGCATGGATATGTTGTTTTGCATCCGCGCTCATGCATTTTATTTGTTTTCATGAATTTGTTAAAGATGATGAGCTTGAGTTTTTTTGTGTAGAAGCCCAGAATCGTAGTCACGTTCCCTTCCTTCCGTTGGATCGATGGGAGGGGATGTGACATTTTTGTTTTGTGAAGCTCTTGTGTCTTCACCTCAATCTATTCAGAAAGAGCCAATGTCTCTTCCTGCTTTGGTTGCAACTTGCCCGAAGTTTCTGCTTCCTTGGTCCTTAATGCCTTTAATTCTTTTTGAAGTTCCTTTGTTTCTGAGAACTTATGTATTCTTTGCCTCAATGTAAATTCCTTCATCGTCGTGTTCATTGAGTCAAGGTCCTTCTGCTTCCTTTGTACTTCACCACGAATCTTCTGCAATTCTGGGTCTTCTTGCAATGTGGACCATAACTTTGTCACTTCTTCTAATAAATCTTGGCACCTTGAAAATTCTGTGGAGATGCTTTCTGTAGAAGTTTTTATCTCTTCAACTCTTGTTGTCTTTACTTCTGGCAGAGTACCAGGTTGCTCCCTAGCCTCCAAGTTTGCAATCTTCTCTTTGTATCCAATTTCCATGTCCTCCATCTTTACTTTAAGATTGTTGACTGGAGTTCTGATCTTGACTATAGTCGCTTCAAATTCAGTTTCTCCGTTGAAGTCCGAGATCTTCACACAAACTTCTTTGACGGCCTTCTGTAGCTTCTTATGCCTTTCTCGAGTGTATGCTAGCTAATCCATGTTTTGTCGGCATTCATTCCAACTTCAATTGTTGCTTGTATGTTATTATGTCCCTATCTTTGATTTATTCTACAACCCGCATGTGTATATCATGCAGTCCCTCTATAGGAAACATTCCCACATTAATATCTAAGTGCACGAGCTTCTTCTCACCTTCAGTGACTTCATCAGATGGGAATATGAAATTTGTTGGCTCTATGTGCACCAACCTAGGTCGCATTGTTAGTGCAAATGCTTTACTTTTTCTTTATCTTGACTCCTCTTATCTATCTTTAGATTCTGATTCTTTCATTATATCTCTTTGTACTTTCTCTACCCTTTCCATCATACTTCTCAACTCGGTAATACTTTCTGCCATGCTTGCATGAAGCTTCTCTTGCTTTTTGTATTTTTCTGCAAGTGTTTCTTCTATATGTGCATGAACTCTGGCTGCGATGCAGTCATAGCCATCGTCCTGTAACTTCGCATCAAGGGGAGTCTTATTCGCTTTTTCTTTTCTTTCTTGTTGCCACCTCTGGCACACATGTGTCGAGGTTCTTTATATTTTTTCCTACTAGAGGATCACCAGCCTGCTGCTATTCTTTCTCTTCTTCCAGTTGATCATATTCTCCTTCATCACCATTTTTCTCTTGTTGATCATTGTCATCGGCGCTCTCATCAGATGTCGTCATAAGTGCTTCTAGTGCATCAAATTTCCATTCCAGCGGCCAATCCTCAATCACGAGGTCAATCTTTAGCACATCCAGCTGATATTGACCCTCATACCATTCCGGACTTGGTGGCTCTCTAGTTTGTATGAATATAGAATGGAGACCAGCCTTGAATCTCGACTTCCTGATGTACAGAGTTGTTATCTGCTTTGGGATACACAAAGTGCACGTAATCACCTCGCATAATTGCTTATAAAATTTATATAGTTGAACATTGTTCAGGATTTTTCTTTCTGTCCTTTCTTTGCTCCACATATTTGCGTATCGAGGTCCGTGACAGTCGCCAACGAAAACTAGTACATTCTTCTAGTACTTTGGCTCTTTCCGACCACGAATGCGATGAGGACTATCAACCAACTGAAGTGAAATTGATAGCCATTGTCCCGTGCATCCGCTACATCATCCATAAATTCATTCAACAGGTATCCTGCCTAGTTGAATGGAAGCCCATCCTTAGCTTTAGCGGCTAGGGAGATCACAGCAGCCGACACTTCTGTCAGTCTGCATTTTCATAGTAATCTACCTACGAGCAATTGCAGTATGAACCACGTGGCATCATCTTTAATCTAGTATGCTTAATAGTCGCGAGTTCCTTTAATTAACCCAACTTCTCTCTTCATCTGCTTGGCCAGTTATTTATCTTTTTTCTTACCCACAAACTCCGTTGCGGGGTCAATACCTCATTTTCTTAGATGGGTGATCCTGTAGATCAGGTTGATATTTATATCTATCTTGCGGTCTAGCCACAAGTATCCTTAGTGTGTGCACGACAACAATGTATGCACAACAGCTATTAGCTCCAGACTTTGCACTAAGTGCGGAATCCTTAACAGGTTCAACAGTTCTGAAGACTGTAACGATGCAATCTAGTCTTGTGCTTGTATGGTCATCTGCTTATTGGATTCATCAAATTTTATGCACATGTATCTGTCTGGTTGAAATTGTGGATACTTGGTCAAATTCAGCAGATCGTAATATGTGAACTTACACTCTGGGATCTTTCCCTACAAGTTTTCCTTCTCCCGAACATGGCTTAACATCGGTGGTAGAGGGATGCCATACTGTGGGTTCTTCTTCAACACTACCATCGGTGCATTATCTATGCGCGGTGGAATGTATTCAGGTATCAAAATAATCGACCTCTCGCGAGGTCTCTCTTCCTGCTATTCTCTTGGTGTTTTTGCAACTTGAGGTTTCTATTGTTCCTTGGCCTTCTTCTTATCCTTCTTCTTGGATTTTGATGCATGCCGAGGTGAGGCTCTCCAAGTCCCACCCTTCTCTTCAGTTGTTGTTTTCACGAGAGTCTTCATAATTGATTCTAGACCAGACTATTGAAATTTATTTAATATCTCTTGTAGGTCTTCTTGCTCAGACATGTACTGTCGGAATGCTCTGTTATTCACTGGTAAACACTCAGAATTTACTCATGGTAAAATTAACAATGACGGTAAAACAAGTAACTGTGTGCTTCTTTGTTTTTTATAGCCATAATCCAAACTAAGACGCACCCAAAAACGACCCATTTAACATTAAATGTTATGTTTGTTATCCAAATATAGCTTAGATCTTGGTCCTTTTAAATGTGTCTTCAACGGACAAGTATGCCTTAAAGTGGAAAAATCCGATTCCCCGAAAGTACTGTATAACAACTAGTTTTAAAACAAAAACTGTAACGACTAGTTTTCTCTAGCTTCACCGAAGGTTAGGTGAGTGGCAAAGCTCACTGCGCATTTCCCTTCTCTTTATGGAACTTTGCATCACTACCCCCTTCTTTACTTCGTGACTTGATTTACTATATGTACTTCGGAACACATATTCAAATTTGCGAACTTCACATAATGCCAAAACTATTGTGTGCAGACTCTACTCCCTATTTAAGAGAGTCTCCCTTCATTTAAGAGAGAAATGTAAAAATATTTAATCTACGAAGGATGGGACGACAATTCCCAACCTCCGACATCCGAATTAAATAGTAGGTATCGGGACATTAGCTAAGTTATAACATATAAACAATATTTATCCCGACTTCCGACTTCTGACAAGAAGGATCAGCCGGCCCTTCATTTAGTAGATAATTGTGAACACCAATATCCAGCAATTCACCTGTATCCAGAATCTTAACACAAGAAGGATCAACTGACCCTTCTTATAGTCTAGAACTATTATGAAAATAATACTGGGTAGAAAAAGGGTCGGCCTGCCCTTCATTTATGAGGGAATTGTAAAAATATTCAACCTACAAAGGCTAGGCCATCTATTCATGTATATATAGAATGGTGAACAATGGAAAAATACTGAGCACAAGAAAGGTCAGTCGACCCTTCATTTAAGAGATAAAAGTAAAAATATTTAATCTACGAAGGCTGGGAGGACAATTCTCGACTCCTGAATTCTGCAGTAAATAGTAGGGATCAAGACAATGGCTAAGTTATAACACATAAAAAATATTTATCTTGACTTCCGACTTTCTGACAAGAAGGATCGCCTCCCCCCCCCTTCGTTTAGTATATAATTGTGAATACCTATATCCAACAATTCACCTATATCCAGAATGGTGAACACAAGAAGGATCGACCGACCGTTCTTGCAGTATAGAGCTATTATGAAAATAATACTGGGTATAAAAAGGGTCGACCACCCATTCATTTATGAAGGAATTGTAAAAATATTCAACCTGTGAAGACTAGGACATCGATTCATGTATATGCAGAATGGTGAACACTGGAAGAACACTATGAACAAGAAGGGTTGGACGACCCTTCATTTACGAGAGAAATGTTAAAATATTTAATCTATGAAGGCTGGGACAACAATTCCCGACTTCTCACGTCCGCAGTAAATAGTAGGGATCAGGAAATTGGATAAGTTATAACATATAAACAATATTTATCTCAACTTTTGACTTTCGACAAAAATGATCGGCCGCCCCTTCTATGATGATCGCTCCTTCTATGATCGATCTATCTCAAATGACTATATAAAATGTGCATTCGATCTCTCACGGATAATGCTAGGAGATTTGTTTTTAATCATTCAATTGATTTTGGAAATGAGCGGTCATTCCTTCTCCATCGATCATTATCCCAAACATTTGAAAGTATACATGTAATATTAAAACACTAATTGATAATAGATAAATGTAAAAATATTTAATCTACAAAGGTTGGGAGGACAACTCCCGATTCCCGACTTCTGCAGTAAATAGTAGGGATCAGGACATTGGCTAATTTATAACATATAACAAATATTTATCCCAACGTCCGACTTTTGAAAAGAAGGATCGACTACCCCTTTGTTTAGTAGATAATTGTGAACACCTATATCCAGCAATTCACCTGTATCCAGAATGGTGAACACAAGAAGGATCGACCAACCCTTCTTGCAGTCTAGAACTATTATGAAAATAATATTGGGCAGAGTAAGGGTCGAATGCCCCTTCATTTATGAGGGAATTGTAAATATATTCAATCTGCGAAGACTAGGACATCAATTCATGTATATCCAGAATGGTGAACACTGGAAGAAGACTGAGCACAAGAAGGGTTGGATGACCCTTCATTTACGATAGAAATGTAAAAATATTTAATCTGCGAAGGCTAGGCCAACAATTCTTGACTTCTGATTTCCGCAGTAAAAAGTAGGGATCGAGACATTGGCTAAGTTATAACATATAAAAAATATTTATCTCGAATTTCGATTTCCAACAAGAACGATCGACCACCCCTTCTATGAAGATCACTCCTTCTATGATCGATTCTATCTCAAATGACTATATAAAATGTGCATTCGATCTCTCATGGATAATGCTAGCAGATTTGTTTTTAATCATTTAATTGATTTTGGAAATGAGCGGTCGTTCCTTCTCCATCGATCATTATCCTGAACATTTGAAAGTATACATGTAATATTAAAACACTAATTGATAATAGAGAAATGTAAAAATATTTAATCTACAAAGGTTGGGAGGACAATTCCCGACTCTCAACTTCTGCAGTAAATAGTAGGGATCAGGACATTGGCTAAGTTACAACATATAAACAATATTTATTCCGACTTCTGTCCTCCGACTTTAGACAAGAAGGATCGACCACCCATTTTTTTAGTAGATAATTGTGAACACCTATATCCAGCAATTCACCTGTATCCAGAATGGTGAACACAAGAAGGATCGACCAACCCTTCCTACAGTATAGAAATATTATGAATAGAATATTGGGCACAAGAAGGGTCAACCGTCCTTTCATTTATGAGGGAATTGTTAAAATATTATACCTATGAACGCTAGGCCATCTGTAATGTCCCTTTTTTTAAATTTATTAAAATGGTGAAATTTTCATTTTTTCTACTAGTTCGACCCTTGACTAGTATTGGTTTCTTGATCTCCAAAGGGCTCCAAATGTTCCCAACTTGTCACAGAAGGTATATGGATGGTATTAGGAAATTATTATGAGGTTCATGTATTCTTTAGAGTCTTCAAAAGTATTCTACAACTCTCCTTAGGATTCTGGACAAGGTAGGGGATTTGACCAGCAATTTATCTTAACTAGTATTGGTTTCTTGATCTCCAAATAGATCCAAATGATCCCAAATTATTAAAGAAGGTATATGGATGGTATTAGTAAATTATTACAATGTTAATGGATTCCTTAGAGTCTTCAAAAGGCTTCTTCAACTCTCCTTTGAATTTTGGCCAATGTAGGGAATTTGACTAGCAATTAGGGGTTCAATTCCCCATGGGGTAGATGCTGGAAATGGCTCTCCAAAATCTATTGGACCCTCTCAAGTTTATGAAAAGAGGTAGGGGATATATAGGGGACATAAATATAGTCTCATATGCATCACCATTTAGTTTATTAAGTCCGATACAAGCCTCTTAAATCAGATACAAAAAGACTAGTTTCGACATAGGGGGAAATGATAGTAAATCTTCACAAATGGTTATGAAACTTAAGAATATTGCTCCAAATGCTTGTATAATTAACATGAAACTTCTTCAGAATATTAATGGAACTCCATACAACATTAATACATCATAAATTTACTGAACCATTCGAATTTGATACCACTTCAAGTGCAAATAATAAGGTATTGGGGAAATGACACCATTTGTTCATAGTTTAGCATTTTTATATCAAATCTATTCGATTTTATACCTAAAAGTATTCTGAGAAGTAGAAACAAAGTATATATATAATATTACAAATATATGGGGCCTAAAGAGCTATCCCAAAGAGTTCATCACCTCAACAAGTGCGCCTCTCCTCAAGGAGCAAGAATATGCCAAGAAATAGAAGAATGGTTTTAGAAGCAAGCTAAAAGAGATGTGACCATGAGATTCCATGTAGCTTCAACCTGTAACAAAAGAATCCAGTGTAGCTCCAAATCAAAGTCCTGGATGTCCTCTCCAATTTCCAATTAGGATGGGAATATTTCACCCTCGAAATTGGTGCTAAGGCAAGTAGAGTAACACTCCACTAGCTCTCCTCTCCAAATGAAAAGATGCAAATAAAAAATGATCAAAAGCTGCTATTATTCTTTGTTCATGAATTTTATAAAATTCTAAGGTCCTCCATGGGTCGAATTCCTTCCAAGATCTTCATTCCAACTCAAGTTGGGAAGAGATTCCAACGTATGCCACTTGTCCCTCCAATTCTAGCCTCCTCCTACACCAAATTCGAATAGGTGTCTCTTTGGCTTCGCTAACTCCCTTGAGCACCTTATTGGAAGCTATTTTTATCCCTGACATGTAATATATGTCAGATGTCAGCATTCAGGTCTGATTTGCGTCATAGGTGTCATAGCATCTTTATCATTGTTGTCATAGAGCTAGGGAATCTAGCCCAAGTGTCCCACTAGCTCCAAATTGACTCTTCCTCTACAATGGGGGTTATTCTTCCACTCCAATTAAACCTTACATGAATCATGCCATGAATAATTCCTCTTAAAATCCTCCAATTATATTACCCTTCATCTTGAATTCGATTTGGGGAGAGAATCATGCCAAGTGTAGTGGGGAATCTTGCCACAAATGGGTCCCACAACCTCTATGTGCCTTCATGATCAATTGCCACTTTTATTTTCCCTTGTATTTATTTATTTACATCCTTTATTAAATATTTATTCCATTCTAATTTCCAAACATAATTTATTATCCCCCTTATTTCAAATCCCAATGCTTCCACCCCCAACCTAGGGAACTAGTAATTTTCTTCCATGATAGTTCATTTGGATAGGTATAATACAAAATTTGAATTGGGAATTTCTCTTAATGTGACCCACCTTGTCAATTTGGATCTAATTTCACATTATTAGTTTCTTGGACATCATTCTTATCAATTATTTGACCCTTAGCATCAATTTGACAAAACATCATGAGTATGGCCAAAGGGGCTTAGGCCATTGTGACCCAATGAAAATTTTGAGACATGACAAATCCTCCCTTCCCAATATTGCTTGTCCTCAAGCAATTTCAACACATGTATGTGGAAGAACCTGCTTTCTTTCCAAAATTTTGCTTCCCAAAACTTCTCTTCTAAAACCTTGAGTAGAGCCACCCATGCACTACAATTGCGTGTTTCCGAAAGCAAGGAGATGTGGGTTTTCTTTTTCATTTTGATATCCCCTGTAACATCACCACTAAACACAAAAATTTTAATTAAGTCCATAAAAACCATGTTTTCATAATTACTCTATACCTCTTATATATTTTGGAAGCCCCCTTCTGATACCACTGCATAATTCTTGAAGTTGCCACTGTGTTGCCCAATTTTCAGTCTTCGAGATTCCATCAAGATTTTAAAGAGGAACCACCATGCTTGTTGCTGCACTACTCTGATTAAAATCACTTTATTAAATAGGAAATCCATCTCCCATACTGCTTGTTTCCCCCCAAAATTGAAATCAATGGGACTAAAAATTATCCCAGGGTCCCATTGCTTGTATTGCACTCCAACAATTAAGAGTGCTCTCCAACTCATACCATCAGGTAAGAGAATTCATGGATCCCATTTTCTTGTATGCATTCTTCCAAACATCATGAGTACAAAATATATATCATCAAAGTACATAACAACATAATGAAAATGGACATCAAGGAGGTGCTTCATCAAAGAATCATGAAAGTGCTTATACCTCCAAGTAAGTAGACCACCATTTGCCAAGTGCATACAAGATTCAAGTGACCAATCAAAAATGCTCCAATGACATAGGTGAGGATCCCATGTCCTATAATGCTGCTCCAAAAGGATGTAATATGCATCAAAATAATCAGCCATGTGTTCTTTCATCCAAGAAGTGAATGAAGAACCTCCACTAAAATTTGAACCAAGTAGGGAGCACAAAAAAAAAAGCCTTCAAGGGGATCACATAAGTAGAATTTGTGCATCCATGAACATGTGTATCATCAATAAATAACAAACAATGTTTCTTCCAATAAGAATTTTCTCCAATCATATATCTCTTCACCCAAGTAGTGGATGAATTTCTTCCAATATCAATTGAAATAAGCAAGGAGCAAGGAAAATCATGAGTCTTCAAGTGACTCAAGTGAACATCATAAGTGCATCCATGTAGATGTGTTTCATCATAAGGTAACACAGAATTCTGCTGAAAATGTAAATAAGAAGTGGCTCCAATAATTTAATCATATAAAGGAGAGATAGGAGTTTCATGCTCCTCATGTGGCACCATAAAAAATAAACCTTTCACCCATACTTCATTAGGATGAATGCTGCAAAATATGGAAGTGTGGGATGTAGGAGATTGAACCAACTCACCCAATGGATCAGAAAGTACAGAAGTGTCCTCATGTAAATGATCCATAATGGTAGGATCATGCACCTTCATCAAAAGTGTAGAACTTTCCTCATAGGTTGGTTCCAAGGTAGTGGAATCAACTTCTTCAAAAAAATGTGTAACCATTTCCAAGAGGAAACTCAAGTTCCTCTTCCACCACATCAAGTGCTTGGATATCATCAAGCTCATATTCAAACACATCGAGCACATGAAAATTTACATGTTTCTCATGATATACCATGTCATGATAATACTCTATGCAATCTACCATATGACAATTTGAAACATAGGAGGAAGAACAAGTATATTGGAACCTTTCAAGAAGTTGCTCATTTTGAATTTTGAATTTATGAATATCCTCATCATTCTTCAAGTATGCATCATGTAACAATTCATTAAACTCAACCAAATTGTTTCTATCAAAAAGCAAAGACATGAAATTACCTTTGATGTTGCACATTGCTCTTTGAATCTTCTCCATGTCTTCAAGGAAGGATGGATCCTTCAATGAAGAAACCTTCCAACATGAATTTGACACTAATGCTTGAGTGTCATGGAGCATGCTAATGATCTCTTGTATCTTCTTTTCATTCATCTTTAATGACCCTTCAAGAAAAAGAGGCTCTTGCAAATGAACCTCCTCATCTTCTTTCTTCTTACTTGGACCAACTTCATGAAGCTCAAGTGGTGATGGGGAAGTTGATCTTGTTTCTTCTTCAACTGCTACAAGGTCTTCATTTTCATGCTTAATGGGAGTTTGGCTTGCGGCAACACTATCAAAAGTTATCTCTATGTCACCAACATAGAGGTGTGAGCACCCATCAATAGGTACTCCTTCATAGTTTAAGAATCCATCAGTAGATGCTCTTTGATTCATGTCCAAGGTAGAATGTGTCTCAAAATGATATTCAATATTTTCAATTGAATCTTCTTCATGCTCATGTGATGTCTTTTCATCTTTTTCAGAGTCACTTGGAAGTGACTTTCGATCCTCTTCATGTACTACTTTTGCTACTTCACCCATTTCAGAACTAGGTGGTTCATGGGTCTCCTCCATTTTCTCATTCAAGCAAGCTGATGCATTTTTCCCCTTGGTTTCCTTAAGATCAATACATTTGGAATCTCTTTTTGAATAAATCCCAAAAATTCTCCTCAAGTAGGACATACATGCATTCCCTGAAGCTTCATATATTTCACTGATCTTTTCACTCACACACATATGATTTTATCTACAAGGTCTTTTACAAGAATGGCATAAAAATTTCTTTACTAACTCCACATATTCATTTTTGGGCCTATTTTAAAACACCCAATCAACATAGTCTTCAAAAGGAATGGCATTTTGTGTATCTTCCTTCAAAGCAAGATATGCTTGGTATTGTTGGGGCAAGGTTTTATATGTTGCTCTCCATCTTTGTAACTCATTCATAGAATTATACTTTGGCAGTGTGACACACTCATATTCATCAGATTCAAAGTCATAAGAATAACCCTCTTTCCTTATAAAATTGTAAGAAGTGCTGCATGATGGCACCTCTTCCTCGTACCATTCACATTTGCTTCATAACCATGCTCACAATCATTTGCATACCGCTCATAAGAATTATACTCATAGGAGTCATCATAATAGTAAGACATGGATGCAAATTATTCTTCAATGTTTGATATTAATTCATAGGTGCAAGGAACATGCTCTAATAACATTGTAATGTCCCTTTTTTGAAATTTATTAAAATGGTGAAATTTTCAATTTTTCCACTAGTTCGACCCTTGACTAATAATGGTTTCTTGATCTCCAAATGGCTCCAAATGATCCCAACTTGTCACAGATGGTATATGTATGGTATTAGGACATTATTATGAGGTTCATGGATTCTTTAGAGTCTTAAAAAGTCTTCTGCAACTCTCCTTAGGATTCTGTCCAAGGTAGGGGATTTGACTAGGAATTTCTCTTAACTAGTATTGGTTTCTTGATCTCCAAATAGCTCCAAATGCTTCCAAATTATTACAGAAGTTATATGTATGGTATTAGGACATGATTATGAGGTTAATTTATTCCTTAGACTCTTCAAAATTCTTCTACAACTCTCCTTTGAATTCTGGCCAATGTAGGGAATTTGACTAGCAATTAGGGGTTTAATTCCCCATAAGGTAGATGCTAGAAATGGATCTCCAAAAGATATTGGACCCTCTCTAGTTTCTGAAAAGAGGTAGGGGATATCTAGGGGACATAAATATAGTCTCATATGCATCACCATTTAGTTTATTAATTATGATACAAGCTTCTTAAATCAGATACAAAAAGACTAGTTTCGACATAGGGGGGAATGATAGTAAATCTTCACAAATGGTTATGAAACTTAAAAATATTGCTCCAAATGCTTGTATAATGAACATGAAACTTATTCAGAATATTAATGGAACTCCATACAACATTAATACATCATACATTTACTGAACCATTTGAATTTGATACCACTTCAAATGCAAATAATAAGGTATTGGGGAAATGACACCATTTGTTCATAGTTTAGCATTTTTACATCAAATATATTTGAGTTTCTACTTGAAATTATTCTGAGTAGTAGAAACAGAGTATATATATCAGATTACAAATATATGGGGCCTAAATAGCCATCCCAAAGATTTCATCACCTCAACAAGTGGGCCTCTCCTCAAGGAGCAAGAATATGCCAAGAAATAGAAGAATGGTTGTAGAAGCAAGATGAAAGAGATGTGACCATGAGTTTCCTTGTAGCTTCAAACTGTAACAAAATAATCCATTGTAGCTCCAAATGAAATTTTTGAATGGACTCTCCAATTTCCAATTAGGATGGGAATCTTTCACCCTCGAAATTGGTGCTAAGGCAAGTAGAGTAACACTCCACTAGCTCTCCTCTCCAAATGCAAAGATGCAAATAAAAAATGATCAAAAGATGCTATTATTCTTTGTTCATGACTTTTATAAACTTATAGGTCCTCCATGGGTCGAATTCCTTCCAATAGCTTCATGCCAACTCAAGTTGGGAAGAGATTCCAATGTATGCCACTTGTCCCTCCAATTCTAGCCTCCTCCTCCACCAAATTTGAATAGGTGCCTCTTTGGATTCCCTAACCACCTTGAGCGCCCTATTGAAGGCTATTTTTAGCCTTGACATGTCATATATGTCAGATGTTAGCATTCAAGTCTGTTTTGTGTCTTAGGTGTCATAGCATCTTCATCATTGTTGTCATAGAGATAGGAAATCTAGCCCAAGTGTTTCACTAGCTCCAAATTGCCTCTTCCTCTTCCATGGGGGTTATTCTTCCACTCCAATTCAACCTTACATGACTCATGCCATGAATAATACCTATTAAACTCCCCCAGGTATGTTACCCTTCATCTTGAATTCAAATTGGGGAGAGAATCATTCCAAGTGTAGTGGGGAATCTTGCCACAAATGGGTCCCACAACCTCTATGTGTCTTCATGATCAATTGCCACTATGATTTTCCCTTGTATTTATTTATTTAGATGCTTTATTAAATATTTATTCCATTCTAATTTCCAAACATCATTTATTATCCCCCTTATTTCCAATCCCAATGCTTCCACCCCAAACCTAGGGAACTAGTAATTTTCCTCCATGACAGTTCATTTGGATGGGTATATTACAAACTTTGAATTGGTAATTTCTCTTAATGTGACCCACCTTGTCCATTTGGATATAATTTAACATTATTACTAACTTAGACATCATTTTTATCAATTATTTGACCCTTAGCATCAATTTGACAAACCATCATGAGTATGGCCAAAGGGGCTTAGGCCATTGTGACCCAATGAAAATTTTGGGACATGACACCGTCAATTCATGTATATGAAGAATGGTGAACACTGGAAGAATACTAATCACAAGAAGGGTCGGCCGACCCTTCATTTACGAGAGAAATGTAAAAATATTTAATCTACGATGTCTGGGACGCCAATTACCGACTTCCAACTTCTGTAGTAAATATTAGGGATCGAGACATTGGCTAAGTTATAACATATAAACAATATTTATACCGAATTCTGACAAGAAGGATCGGACGCGCCTTCATTTAGTAGATAATTGTGAACACCTATATCCAACAATTCACCTGTATCTGGAATGGTGAACACAAGAAGGATCGACCAACCCTTCCTGCAATCTAGAACTATTATGAACATAATACTGAGCACAAGAAGGGTCAGATGCCCCTTCATTTATGAGGGAATTGTAAAATTATTCTACCCATGAAGGCTAGGCATTCAATTCATGTATATGCAGAATGGTGAACACTAGAATAATACTGATCACAAGAAGGGTTGGTCGACGCTTCATTTACGAGAGAATTGTAAAAATATTTAATCTACAAAGGTTAGGTTGACAATTCCTGACTTCCGACTTCCGCAGTGGATAGTAGGGATTGGGACATTGTCTAAGTTATAACATATAAAAAATATTTATTCCCACTTCCGACTTCCGACAAGAAGTATCGATCGCCACTTTGTTTAGTAGATAATTGTGAACACTTATATCCAGCAATTCACTTGTATCAAGAATGGTGAACACAAGAAGGATCGATTGATGCTTCTTGCAGTCTAGAACAATTATGAAAATAATAGTGGGTAGAAGAAGGGTCAGACACCCCTTCATTTATGAGGGAATTGTAAAAATATTCAACCTGTGAAGGCTAGGCCTTCGATTAATGTATTTCCAGAATGGTGAACATTGGAAGAATACTGAGCATAAGAAGGGTCGACCAACCCTTCATTTATGAGAGAAATGTAAAAATATTTAATCTACGAAGGTTGGGCCGACAATTCCTGCCTTCCTACTTCCATAGTAAATAGTAGGGATCGGTACATTGGCTAAGTTATAACATATAAATGATATTTATCCCGACTTTCGACTTCCGACAAGAACGATCAGCCTCCCCTTCTATCTCTCATGGATAATGCTAGAAGATTTGTTCTTAATCAATCAATTGATTTTGGAAATGAGTGGTCATTCCTTCTCCATCGATCATTAGCCTAAACATTTTCAAGTATACATCTAATATTAAAATACTAATTACTGATTATAAACATTGTATGCATTCTTATATTAACTACACAATATTTATTGTTTTGCAGATAAAACATGTCTGGGTTGTTGAGCCTTAGTCAATACCAGGAAATCTTGTTCCTTGATTTTTTAAAAGATCACAAACTTGGTTTATTCAAGCATAGATGGTATGTTGATATGGATGAACTAGATAATTTGTACCCAGATTTATATCTATTTTGCTTGGATGAGGAATGAGCTCCAACTCGAGCTGGAATATTGACATCTACAGATCCCATTTTTGACGATTTATCGTGTGTTCAAGTTGAAGTGGTTGAGAGAGACCGATGTTTCCTTCTACAGGTTGATCTTATGGTTTGTGGTTTTCAACCAGATCTAATGCAAAGTGGTCCCAATTCAGATCTGGTTTCTTGTGCGAAGCAAGGGTGGGTTTTTCCCTCGTATGATGTTTCTAATCGGTCCAGAAATAATACCACGTCAACTTTGAAGAAAGGAATTTTTTCAATATGGAAGAAAAGAATCCTGGCTGGGAAAACTTCGTCTGTATTGCATTACATGAATATTGAAAATAAGTTGACAAATGTAGACCATGAAAAGATTATTTTCTACCTTAGAAGAACATTTCTCAATCATATTGAAAAAGATGTGACAAAATCTTCCTTCGAATCACTCAAATTAATTCCTTCTGTAG
Organism: Larix kaempferi; assembly: GCA_027924585.1. Classification (NCBI taxonomy): domain Eukaryota; kingdom Viridiplantae; phylum Streptophyta; class Pinopsida; order Pinales; family Pinaceae; genus Larix; species Larix kaempferi. The sequence goes on from BSBM01000153.1 coordinate 1,314,917, forward strand.
CAATGATGCGGAAAGCGACTAAGAGCTTCGAAATTTCAAAATAAGTTCAACAAGAATAGATCAAATACTTTTTGTTCAATGAGAATTTTTTTTCTATTGACGTAACAAGATGTGTTGTTATGCCTCCGCATTTGCAATATCGTAAAGTTGATAAGGAGGTGGTGGCAAAGATGGTTTTACTCTTCTCTCAAATTTTACAACAACATTGAGAGATGCTATTCTATTGCCTTTCGATAAGGAGACCACATTGGGATTTCTTCCTAGAAATGAAGACAAAAATAATTTTCCTTCAGTAAATTTTTATATATTAGATGGGCAACATACTATTTCTCCGCAGAAAAAATCATTGAAATTGATAAATATCAATCGTTCCATTCAAGGTATTGGAATCAAATAACTTGTCTTCTACATAAAGATGTTCCTTAGCACATTCTCAACAAATTATGCAAACACCAAAATTTGCCAAACAAGGAATTTGTAGACACTCCATTCATTTATCAAGTTGTAAAACCAAGGGAGAATTGGATATCCTACGGTAGGCCATCCCTCCCGGGGAAAGGGAAATGCTTCCAGCGATGATTGGTAGGTATAGAATTTTTCTTCATGTCAATCAAAGTATTTAGATTGCTGCCTGTTTTATGAAATTAGAAAATTAAATATAATCTTTAATTTTATATGTTTGCAGTCATTCCAAGGTGAATGTATGGATATCTTTGTTGTCCAAACAAAGGAAATCCTTAAAGACAAGCTAACTCTTGTTTTGACATCGGATCGATTGTGGAGAAAATGGATGTTTGTATTCGAGCTTTACAAAAGTGATTCCTTGCCTTGCTCACCCAAGAGCATCACTCAGGTTGATTTTGTTCAAAATGAAATAAAGAATCATGTATCTAATTTTTTTAGACCATTGCATGATATTGATGAAGATGAATTGACCGCTGTGGCAGACAATATAATCAACAGATCAGTTTGGATGCTCACATCAGTCGACAAAAATGTTTGCGCGGAGACTTTATATCAATATTGCAAGCGAATCAAGGACGAGAGGTCAACCAGGCATTCGATCTTTGAATATTTCAAAGTTCACGATGTTCAAAATTTTCGATCACAGATTGTCACTGACGATAATGTCATACAAATATATAAAATTGCACCAAATCATCTCCAACAACTGTGCAATATTTTATGCTATGAAAAGCAAGAAAAATATCTGCGTAAAAAGAGAAAGAAAAAATATGAAGTGGATAATGGTACCAAATTACCAAATGATGCTAAGAAAATATTGAACATAGATATCAATAAAGAGGGGATGGGCATGTCCATTGACTCGATGTTTTCAGACAATATACCTAAGCGGACTTAAAGGCTAGATCTCCCTAGTCCAACTGGATCTAGAACAAATAAGTACAAAATATAATCAACTTCCCTATATCAATAGAAGTGTAAAGTAACAAGTATATCTCTTACCTGGGATTCGCAATTCCCTTTACTCCTTGCTTGATCTAACATTCCAAAACCTTCATATCTGCAGCTGCAAAGCCCCGTTGAACGAGTAGACACAAACAAATAGTAAAAGCATATATAACATATGATTGATCTAAGATATCAATTAAGGAAGTAAGCTCTAAACATTAACAACACAATAATGTATATGGGAAGAGATTGTATTAACTGTAATAAAGGAGAGTACAATAAGAGAGAATGTTACAAACTATGCCTTAACGTCGCAACCTTCCTTCCAACAAGCGAAACCAAGCCTCCAAGGATGAAGTAAGACTCCCAAAGATGAACAAGGATCACCTAAGACAATTCCACCAGCATGAGAGTGCTATAGACCTTCTTCCACTTACAATGGGGAGGAGATTTATATTTATAAGACCAAATGGATAGAGTAGGTTGAGGATTAATGGGAGAAGTCTAAGGGATCCTCCCTTGAGGTTAGGGAACTGAAGGAAAACTCACCTATAAATTAGGAATATACTTCCACCTCAGCATGCTTCAAGAAATTGCTAGAAGCTCTTGTTTATCCAATTTAACCAACGCTGGCGCACCCTGCATGAAGGAAACTGGCGTCAGGAAGGGGGCAACGCAGGATGCATGAGGGAAACCTGAGCCACTGGCGCATCTTTCCAAGTGACATTATGCGCTAGGCATGCTCTAGTGCCTGTTGCTGGAAGACAACCTGCGCCAGTGCAACTAGAAAATGTGGACACAAGGGTCAACAAATTGCTCTGGGTGTTAATGGTCAGGGAAAATTTAGGTATTGAGGCATGAAGTTGACACAGGACTCATGGTGATGAGATTTAGGTGTAACAAAATGCCCCCAAAGCATGAAGCTGGAAAAATAAGACAGGTGATATGCTTTGCAAGATAGCTGGAAAGGACTTGTTGGTCGTAAGGTGTTGCTACAATACAACTGACTCTGAGATACAAGTTTCACATGACTCACAACATGGATTCTGACCAATACATTGCAGATCCATGGTAGTAAAGACCGACTGAACACAATCTTGGCTACTAGATACAATCATAGATCCATGATGAGATGATAACACAGCCACGACCAATACAAAGTGGATCCGTGTGATATGACTCAAACAATCTCCATTGCAACCTAGGAAAAATATGAAACAATCTAGGGTCTTCAAGCCAAACCCGCAATGATACGAATCTATCCATGTGATTACAATGTTTTGGGGTCGAACATGGTAGAAAACACTTGATTATCGGTCATTAATGTATACCGTTAACAAGCGCGAGGGAAATCACCATTGATGTCAATGATTCCCAAGGTATCATAGTACATACCATCAAGCGTGAATTAATGATTTGAGGTCGAACACTTGACGTGATATTTCAATCAAGAGTCAATGATGTAAACTCATGTTGAAAGTGAGGTAACCTGCCATTGAGGCATGCAAGCCCAAGGTACTTGATAGGTTTCTAGATTCCATCCCAGGATGATGTGTTGAAGTCGACAAGGATGAATCCGTCAAAGGAGGGCCACGATGAATCCCCCATCATCGACATGAAATGCGATCACAGATGTTTGGGGTGAATCAGACACTAGAGTGATGTGTAAGACTGACTCAGGGTAAACCGACATGAAAGAAGGTATAGTGACTGCAAATGATGAATAATGAACATCTCTTGAACACATGCATGGCATGACTTGTCAGTATTGAAACAAAAAGAATGGTACTAACCCTTAATGCAATTGATGATGGAAGCACTCTTTGGATGACCTGAAGGAGTGACAAGACTCATGGAATTAGCAGGACTCGAAGACAAATAGATTTCCCAAGTACTGAATGCATATGCAATTGAGTGCCATGTTCAAGAGTGACTATGTACTACCATAACTACGATGAACACAATATCATCCCTATTCCCCATCATGATTGATGAATACCTCTTTTGTTTTTTAACGAGCTTGAGGAGGGTAACAGATGCTTGGTATAGCTCATCCCATGGACGAGTCCAATCCAAAATATTTTACAAACCTAGGATAGGAGGGGTTCATCCCATAATAGGCCCTTTGATGTCAAATTTTAACAAGTCCAAAGAAGGTAAACTCGGTGTCATTTCATGTTTAGAGAGTGTGAAAAGAACTAAAGAAGACTCCAAAATTCCTTTTTCGTAAAGTTAGTCTCTTTGCCCAAAAAAAGGCTAAAACAACGCGAGAGAGAACTCTTCTAGCCATGATTGGATGGAGTGCTCCTTTTTCGTAAATAGTTCCTCCTGGTTCGAAAAAGGGGTAAACTATCACCAGAAAGACGATCATTCAAATACTTTTGTAAGCGTGAATGCATCAAGTTCGCTTGGTGATCTTTTTGTGTTTAGGGATCCTGAAAAGAGCTTAAAGAAGGACTCCAAGGGTTCCTTTTTCGTAGAATTTTAACGAGCCTGAAAAAGTGATAAAATATAACTCGATGAATTATTCTCATCGTTTTATGAGCACGAGAAGGAACAGAGAGTGAGCTCGGTGTCATTAATATTCGATTTTAACAAGAGGAATAATAACACAAAGAACACTCGAAGAGTTGTTCACACCTGGCAACAGGTGTGAGATGACTACAATCGTGATCAAAGATTATAATGTGGAATTTTGCTTCACCTGTGGACGCCAAAGTCTAGGTCAAAATGATCAGTTGAGTATCTATATATAAAAATAATCCCAACTATAGTAAAATAACCCACAAAAGAATAAAATTAAAAAGGGAATATACCTTTTTCAATATAAATAGGGAAAAATAGTGAAAAATAGTTACCATTTGTTTTTTACCAAGTTGGGAGGTGAAAATGACCCTTTGGAGTGCAATTTTCAACTACCGATTGTAGGAGCTGTGATCCGTCATTCGTGAGTGTTAGGTAAGCCTAATCCCCGCCTTCTTCATTTTCAGCGGTTTAGAATTTCCTTTACTTTCCAATTTTTTGGGTTTTGGGCTTGCATTGTGGACGAAAATTGTGCCCTCAGCCCGATGCAATTTCCCTTTTCAGGAAAAGTGCCAAGGGATCGCCGATGCAAATCCCTACAAAGAGGCCTATGCCGGTGGTGCCCTGCCTACAAAGTCGGGGTGCGCCGACGCAGGTTCGTTTGGAAAACTCAAAACTTAACCACAAATCAATGATTTGGATGGTTGGGAAAGCTTCTAATGCTGTTTTTATTTCCTTTTGGACATGTTTTGGGTGGACACAATGGTTGAATGGAGAGAGAGAGAGCATGAGCCTGATGATTCTCAAGAAGAAAATGATCCACAATGCATGGCCGCATTGCAGAACTATGGGTTGCTGAACTACTTCCATGTTCTGGGCATGAGAGCCCAAGTGCCACTATTAGAGAATCTAATCAAGTGTTGGGATCCGGTACAGCAACACTTCCAAATTGGCGTCCACATACTGAATATAGATATCGACGATATCTATTTCATGATAAGATTGTCCTGGTGGGGGATTCCCATGTCTTTATCAAGGTCACGAGGGAGTGATCGAACTATAGAGGACCTGATAGACTAGTGGTGCATTGATGGCACCAAGATGGTTGGTGGGAAGATTCCCATCAAGGTGGTCAGGGATCAACCTCTTCGTAAAGTTTTGTTCACCATTGTGAGGGTAGCTGGTAGTAGGGCTGCTCATCTGGCTAGCAAAGCCCATATGTTATATGCTGAGGAGTTCATGGCTCCTACGGTCTTCAATTGGTGCAAGGGAATCCTCACAAACTTGTGAGATCAGCTGAAAAAGTGTCGATGCTGTGTGCTAAAGCAGTTCAGCTACGGATCAGTCATAGTCTCATTATTTTTGGAGCGGGTGGCACATCTGCACCCATAGGTCGAGGTAGAGGATCTGGATCCGATGGATCCTCACATGGTCCATTGGTCAGAGGTGATGGCCCACCATGGCGGAGGTGGTCCCATCATTACTTATGGTGCACCCTTCTTTAGGTGGTTGAGGGGTCAGCTCCTCATGGTCGAGGACTACCCTTACGATGGTACTAACGTCAGGGGGGATCCATATATAGCTCTCGTTGAGGGGATGTAGTGGGGCGACATGGGTAAGAATGAAAATTCTGCTGTGTTTTTCATTTTATATATTTTTAGATGTTTTTGGAGCAGTACTGATGATTTGACATATGTTTGATGCAGATGTGGGCCCATCACGACTAGTTGGTGTCTCTCTGATTGCGCAGAGAGGGGTAGTACGGGATATGGATGCCACAACTTGCGACGTTTTCGAGGAGATGGATGAGCTAGAGGAGAACCTCCGATGTTTGACTCTAGATATCCTAGAGTCAACGATTCATGACTTACCTCATTGATACCAGTGTCACACTATTGGAGTGTCCAAGCGCTTTGGTTCGCTTCTTAGGAAAGTAGCGAGGGCGATTATTAGCTATCATGTGCGTCATGGGGACTAGGCTTGTGTGTATATGTATATGTACTGAAAGATACAGGCTTCAAATTTTGTATCAGGGAATATTTACTGTGTTCTTATGGATGCTTATGGGATCTTGCACATGTGTTTGTTTATGCATTATGTACATGTTGTGCCACTTTTATGTTTATGAAGGTTTCACGTATGTGCGATATACTAGTCCAATATGAAATTGGCCATGGAATCAACATCGATGTTCATGTCTCTTGAAATGTGCAGGTACTGAATAGATTCAAAAGACCTCTCCAAGAGACGTATTCGTCAGAAAAGACAAAGTAATGTGGGATCACGGATGGCGTAGACATGGTTAATGTGGGAGACCACTAATTGTGAGTCGAGGTGGATGACAATGTGGTCCATACTGAGGGAAAGAGTGTCGGTTAAGAATCCAATCACCGTGTGATACTCTGCGGCGTTGTTGGTTGCGTACCCTAGACAATTCCCTCCCGAACTAATGAGCTCGCCGGTAGGGGAATAAAGTACCTAGGCTTCCGAAGCGAGGTTGCGGGTATGTCGGCTAATGCTGTCAGTGAATCCAAAACATGTTTCCATCTGCACATGTAGGAATAACATGATATAAGCGTAAATCCAAGATCCTAATACACTAAAGAAAAGTGTCACACCACACAACACACACACCATGTACAATATATACAAGATACTAATGCGTGAAAGACTCAGGTGTAGTACCTCTTCAGGTAGAGCCCATTGCGAGGCTCGCCTAGAGATATCCCATCGTAATCCTAAATATCGTATGCTCCTTTCTCCAAGGCATGTTTTACAATGTATGGCCCGTGCCGCATGGACTCAAACTTTCCTGCCTCCATATTATCATGTTTTTGGTCATATGTGAGGACCAAATCCCCCTCATTGAAGATATGAGGTTTGAATGACTTATCATACTAGGATTTGATGCATTTCTTATGCACTTCGTTGGAAAGAGCAGCATCCCAGTGGGTCTCATCGAATTTTTCCAAGTGAAGGAAACGTTCTTCCTCAGTAGTGGTGTTCGGGAGAAGTTCGACTGCAAGTTTCAGTGATGGAATATCGCATGCTATCGATAGAATTGCCTCCAATCTATAGATTAGTTGGAAAGGTGTGAAACCGGTGGCAGTCTTAACATAGGTCTAGTACACCCATAGGGCAGAAAAGAGCATGTTATGCCAGTTTTACTTGTGTTTACCTACCATGCGTTGAAGCATGGTTTTCAAGATCTTATTGATGGCCTCTACTTGTCCATTGGATTGTGGGTAGTATGGGGTTGAGTTCTCATGGAAAAAACCCAGTCTGGTGCTCAATTCATCCACCATCTTGTTCTGGAAATGAGATCCGTGATTGGTAACGATGGCTTGTGGGACTCTAAATCATGCAATGACATGATTAAACATGAAGAGTGTAATGATTTTTCCATCTTCATTGTACATAGGAATAGCCTCGGCCCATTTAGTGAAATAGTCAACGACTACAATGATGTAACCATGCCCCCCGACCGAGGGATTACAGTGCATGAAGTCTATACCCCACTTAGCAAAGGGGCCGACAACAATAACCAGATGTAAAGGGGTTAGATGTGAGCACTTTTTGAATTGAAAGTGTTGGCATGGGGGACACTTCTTAACGGCCTCAATACAGTCTTTGAAGATCGAAGGCCAGTAGTATCCTGTGCATAGTATTTTTTGGGATGTAGCCATCCCAAAAAGATGACCTCCACAAGCCCCTAAGTGATAGTCATTCATTACCTGTTCAGCCTCCTTGTGTGTTAAACAAAGGCGAAGGATGGAGTCAACACCACGACGATACAAGGTATCATCGATGGTCAAGTAGTACTTGGCGTGGTGGCGTATACGATGACAGTCGTCACGATATAGTTGAGGGTTGAACCATGGGGTTTGAAGATATAATGTGATATCTCCATACCATGGGTCAAACGTGCTGATGAGAAACAATGACTCATCTAGGAGGGAGTCGATGGGATCAGTTCCTGAATCAACATGGAGAAGATCGCAAATGAGCTCCGCAAAAACCAAATATTTCTTTGACTTAGCCTTCTCGAAGAGGAGATCAAATTCCTGAAGTATCATGATCCAGCATGAATACTTGCCCCTGAGCACCTGACATGTAAGGATGTGGTACATGGAGTTTGAGCCGACAATGATGGTAGTGGTGCGGAGTAGTATGTAGTGGCAGAACTTTTGGACAACAATGACTGTTGCGAGAGTGAGTTTCTCGACATGTGAATAACGTGTTTTAGAGTCCATAAGACTCTTACTGAGGTAGTAGATCACATGTTCTAGGGAATCATCATCTTCCTAGACCAAGACCATGGCGATCATGGTGGCGGAATCAGAAAGATAAAGGATATAATCCTTATATTAATTGGGTGATTGGATCACAATGGCATGGGTAATGGCATATTTCAAGTTTTCAAAGGATTGTTGGGCTTGGTCATCCCATATGAAAGGAACGTCCTTCTTCAAAAACCACATATAGCCCTGTGTCTTTTCAACAAAATTACATACAAAATGTCATAGGTATTTTTCCTTCCCTTGCAAACTTTGTAGTTCCGGGATATCAATAGGAGGTGGGAGAGAAACAATGGCTTCCACCTTCAAGGGATCATTGCAGCTCTCATCCTTTGAGATGATGAAACCTAGGAGACATCCTGATTTGAAGCAGAATATGCACTTATGAGGATTCAGACGGATGTTATACCGCCTACATCTGAGGAATACAACCGTCAGATGATCGATGTGGAAATCGCGATATTGTGAATGAGAAGGGAGATCGTCGAGATAGGGCTCCACAAAGTCTTTCACGTTATGAAAATCATACGACATGGTCTGCTGGAATGTAGCACCAACATTTTTTAGTCCAAAAGGGAGTTTACGATAAGCAAACATACCCCAAGGGTAGATGAAAGAGGTTTTATGTTGGTTGGCCAGGTGGATCTCAATTTGATTATAACTGGAAAAGCCATCCATAAAGGAGAAGATGACGCTCCCGGTGCAATGGTCAATGATCTGATCGATGAAGGGGGTAGGGTAGTTGTCCTTAGGACAATCCTTATTCAGGTCCCTATAATAGACACAGACCCTAATAGTACCCTAATTCTTGGCCACAGGGACGACATTGGAGAACCATTCTATTAAAGGAACAAGATAGATGAAGCCGACCTTCAAGAGCTTTTCAATATCAGATTTAATTGCTGCAGTTTTTTGAGGGTGCACTGGTCGCAACTTTTGGAGGATAGTTTTTGTGTGGGATAGGTTTGGATCTCATGCACAATAATGGCAGGATTGATCTCGGGAATTTCCTCATAGGTTCATGTGAAGACATCACGAAATTGTTTAAATAAGGCCATGTATGTGGTGATCTCATCAGGAGAGCAGTTCTAGCCAATGTAGATATGTTCAACGAAGCCAGGTGTAACCGAGATGTCAATCGGGATGGTGGGCGTGATGTTTGCCAATTTTCCTTCAGTGACCGTATCGTAGGTGAGGATCGGTGACTGCGGGAAAGGATAAACATCTAGTGTAAAAATGGTTGTGATAGCATTCTCTACAGAATCCAATAAGGGTAGGAAAGACGATCGATGGTGGAGGTCTTCCCATAGAGGTTCATCCATGCTCATAATCTCCATAATGGACTCATCAAAATGGAAAGTATGGAGCATAGGATCTGGTGAGGATGACATCTGATGTAGAGAACGAGACATAGAGGCCATGGCCAAGTGGTTGTTGATGTATATGTAACTTTGGAATGTATTTCATCTATGTATTTCATATATATTTATTGTACCCTTATAAGAGATGTGTTATTCCTCTATAAGGAAGTGTCATCATGTGGATTGACAAGTGTCGCAAGTGTGTGTACTTGCCGATGGGTTATTAGACCACCATGTGTGGGGTCGGCCCTGAAATATATATTATATTGTGGATGTATCTAGATAGACAAGTCAGCCCCCTAGTGTAACTGGGCAAATAGGTTAAGTATAAATAGAGATCGGGAGATCTCTATTTGTATCATTCGGAAAGACACACTTCTCTCACTCAGAAAGTGGCGCACTAGTGAGGAGGAGGATCATCTGCTCTAGGAGACTATCTCAAGTGTATTTTGGTTGTACTTGTTGGGTATGTTATATCTCTTCACATGGTCATGTCTCATGTTCCATATGCTAGTGCAGTTGGCAGTCTGATGTATGCCATGGTCTGTACTAGACCAGATATAGCCCATGCAGTGGGAGTTTTGAGTAGATACATGTCAAAACCAGGAAAGGAACATTGGACTGCAGTAAAAAGGGTCTTCAGGTATTTGCGTGGCACTACAGATTCTGCAATCTGCTACCAAGGAAGACCCGGTCTAAACAGAGAGATAGATATACAAGGATTTGCTGATGCTGACTGGGCTGGAGATCTTGATCACAGAAGATCTACAAGTGGCTACGTTTTTAATCTATTTGGAGGAGCAATCAGTTGGATGAGTAGAAGACAAGCTGTAGTTGCACTCTCAACTATAGAAGCTGAATACATGGCAGCTACCCATGCAAGTAAGGAAGCTGTATGGTTGCAAAGATTGTGTTCAGGTATTGGTTTTGTTCAGAATGCAGTAAAAATTGGTTGTGATAGCTCAAGTGCAATATTTCTGGCAAAGAACCCTGCTTATCACTCGAGGACAAAGCACATTGATGTGCAGTACCATTTCGTCAGAGACATGGTTGAACAGAACAAAGTGTTGCTGGAAAAGGTTGACACTTTGGTAAATGTTGCAGACTCTTTGACAAAGTCTGTGAGTACTCAGAAGTTCTCTTGGTGCAAAGAGAACATGGGCATTGTTGCCCTGAATTGTTGAAGTCATAAATTTCTCCTGTATGTGAAGAGAACAACAAGTGGGAGAATGTTGGGTATGTTATATCTCTTCACATGGTCGCTGCGTGTACAACACGATCCCTACATTAGGGTTGTACTCTATCTAATTCCGGTAAAAGGAATTAGGGTTGTAACCTAATTCGGGTAAACGAATTAGGGTTTTTAGATGCTGCAGAATACCATTTATTGTATTGTACATGTAAAATAAACATATAATGAAAAAGGAGCTATGCGGCTCTAAGTTTTGCTGGTTTTTCCCGGTTAAGGGTTTCCAGGTGAAAATCTCTGTGTAATGTGTGTGCCATTGTGTATTGTCTGTAAATGCTTAAGAATCGATATATGTTTGTACTTCACTGTTAAGGTTTAAAACTTACAGTACTTTGGTTGATCCATTGCTCTCTCTATCTCTGAGGAAGTTGTGGGGTTTTTCACCTTAGGGTTTTCCCCACGGAAACTCTGTGTCTCTTGTCTCTCATGCTTTTGATTCTTGTGATGCTTGTCATGCTTATTGTGATTGTTATGAATTGATATACTGTATATGTTATTCTCTCAGTAAAGATCCAAGAGTATTGTGAATTAATGCTCAAATTTTTAACATGGTATCAGAGCTAACCTGAGAAGAAGACATTTTGCAGTGACGGAAACTTGAGTTTCTTGTTTATTGGGTTTCTCTCCACAGTTTTTGGAAAAACAATATAGTAGATTGACTCTACTCATCAAGGAGAATCTATCTGTCCAATCAGAATTCAATTCTGAGCATTTTCAGATTTGGCCCTAAAAATTAGGGTTTCCACAAAAATAGAAATTTCTAAAATCTGAAGACATAGCTGGAAGCTCCTTGCAAAAATTGAAGTTTAGAGCTTTGGATCGAGATTTTTGTCTAGGTAGATCTCCGGGAAACTCAAACCCTAATTCAGGGCTCTCCCTAGTGAACCTAGGAGGACAAAAAGGAAAATCTGAAGGGTAAAACTTTGTGATCTCAAATTCTGAATACACCAGGATGATCAGCTCATCAAGGCACATCTTTCTATCCTTTCAGAAAGTTGAAATTCACATTTTGAATTTTTAGGGTTTTTTCGACAAACCCTAATCCGAGACCAGATCTAGTTTTCAGCATTTCAAGTGGTAATACCTAAATCTTTTCTATTTCAATTTGAAGTACTCTTTAAGATGTCTCACCACACCAAGATTGAGGATAAGCTTGAAGGGGCTGATAACTTCCGATCTTGGAAGTATAGGATTGGGTTAATCCTGGAAGAGAATGAGTTGGACTCATATATAAAAGAAGACATCCCTATCCCAGAGGATGAAGAGGCTAAGGTATTGCATAAGAAGAACTTGGTCAAGGAAAAGAGAATCATTGCTGATTCTATCAAAGACCATCTCATACCCCATGTGTCTTCTCTAAAGACACCCAAGGCTATGTTTGACTCTTTGACCAAGCTATTTGAAGGAAAGAACATAAATCGGAAGATGACCCTGCGGAATCAATTGAAAGGGGTCAAAATGTCGAATGGAGAAACCGTTCAATCCTATTTCTCCAAGGTCTCTCAGATCAAGGAACAACTTGAAGTTGTAGATGAAATGGTGGAGAATGGTGAAATTGTTATGACTACTTTGAATGGCCTACCTAGGTCATGGGACTCTTTTATCCAGGGGATCTGTGCCAGAAATAAGTTAATCTCCTTCAGCATATTATGGGAGGAATGTTATCAAGAAGAAGCAAGGATTGTGGCAAGAGAAGAGAAGATGGGAAATGAAGATCAAGCTCTCACAGCTCACACTAAGAAGGGCAAGTTCAAGAGGGAGCCATCCCATCACAAGAAGAAATCTTCTCATCATTTTCACAAAGACAAGAAAGATCTAAGGTGTTTCACTTGTAATGAGAAGGGTCACTTTTCTTTAGAATGTCCCAAGAACAAAAGGGACAACCACAACAACAACAACTTCGGCAAGAAGAAGAAGGGTAACAAAAGAAGGTACCATGCTCATGTTGCCGAAGATGATGAACCTCCAAAGAAGAAGGCTAGGGCAGAAAGTGATGATAGTAATGATGACTCATCAAGTGAAGAAGAGTATGTTCTAATCTCTACTCTCACAGGTACTATCTCACATGGTTGTAATGATTGGTTGATTGATAGTGGGGCTTCCAAACACATGACTGGGTTTAAGGAATCTTTTGTGAATCTATCTGAACATGAATCACCCCATAAGGTGAAACTTGGGGATGATTATATATACCCAATCAAAGGAAGTGGTGAAGCCTCCTACAACCTAGATTCTGGAAAATATTTGAAGATGAAAGAAGTCCTTTATGTACCTGGGCTAAAGAAGAACTTACTCTCCATCTATGCATTGGATGCAAAAGGTATGAGGGTTGCATTTGTGGATGGCCAAGTCCTAATGTGGCCAAAGGGAAAGACCATAGATGATGCAGTTGTGATTGGAGAGCAAGAGGGAGGTTTGTATAAATTAAAAGGACAACCTGAACATGCCATGGTGCATGAATCCATGGAGCCAAGTGAACTTTGGTATAGAAGACTTTCTCATATGCACTATAGGGCACTTCCAATTGCAAGCAAGGCTGTAGAGGATCTTCCTGAAATCAAGAACAAACATGAAGGTGTTTATAAAGGATGTGCAAAAGGTAAGAATATTAAGAAGGATTTCCCAAGCAGTGAAAGAAAGGTAAAAGATATCCTGGAAATCATCCACTCAGATGTATGTGGTCCTATGTCATCCAGTTCTCTAAGTGGGTATGTTTACTATGTCTCATTTATTGATGACTTCTCCAGGAAGACTTGGGTATACTTCTTGAAAAACAAAGATGAGGTGTTTGATAAGTTCAAGGAATTCAAAACCTTGATGGAGAATCAAACTGACAAAAAGATCAAAACATTCAGATCCGACAATGGTGGAGAATTCACCTCAGGTGACTTCAAGAAGCTTTGCAGCGATTTAGGGATTAAGAGGGAGTTGACTGCTCCTTATAATCCTCAACAGAATGGAGTTGCAGAAAGGAAGAATAGAACAATCATGGAAGTAGCAAGGGAAATGCTGCATGACCAGGATCTACCTATGCATCTATGGGCAGAAGAAGCTAGAATAGTTGTATATGTGTAGAATAGAACACCCCACAAGATATTGGACAAAAAGACACAAGAAGAAGTCTTTTTTGGTAAGAAACCTGAAGTCAGCCATCTCAGAATATTTGGTTGTCCAATATACACTCATGTCCCAAAGGAAAAGAGGACCAAACTAGATCCTTTAGGAAAGAAGGGTATCTTTGTGGGTTACAGTGAAAGCTCGAAGGCTTACAGAATATACTTTCTGGGGTTCAAGAAGATTGATGTCAGCAGGGATGTAACATTTGATGAAAACTCAGCATTCATCAAATCAAGGAAGGCACCTATCAAAGTTTATGAAGAACCTAAGGAAACTAGATTTCAAGACACTACCATGACTGAAGCAATTCCAGAAGTTGTTCATGAGTTTGAAGATCCGCAAGAACCTATAGATCCACCCCGTGAGGATAACTCTCACAAGAGGAAACCTGCATGGGCTAGAGATCTCATTCAAGATGTAGAAAGATTTGGCATTCCAGAAGAAGAACACATAGCAAAGAAGAGAACCAGATCACATACCATCTATGTTGCTTTACTCTGTGACATTATGAACAAAGAACCTTCCAGTTATGAAGAAGCAGCAGAAAAGAAGGAATGGAAGGATGCCATGGTTGAGGAATACCAATCAATATTGAAAAATGATGTTTGGGATGTTGTCCCAAGACCTAAAGAGAAGTCTGTTGTGACTTCCAAATGGAACTACAAAATAAAGCATGCTACAGATGGCAGTGTAGAGAAATACAAAGCAAGATTCATAGCTCATGGCTTCTCTCAGAAATAGGGAATAGATTATGAAGAAACTTTTGCACCTGTATCCAAGTATACTTCCATCAGAACAATACTTTCCCTGGCTGTAGCAATGAAATGTAAAATACACCAGATGGATGTCAAGACTGCTTTCTTGAATGGTGTAGTTGAAGAGGAAGTATATGTGGAGAAACCACTCTGTTTTGAAATACATGACAGGGAGTCATATGTGTGCAGATTGAAGAAAGCTTTGTATGGCTTGAAACAAGCTCCCAGAACCTGGTATGGTAGGATGGACAGTTTCCTATCTAGTTTGGGCTTTACCAAGAGTAAAGCGGATTCCAACCTCTACTACAAGGTTGCGGAAGGGAATCCTGTGATTTTACTCCTGTATGTAGATGACTTATTTGTAACAGGAGATGACAGACTGATTGCAGATACTAAGAGGAAGCTTGCTGCTGAGTTCGATATGAAAGATTTGGGAATGATGCATTATTTCCTAGGTATGGAGGTGTGGCATAATTCAGGTGGGATCTTCCTTGGTCAAGGGAAGTACATAGTAGATATCCTGAAGAGATTTGGGATGATGGATTGCAAGGCCATGGCCACACCCATGGAATCGAATCTAAAGCTTCTATGTGATGCTTCATCTGAGCCGGTTGATGTCTCTATTTATCATCAGATGATTGGGGCCTTGATGTACCTGATGAACACGAGACCAGATATTTGCTTTGCAGTGAACACATTGAGCCAGTTCCTGACGGATCCGAGGAGTGTTCACCTGGTTGTAAAGCATGTCCTAAGGTACCTGAAGGGTATAGTGGATTATGGGCTCAAGTATGAAGTGAATCAAAAGTTTAACCTGCAGGGTTATGTTGATTCAGATTGGGCTGGAAGTGCTACAGATAGGAAGAGCACATCTAGGTGCTGCTTCAGTATGGGATCAAGTGTGATCTCTTGGTTTAGCAGGAAACAGTCTTGCGTAGCACTGAGTACAGCTGAGGCAGAGTATGTTGCAGCCTGCTCAACTAGTTGAGAGGAAGTATGACTACGGAAGCTACTGTCTGAGTTATTTGATCTCCCGTTGGATGCTAGTGGTATCTTTTGTGATAACCAGAGTTGTGTGAACTTGTTCGAGAACCCAGTGTTTCATGACAGGTTGAAATACATAGAGATCAAATATCACTATATCATGGATATGGTGCAGAGAGGAGCTGTGAAGCTCTTGTATGTTGCGACGGACAAGCAAATTGCAGATGTGATGACGAAGCCACTAGCCAAGGTGAAGTTTGAGTACTTCAGGGAGAGGCTTGTTGTTCTTTATATCGACAACACTTCGAGGAAGAAGTGATGGACACATTTGCTGAAGCCATTCCAAGCATGTTGGAAGGAGGATCGTTCACATGGCTGTGGATGTAAGTTCTGGATGATGAGCATCAAGACGATGCTCCAGTTACTGCTCTGTATATGCATCATGTTGGATGCTGGATATGATCAATTGGATCATTTATATTTGTATGCATGTACGCATCATGTTGATGCTGGATATGATTAGTTGGATCATTTATATTTATATGTATGTACGCATCATGTTGGATGTTGGATATGATCGGTTGGATCATTTGTATGTATTTGTATATGCATCATGATGGATGCTTGGACCATGTATCTGTATATGTATTAGGTGGATACATTGTATGATCAGGTAGATCATGTATGTTGATATGTATCATGTATTTGTATTTGTATCAGGTGGATACATTGTATGATCAGGTGGATCATGTATGATGATATGTATCAGGTAGATACTTGGTGTGCATCAGGTGGATGCATTGTATGATCAGGTTGATCATGATGATGAGCTTCAGGATGTTGCTCCAGATGATATGTACCAGGATGGTACAGTGATGATGATCAGTATGATCATGGGCATCAGGATGATGCCTCGTGCGATGATGATCCGTTGGATCATGAGTATCAGGTTGATACTTGGAGGTCAAAGATGATATGTGGTAGGTTGTGCAAATAGCATGTAATCAGTCTTGGGAGATCTTTCCAGTCATGCTATGGCACCTAAATGTTCCTGGGGTACTCTTTCCGGTATTGCTATGTAGTATGTAATCAGTCCTCAAATATCCGATAGGTTGAGCTGTGTGCTCGTAATCAGTCCTGGGATGAGGTATTACAACGAAGACATGTAATCAGACTTGGAGATCCAATAGGTTGAGTTGTGTGCTCGTAATTATTCCTAGGAAGCTCTTTAGAGATCTTTCCGGTCGTGCTGTGGCACATAAATGTTCCTGGGACGCTCTTTAAAGGTTTTGTCTATCCACATGTAATCAGTCCTGGAGATCCAAGAGGTTGAGCTATATGCTTGTAATAAGTCATGGGATGCTCTTTAGAGATCTTTCTGGTCATGCTACGGGACATAAATGTTCCTAGGATGCTCTTTAAAGGTATTGTGGAGGAGATGCATGTAATCAGTCCTGGGAGATCTTGCCGGTCGCGCTTAGGCACATAAATGTTCCTGGGATACTCTTTCCGGTATTGCATCCGCACATAAAATTAGTCCTAAGAGGCCACCTCTATCAGACCATTCGCACAAATAATGAAGACCTGCAGGTGGTGGGCCTACATCCAGTATGAAAAAGGACTGGCTCTGTAGAACTTCCTATGACGAGTAGAGTCAGAGATTCGTTGAGATAGCAGCAGTAGTGACGATGATGATGATGATGCATCGATGACGATGATCCCGAGAAGAAGACTTGTCTAGCAGAACTGTGTCGAGAAATACCTTCCTAGTTAAGAGGGAGTGTTGATGTATATGTAACTTCGGAATGTATTTCAACTATGTATTTCATATATATTTATTGTACCCTTATAAGAGATGTGTTATTCCTCTATAAGGAAGTGTCGTCATGTGGATTGACAAGTGTCGCAAGTGTGTGTACTTGCCGATGGGTTATTAGACCACCATGTGTGGGGTCGGCCCTGAAATATATATTATATTGTGGATGTATCTAGATAGACAAGTCGGCCCCATAGTGTAACTGGGCAAACAGGTTAAGTATAAATAGAGATCGGGAGATCTCTATTTGTATCATTCGGAAAGACACACTTCTCTCACTCAGAAAGTGGCGCACTAGTGAGGAGGAGGATCATCTTCTCTAGGAGAATATCTCAAGTGTATTTTGGTTGTACTTTGGTTGAGCCATTGATCTCTCTATCTCTGAGGAAGTTGTGGGGTTTTTCACCTTAGGGTTTTCCCCATGGAAACTCTGTGTCTCTTGTCTCTCATGCTTTTGATTCTTGTGATGCTTGTGATGCTTATTGTGATTGTTATGCATTGATATACTGTATATGTTATTCTCTCAGTAAAGATCCAAGAGTATTGTGAATTAATGCTCAAATTTTTAACAGTGGTCCTCAGGGGATGAATGGATAGCCTCATAAGTAGATTCAACTAGTGAGAGAGGCATGGTATCTCCAATCAAATGCATGGTGGCCACATCGGGCACGGGCCATTGATCTGTAGAGTTGGAAGAAGATGGAATCATGGAGGATATCATGTTCATAGTGGCAACATGGTTAGGGGGATCCTAGGTTGGAAAGACGCCCATAAGAGATCAGTATTTTATGAGGCCAACCCCCATGCTCTCATATAGCTGCGAAGATTGTCCTAACAAAGGGATATTTTTGCCAGGATGAGTAGCAGTGTCTGTTATCGGACAATATACTCGAGTGGACACGAGTGTGATGTCCCTAGTTTAATGTGAATCTAGAACAAATAGGAACAGAACATAACATTGCTTTCCTAGATCAATTAGAGATCGATTCAAATAGATGTCTTACCTTAAGATCTGTAGATCTCCCTTCTCTTTATCACTCCAAGCTCCGTGGTCATCATATCCGTAGCTGCAAGACCTGTCAAAGCATGTAAAGATGAAATGAGCAGTAAAAGTACATCTAAACACTAACTAATCTAAGTAAATGGTTAAGGAAGTAAACTCTAAATATCATCAAGTACAACAACATTTATGGAAAGAGATTATATTACTGTCAATAAAGTAGGAAATACAAAGAAGAGAGATGATTAAAATCCAAGCCTTAACGCTGCAATCCTCCTCCAACAAACGAAGCCAATGCCTCCAAAGGAAATGTATGCCTCCCAAGAGATGGATAGGGATATTCTAGGTTAATTCCACCAGCATGTAAGTGCTATAGAATTCCTCCCATTGGAATGGATAAGAGATTTGTATTTATAGGACCAATAGGATAGAATAGGTTGAGAAATGGTGGGAGAGGACTAAGGGATCCTCCATAGGGTTTAGGGAACCGTAGGCCATCTCACCTACAAATAAGGGATAGAGATCCACCTCATCCACCTTCAAGAATTCGTTCGAAGGCCCCCCTTTATCCACTTTAACTAAATCTGGCGCATGTTGCATGAAGTCAACTTACGTCTGAGAGGGAAAACATAGGCTGCACAAGGGAAACTTGAGCCACCGATGCAGTATGTCAGATGAAAGTATGCAACTAACCTAGTTGGGTGCTTTCTGCTAGGGGACAACCTGCGCTGGACCAACTAGAACTTGTGGACAAAGGTCTACAACTTGCTCCAGTTTACTCTCTTGATCAAGGAAACCTCAGGGATTATGGCACTGAGTTAACATGAGACTCATGATGACAATATTTAGGTGTAACAGTGTCTGGTGTACAGAAGTCCAATTGGTCGATGGTGACAATTCGTCCTTGATGGGGGAATTTCACAATGCAGAAGATAGATGACGTGACCATAGTCATGGCGTAAAACTAGTTACATCCAAGCAAGATATTATAGTCCAATGGGGGTGGCGACTACTTCCACGTTAATGGTCATAGTATTTACCCCCAACTCTATTGCTAAGGTTTGTAACAACCTGTGAGGTTGGAACCCACGGCCGTCGAATGCTTTCAAGGTAGTAGGGGAATGATTTAACTCAGGACAACCAATGGCTCACCAATAGGATAACAACATCACCAAGGTGGAGGCACCTTCGTCTAACACAGTACAATGGATTGTCTTCCCAACAAACTTTGTGGCAATTTGGAAAGCCAGCTGGTGGGAAAGCCCTAGTTTAAAATAATCAAGTTTAAACATGATCGTATTTGAGGAATCTGAGTCTAAAACGCCGATGGGAGCAAGAAGAGTCTTACATTGATTGGGACAGTCCTACAAGACTTCTAGCACCGACATGGAACAAGGAGCTTGTGCCAAGTCCTCTACAATGTTTTAGTTCTGAGATGCTTGAGCATTAGGATTGAAAAATGCTTTTCTAATCGTGCTCTTAGGCAGACGCAACACTGAATCTAATGAAGGTTTCTCATTCGTGAGAGAACCTTGCGGCGGGGAAATGTCTGAGGTAGAGGCGGAAGCTTTTTCTGTGTTACTTCTAGTGGATTCCTTATGAGGGACTGAGTCGTATGATCATGATCGAGTATTTAGGTTAACTGTTTCACTACACATCATGAGAACATGTGCGGTGGAGGATGTTTCTCCTTGAGAAGGAGGGGGTTGGGTAATTATTTGTTGGTTTTGGGTGGGGAAGGGATCATTGAGAACCGTGGGTTTGGATTTTCCCTTAAGAAACTTCTGTACTTTGTCTCCGTGCGAGCACTCTTTAGTGAAATGGTCACCACCACACACTAAAAAAGGATACTTGACCTTCCACTTTGGTTTCTTGTCTTCGGGAGGGTTGTTATGTTCCTACTGATTGGAATAATTCTTGGATTTACCTTTGGTTTTCTTCTTGCCACTAGATTTTTTAGGTGAAGCTGATTGAACAGAATTCACCTCCTCGGTAGGAGTAGGAGTGGGTGACTTGGTGGTGCTGTTGCTAGCTTGTGGAAAGGGTGGGGAAGAACCATGGTGGTTCGACGATCCACTGGTTTGAGTAGAAGCCACTTGGTTTTTTGGACCTAAAATCCGACCTCCTATATGTTGTATTTTCTACATCTTGTCGTCAACCATCCGACAACCTCCATCTTTTTTAAACATTGGTAAAAATTCGGTTGATATCCGATGGCAGACTGACCCATTAGATATCCGACACCAACTTCCGATGGATATGAAGTCGGATATCCGACGGCTAGCGCTTAATATGAAGTTGGATATCTGACGACCAACACTTAATATACAGTCGGATATTTGATGACAGCTCAATGTAAAAATGGCCTCCATTCGACATTCATAGCTGTAAGTGGTATGGAAAGAACGTCAGATATCTTAGACGTGGACGTCGGATATCCAGCGAGAGTTCAATGTAAAAATTCCTGCCATCCAATGTTCTTAGCCATCGGTGGTATGGAAAGAACGTCGTATATCTTAGGCGTGGAATTTGGATATCCGACAACAGTTCCATGTAAAAATGACCGATATCCGATGTTCTTAGTCATTGGTGGTATGGCAAGAACGTCGAATATATTAGAAGTGGCAATTAGATATCCGACGATAGTTCCATGTAAAAATGGCCTATATCCAACGTTCTTAGCCATTGGTGGTATGGAAATAACGTCAGATATCTTAGAGGACGAAGTCGGGTATCCGACAAAATTATGGTAATTTAAAAAAAAATACACAATTATGTTGTGATCAAATTTGAAGGGTGGGTCTTAATTTTTATTGGAAGGGCATTTGTTCTTGGAGCCCTTCAAAGATAAAGGGTAATTTAAATAATTGTACTTCAATTGACAAGTATAAATTAATACATAGCTCAAAAAAATAGTGCTAAAGAAAACATAGCCTAAGAAAAATTAATACATAGCTCAAAAAAACATTAAAAAAAATCATCCATACCAAGCAAGTTCGCAAAGCTAGCATCATAGGGGCATGGGAATCAAATTTTGTTGTTCAACAGTTGTCACGACAATATATAGGTATGGGATGGAGGGGAAATGGAATCAAGCCTAAGTCAACTGGAGCCTTGAGACTCACTGCATGTTTGAGTCTCGACAATCTACCTTTTATATTGAACCATAATAACAAATTAAGTTTGTTAATGGATCAATTTGCGAAAATTCTAGATACATGAGTAATTAAGAGCTCGAGGCTCTATAATTTGATGTGTTTTTTTACCAATCCACAATGTACTATTAGACCAGTGAGCTTTGGTTCTAGCTCACTGGTCTACTAGTTATGGCTATGGTTCTAGCTCTAATTCTAGCTCCACTTGATCCCACAGTGCATAAGTCTTCTCACTAACCCTAGAATCTAATCAATATTCATATTCAAAATCTTCAATTAGAATTAATTCCAATCTTTGGTGTGCAAGTATCTCTTCATTATTATACTTGGATACAATCCATCTTGGAAGTAAACGATAACCAAGTCAAATTCAAGTCTTTTCTTGTTCTATAAGATCCCAACAAGCATATTCCATCATGCAACAAGTCCACTAAATGAAGTGTGGTATGCCCTCTTCTGCTAGGATCAATTTCTTATGACATGGAAAAGATTCTCCAATGCTTGCATCTCACTCAATCTCTATAACAATGTCAATTTGAATGGTAACCTATGTGTGCAAACACAACCTTCATGAACTATCCAACATCTATTTTCTCCAACGACTGTTATGGAGTTCCAATGAACCCCCATTATAATTATCATTTGTTTACCAATCACTAATACATATACACTAAGGAAATATTCACTTGGAAGACAAACGACAACAATTAAATAGGAGTTTCCCTTGATTTCCTCCATGGACTTATGTCCACCTCGTTGACAGCGTTGACCTTCAGTTTTCTTATAACTCTCTGGACAATTTCTTATACTTGGGTTAGGGATAGAAACAACCTCTCATCCTCTTTAATCTTCACTCTCCACATTATTCTCCCCAGAAAAAGAGATGAGATATATTCTCTATTGTAGGAAGATTGGACATAATCGAGAGGATGCAAATGATCTAGAGGATTTGAGACATATCTCATTCAAAAATTCTCAAGGAGATTCCAAGGAAATTAAAGAGAAGGTTAAGGATATTGGTTCCAGTGCATCATTTACTCAGCCTTTGAAGTTGTGGAAACTTGAAATTGGTTATGAGGAGAAACCAAACATCACAACAAGCTCCAAAAAATTGTCAAAATTTAGATGACACACAAGTGGGTTTTAGAAAGCCAACAACATAGCCATTCATTGAGCTCCTCTTTATTTCAAGAATAATTTAATATTCTATACTGAACAGGGCCAACCATGTGAAGGTGGAATCTCTTATGGCCCCTCCCCCCCCTCACATCACTCTCAATCCCCATACCCAATGCATGTACTTGAAAAAAAATTACGTGCAAATTCATGCATATTTCATCATGAACTTTCATCTACCATTCATTCAATAAAGGCTAACATTCATTAAACCATTGTTTCATTCAGTCAACACATTCATTCAATAAAATATAACATTCAATAAACCATTCATTCATTCAGTCAACACATTCATTCAATAAAAACTAAAATTCAATAAAGGTAATAGTTTACTACACTGAATCATTAAACCATTAAATCATTCATTCATTCATTAGGCCAAAAATCATGGACGATATATTATTATCAAAAATAATTAGACAACGTTTTTCCAGTCACTTCTTTTTAGTTTTTCTTGTCTTTAGTATATAATCTGTAAGAAGACCATCTTGATTTGGACTTTCTCCTCCAGTTCTTGGTTCTTCATCAGGCACTTGTCGTGATGTCTGCATCCTAGCTGAGTGTTGATCCAGACGTGGATTTTACAACAAGGGGTTCAGATTTGCTACAACAATGTGAAAATGTTATATCGATATTTTTTGCTATTGTAATGACAAGTATTTCATTTAAAAAAACATTACAAAGGTGCTTTTTTACCTGTTGTGGCCACATCATGTTGCTCATGTTCTTGTCCAGGATCAACCTGTACAGTTTCACCCTCTACATGCTCTGCAGTTGAAATATGGTGAACTACAATTAATGTTCACCATCTGCAATGCTATACATAAAATTGTAGCATATGAATAATTTCATTACCAGGATTCGAAGCATGATATTCAATTCGTTGTTGTCCCTCCTTGACATTAAGGGAATCATTGCTTTCCTGATCAAAACAGAGTCAGTATTTTATGTCAATTATTTATAACGAATAGATTGCACAAGTAATAAATCTTCATTAAACATTATAGATTATATATACTTGTGCAGTGGATGGATTAGTATTGGAAGACCATGTTTTCCCATACAAGATTTTTTGGCGTTCAACAATAGCTCCAAAGTCGTGTTGGAATCCAAGCTTCATGTCTTCCTCAATGAACAATTCTTTGAATCAATCGGCCTGCATATTTTCATAACGTCGTTAATTAACATTTTGTGGTGAAATAAAATGAAAAACAACTTGCAATTTATTATCATGTATGCATTATTGGTTTTTCAAAACTTATAATTCATGCCTCCAAATTCGAATAACCACCTGGCCCAAGATTGTGCTGACCTATGTTTTCCAATCTTGCCTTTATGGCCTTTGATGTCTGACAGCCTATGCAAGTGTTGAAATATGTTAGATGCTCCAAATTCGATATAGAAATCAATAATAATAAGGCTTATAATTACATTGTGGAAAGTATTGCATACCTCCCTGTGCCTGGTGCTATCTTTCCTTCTTTTCTCTGAGCCCTCTCCTTTCCATCGTCCTCTAAATATTTCCACTCCATTGTTGGAACCATTGGAGGGAGCTCATACATATGGTTTTTTTCCAGGTGGACCCTATATTGGTCTCGAACAATCTTCATATGTTGTCCATCCTTTTTTAGGCCCTTGGCTTGATTGAAGGACTTGTTTCCGAATAGGCCAACCAACCGATTAGTGAGATCGTCTTTTAAAGTTTTTGGTTGTTTATCCCACCTTGTTCGGATGGTGGGACCGAAGATATCCAAGTTCAAGTCATTCATTTGTTTATAGAAAACATTATTTCCTGCAAAATGATCATGCCATGATCATAATTAGTTGAAAAAAAATGTTTTATCGGTATATTACAATGAAATTATAAACACTAACTTGATCAACGTATATTAATTACCTAGGATATTCTCTATCTTTATTGGGACGAGTTCTTCGTCCACCAAAAATGTTGCCTCAACTGTTCCTGTGCTAGTGACATGGGAAGATCCTGGAAATGCAACTTCGACGATATCAATATTACTAAGAGTCTCGGTGTCGACCCCTTCTTCTGGACGATCTGGTGTGCGCCGTTCACTAGCGGCCGGTGCGGTCACAGCTGGGGTCCTTAGTGTTTCGGAATGTGTTTCCCACTGTTTAGTCGACAACAATGGAGAAGGAGTTGATGCACATGGATTCGTTTGCTCATGAAGTGACGTCTCTCCACGAGCCTCTCTGGGGCCAACACCACCTTGAGCACTATTGTGTGGTATCAGATAATTCTGTAAATACAAACCACATTTTATACATTTAGTACTATCATATAAAAGTGAAAATTATAAAGTTATAACTGAATTATTTTATGATTCAATATTCCTTAACTTATTCACAAGGTTTTAGATCTCCTTTCCAACAATTTAATCCTTACTATAACATGGTCTGTCTACGGAACCTTGAATAGCAGAGAAATGATTTCCGCACTATATTTATTCAAGAATTTGTCTATCACCTTAAACGGGTTTGAAGCTTCACCAATTAGTTCTGGATCGTTAAACATCTCAGCCACTTCAGGATCTATTGAATATTCTTACGATGCTATTTCATACAGCGATTCACTAGCTTGCAACAAAAATATATAAAACACTACTGAGTTCTATCATGATAGATTCCTAAAACTATATTAACAAAGCATATCTATCATGATAGATTCCTAAAATTACAACTAGGTTTACCTGAAGCGTGGATCGTGGTGTCAAATGATCCATAGTTGTGGACTTGCCCCGATCATCCGGCCCCTGCAAAAAAGAAATAGAAAACATTATCATAACGAAACCAGTATACACACGAAAAATACATAACAAAATAAACATTATGCTACATATTATATTGGTACAATTCCAATGAATTATACTTGCAACCTCGAGGATCGTGATCCACTCATTGGATCAATGGTCATAGGTGACTTGCCCCGATCTGCCAATAGCTGGGAGCTGCCCCTTACAAAACCCTAAATAAAAAACATAGAGAAAATCACCTAAACGAATCCAAAACTATTCATGAAAAAACGCAGCCAAAAAAAATATTCTTCATATTATATTTTAACTGTTACAAAGATGTATACATGTTGCATCGAGGTAGGTATAGTATGATCTATTGTGACCCTTACATAACCGGCCTGCATCAAAAACATAGAGAAAATTACCTAAACGGAACCAAAATATTCATTGAAACATTAATTTAATGAGAAAAAATTAGGACATATTTAAATTGTACAATTACAATCAGGTTTAGCTGTTGCCCCGAGGCTACTGTCATCTGATGAACATTAGGGTGGCTTTCCCGATCAATTTTCTACATCAAATATAGATAACATTATATAAACCAAACCAATATACTAATGAAAAAACAAAGAAAAAAAAATATTTTTTCTTATTATATTTTTACTATTACAAAGATGTATACCTACTCCCTCGAGGAAGATGTACTCCTCCGACCATCTGTTGGCGGGGATTTTTCCCGATCACTAGCCTACGAAGTAAATATGGAAAATTTAAATGAAATAAACTAATGAAAAATCCTTAAGATGTTAGATTCATTAATAAAAGGTTGGGTAAATTGTTATATGTACCACTCCCATAGTAACCTTGTTTGTATCTACTCGATTCAAATTGTAATTAATAAGCAACTCTTCCCCTGCAGATATTGATTTAATGGCACATACAAAAACATGGTTTCCTTCACACCCCTCAGATTCACAGTTTGGTTTCTTAATTGTAGACCATGTTTGTGTACTGTTTATAAACCTTGCAATATTCCCTGTGGCATTTGGCCTTCCATTAATGTATAACGTTGCTGCTTTATTTTGATCTTTTTCTTTCAACTGTAAATAGTTTGCTGACAATCCATATCTATGCATATTTTGTGTATAATGGACCAGGCGCATCCAATCTTTGTAGTTGTAACAGGGTCCAACATACTCCATCAATTCTGTACATGTTCTGTAACGGACCGTTATGCCATCCATGCAAAATAACCCCAAACCATGTAATGACGATGGTGCAATTTGATATATCCTCTCGTTCACACAAAAATCTGTATTCAGTTGAGGAATATCCTTGGGTACCCATTTTTTCACTAAATGTTTGTACCTCAAGGGAACCTCGATGTCGCCTATTGTCTCATCATCATAGGAACATGACCCCCCTCGAGCGCGAAAAAAATCCATGCGTTTATGGAATTTTCTTTTGGTCTTTTGACATCTAGTTGATAAAAATATTGTAGACCTACTGGATGTCTCACTTTCCTCTAGCCTTCCTAAACTCCACTCGCTCGAGGAAGACAGATATGACAAATACCTATTTGGTTCTACCTGCACCATGGGAAAAGTTTAGATAGGACCGCAAGGCATAGCGCCTATTAAAAGGTGACGTGTAGCGCCTTTTATAAGGTCACTTGTACCGCATTCCCTTTCTCAAAATGTAGGCATTTAAGTGATGAGGAAGAGGATCACTTTATCTTTCTTAGGAGTAGAAATTCATGCAATTATGAGTTGTCTTTGATTGCTCCTTTGGGTCTTGAGTCCCATATCACACCATCTAACTAAATTTGTCGTCATGGCCCTAAAGTCTCTCTCATCCCATCAGTTTGGGTTCATTACCTCGGTAATTGAATTACACTCACATTTAGTAAGATATTTATATTTAGCAATAATAATATAAAATAAAAATAACTAACCATTATGGAAAACTTCTAAAATTTTTTATGACTTTCAAAACTAAGATGTTTGAGGTGGTTAATAAGTGTTCACAAATATTAAAAAACAATATTTTATATAATGTTGTGAAACTTGTATAATCTTATTCAAAATCTAAACTGAAATACAGACATAGCATAATTCCTCGGACAGATACAGACTCAAGATTTATACTTAAGGAAGTATCAGGTTTCTGGAGTGATCTAATACCACGAGGGTCATCCACAGAGCATACTCCTATTATTCCTTTTCCTAACAGACGCTAGACTTAAGAAGAGACAAGGTTTTTGTTGCAATCTAATACGGCAAAGGCTAGTTGCAGAGAATACACCTTTTCTCAGACTCAAACACAGAGCAGAGAGAGACCAAACTCGAATGCCTCAAATGGTTCTCTACCTAAAAATTAGAGAGGACATGCCCACTCTCTTAGCTGAATGGAATCTTATTATGAAAGTCTGAATGGACAGGCCCCACTCTTATCCAAATACTTTTGAGATATTTACAAATCATCAGAGTATGGGAGACCATATAATTCTCGAAAGACATTGGATTGAGTATCCCGTGCCTTTGAATAAAGAGACCTTAGGACCACGCGTCTATTCTGATGCATGTGGACATCTATGTGGGTTTTGACAAGCCATTGTTCTTTCTTTTGAATGTAGTACTCAAGGATTTGATCCTCAGTAATCTTTGTTTGCAAAATATCTTTGACTTGTTCAAGAGATTCTCCAACGTCCTGTTTTAGATTATAAATAACAGTTGGTTCCAATGCTGTCAGGTTGATGCCGAATGACTGCCACCAGTCTCTCATCCAATCAGGGCCGTAGAATGGAGTATCCTCATGTATATGTGTACTTTGATGTCCAAACTTTAGCATGGTATAATATGTTCTATTTGTATTTTCTTTTATCAAGAAATCCCACCATAATTTTTTATATTTTTCATAAGTGTGGGTAGTACTTGGAAACCGAAGACTAGCATCGTGATGTGTCCATGCTTTCAAAGAACATATCTGGTTAATACAGTATTATTGATGGTCTAGTTGTAGCTTGGGGTGATGTGTAGAGACCTCTGTCGTGATTAAGTTAAGATCATGGTAGAGGTGTGTTAACCAATTGCTTGCATCAAATTATTTTTTTAGAGAGTTGTTGTAAATCATCTCTGGTACAATACTGGATCCCATAGGCATTCTTCTAAGTTTCGGCACTAATCTAATAAAAGCATCAGATCCCTGTAAGTTAGCATCTAATACTTCAGTATATCTCAACTCCCACCTAGGTTTCCATGTTTGCATATAATCCAACCAACTCATATTATCATTAATATTATATATCTAATGTTTTCCTCTGATCCAAGCAGAGATTTCCATGTTTGCTTGTGGGTTATGGGCCCACTAGATTTTGCTTGGACCTTCTATGCTCGCTTTCTTGGGTCTCGCTTGTTAAAAATTAACAGCATACTTCTATGTCAAATATTCTCTTGTTAAAAAGTCAGGAATTCTATTTGCTTTCCCAGAAATGTGCTCAACAGTATAGTTATAACAGGAAAACAATGCTTGCCATATTGCAAACTTTCCTTTTGCTGTTGCATTTGTTATTGTGTTGTTTAGCACAAGTAAAAAAGGTCTATAATTATTTTCCCACCTAGTGCCATCACTATAGTACTTGGTAATTGAAGGTTTATAATTATTTTCATTAAGTCACTCATCACTATAGTACTTGGTAATTGAAGGTTTATAATTATTTTCCCACCTAGTGCCTAGAATATCTCATATGTTGTTGAATATATATTTGTTGTTGTCCCATAGTCAGGACACTTATTATCCAAAATAATTTTCCTCACAAGTTCAATCGAGGAGTTCCACCACTCTTAAAATTCTTTACCAACACATATTTGATTACCAACAATTTTGTTTGACGGGACAAGTCTTAACTACTTAATACAAATGATTTACCACATATTTGATTAACAACAATTTGATTATTTAAGTCTTACCAACACATATTTGATTACCTAGGTGTAGACGTTTCCTATAATATACTCAAAAGAGTTACTTTCAGAAATGATTGTGCCTCTTAGAGGCCAATCAACTCTAGGAACCAAGTGACTCTATTATAGGGTTAGTACAAACTAGAGAGAGAGAGAGATGACTGGACTATGGTACGATCAATCAAAGAAATTCAATGACAGTACAAAAGATCAGTACAATCACAATAAAGATGAGCTGACAGCTAGTAGATTGAGTCCAAAGAGATTCACAGCCTCCAGTAAGGTACAAGGACCAACCAAAGGGTTCAAAGACCAACCAGTAAGGTACAAGTCAAAAATAAAAGAGTGGGTATAAAGACTCATAACCCTTGGGACTAAGGGGTTGTACTACCTCAAATGTGGACAAACTACCATAGTTATACCCACAAGACCAAAAACATAAAAGGTGGTACAAATCAAAATATAACTCAAGATGAGTAAAAGACCCAAAAGGTAAGAGGCAAGGTACCACAAAAAAATGAAAGGACCAATACCACTAAACAACAGGGTGTAAGGACCAAAATTAAATCAACCTGCATTGTGGGGAGGGTACAAATAAGGTCAAATATTATTGCAATAGCTCCTTGTAACTACCTGTAATTTGGCATACCAAAGTGATGGAAGGTCAAATAATGTCAATTATATGTAATAGATCCTTGTAACTACCTATTATATGAAATAGCTCCTTGTAACTACCTCTTGTAACTCAAATAGGACCTCTGAAAGGCATGATAGCAAGCAATCTTCCTCACTAAGGTCTGGAGGGTGGTACGAAGTGGGTATAAAGACTCATAACAATTTGGACAAAGGGGGTGTACCTCAAATGTGGACAAACTACCATAGTACCCATAAGACCAAAAACATAAAAGGTGGTACAAATCAAAAGATAACCAAAGATGAGTAAAAGAACCAAAAGGTAAAAGGTAAGGTGCCACAAAAAAATTATCAACAAAATGAAAGGACAAAAAGTCAATCAACCAAGGTGGGGTACAACCAATCATCTCTCTCTCAAATGTACCAGTGTTCCATATAACTTGAAAGTCCATCATCACAGTAAATGGAAAATTCCACACGGATGATGTGATCACGTGGTTTTCTAGACTACTCCTAAGGTCAAGCGTTAGTGGCTCCATCAAGGGGTGTCCAGTCCCTTGAGAAGACCATCTAACTCAACCATCTCGAAGACCTAGGAGAAGAGGACATCAAACATCTTCAGATAATTGGTAACTGACTATGTAAGAACTCAAAAACCCTAAAGCAACCGAGTGTGCAGAAGGGGAGCTAGGAAAAGACAAGGCTCGCAGGCCAAAAAAGCAAGCTAAAAAAACTGTGCTGGGACCGGTGTCATAGTAAGCAAGCTGAAACAAAAGTGGCTAGAATGCCAACAAGCAGCACTAAAAAGAAAAATACCTTCTAAAAAGGTGAAATAGCAAGAAAACTTCCTAACTAGGAGCCGGAGACCTCGGCAAATCGTATCCTTCGCAAGGTGATGAAATCCAAGTCGAACAATACGAAGTGAGAGACCAAATTTGAAGGATATCCCTCTATCGAAAGGGATCCTGGGTAAAAGAGCCTTAGAAGAAAAGTTACTAGGCTACCTCATTCATGACACGTTGGAGAAGGTTTTCGGCACTTTTGTCTTATCACCCCTATATCACCAATACGGTAGAGTACAAGGAAGACAATGGATCGATATGCCTTAGGCGCTAAGTGGAGTTTGGCATTCCACAAAGTCCATCCGGAATCAATCCTCACGACTTAACCCCCGAAAAAATGGGAGGCCCCTCCACAAACTGGTCGATGGTTGTGTCAATAAATACTAGAGGATTTTAGTACCTTAGAGGAAAAAAACTATGTCTGAGATGAAAATGACAAGGGGGAGTTATTTGGATGCCTACCCCCGGTTTCCTACCTAACTACCAAATTCTTTTTATCCTCAAGAGAGGTTAAAGTGTATTGAGTTAGTGAGTTAAATTTTAATGGTTATATTACTCAGTCAGGTGATGGAAGTGCAACTCGTGGTGTGATGACTAACTCAAACCATGCAAATGAATATCAATCGAATAAGCCTTTCCTTTCAATGAATGCTAGCTAAGGTAAGGAGAGAGTTCTTTCAAACTATAACTACTCTTTCAAATTAAATGAATCCAACAATAACTTTCTTCTACTTCTAATGAGTAAAATGCATGACATTGTTTAAACCTTAGCAAGCATAAGCATGACATTGTGATATTGTGCATAGTCACCAAAAGATGAAAACCTCAAGGATTGCAGGCATTCAATGTAGAGTCTACGTAGGTGTATCAATTGAGTTTTTTAGTCTACATGTTGAGTCAATAAGTGTCATCATGATAGAATTTCATGATCAGAATTTAGAAATGACAGAGTTTTAATGTTGAAATTAGAGTGAAATCTAGTCCACTTGACTTTGTGAGCATGACTTTGCTGTGATCTTTATGCATATATGGCATGTTTGATGTTCTTGTATCTATAGGTTGATATGTAATTTAAGGAAAAAGAGTTAGCAATATGTATGTGCATCCATGTGCATATGAATATGTTTGATGGTAGGCATCAAACATATTCATGTGTATATGAATATGAATATGTAAAATTTGTTAGAAACTTGTGAGAATTCTCTCTTTTGGCTCTTGCTTAGTTCTTGTTGTGAAGTTCATGGATGGTTGTTGCTAGCACTATGATGTGGATGTCTCACTAATGCTTTGGTTTACTATTGGATCAACAATTGCTTCTATTTTGGGATGATTTGCAAGTAAGTTCTTTACTTTGTAAGGTTTATTTTGTTTGATTGTGGTTGAATAGAAGGTATATTTTAAGCTATTGATTATATGCCATACGATTCCATTGTTGAATAATATTATGCCCAAATGAGTGTTGAAGATACCACTTAAGTTATTCCCTTTTAGATCTTTGGGTGAATTATACCCTTTCTTGGACTTGGTATGGATTGGCACTCGAACCCTAGCTATTATTGAATGCTAGTAAAATCTCTTTCACTAGCCTTGATTGACCCCAAAATCCCATCTTCAAACCCTAGGCACTAGTCCTATGTTTCTAGCCACTTAAAATTAAAATTTAATCGTCTTTTCCTTTTTGTTTTGCATTCTAGAATTTAATTCATCTCGGGCATAGAAAAATATCTGCAAAACCCTAAAAAATTGCATTGTTAGGAACCCCCTTAGGGCTGCATCTAATTCCCATCTAGACCATAGCCTTAGGGCTGTAGCATGCATTGTTGATTTTCTAGGGCAGTTTTAGGGTTGTTTGCTTGTTGGTTTTACATAGAAAATTAAGGTGAATTTTATTTAGGATTGCTTAAAAAATTTAGCCCAAATTTTGTTCTTGCTAAATATTTATAGCTGGGTTAAATTTCTAGGTTTTTTAATTGAGTTTTGTTGGGCTTAAATACATCATAAATTCACTGTTACAATAGTCTTAATAGGTTAAGATCTGAAATAAATTTCTGGGTTTATTTCAAGTGGTTTGATGCATGCAAATATCAATTTTCACATACTAGCGTCGATCAAACCATCTTTTATTGTCTCCACATTATGCCATATAACTTTTCTTAATAGGAAGTAATGCCATCTGTATATTCTTACCTTTTATATGCACCGTGTATCATCTAGAGCATGTGCCATGCAAACTCGCAAGGATATCCATCATTTCCAAGCAGCTAATTGTTGGCCATTCTAGAAAGCAATTCCAAAGGCAAACTGATTCGTGAAGATTGGGAAGGCACAATTGACAACATAATTTAGAAACTTCATATTAGGAGTCTGGGACGCAAGGTATTAACATTTTCCATATGGAAAAAATAACTATTCTAGATCCCTCTTAAATTTATTTTCCATCTATGCCTTATGTCTAGTTGTAGCTCTAAAAGGACTCCTACAAAGATCCGATCAATCAATATGATGTTTTAATGAAAGGGTATTGCCAAGTGGATTGACATTAGTTGTTAAACAATGCCTTGTTTTGGTAGGATCTTTGGCACGACCAGTTGATGCCAAATTGACCTTTGTCACCAGACATTGTACAAGATGTTGAAAGACTCTGTTCATCACGTGTTTTCTATTTTTCAGAAGTTCCTATTTTAGGGACAATTTCATTTTTAGCATATTTGGATACGAAGACAATATGTTTTAGCAAGACCATAATTTAGTTGATTTTGAGTTAGGATTAGTGCATTTTAATTGCATGAGTTGGGCAGTTTTTCCTAGGAGAAGGAATCTGAAATCTCGAGTGTGCATCTAGGTGCATGTCCAGTGTCAGTGAAGTGCTGAGCTAGTATTTAAAAACTTAGCAGAGTATAAAAACCCAATCACTTAGTAGAGTATAAAAACTCATGTTTAAATAGAAGCAGAGCTAGTATTTACACATAGCGAAACCCCAATTCATTTTCCAAACCATCAATTTACACACAGAGTCATTTTTGTCACCTACAGGTGGCGAATTACAAGAAGAGAAATCGTATTATCTAGGAATTGATACATAGAACCCAAATGAAAGATATGCATATCAACATGTTCTAGATTGCAACCATTTAAGCAATTCATATAATACCCAATCCATCACTTAGAGCAACACAGTAAGCGAATACCAAAACATAGGTAAGTCAAAAGCATAGATTAGTTACAAACAGGGTTACAACCATTCATGGCCACAACCAAGTCACAAGTGCCCAAAATGGGCATACTACATCACATTAAACGCGCCATAAACAAATACGAAACTACTCATACGAATTACATTCCCATTATGGGTCAAACCCATTACAATTTCTCACTACCCACGACTTGCCCCAATTCAAAAGAGAGTTACAGAAACCCCGAAGGGCACCAAACAAAAAACTACAAACACACTCCTCATCCATGAACAGAGCAGGCATCAAAGCTTCAGGAAAGAGGAAGGGTCATGAAGATGAAAAAAATTTAAAAAACCCTAAATTGCTTGAATGAAGAAAGATTTGCTTTAATGAGAAACATTTTTAGGCTCATTACTCACCATGTTACTCTGCTCACAAGTTGAACGGAAGTGTAGCTCAATCTTAGCTCTTCCCTCTGACTAGGTTGCTCTGCTCACAGGTTGAATAGAAGTCAAGTGTAGGAGGGTTCAAGATGAAATGTATCTCAATCTCACCTCCTCCCTCTGATCAGGTTGCTCTGTTGACGGATAGATTGCTGTGATTAGGATCACAGCCAGTAGCTGGTTGCTATGTTCATGGGTTGAACTGAAGTCAACTGTCGGAGCTGGGAGAAAGATGAACTAAAGTCATTATTTGGCGCGGGAGGTCCAAAGGTAAGTTTTTTATTTTTTATTTTTTTGATGTATTATGTTTTTATTTGTAAATGTATTATATTCTCAACCATTATGTATTATGTTTTTATTTGCAAAGGTATTATATTATATTCTTTGTAAATATTTCTCCTTTGTATTATAAGAAATATAAATTCTCCAAAAAGAGAGTGTTTCCAACTTATAAGGCTAGAGGAAAACACCATGTTTATCAATATGGTGTAAGTGGAAAAGATCAAATGCAAATGCACAAAAAGGAAAAAAATGGAAACGACCAATTGAAGCTAGAAATATCATATGCATATGTGAAAATATGACAATGATCAACATGAGTACTCCAAGAAGAAGAGGCGTTAGCTTAGAAAGGAAAGCCAACATGCTTCATAAAAAAGAACCAAACATTGAAGATGTTAAGGTTGGAAAAACACCAAGTCTATCAAGATGGATGTCATGAAAAGAAGAAAACATCTTAATCCTAGTAGCCTTTCCATGGTCACTCATGATCTAGGACAAATCATTAACGATGAGGAGTAGCCACCCAAATGCATAGGTATTTAAACTATTGTACAAATATTATGGCATGTAATCTGAAGGCTTTGTACCAAATCGATATGGGTTTTAGATGAAGCAAACCTAGAAGAACTGAAAAAAACTTCTAAGGACACCAAGAAAGGCCAAAAAATTGCACAAAGAATAGTATTGGAATCTCAATTATTGGTGACCATATAATGTGACAATAGCTCTCTTAAGGACCTCCACTGTGACTAGATAGGCTATTCTGACTCCAGTTAGCTCCATGAGCGCCCTCCACTGAGCCTCCTTCACTACATTAGTGCTTCCATGTGCCAGTTACACCTACCACATTCAGTTAGACTCAGTTTGACTTCTGGTTGACTATTACTTGTGCATTGATGACTTCACTGATGACGAGTTGGACTCCTAGTTATGACTTGATGACACTCCACTAATTATGGATCTGTCCATGTAGGCTAATTCGAATCACACCCAGTGTATTCAAATCCTGAGCACTGTATATTTACCTTTTTACTATTCAGATTAATGTAACATGTGTAATTATTATGCCTCTATCTGAGCTCCTTTGGATCTATGTTCTTCTGCTCTATTCTTCTTCTGTCATTCCTAAATTCTTTCATTGTGAGGTTTACATCATCTCTTTGGATCTCTTTGGATTCCTCAACCTTGTCGTAAAGGTTGGAATTCGCTTTACTCTTAGTGAAGCCCAAAATGGATAGAAAGCTGTCTTATCCTACCATACCAAGTTCTGCACATATATGACTTCCTGTCATGTTTCTTAGAACCAAGTGGCTGCTCCACATACACTTCTTCTTCAACTACACCATTCAAGAAAGCTGTCTTGAAATCCATCTGGTGTATCTTCCCTTTCATCACTGCAACCAGAGCAAGTATGGATCTAAAGGAAGTGTATCTGGCTACAGGAGCAAAAGTATCTATGCTACCATCTGCAGCATGCTTGATCTTGTAGATCCTCTTGGAAGTCACTACAGAATCCCCTTCAGGTCTTGGGACTGCATCCCAAACATCTTCATGATCGACTGGTACTCCTCGATCATGGCATTCTTCCCAGATCCTAGGAACTTCAATATCTTCAATATTTTCAATAGATAACTTTGTTGCTGAACAAATGTTGTAGTCCTTCTTTTGTAGGTGATGGTATACAATCTTTCCTACACAACAAGTTAAATTTCATGATTAGAAAACATCTCATAGTTTCCAGAACAAATTCTTACACATAAAGAAATATGTCATACAGTCATGCAATTATCTTAGCCAATGCTTCAATACAACATTTATCCATATCCCGTAACTTTCTAGATGCCTTCCAATCTCTACCAGAACATTGTTAAGAGTGTGCACAACTCCCAACATGTCAGCAAAGAGGTTTCATTCTAGATAAGTAGCAATGGAATGTTGTATAGTGCCATAGGCCACTTACCCATGTATATTAGTAGTATACTATTCATCAATGCAACTATTCTAATATGCATAATACACAACCTAATTCTAGGAGCATGAGTATATACATTATTGAATAGTATTATTTAAACAATAAAATATGCAAGGAATGATAATTCAAATACTTATCTTTGTTTGTTTGTTGGGTTGACTCCCTCTCAGTCTTGCTTCTTTTTTGCAACTCCATTCTGATGTGGATTGTGAGAAGTGGTCAACTCCCTTTGAATATCTGCATCCTTGCAGAAACTACTGAAGTGTGCTCCCTCTTGATCTTTGCTTCCTGGATTACCTGTCCTTGAACTTATATCCATCACTATGCATGCTTATTAGTATCATCATTTTGTTATCCTCGAGGTCTCATACATAATCACACATTCATTAGTATAATCTTAATACTATCAAAACACAATAATCTTAAACATGTATAGTCATGACCATTTCAAACACAGTTAATAAACATTAGTATTCAAGGTTTCAGGGAAGTCTTCTTTTACTTATGCATATTCTTATTTGATCATAGGACTCTTCTGGCTAGTTAAATCATTAATCAAGATAAGAGACATAAAATGCAAAAACCCTTGATTACTTATATTTCTAACTTTATGAATAAACATAACCAATCATACCAAGTATACTTATATAAGGGATCCTAACACAAGGTAGGATTCTAACTTGATATAGGAAAAAACATACCTGGATTGGTATGTTATCTAGTTATGTCTAACATACCCACATGATGTCTTCTTGTTCTCTTCAATGACTTGTGCTAGTAACATGCATATCTCATAGGTTAACTATTATAGAACCAAGTTATACATACCTCGTAAATAGATCTTCTAAGTAATCCATGACAATGGATGAATCTTTGTCTTCATTTCATCATGATCATATGTTCTTGAACTAGAACATGATTTGTCTTTCTTGGTGTACCTTTCATGTTAGCAGACAACATAAACTCATACAAAACCATAATGCATTAGTACAATCATAAGTGTCAACACCCTAATCAATGAATATCTTCTATCATGCATTCATAATTTTACTAAGGTGATACGACAAGTCTAAATTTAATCAAGATTGTACTAACCATAATAACATGAAGAAAAACATACCATAAACTTAATCATGAACAAATCTCGAAACATACCTGGATAAATCATACCTGTCGATATTGCATGCAATCTTCTTATGCAAGGCCTTAGCCTCATCTCCCTCTGAAATAGGAACTTCTTCACTTATGCAGGTGACCAATCCATTCTCTTCTAGGATTAACTCAATCCACTTGATTTGAAGGAAATGGATCTCGAGCTTGATTAGGGTTTGTTAAAGAAACCCTAAAAAATCAAACTTTGAATTTCAAACTTTCAAAAGGATAGAAATATGCGCCTTGATGAGTTGATCAAGCCGGTATACTCAGAATTTGAAAACTGCAAAGTTTCACCCTCAAATTTGCCTTTGAAACTTCCGGATTCACTCGACATGACCCCGAACTAGGGTTTGATAAAGCCCACCCTTCTACCCAATCAAAAGGTTCAATCCAAATCTCTAAGCTTCTAGTTTTCTAAGGAGCTTCCAGCTGTGGTCACAGATTTCAAAAATTCCCATTTTTTTTGCAGAATCCCTAATTTTCCACTTTTCCGATCAAAGTCCCGAACTAGGGTCTGATCAAGCCCGGCCTTCTTCCCAACCAAAAATTATTATCTTGGTCTCTAAATTTTGATTTTGATGAGTAGAATTTAGCCGTAGTCTCCGATTACAAAAATTCTAAATTTCTCTGAAACCCTAAATTCCGGAAGCCATGAATGAAGGTGCTCAAAAATAATTCTGTTTTGACAGAAATATGTACCTGATTGTTTCTGGTGTAACTCTGAAATTTTCGATCCACAGGGTCTGAAAATTTTTCCTGTGATAGCCCAACCTGTCATCTTTCCAAACCACAGGTCTGACCTCAAATGTATTCTCTGAGAGAGAGTTATGCCAAGTGTCGCAACGTGACCTATTTATGGGATAAAACAGGAGAGTGAACTTGTACGACATGCCACATGTTACTGGTTCCATTTCGGCCTCTGAAAAAGTTACTTGAGAAAGTATAGTCTGTGCACTACCTATAAATTTTTACAAAATTTAATTTGGAGCTTCCTAGCCCAAGTTATGACCTTTTTTCCAAGGTCACCGATTTATGACTGAGATCTGGAAGAGGCAGAAACCTTATATTGTATAGATCATAAATCACAAAGTACAACTAATTAGAGGTTTTCCTTTGTACACAAGGTACATGGGGATCTTAGATTCACTTTGTACAATTTTCAGACCCTGAAACCTTGCCGAAATGTATTTATAGCGAAAGTGCTACAATGACTGGTTTTTGCTATATCAATCCCTAGCTTCGCAATTGCAACAAGTGTCATACATGCCATACCATGCCTTCTTTCAGGCTAGCTCTGACTCCATGTTAATTTTTCAGAATTTACTTCAATCTGATCTAGGATCTTAACTGAGAGAACAACATGTACAACATATCTACAACATATCAATCATGGACATAATAATGCAAGCACACAAGAGACACATAGTTTACTTGGGGAAAACCATAAAGGTGAAAAACCCCAATAACTTCCTCAAAGATAGATAGAGCAATGATACAACCCAAGCATAAGAGATAGACATCTCCTAGCAGTATATTCTCCTCCTTGATAAGTGCACCACTCTCCCGAGAGTGTGAGAGAGAATGGAATGATCAAATAGAGTGCCTCCCGCACTCTATTTATACTTGACTTGACTTGCCTAATAACCTTTACTAGGTCAGCCTTAACTTAACCACATAACATAATGCTGATTGGGCCGACCCCCAATAGGGTGGTCTAATAACCCTTCGACCCACATGACTTATACAGGGCCGACCCTAACAAGGTGGTCTAATAACTCATCAAGTCTAAGTTACAACACTTACAATATAAATGATGACACTTCCATATAGAGGAATAATAACATCTCCATAGGAATACAAACACTTCCTTATAGAGGAATAATACCATCTCTATAGTAGTACAATATACATATATGAAATACATTCCGAAGTTACATATACATCAACATCTAAGGCATATGAGTTCTCTCACTTCATGCCCTTCTCTCTGACTATTCCTTCAGATTTTGATCAAGATAAGAGTGAATCCTCTTCTAATGAAGAAGAAGATCAAGATTTTTATGTTGAGATCATAGTTCAAGAAGATTCAGATCCAGAACCAACACATATTCTCAGTCCAGATTCAAGGTCAATATGGGCTCACACAGTCCTTGCT
Source organism: Larix kaempferi (assembly GCA_027924585.1). Taxonomy (NCBI): domain Eukaryota; kingdom Viridiplantae; phylum Streptophyta; class Pinopsida; order Pinales; family Pinaceae; genus Larix; species Larix kaempferi. The sequence continues at coordinate 1,355,137 of BSBM01000153.1, forward strand.
ACTACTGAGAACACAGTTGAGGATTCATCTGTTCACAGAACTACCAGACTTCAACATCATGCCAACATTGCATTATGCCATCTACCTCTCTGTGAGAGATGCAACATGATGATGGGGTTCCCTCTTCCATCACTTGGGAAGACTCCTCATGTTCCATTCGCTCCAGTTGCAGATAGAATTCCTGAGAGACTTGCTTCGTCCAATACATCCTCTACACAGTGGAAGGCACATCAGAAGACTAGATCCACATCTAGCACCTGTTTTGGCATCCTACAGGGGATCAACTTGTCAAGTTTTTTGCAGAAGTTTTCACTAATGAAAGCTTCCTTCTTTTCTGCTTAGTATGATGGTTCTTTGAGTTATTTACTGTTCTTTTGAGGGGGGTATTTTTCCCATGAGGTTTTCCCCATTTCCTCGGTTTATGGACAGTTCTTTATTTTTCTATCTTATTTGATTGTATGGGTGACCTTTGGTCCTAGTTACCAGGGCCCAGGATGGATTAAGGGGGGGTGTTAGGATATTCCTATACTCCATCCTAGTCCTACTAGCTTTTTAGTCATTTTCATTTTTAGTCTTTTAGGGTTTGCATGCACTTTTAGGGTTTGCATGCATTCTAGGGTTTTCATGCATTTTGCATGCATTTCCAGTCATCAGTCCTAGCACCTAGCTCTCAGTTAGCTAGCCCCCAGATCTTCTTCCTAGTCAGTTTCATCCCTCCTAGTGCCTAGTGCACCTTCCTTTCACCTACTGCATGAGAGAGGTGCACTTCTTCACCTTCTAGTCCAGTTATGTTCAGTTAACAAGAGTTCTCTCCCTGATTTTAGGCCTGACTCACTCTTTACTGACCTTATCACTCCAATGGAACTCCAGTGTGACTAGATAGGCTGTTCTGACTCCAGTTAGCTCCATGAGCACCCTCCACTGAGCCTCCTTCACTACATTAGTGCTTCCATGTGCAAGTTACACCTACCACATTCAATTAGACTCAGTTTGACTTCTGGTTGACTATTACTTGTGCATTGATGACTTCACTGATGATGAGTTGGACTCCTAGTTATGACTTGATGACACTCCACTGATTATGGATCTGTCCATGCAGGCTAATTCGAATCACACCTAGTGTATTTGAATCCTGAGCATTGTATATTTACCTTTTTACTATTCAGATTAATGTAACATGTGTAATTATTCTGCCTCTATTTGAGCTCCTTTGGATCTATGTTCTTCTGCTCTATTCTTATTCTGTCATTCCTAAATTCTTTCATTGTGAGGTTTACATCATCTCTTTGGATCTACTGTGAGCATTTTCACACAAGAGACATAAAAATTAACCCAATTACTGGGCAAAGCTACTCAAATATAACTCAAAATTTCCCATACTATCCACTAAGGTAAGATAAATGATTCTATGGTTTCTATAGAGAAAATAGAAGAGAAACAACATGCCAATATAACATTATTTCTATTATCATGGAAAGTGTCACAAATCTATAGAGCTAAGTGCTTTCCCCGGTGAGTGGGTTAGTCTCACTAACGAACAAATAAATGAGTTATTCTACTATACCCTAGATTCAACATGCACACAAGAAAAAATTATTATAATAAATAATAAATATTAAAATAATATTTATTGTCCATGTTAGTCCCCATCTATTGAAACCATGATCAATAGATAAAAGTTAATATAAGAAATATTAAAATAATACATACATTTACAAAATCAATCAAAATAAAAACACATATAATGCAAAACTTACAAATGGATGATATTCATGTCCCCCCTCAACGTGTCCATGTTCCCTACAATGTTTTATGGTTGTTGTGATCAAAATTATTCTCCTCTTAAAGCCCCTACATTGACTACATAAACAATAGCATTTCCCATCACGCCTTCTTTCAACTCCTTCCCACAATCTAGCAAGAAATTGTCGATTTTGTTCGTCTGGATTAGGAATATTGCTAGTTGACATTTTCTCGTAAAGAGCTTGTATGAAGACTATTGATCTTAGAAAATCAAGCTCCACACTTCGCTCGCTTTAATCACAAAAACAATGGAAATAATGCAAAACAGTCCGTCGAAAAATAGTCTGCCAAATAAAAAAACTTCCGCAAACCGTTGCTTGTATAGCAAACATGCCGGAATGTTTCAAAATTTATAGGTTCTAAATTATAACTGACCGTCGGATATCTGGCTAATAGAACATAGTTACCATTGGAGAGTAGATGTCGAATATCCGACATGCTAGGGCATGATCTTCTGTCAGAAATCCGACATTCTCGAGCATCACATGATGTCGATAATCCGACGGCCAAGACTATAATATATTGTCGGATATCCAACATCCGCAGGCTTAATATTAGGTCAAATATCCGATGAAATTGGTCACTATTTCAGGGACCTCGTTGGATATCCGACAGATCCTTCTATCTATTTTAAAAAAATCCGTCAAATTTCATAATTTTGAAGGTGAAATCTGACGACACAGTCCTTTTCGTTGGATGTCGTCGGATTTTCTCGTCGAATTTTCTGTTCAAATCTTGTAGTGAGGCTGGGAGTGTACAGAACCAATAATTCCATCAGCATGAGGTCCTTGAGGCGATTTTGCAAGGTCGTAGGTAGGGCAGGGGCCATTAGGAAAAATATCATACACAGTGTTGGATTGAGCATATACGAGGTCTAAGTAGTGGGCACGAGTGATAGCTTGTTCTTTCCCACCCATAGCTACATCTCTAGCTACGGTGGGTAAAAGAGAATTCATAAACCAGTCACCTAATAATTGGTCTGGAATGGGAGCTTTAATGAGACGTTGTCTCCTCAACCACTCGTGAATATGATCAGATATATGAGTTGCGGTGGTCCGGCGGAGAGAAGTCAATAGGTCCGTACTAGTTTCATAGTAGATGGGTAACTAGAAATGAGTCAGAAATGACATAACTAAAGAACATAAGTCAGGAAATGAGTGCGGTGGTAGTTCAATGTACCACTTGGCAGCTGTACCGGTGATGGTCCTTTGAAATAACCTCAGATGGATCGAATCATCCATCAAGGAATTGGATGATCACCATAAATGGTATGTCATCACATGGTTCTTCGGGTCTTCCCCAGGCTTGCCATCAAACTTGGGAATATCAGAAGGTAGCTTAACCGGAATGGGTGGCCAATTATAACCGTGCTAGATGGGATCGTTGGTCAAACGAGACAGGTCTGGTAGATCTAAAGTAACTAGAAATGGCAGCTGTTGGTTTGGTTGCGGGTACTGGTAGTATTGGTATGGAATTTGCATACTAGTAGGACCTTGAATAGACTGATTGTAAGGTCCTCCCACAGGGAATTGGCCATAAGGGGGTGGGCCTCCTGGGTTGGGTGGTGGACCTGATGGTGGTACGCCACCATAATATGGTGTTCCCCCACCGGAATAAGGTGGGCCCCCACTGCAAGGTGGGAGTCCTCCGCCACTGCCGGAATAAGGGGGTCCTCCACCCCCTCCGCTGGAATAGGGTGGGCCTCCACTAGAAGGTGGGAGTCCTCCGTTGCCAGAATAATGTGGTCTACCGCTTCCAGAATAAGGTGGGCCTCCGCTGAAAGGTGGGGGTCCTCCATTGACGGAAAGGGGTGGTCCTCTGCCTCCTCCGCCAGAATGAGGTGGGCCTCCACCAGAAGGTGGAGGTCCGCCCCCTCTGGAATGAGGTGGGGGTTTGCCTCCTCCAGAAGGAGGTGGAGGTGTAACAAACGGTGGTGGGGGTGGTGGGACATGAGGAAAGGTTGGTGGGGGTCCAATTGGCATAGCATTATGATGTCCCCATGGAGTGTTTGAGTTTCCGGGATAAGGTACCCTGGGAATAATGTTCCCTGGTTGTTATTGTCCAGATGCAAGGTTGAAATTACTTGGATACGTATGACTCCATAGTGATTGAGTTAGGTTGGATGGTCCCCCACCATGATGTATTCCCATGGTAGGTCCCACAACTGGTAAGAAGCTGCCAACAGAATGACCAGTTGGAAACCCTCCACTTATGTTATGGCTAGCGAACATGGGTTCCCCCCAGTAAGGATGTTTTGACCACTCATTGGTGGTTGACTCACAGTAGGTTGATGGTTACTCACTAGTGGAGGAACACTACTCGTGATAAAATTAAGAGGTAAAGAGTATCCTCCCCTTGAATTTTGGGGTGGGGGAGGTGGGGGTAGCGTTCCAATAGTAGTATGAGGGGTATTTGAAAATTTCCCTTCAACATTTTGAGTCACCTGGGGTATGGAACCGGTCTCCTGATTAAGAGGTGTAATCATAGGAAATGAGGGTTGACATGGTTCGTAAGCGGTCGCGTTATGTATGGGTGTTTCTGGTGAAGTGAAAGATAGAGAACGAATTGGGGTATGTTGAGACATGGGAACTTCCGAGGTGTCTCTTCTCCATGAGATACTCTCGCATCGAAGTGAATCACCAAATTGGCATAACTGAGTGATGTGCTTATAGACTGGAGCCAATATCTCATCATTGGGAATCCAATAAGGAGGTGTGGTTTCAAGGCTTTGCAACTCGCGATATACCCCAGGGTCCAATAGTTATACTCGGCCCAATTTTTCAGAGCACTAACCAAGGAGGATTAGGACCGTACCCCTGACCGTATAACCCGACTACCTAGAAGCAAGTGAGTAGTAGCTCCCCAAGTGCTGTTCTTGGTGTATTGCTCTGCTAAGATGGCCAAATGGTTAACTCGGTTGGTTTCAGGAATCCTAGGAGAGTCTCTCAATATACTCAAGGTACGTGGGAGCTCAAATCCATAGTAGTGCTATCTAATGCACAACCGTACAACAAGAGCCTTTCGATATATTACCGAGTACGTGAAGTGCCTTTTGATATACCCAAGGGTATGTGAAAGAGCCTTCGATATACCAGTTGGTACGTGGAAGCACTACATGCACCCAGGATGCAGTGCAGGTAGATAACAACAGCTGCCACGTTTTATGACGCTGAAACACGTCACTAACTTATCACACAAGTTACTAGTAAATTTTAACCTAACGCTACTGATTAATTTTATCTTATGCAGTTAGGTGAATGCTTGAGGTGTAGACATGAATTTAAAAATAATGCAACCCTAGCTACATGAAGGTGCACATTTCCTTTTTCTTTCGATGAAGTCTATCTAAGGTAAGGACAAATCTCTTTTTCTAATGGTCTCACAAAATAAGAAATCCCAAAAGGTTCAAAAAATCTACCAAAGATGATTGAAAGCACTCTTTTTGTTTTTTCCAACAAAACACAAAAATAACAACACACAAAATCAAGACTTTTTCCTTCTTCTTTTTTCCAAGCTAGAATGAATCTAAGTAATGATGAAAAGGAGGATTTCTGCTTAGAATACACTAACTCTCAATTTCAACAATGATGAGCTAAAAAGCACAAAAAGACCAAAAGTGCATAGAATGTTTCAAATTTGAAATACTTTGCAAGAGCTTGAATTCACTTGATTTTTTCAAAGAGAAGAAAGAATCATAACTAAGAAAAATTTAATCAACCGATTTCCTTTTCAAACTTCTCAAAGATTGGTAAACAACGAATTCCAAAGCATGAAACAATTCTATAACAATTTTCATGCGATCTTGAAAATAGACAAAATGAAGCACTTCTGATTTTTCAATACATATATCAAAACTAAATTTGATAATAATGATGTTTTTAAGATGTAATAACAGAAAACAAGAGACTGATCGCAGCACTCCAATGAATCGGAAACTCTTAAAGAAAAGTGACAAGCACCCAAATGGATTCAAAGACACTCAAATCACTCAAAATCGATTAAATTAAACCAAAACTAAATGGCTAAGTGCAAGAAGGGTTTGGAATTAGAGCTAACAAACTGAATAGACCTGGTTAGGTGATTAGGGAATGCAATATCGAGCAGATGAATGTGGGGTATTGAAATTTCCCGCCACCACCGAATCTCTCACTTGACCAAATGGAACCCAAAAATCAACAAAAACAAATCCAAGCACATGCAAGCTGAGTAAACAAGTCTGTGACCAGAAGATGTTGTACACAGAGGCTTGTAAATCAGATCAAAAACAAAATTTGGAGAGGATTTTGTACCAAACACCAAGCTCAAAGTATTGGTGTCAGTATACACCAGAGCACCTGGCGCACTCTACCTATAGGGACAAGGTTCTAGTGGCGCAGGCTATATGAAAGGAAATTGCACCAGTGGCGCAGTTTGCACACAAGGAAAAGGTGTCAGATAGGCAGTGGTGCACGGGATGCACAACCCAGGTGCGTTGGGTGAATAATCAATAGAAAAGATCAAGATATATCCAAAAAATGAAAAACAAATGACCTGATACTGATCCTAAGAGAACCAGGGAAAGCCAACAGACTCTCTAATGACAAGATCTAATGGTGGGAGGGGTTCAGGAGGCTAAGAAATGGACCACTATGAAATCAATGGAACCACACTCAAACTGAAATCAAAGCTAAAATACTCCCCAGTATGGTTGCCAAATTTGTTTTTCGGACAATCTACCTATGCGGACTTAAAGGATAGATCTCCCTAGTCCAATTGGATCTAGAACAAATAAGTACATAATATAATCAACTTCCCTAGATCAATAGAAGTGTAAAGTAACAAGTAGATATCTTACCTGGGATTTGCAATTCCCTTTACTCCTTGCTTGATCCAACGTTCCAGAACCTTTAGATTTGTAGTTGCAAAGCCCCGTTGAACAAGTAGACACAAACAAACAGTAAAAGCATATATCGCATATGATTGATCTAAGCTAACAGTTAAGGAATTAATATCTAAACATTAACAACACAATAATGTATATGGGAAGATATTGTATTAATTGTAATAAAGGAGAGTACAATAAGAGAGAATGTTACAACCTATTCCTTAACGCCGAAACCTTCCTTCCAACAAGCCAAACCAAGCCTCCATGGATGAAGTAAGACTCCCAAAGATGAAGAAGGATCACCTAAGACAATTCCACCAGCATGAGAGTGCTATAGACCTTCCTCCACTTCCAATGGGGAGGAGCTTCATATTTATAAGACCAAATGGATAGAGTAGGTTGAGGATTAATGGGAGAAGTATAGGGAATCCTACCTTGAGGTTAGGGAACCAAAGGACAACTCACCTATCAATTAGGGATAGACTTCCACCTCACCATGCTTCGAGAAATAGCTCGAAGCTCCTGTCTATCCAATTTAACCAACCCTGGCGCACCCTGCATGAAGGAAACTAGCGCTAGGAAGGGGGTAGCACAGGATGCATGAGGGAAACCTGAGCCATTGGCGCATCCTTCCAAGTGACATTATGCGCCAAGAATGATCTGGCTCCTGTTACTAGAAGACAACATGCACTAGTGCAACTAGAAAATGTAGACACAAGGGTCAACAACTTGCTCTGGGTGTTATTGGTCAGGGAAACTTCAGGGATTGAGGCATGAAGTTGACACATGACTCATGGTGACGAGATTTAGGTGTAACACTCTATCAAAGATAGTTCACAGTTTGTTTGTCAATGTTGTTATCCTACATCTTTGGTCAACACACTAAGATACATTGCATTTTTTGGTGCAGCAATCAGCTGTGAATTTGTTTTTGTTGATATGTGTAATTGTGATAGTCCCTGGACAGAAAAAGATATGCTTGCGTTTTTGTACTACTTAGAATAAAATGAAGTGGCATGTACTTGTATTTTTTTAGCTGATACGAAAAACTCTTGTTTAATTTCTAAAGCTTTCACACTTTTCAGCAAGAAATAAAAAAAAGGTAATGCAGAATCCTACCAAGGGAGTTTATAGAGATTTATCCAAGGACTTATTTATAGGATTCTCTATTATACAGTGTTGGAGAATTGGAAGGGATGAGGATAATTTGTCTACTTTTCAAATAGATATGGATTGGAAGGATGAGGGCCCACCATTGATTGATTTACTTTTCCCAAGGTTAACAATGATAGTTCAAGAAGCCATGTTTTTGCAAAACAAAGGACACAGGAATTCTGGGATCACATAGTTTCCAGACTGGTCTCTTCTCAAGGTACAGTTCTTTCATTGTACGCAGGAGGTAGAGTTCTCCTTTCGTTGATCAGGTCACCATATAGAATAGTTATTTCTATTGTGGAGACAATACAACAAGAGATGTTTATGAACATTTCCTATCATGAATTGGGTCTAAACCAAGGTATTTGTATTAACATTTTCATATGTCTTAATTCATTGTATTTTACTTTTCTTGGTCGGTTATGTTCAATAACTTCTTCAAATTCATATTCTACTATAGATTCAAATAAAGAGAACACTCAGTTATCATCCAATAAAATTAGATTATCCGATGACGACATTGAATGTGATGGAGAGTTGACAAAAAATACCAAACTGGAGAACAAGATGGACAAGAAGGTAACAAATTATTTTTCAAAGATTGTGGTTAAATTAACTAAATTATGAATGGGGACAGTGACCTTGAATACTTGCAAAAAGTTACATAAAATGCATACTTGCAAATTTCCAGGTCAAGATGATTGTATTTCTATTCAACATGTGGATCATCCACAACCAGAGTTGGGATCGACGATGTCCGTGGATATTAGCCAACAAATCAGCTTGGATAATAATGAACCAGGCGAGAGCTTGGATAATAATGAACCAGGCGAGGGATTGGTGTCAAAATGCGATATCTACAACAATGTTATTCACCACTCAAATGATAGCCTTCCATTGACAAGTAAAAGACAAAGATTATTTTCTACTTAAATTGATAAAAATAAATTATCCCGAAATATATAATGACAAGCAATATTTATGTGCAGCTCCCCATACAAAAATGTTATTGATATTAGAAATGGAAGGTTTTCTATTTCGCAAGAAAGTCACAGAAAATGACTCCAAAAGAGAAAAAAAGGGAAATAAAAAAATATTGTTGGAGGGAAAAAAGTAAAAAAGGGGGAAGAAAGAACTGTTGGTTAATTTGAATTTAAACACAAAGAAACTTCATATGAGTCACAAACATATTCCATACAATTTTTGGGATTATGTCTTTCCAAATTTAATGTTGGGATTTGGTCATCTAATTGTGGGGTTAATGAGGGGAAGTCATTGTTTACAAAAAATTCGAGGGTAGGTAGTGCAGAAAAAACATATGGGGAACAAATTTTATTCGTATGGTTTCAAGAGATATGTACGAACGATAAAGAAGGAAATAAACAACAAAATATGGAGAGTTTGTGGGAGAAATTTCCAATGAAATATTTGCAAAGTAATACATCAATGATTGTTTTGGAGGTTGATGATGTGAAAGAACATCCATGTGAAAACTGTATTTTCGCTAAGCCCTTTATTGCATCATCCACTAGGACATATAGTGAATTGGTACATCGACTCTGGAAGGGTCTTAATAAATGCATGAATCAACTGATATCAGAACCTTCATTTCCTTCTTCTAGTTGAGTGACAACCATCAAATGTAATCTATCATTGCATCTTTCAAGAGCGAGAAACACTAGATGTAACCTATGGAGATTTTAAACCATTCAATGTGTTTTCTGTTTTTTTCGGTGACGTTGCTATTTTCGTATGAATCTAACATATTATTTGTTCAGTGTGTTGTTTTTATTACATCATTTGAATCTGTGAAATTTTGGGTGATTTTTGTATTAATATTTGGAAATCAATATCTTCATTTATAGTTTCATGTTTGTGATCATTAACTTCATGAACAAAGTTTTGTTGTTGTGGTTATATATATAGTCATGGTTTTGTATGCAGTCTGGATATCATCGCAAAAGAAACTATTGGTCCTGGGAGAAGAGGGATTTCTCTTTGGATTTCGGATGTTATCCAACATTGAATATTTTTCCAAACAACCTCATTTTGTCCATAATTGCTATCTTTATTATGCACAGATGTTCAAGCCCGATATTATCAGTGTTGCTAGAGAACATTTTGACGTTGCTTTGTGGTTTTCCACGCTCGACAACATGAAAATTAAAAAATTCCTTGGTATATTTGAATGGTTGAAGAATGAATAATTTGTATTTATTTGGGGTCGAGAGCAATGTAAAAATAGTACTATTTATAATTACTCAATGTCTGCATATTATAATGTTGGTGAAGTCGTTCAAGGATGTACTTATCCAATATATATATATATATATATAAACAGACATGTTGTTTATAGATGAAGGACAATATCATTCAACAGATAATAACAAGGAAAACTGCTTGAAAATGCCAACTAGTTGGACACTTGACAGTTCACAAGATAGAGAAATAACTATAAAAACAATGTTGTGTTCTCTGTTGAATTATCTCGGGCCTCGTTAAAAAATGGGGCATTGGTTAAAGACATTCAACTTCAAATGACTGTCATATTATATAGACAACAATTCATTTAGTGATTTGTATATTTTTGACAACTTCTACATTTAACTGGTGTAAATTTTATTGGACAATTCTCATATCATTTATGGACATCGTATGATGTATCTGGTGATGTGTTTCAAAAATTGCAGAACATGAAAGCAATATACTTAGAAACATTGAAACATAATATTTTATTGATTGGGTTGTGTGTTTGTTTTTTTGTTTGCAGATACTAGAAGATATGTTACTAGTAAACCATTCATTTTCGATTTCAATGGATTTTTGTTACACGCAGTTCATAAAAAAAAGAAATTCGGATTGCCACGAACACCGAATATCGAATCAACCACAAAGTATTATTTTATACGTCCAGGATTTAGGGAATTTTTTGAAAAATGTTGTAGTATATTTGAAGTTGGGGTATGGACATCGGCACAACAAAAAAATGTTGACGAGTTTTTGCCAACATTATTACAAAGAACAAGATTGCAAAGGGAACAATTTAGAGTAATTTTAACACAAGAATATTGTTCTTGCATAGCCAGAGAGGGTTATCAGGGTGATGGAAATCCTTATGTATTTATCAAGCCTTTAAACAAAGTTTGGGACATTTTGATCCATGGTTGGGATGCTACAAATACAGTGATTGTAGATGACTTGAAAGAAAAACATGTTTGTAACGAGGAGGGAATTGTATTATAACAAAAACATATACTTGCCAAGATGTCAATGACACATTCTTGTTAGATCAATTATGGCCTTGCTTGCTGCACCTGAATTGCATGAGTGATGTGAGGCCAATTGTGAAAAAAATGAAAATGAAATTATTTTGTTAAATAATACACTTATGTTTGTTTGTACTAGTATGCTAAATTTAACTGTGATTATAGTACTTGTAAAGTGTCAAGTTTGGTTTTTGAAAATGCAAAATCAGATCTTGAAAGTGCCAAAATCGGTTTTCAAAATTGCAAATTTAAGTATTGGAAGTGTCAAAAGTAGCCTTCCAAAAGGGAAAAATCAGGTTCGAAAAGTTCCATTATCATATTTATCATATCGGAAAAGCGCAAAAACCAATTTCAAAAGTGGGGATATCAAAAGCAAAAGTATGCTTTTGGAACCTGGATTTGGCACTTTTGGAACCAGATTTGGCACTTTTGAAACCAGATTTGCACTTTAGAAACCTTGATTTTGGGGTTTAGAAAGGTTGTTTTTGACCCTTCTTCAAAGTGACTTGGACTAGAATATGTCCAAGTTTAATGAAATAGGTGTTGAAACAATCAATGAAGTAAAACTTTGCAACACATATGGCTTCTTCCAGAACTTCTCCAATTACTTCATTTCCACATAGTAAATTTTTTTTTTTCCATAAGATAATAGTTGTTCTTCATAAGGTAACCAAAAGGATATTAATTTAGAAAACCACCAAAACGATAACCCAAAATACGCTTATACGATGCCCACATGAATACCCTCTCAAACGTTTCCTTCGCTCATATGATGAACAATAACATTTTAAAAGACCTTCCTTAACAAGACCCTTTTTACCTCAAAAGTTCCTAGGCTCAATCTCTTTAAAAATGGTTCACAGAGCTGCACCAAGCAACATCATAATTCCACCATCTTGAACTTCCAAAGATCTCCTTCAAAGTTATGAATAAGAAAAGCAAATTAATATCTATTAAGGGGGACAACCTATAAAGTGTCATGTTAATCATCGAACTCACAAACTCTAAAAAGAAAAAATGCACCACATCCGCCACCTACAAGCCAAAAGTGACACTATTTCATAATCTCATAGAGAAGGGGATGGTCCGACGCGACAAAGTGAAATGAATGGCACCGCTGACCATAAAGTATTGCTTGGGAAAAAGACAAGATTAATACTTGTCGTGTTTTTCTTGCAAATTCATCAATGCAAATGATGTTATATAGTTTCTTTCAAGAATTTTTTTAACATAATATAACCATGAATAATATAGTTGAGACAGATAGCTGTCCACATTTATGGAATTGAGGTAGATCTCCAAAAATCCTAGATTTCAAGAGATTCTTCATCATCATTTTTATTGAGAGTGTGGATTTTTACTATGGGTTTTGTTGTTACTATTTTTGTATTTATCTATTGACACATCCATGGAAAGTTTCAAATTAAAGTTTGGGTTGGAGACACACACATGGATTAGAACAAGTATAATGTAAGTATGAATAATATAATTGAGTATGGAATTTCTTACAAAAAATAGTCATAGTTGTCTCTATGAAATTTATTGCCATGTTATTAATATATTTGAGTGGATGGAGTTATGGAATTTATTTCAGTGTTAACATTTTCATGTTTTGCACTAAGATCATAGTTTTGATAGATATGTGCTGATTTTTAATATAGTTTGGAATATTTGCATTTAATTTTAGTTGGTCTATTTTCATTTTCTTAATTTCTAATCATTATTACAATTTTTTTATTTTATTTTTAATATGATTTGGGATATCTATATTTAATTTTAGTTAACCATTTTCAGTTTTTTAATCTCCAATAATTATTGCAAGTTAATTTTAATTAAACTATTTGCATTTTCTTAATCTTCAATAATTATTGCAAATTAATTTTCATAAGTAAAACTAAGTATTCTTATACTTATTAAAAGAAATAATTTACAAAAGAACACTTATTAAAATTTATAGTGAAAAGCACTATATCTAAAAAATTAAGGCGGGGAACTGGATTTTTGGACGGAATACATATTTTTTGGGGACAATTTCGATTTTTTCATGCATTTTAGGTTTGTATCGAACCCAATTGAATGAATTCTTAATCGAATCAAACCAAATTTTCGAATTATTTAGGCCAATACAGTCGAATTTGGTAACTATGGTTTAAAATTTGTTGAGAGTACCAACATCAAAGTTTACAAACCGACCAATCCCATTAACATTTTTGAAGCTATTACATTATCATGACAAAACCCAACATGAAGCTTGTCATTTTTTTTCTTTGCATCCGGGAAATCAACCTGTCAAGACTATCCAGATATCCTACTCTATCAATGCAATGAAAGAAAAAACAAAGAAAGGTAGATTTTCATTACACAAATATGAATTACAACACCCATAATAAAAATATAATGTTCAGTGTTCTAAAAAAATATAACGTAGCAAATATCTAAGCTGTGAGATCTGATTATTTTTTTACAAAAATAAAAAATGAGCGAGGATTCATAGGAGGATGCCAAATGGAATCTACACGACTTGATCAAAAGCTCCTCCAAATATGGGATTCCAGATTTCATAGCCAGTATATAGTTTTACTTTTTTCCAAGCAATAAAATATGCCCAAAACACTAAAAAGATCATTCAAACCTGTAACGCAAATGCTAATGCAATGCATCTGGGCATACTATTTTCCCCAATTAATCATATCCTTGTAGCACATGATGGGCACAACCGCTGTAGCTTGAGCTGCTGCTTGAACTTGTTGATGAAATCGTCGGCCTTGGCATTCCACAAGGTGAATAATCCATACTTGGTTTACAATTAGTTTCCTTTAATTACTTTGTTTTGATATTTTATTTAGGTCACTGAGTATGTACTTGTACTTCTGATTCACACATCTCTCTACCGATAATGCCTCCAAAGATACCAATGTTTCCATATTTGGTATCTCTTCTAACTTAGAGCGGCTAGAAACATCTAGGATTATGAGCTTCACCAACCCCCATTTGCTTTGCATCTTCACACACCCCTTCTCCTACAACTCCTCCTCTGAAGATACCAATGTTTCACACATCCCTCCACCCACAATCTCTCCAAAGATACCAATGTTTTCATACTTGGCAGCTCATAGCACCTAGAAACATCTAGCTCTTTAAGCTTTATTGCCTGCACCAAACCCCGTATGCACTTCAGTTTCACACATCCATGTGCTCACAACCCCTCCAAAGATACCAATGTCTCCATATTTGGCAGCTCTTCTAACTCATAGCACCCAGAAAAATTTAGGATTCTAAGCTTTGTAACCTGTGCCAACCCCCATTGTGGGCGCAGGGATGTGTCACACATCCCTATGCCCACAACTCCTCCATATATACCGGCAAATGCAAATTCCAAATGTTCACTTGTTTCAACCATGATAAATATCATGATTCCCATTTGCACAACCTTTTGAATTGTTGAGAAACAAAAATATTGTACAACAATAATAGCTACCAAACACACTTGTAACATTAACAAACAAAAAATTTCTATTTACTGGTGGTTCTCCTTGCCTGTGACGCAATGTTTTTAATTCTCTATTGGTTACTCATAAAACCCGGATGATGATCTCCATCTGCACTTGGGATTGGAAATGGAACTATGAGCTCTGGTTCTTCGACCGAATAAACAATTGGAACTGGATATTCTTTAGGTGGATCTACCACTGGAATGCTTGCTCAAGAGCAAAATGAGAATGAATACAACACAGTTGATTCAATATTGGGATCCTTTGTGGAATGTTTAACCAATTCATTTTGAATCTTTCATCAAATTGGGAAGTCACGCCCAATTCCTTGAACCCTTCAACTGGTTTGACTCAAAAATCACACCGAGCGTCCGACCTTCTATAATATAGTGCCTCTGCGCCTAACTGTGCTTCTCGAACAAGGGTGTGAATGAAGGAAAAGGGAACATACATAGACTAAGTATACTTCTTGAAGTGACACAACCACGGAAAAATACGACTTCCTCAACATGCAGAGTTACAGGACAAAGGGCAGGTGGGATATTTCAAAGGAATCAAGGAAAGCTTGAAAATACAATCATTACAATAAGGCTTAGCAAGATCATCATGCCACTTACAAGAATTGAACCTGGGTGGGGAGGGTAACAATATTTCCTCCCAACCACCCAAGCTACAACCAATGGACGAATTTCCTTGATAATAAAGATAGAACATAACAACAACAACATAACAAGGTTTCCTTGATACCTTGTTATGTTGTTGTTGTTATGTTCTATCTTTGTTAATATTTATTTATTTATTCTCTATATTTACTCCTTTCTAGTTATCATTATATTATGTATATAACAAAAGCATGCCTAATTATTAATTGGTTATAGGATTATGATACAATTGTCTATGTGATGAAAAATCCCATGTCCCTAGTAACAAAGTATATGGACAAATTATAATATTTTAGTGTGATTTTTTTAAGGTTATCCTTATATAATTACCATTACCCTATCAAACAATGTCACATTACAATGCTTGCATGATTCCACATCCCACCATAACCACAAGCACATAACCAAATTTTAGTGTACCAAATCCCATTACCACGATAAGTAATAATAATAAGTGTAAGTAGGATTGTTCTCTATTTTAACTCTTCAAACCTAGAAACTATTTCACATAAAATTTCATCTTTCAACCTCAAGTCATGAAATAATATTATTAGAACTATAACTAGAGATCATATAATTATAGTAGCAAGGCATATAAATAAAAATCAACATGTTTCAATCTACACTAGCCAAGTGCCTATATGAAAAAATAGTTTCATTATGTTATGAAACAATCTTCCTAGATTACATAAAACATAAATAAAAAATAACTCTGCATATTGAGAATGATAAACAATCAATGAATAATAAGTCTCCTTGAGAGGCAACCTACATTTACAATATATTCAATTTATAAGACAATATGAGATACTATACAAATGAATCTCCTTTATTATAAATAGGAGATGAAGTGATCATAATTTAACCTACCACTAATATGTCCTAACCATAATTAATATACTAATAATGAATGATTGTTAAGGCCTTAACATAGCCCCCTCTTTAAAAAATATTTTCCCTAAAAGCTTGTAATTGAGGGCGTTTCTTCATGAATTGCACATTTTCCCTTGTAGCTTCTTCTAGAGGCATATTCTTCCAATCGATTAGGTACTCCATAATGTAAGTTTTAAATATGTGAAGTGAAACAATGCACATATATTCTTAAGCAAAATAGAGATTAAACAATGGCACCCACACAATACACATGGATTTACCCTGGAAACCCTTAAATGGGAAAACCAATCGAAACATAGAGTTGCACCTCTTTTTTTTCTCTTTGTATATTCTTAACCATTTACAATATAATATTTGGGTACTTTGCAACATCCAAAACTCTAATATGTTAACTCGGATTAGATTATAACCCAAATCGCTTAATCGAGATTAAATTACTGTTGGTGTCCATTTTGTCACCATTTTTTATCAGTAACACTGCTTTGATTGGCGTCATTTTCACTATTTTTGATATGATAAGTCATTCTTTCCACCATTCGATCGTCAATCAGACCTAGGTATGCATATATTCACACATCACTGGAATTTCGGTTAAATCTCGTCATATTGTGATTTATTAATGTTTATTTGACATTTTTCGACTTGCTTGGCAACTAGATTTTGTTCTACAGGAAATGAGTTTCAAATGGACCTCCATTCAGACGCATGTTCACATTGCAAACGTTCAGCCGCATCCAACCCGTAGTTCAACCCTTCATTCAACCCGCGAAATCATTGGTTGGGATATTTCTGGCTATTAAAGACAAAAACGGAAAGGTGGGTTCTGTTAGCAATGTGGCTGTCGTGGTTGGTGTGCCCCTATTCTAGAAGATTCGCCTGCCTAGCTTGACAACACATATTCATCTCATGTCAACATTGCAGAAGTTCCGTCCTCCTGTTCACCAAGCCTGACAGCATGCACTCCTGCCCATGTCAACATTCCAAAAGATCCTCGTCCTCCCACGCTCAGCCTACCAACTCATCCTCTGCCCACATTGGAAGGAAACCGATCCACAGTTGTTCACGCCGAGAAGGATCAATGCTATGGACTTAGGCAAACGGCCTCTGCACTGTCATAAACTACCATGCAGTCATTGTTATAGGTCAAACCTGCACCTCTCCGTCTGTGATCACCTTGAGATGTTGATCACACAAAAGGACAACTTGGATGGAGGAGCATGTTGACCCTAGATGAGACTTTGACTCACTCCACCTCTTGACAAGACTGGAAAAACCCTAAAAATGTCATTTTGAGATATGAGCGCTACTCTACTTCAAAATACTAGCGCCTATACCCTACTCCAGTGTGTAATAGTAGCGCTCAAGCCTCATGAGAGCTACTCCTCTTCAGCAGAGTAGCGCTCAACATTCAAAAAGTGATGAGCGCTAGTTTACAAGCACTATAGTAGTGCCCTGAACGCTACTTCACTGATAAATAGTAGCGTACATCTCAAAAGATGATTAAAAAATAATTAATTTCACGAAGAGGATTAGTTGCAGTTGGTTTCCCAACTTCCCCAACTTCCTCCATAACCATCTCTCGACCAAAACTGCTTCTCTTGTCCTATAAATACAGGGAAGAATAAAGAGAGGGGTTAGAGACATGAATGTTATTAAGAGACTTTTAGAGAGAAGCTTGCATTTGGAGGAGTTTATGCTGGAAGATATCCAAGCCAGAGAAGAGCAGGACCCTAGGATCAATTTGCAGGAGCATGTCACAAAGTCAGGTATATTTTGTAACATCAATTTGCATTTGACAATAAAAGGTTGAAGTGTCTTTCTTGTCCCAAATTAAGTGTTTATTGAAGTGATATACTTGTTTGGATCTGTTTTGGTTAATATTGGATGTTTAAGTTACTTTGTCTTTTTCATCATTATATATTATCCAAGATACGCTGAGAAAGGTACTTGTATTGTAGGTTTATTGAACGGGAGGTTGACTTGAGGATCGAGCACAAGATCGAATAAGAGCTAGAATCGAACGTCATTCGAAAGGTATGTTCTCAAGGCCTATAACCTATTTCCTTTCATGAACATCTCTGTAACGCAGTTAATACGCTTACCTATCATCCCCTTTCAGTTGATAGTACTCGTTTCCTTACTATAGGGTATTTTTTCCCGCCAACAGGTTGGCGACTTCGCTGGGGATAATTGTGTTTTTGCTCTAGGAAACTTTTCTTGTTTGTCTTCCCAGAACCATTTCAACTCCTTTTATGTGTTGAGAGACCCTGTAGGTACCCCCCTGCTTGTTTCTCTCTGATTCAATCAGTCTTTTTGCATCTTTTCAAAGTCAGTTTTTAACTTTTTAAGACCCGAGCGCTACTTTGTTATACATGCAGTAGCGCCCATATGCTACTTTGTTATACATACAGTAGCGCCCATCTCTTCAGGAGCACTAGTTTCCCTACTATACAGTAGGGTATATTTCCTGTAACCTTCTGTTAGTGGTTTGTTTGAGTTTTCTGCCTTTTGGTGGCCTTCTGACTTTGTTTTTAGATCTCCTTGACTGGTATTTGAGGTTTATAACTTTTCTTTAAGTCTTAGAACCTTTGTCTGAGTCTTTTTACCATCTTTAACTCGCTTGCTTACTTGTGGAATGTTTGGACTATTTATAACTCTTTTGGAAGACTAGGCTTTGTTCTCTGGTGAACACTTCCGCTTATTCTTGCCCTGACTGTATGTTGCTGATTTGCAAACCTGTATGCTTTTGTATTCGCTGTTTGTAGCAACATTTGTTTGCTCCTTACCTATCTTATCCTTTGTTTTAGGGTTTGGTTTGTTTTGGAGACTTTAGGGTGTCTTCCGAACTTGTTGATTTCCAACCTTCTTTGACTTTTTGTCTTTTCTGGTTTCAGGTGTGTTGAAAGTGCTTTAGGCTGATTCATTTCTCAGTCCTTGTATTAGTAGGGTGGTTGGTAGCTTGCTTGCCTACCTTTTGCTTGGCGTAGTGGTCTTGTTAGGTTTTGATGCTTTGGGTCAGTCCTCTTGTGTTGGATTCCCAGTTTTATGTATCTTTCTCCTATTGTTTTCTCCCCACTTTGTTTCCGAGTATAGAGGCTTTTTCTTTTGCAAAAAACCTGTAGGACAAGTCTTTGTTGAGCTAGTTCCTTGACAGCTGTAAGCTTAGGAACCATTTTTAGCCATACTTACACATTGCACACAAGTCTTATTTGCTTTCCATGTTTATAGTTCTTTTTCGTTTATAATAACAAAAAAAGCAAAAAATTGGTAGCTTAAGATTAATAAGGCTTATATTTGTTACAAGATAGCATAGGTTATTTTGTGTACAATTTCAAAAGAAAACAAAAAAGAAATTTAAGTAGATTTGCTCAGTTTTTTCAGTTTGGAAAGAATTTTAAATGAAAAAATAAAATAAAAATTTTGTTGTCGAAAGTTAGAATTTATGCACTTTTGCTTTTCTGTTGCAACCACGCCACACAAACGCACTACCTTTTGAGTAATAACAACCCTAAAAATCTTTAATAAAATTAAATAGAAACAATTTTTCTTTTTAGAGAT
This sequence comes from Larix kaempferi, assembly GCA_027924585.1. Lineage (NCBI taxonomy): Eukaryota > Viridiplantae > Streptophyta > Pinopsida > Pinales > Pinaceae > Larix > Larix kaempferi. Next base: position 1,374,830 of record BSBM01000153.1, read on the forward strand.
ACACTACACCAACTAGTCTTGGTTAGGATCTTGAGTTTAAATTACCTTAAACCACTCAAGATCACACATTACGCAAAAATTGTAGTTCGACTATCACAGGTAAATCCATTTCACTCAAAGCTTGCCTGGGATCTATGCAGTAGTTCTTGTGAGATCAGATTGTTGGGAATACTCCTCCTACTTTCTGTTTCGAGCATATACTAGGATTGGATCGCGTTTGGGGACTCTTTTGAGTTTCGTGCTCAGTTACCCTGCCCACGCCTTCTGATTCGACCAGAGACTGTTCCCCCAAGATTTTTTGGTGTTGTGGTATCCTTAGTATCTGACCATAGGTTCATACATAGGTGACAGCGGAGGGTATATCTGTTGTACCTAGGACAGACGTGGGAGGAAATCCCTTGCAGGTCTTTGGGAGGGTGGTTGGGTGATTCCAGCGCTTGCACCCTTAGTCATTGTATTGTGGACCCCGGGTAACTATTCTTCATCCTTCGTTGATCTGTTCTGGGCCCTCATCATCCCAAACTCTTCTCCGGAAGGCATCTCGTTTGCTTGGTTTGCATACTTAGAACTTTTTAGTTGGCATGATGTTTTCCCCCTAGTCTTAGTGGCCACTAGGTTTTCTAGTTTTTATTTATATATATAATCACGAAGAACCAAGAACTTCGAAGATCAAGAAGGCTTCAAAACCTTCCGCCACTTAGAACAGAACCTTTACTGCCAGCTAGATGACAGTGGGTAAACCCCAGTGTTTCTTCGGAAACCATTCCTGAAATAGAACTTCCTGAGGAAATTTTTACAATGGAAAATCCTGAAATAGGAATTCCTAAGGAACTACCACTTGAATTTTAGTTTCCTGAAGAACAACAAATTGCAATAGAAAACCCTGAAATAGAGGTTCCTGAGGAACCACAACCGGGTACTCCAGATCAGCGACATTTTAGTTTAGTTGAGATTGAAGATCTTACTTCTGCGGAGTATAGCACTCCCTTTAATCCTCCTCTGACCAATCCTAGAAATCCGCTTCTGTTACCCATTGGTTTCCAGCAGCTCGATTACAGTGCATATAATTTCTTGCCTGGACATTTGATGTCTACTCTAGGAGGTGAACGGGGAGTTCCACAAACTCCCACCATAGGTATGAACACTAACACTGTAAATCCTCCTTTTACTGCTACATCGAGTTTGGCACAGACAACCTCTGTGTCCACTCCGTCTTTCAGTTTTAATACTAGTACGTTAGGTATGCCGAGTTCAACAACTATGGCATCCACCTCTACACCTACTGTTGGACCTAGCAGCCAATTTAGTGCCACCTCCTGCATTTCAACCATTATATCATATACCCAGTACTTGGATTTCCACACTCGTTGTAGGGCCAAGTGCTTCTGCAACTGTGCCTGTCATGAGTACCATGACCGCACCGTCTACGTCAGCTACCACTGGTTTCAATACCTTTGTAGGTCCCAACATGAATCAATGTAACATGCCTGCGGGTAATGTCCCTTTTTTCTTATTTTCAGGAGGAGGGGGTAATATTTTTAACCAGCAATATGGCGGGGATAACACCCAGCTACAGTGGACGAACCCACAGAGCACTAACCCACTTTCATATGGGTGGGGAAATTTCAATAATACTTTTGTGCAACAACAGATGGAAGGGGGCAACCCCTACCAACAAGTAGCTGGGGGCAACCCCTACCAACAGATGGTAGGTGGAAACCCCTATCAACAAATGGCCGGGGGCAACCCTTACCAACAGATGGTTGGGGGTAACCCCTACCAGCAGACGGATGGGGGCAACCCCTACCAGCAGTTCACGGGTCAAACTATGGGTGGTTCCCCTTTTTCGACCCCAGCTTATCAAGTACCATCTTACCGGCCTCATTTACCATTTCTGGCAACTTTAAATTTGCTAGATCTTTCCAAACTAACCAACGATCCAGTGTATCATAATGCTACATGGCCACCAGTTCCTACCAAGTTACCTTCGGACATTCCAAAGTTCGAAGGCAAAACAGGTGAAGACCCTGGTGACCATGTCACTACTTTCCATTTATGGTGCTCCTCGAACTCATTAAATGAAGATTCCATTAGATTGTGACTGTTCCAAAGGACTTTAACAGGTGCTGCAGCCAAATGGTACATTGAGTTACCTGTAGCTACATTCTTTAATTTTGGGGATCTCACAACTGTGTTTTTGAATCACTACCAGCTTCCTGTTCGGTATGATGCCGGAACAGACCTTTTGTCTACATTTAGGAAAAATAAAGCCACTCATTTATCTGATCACATTCAGGAGTGGCGAAGATGGAAGAGGCTCATTAAAGCCAACATACCTCCAAAATTCCTTCTTGAGTGGTATTTGAAATCACTCCTTCCTTACATTTCTAAGGAAGTAGCTACGTCTGGAGTGTCTAACGAGGAAGAAGCCATCCTACGGACCTAGCAGTTAGATCTTGTTTATGCACAATCCGGGTTACTGTATGAGATCATACCTGATGCACCGCGATCGAATACTGATCTGAGTAGACCTAAACCTGGACCACATGCTGATGGCATAGTGGGTTCAGTTGACTCTGCAGCTTTCGAAGCATTGACCAAACAGGTTCATGCCTTATCTGTCAAACAATCGACTGCAGAAGTTTTTTCCGTCACAACCTCTCCTTCTACTTCTGAATCTGTCAACCAGGTTCAGAACAATCAAAAGGGCCCTTGACAGCCCAATAACAAAAAGAAGGGCAAGAAAGGAGAGGGGAACCATCAGAAGCCCAAAAAAAGAGAATTCAGAGGAGGGTAACAAAGAGAAAAAGAAGGTTAAGTTCCCTTGTAAACTTTGCAAGCAGGACCACCTTACTCACCAATGCCCTCTGCTTGAAGAAGCCCAGAAGCTATTTTACGAGAAAAGAAGCCTGCCGTACTGAAAGATCCATTCCCTAAGGGGCAGAGCTCAGCTTCTGGCACCTCCAACACTGGGGGCACTACACATGCTATGGTTGATCAAACTTTTATTAATATGGTTAATTTGGATGCACTCTTACAAACGAGAGCCAGGAATTATACCCCAGACGCATAGAAAAAGGATAAAGAGATTCCAGAATCCTCCACTCCACTCCACATACCTATGGACCCAATGCCCAAGATCCCGAAAGGTGTCTTGAAATGGGCATCGCACAATCCCAACACTCGGGCTGCCTCCAACTACAATGTGGTTGAAGATTTAGCCCAGACCCCTTGTGCCATGTCTACCTTAGAAGTCTTGCAAAGTTGTCCTTTACAACGGAATGCACTTCTGGCAGCTATTGGAAGTATGGAATCCTCTAACATGTCTGCGCGATTTGATATGGCTGATATCAAATACCAGTTGCCCTACCACGTTGCTCTTCAGATTGAAGTCATCCATGGCCCAATGACCATCTGACAAGCTATAATAGATGAGGGCGCGTTGACCTGCGTAATGTCAATTTCCTGTTGGAAAGATTTGGGTTCCCCCGAGTTAGCCCCTTCTAACACACTACTTACTGCATTTGATGGCAGGACTTTCCGTCCACATGGGGTTTTGCCATCATTTGATGTCACATTGGCTAGTAAGACAATTGCTGTAGAAGTAGAAGTTTTGGATGCTCCGCTTGATTACAATATGTTATTGGGCAGGAGCTGGACATATGTCATGCGAGCTATTACATCGACAGTTTTTCGAGTTGTTATGTTCCCATTTGAAGGTAAGGTCATTACAGTCGATCAACTTTCTTTCACTCAGAGAAACAACCAAACTTCTTCAGAGACCACAATTCCCTTAATTGATCAAACCACCCCGGTTAAGGAGAGTTTAGGAGCAGGGCTGTATGGGTCGTTAATAGGCACTTTTGACCTCCCCTCCCCTGTTCTTTTTATGCGTTCTGATGTCGGTACTGCTACCGAAACATTAATGGTTGGTTTAAGAACTGATCCTTGGATCCTTCCCACTACGTCAGAACCTTTTGTGCCTCCATCCATTGCGGAAGTGGCCTATATGGAAACAAAACATGTTGTAATGGAACATATCATGACTCTGACAGTCTCTGCTGAGTCAGATATGGACTATGCTCCGGCATGGTCACTGAATTCCACTCACTCGTTCGATTGTTTAGACACAGTTTTGCCGTCTAATGAAGCCATCTTAGAAGTCATGATGGGCCTGGACCAACCAGGGGAACATATGCATCACAGGTCCTACATGCTTCCAGATCTAGACAGGATTGAGAGAGGGGAATTCCCAGTGAGACCCAGTGGATTGGTTGATTTGTCATCTTTTCCTTCTACTTCGAGAGTTGTTTATGCTGAGGGAAATATGGCTAACATATCGAGAACAATTCCGATCAACATTTCCACCAAACCCGGGGTCGTGGAAAACATTTTTATTGGTGCAGACTGTTCTCCAGAAGAGATCGCTCTGTATACAAAACTTTTTAAAGAATTCCGTGACGTTTTTGCCTGGTCATATGAGGAGATGCCAGGTATAGACCCAGCCATCGTGGAGCATGTCATCATGACATACCCTAACGCAAAACCTGTGAGACAAAAGCTCCGTCCTGTGAACCCTAGAAAAGCGGTCGCCATCAAGGTGGAGGTTGAAAAGTTGCTTAAAGCCAGTTTCATCTATCTGATTGACATGACGGAATGGGTTTCAAACCCCGTTCCGGTTGATAAGAAGCAAGGTACCATTAGAGTCTATACTGACTTCCGGGACTTGAACAAAGCTTGTCTGAAAGATAACTATCCTACACTGTTTATCGATCAAATCATATATGCTTGTGCGGGACATGAGATATTCTCTTTCATGGACGGATTTTCGGGATACAATAAAATACAAATCAAACCCGAGGATCAGCATAAAACAACTTTCATTTTCCCGTGGGGGACCTTTGCTTATTAGAAGATGCCATTTGGATTGAAGAATGCTGGAGCTACCTTCCAGCGTGCAATGAATTTTTCTTTTCATGATATCAAACACATAGTAGAACCTTACTTGGATGATCTCCCGGCGCGATCTCGAAAGAGACGGGATCATCCAGCTCATCTTAGACAAGTGTTTGAAAGATGCAAACAATATAAGATTCGTTTGAATCCTAATAAGTGTGTGTTCTGTGTCGAATCAGGACGTCTACTGGGCTTCATTGTCTCCAGTCGTGGCATAATGGTCGACCCACTGAAAGTAGAGGCGATTGTAAATCTGCCTCCTCCTCGCACCTTGCGACAACTCCAAAGTCTGCAAGGCATGTCTAATTTCTTATGGTGATTCATCATAAACTATGCTAAAATTACTAAAGGTTTTATGAGGATACTCAAAAAAGACTCCTACTTTGTGTGGGACGAGGCTGCTCAAGCATCCTTTGAAGCCTTAAAAAAGGAACTTCTTTCAGCACCCTTGTTGAGCCTGCCAGACTATGCAAAAGATTTTCTCTTATATATGGCAGCGTCTCTTAATACAATTGGTATAGTTTTGGTTCAGGAAGACGATATGCTCCAAGAGCATGTTGTCTACTATCTTTCTCGCGCATTGATAGCCCCTGAGGTTAAATATTCGCACGTTGAGAAGTTAACACTTGCCACGGTCTATGCGGTACAGAGGCTTCATCACTATGTACTTTTACGAACTACTACTGTGATAGCAGAAGTCAATCCTTTCCAGTACGTTCTCACCCGACGAATCATCAGTGGGAAATATAATAAATGGATTGTAATCCTACAGGAGTTCGATTTGGTCTTCCAATCGGCCAAGTTGAAGAAATCACTAGTGTTCGCTGAGTTAATCTCAGAGTTTCCAAGTGACCTAGAGTACGTTGAGGAAGAATCATCATTCCCAGATGAACATATCTTCCTCATTGCTTCCTCTGACCCATGGTACGGGGATATCTTAGTATATCTCCATACTTTGAGGTGTCCTACTACTTTTTCTCGAGAAGAGCGGCGCAAGCTCAAAAGCCATGCGAAGAACTACCTCATCATCTCAAATACTTTGTATTGACATGGGGTAGATTCCATTTTACAACGTTTCTTAACTCGAGAAGAAGCTGAAGCAGTATTAAATGATGCCCATAGTGGAGATTGTGGGGGACATCTTTCCGAGTTGGCAACAGCTCAGAAGATACTGCGTGCCGGATATTTTTGGCCCACGATCTTTAAAGATTGTGTGGAAGCGGTGAAACGCTGTCGTCCGTGTCAGTTTTTCACTAAGAAAATGAGGGCACACCCAGCTCCTCTTCATCCTGTGATTACAGCAGGTCCCTTCAAAAAATGGGGGGTTGATTACATGACTTGCAATCCAGTTTCTCCTGGAGGACATCATTACATCATCGTTGTCGTTGAGTACTTTACTAAGTGGGCGGAGGCAATGCCTACTGTCAAGGCAGATGGAGAAACTACCGCTTATTTCGTGTTTAATCAGATTATTGCATGGTTCGGCATACCTAAAGAGATAGTGATTGATCATGGAAGTCATTTCCAAAATAGCATGATGACCGAGTTGTATACAATGCTTGGTTTTCGATAAGAACATTCATCTTCATACTATCCACAGGCGAATGGACAAGTCGAAGCAGTGAACAAAACTTTAAAGGTTATACTACAAAGAACTATTAATGCCAGTCAAAATAAATGGCACATCATGCTGTACCCATCTCTTTGGGATTACCGAGCCAACGTTAAGACTGCTACCGGATTCTCTCCCTTCCAACTTGTGCATGGGATAGAAGCAGTCGTACCGATTGAATGCGATATTCCTTCGCTAAAACTAGCAGTTCAGTTACTTCCAGATACTTCAATACTAGAAGAACATTTGTTACACTTAGAACATCTAGATGAACAACGCCATGACGTGCTCACAACAAATGAGGTCCACAAAAAATGATTCAAAGGACAATATGACAAATCCGTCAAACCTAGGGTTTTCATTGAAGGAGACTTGGTCCTACTTTGGGATCAAGACAAAGAACCCCTAGGACCCGGCAAATTCAAATCCAGGTGGCTCGGACCTTATATAATTTCCAAAGTACTGAAGAAAGGTGCCTATGAATTGATAAATTACGAAGGTAATAAGTTGGCCGAGCCTAGAAATGGGCTCTAACTGAAGAAGTACTACGCTTAGGTTGACGTACTTTTTCTTGTAACATAGCTATATATTTTTGTAAAGATAGTTTTCGTTATGCTTGTTAGTTAATATTATGTGTGTTTTTCCGTTTCATGTACCAGATGTCAACCGAACATTTCTTAGGATTTGCTGATGGCGCTAGTCGCCACACCTGTCAGTTGGCTGCAGCAGCTTGGGTCATTTACTCACCCATTGGCCAACTTGTCTCTTCGGGGGGGGTTTGTTTGGGTCCTACCACGAATAATGTGGCTGAATACAGTGCAGTTATAGAACTTATCTGAGATTCTCTCAGTCATGGCATTTCACATTTGGAGGTAAGACTTGACTCACAACTAAATGTATTTCAGGTAACAGGTGTCTACCAGATTAGAGATCCTGGATTGCTACGTCAGTTTCTACGAGTTAGACTATTGGAAAGACAGTTTGATTCTATTATATATGAACACATTCCAAGAAATTTAAACGCATTAGCTGATTCATTAGCAAACTATGTGTTAGACTGGAATTTGTATCATACACTTTCATAAACAACATTGCACACATAAAATTCAAACACATACATATGTAAATAACCGATAATGTATATAGCCGATACTGTATCAAAAAATATATGAGTTTTGGATCACAAGTCTATCAAGTCATGTCATAAAAGTACAAAACTGGGAATAGTAGCCTCAAAAATATATACATAGAATGTATCCCTCTCTTATGGAGAAGGAGGGACCTCATCATCATCTACTGCATTGCGATAGCATATGACTAGCCTACCTATATTCCGCAGCACCCTAAGCCATGCTGGGGGCACCCCGACTACATCTTCCTGCATATCAATAGGTATCTGATCCATACGGCATGCATGAACTTCATGAGTCAATCGACTCACTTTTCTCTCTATGGTCCCCAACATAGCATCTGCTGCAATAATATCAGCTGGCCTTACAAAGATGGTAGGATGTCCCTCGGGATGAACAGGCCCAAGATCTGCATATGACACTTGTTTAGCACTTCAAAATTCATTTATAAAAATCAAATACTTGAAAAGTTTGAAAAGATTAAATAATTCTCAAAAAATTAAACATACCAATATCTCCCCAGGCTCCACTTGGAGGAAGCACTAGTTCTGGATCATGACGGAAAGCCAATCCAGCATATGGAAACTGCTTGAAAGCGGGCACTTGCCTCTCCCACCACCCCCAGAAATCATCAGTATGATAACAGTAGTGACTTTCCCCACCACCTTGGCGGAGGAATATGTCACCCCAATGGCCTAGTCTGGGATCGCGGGGGTTAACCTGAGGTAGAGGCATCCCCAAACTAATAGCAGGCATCCTCTCAAAGAAGAAAGTACACAAAATGCTACCGTACCCAAAATTCTTCATTGTGCCGGATTTACAACCTGTCAATTGAGCTTTCATGCTCTCCAGTAAACTAGTACACCAATCATATACATGATCGTGTAAGCATTGTACACCAACATGCATAGAGTGCCTGGAAGCTAAGTGTAGTGAGGCACTACCAGCCACCCGGTTAATCATACTCACTATCACCTTCAAAGGGAGACCTTCAATGGTAGAAATCAAGATTTGGCTTCCTGATTTCTCAGCTCTAGCCACACAATATGTATTCAAGTACTCTTGCACAGACCTTATGCCCACACGAGAAGACCCTTTCAGATTTATTACATCTCCCCTCCGTGAGAGACCAGTAATGAAATAAATGTCATCAACTGTAAGCTCCAAAGTTTTCCCATGGATGACAAAAGTATTGGTATCCACATCCCAGTACTGAATAATTCTTCGAAATAATTTGTTTAGGGCCCTCATGTTTACAGTTCGATAAAACTTCAATAAACCGCATCTTCGGAGAGTGTGGAGAGTGGCTGGGTCTTGCATGGCCAACCTATCCATGTCCTCATGTTCTCTCTCCCTCCATTGAAGAACCATCCTGCACAAAAAAGTGACTTTTTTTAGTCTCGGCGCTTGCTTTTAAGTTTTCAGGCTTGAGCGCTATTGTGTATACTACACAGTAACGTATGGGTGCTACTTTGTGTGAGCATAGTAGCGCTCATCTCCTTTACACACTGCTGCTCTTGTTACACAGTAGCGCCTGCGCAGTAAAAGTTGTGAGCATTGCATGGCAAGCAATTTTTGGCTCAAAAAATAAAAACTAAACCATAAAAATGCAAGTAGGGAAGATTCTAACTCACTTGGTGGAAGAAGAATGATGTTTGGATGCTTGATTTGATCGCCACAGAGATTTGAAAATGCCAAGTTTGCCCCAAATCTTTTCCCTACAAAAACAAATTGGAAATTGAATTTTAAAATGAAATTATATATATGAATTGGATTTTAATTTTTACCCACCATTGTTTAGTTCTCTATAGTTTCAATTTTTTTATCAAAATCACCTAATTAATCAATTGAAACATACATATGGTGTAATACTAATCCAACTCACATTTTTCCTTAAATTTTTGTAGGATCGATCTCCTAAGTTTAAAAATTATCGATGTTAGACCTTGTCAACTAGTTAATAGTTCAAATTCATATATCATTTGAGATTTTTTGTCGCATTAACTAATATTTTGTTGAAGACCTAGTTTTGGCAGATTATGAAGCTATGATCCCAAAAGCTGACCTTTAAGTCATTTTAAGCTCTTGTTTGGACTATTTAAACCTAAACAAGATTGCCGAGCAAGTTTGTCCTCTTCGAGCTCATTAAAGTAATCGAAGGCTCATCCACTCAGGTATAGAATTATCCCTTTTCCGGGCCTAGGTGGATTAACTACGGAAAAGGTATACTCTAGGTATACTTTTGTATGCGCTAGAAGAGTTCTTTTCCCTTTGTTTTATACTTTTTCGGGGTAGGAGACTAACTGCACAAAAAAGGACCTTTTGGAGCCTTTCTTTAGGGTTTTCAGGCTCTCTAAACATGAAAATACCAAGCGAGCATTCACCTACTCGGGCTCGATGTGAAATCCACGAGAGGGTAAGTAGAGGACTGTTTAAGTTTTTCAACTCTATAAACAAGAAAACACCGCCGAGCACAAACCAATCCGGGCTCGATATAAAATCCACGGATAGGTGAAAAGAGGATTGTTTAAGTTTTTCAAACTCTATAAACAGGAAAACACCGGTGAGCATTAATTTGCTTGGGCTCGATACTAAAATGCACGAGCAGATATATGGAGTTATTGTTTAAGTTTTTCAGACTCCTTAAAATTGAAAACACCGATGAGCAAGAACATATCTCGGCTCGATATTAAAATCCAGAGATCAGTAATATAGACTAATCTTTTATCTCTTCTTCGAACTCTGTAAACAATGAAGAAGGTCCCGAGTCTTCCTCCCATGGGTTCGTTAAACTTTTTGCATGGTTGGATCTATTGAGTTTTTCATTCTTTCTTGGACTCATTAAAACAACAAGAAAGGCATTCTTTTATCTAAAAAGAATAAGGGATGGGAAAGATGTGTCATATCTTCAATGTCAAAGGCAGTTCAGTCAGTTCTATCTTTGAACACAACACCTACTTGAGTGCATCTTGTCGGTTGGGTTTAGTTTTTGACCTCAGGGTGAACCTGATCTCCGAGTTGTTTACTCCCCCGGTTGGTTATTCTTCCAACCATATGGAGGGTCTGATAATGTCTCTTACATTTCAGGCTTATCATTTACCCCATTATGTCGGAAACTTCCTGAGTCACTTTGTGTCATGCTCACTGTTCAAGGATATACCCTGTGTCGGCCATTCTACAGTTTACCTTGACCTCATGTGTCGGCCATCCTAGTGTTAGTCTTGTCACATATTATTCCATATCGGCTAATACTAGTTGAGTATTCCTCGAGTTGGATGATGGAGGATGCCTTAAGGCCCCCCTTCCAACGAACTTCTTCCCATCGACATCAACTCATTTTACTCTGGGAATGAAGTTTAGAGTTTCGGTTAATACCTTGGAAATTGCAGTCACCAGTGGCAATTTTCCTTGCTGTTGAATGTTGAGAATACATCAATGTCTCTTCTTCGACAAGATACCAAGGTGTTTGACTCCAAGTCCATCTATTCACACTTGGTGGATCGTACTTGGTACCTTGGACCCCATTATCATTATAGGTGGAAGTCCTCGTGTTTTTTAACGGTATACATCAATTACCGGTAATCAAACGATACCCCCCATGTTCGACTATCAGCTCATCTATTCACATGGTTAGGGTTTGTACCTAGAGTTGTTTTGGATGAAGGCCTTGGGATTTTGGATGACATTACCTCATTCTATTATCACCCAAGTTACGCAAGACTGAGCCTCACTTATATTCGGCTCTCCATGAGACATAGATCCAGTTTGTTGTTATGGCTATGATCTCTCAGTTTGACATGGATCCACGCTTGTATTCCAAGTGGCCATGCTATATATACATCTCCTTGTTATGTATCAGAGATCATGTTGTATCACACTGTACATCTATATGATGTCAAAGATGTAATTGCTTGCTGACCTTGATCTTTGTTTCAGGTGTTCTTGTGACTTGTTTCTGCGGTTCTTTGCTCCTCCTCTGGATTTGGATTATAATGTATTTCGGCCATCATTTCCCTTTGACCTCACACATTAGGGGGAATCTATTATAGGTCAAACCTGCACCTCTCCGTCCGTGATCACCTTGAGCTATTGATCACACAAAAGGACAACTTGGATGGAGGAGCATGTTGACCCTAGATGAGACTTTGACTTACTCCACCTCCTGAAAAGACTGGAAAAACCCTAAAAATGTCATTCTGATATATGAGCGCTACTCTACTTCAATAGACTAGTGTCTGTACCCTACTCCAGTGTGTAATAGTAGCGCTCAAGCCTCATGAGCGCTACTCCTCTTCAGCAGAGTAGCTCTCAACATTCATAAAGTGATGAGCGCTAGTTTACAAGCACTATAGTAGCGCCCTGAATGCTACTTCACTGAGAAATAGTAGCGTACATCTCAAAAGATGATTAAAAAATAATTAATTTCACGAAGAGGATTAGTTGCAGTTGGTTTCCCAACTTTCCCAACTTCCTCCATAACCATCTCTCCACCTGAACTGCTTCTCTTGTCCTATAAATACAGGGAAGAATAAAGAGAGGGGTTAGAGACATGAATGTTATTAAGAGACTTTTAGAGAGAAGCTTGCATTTGGAGGAGTTTATGCTAGAAGATATCCAAGCCAAAGAAGAGAAGGACCCCAAGATCAAGTTGCAGGAGCATGTCACAAAGTCAGGTATATTTTGTAACATCAATTTGCATTTGACAATAAAAGGTTGAAGCGTCTTTCTTGTCCCAAATTAAGTGTTTATTGAAGTGATATACTTGTTTGGATCTATTTTGGTTAATATTGGATGTTTAAGTTGCTTTGTCTTTTTCATCATTATATATTATCCAAGATACGCTGAGAAAGGTACTTGTATTGCAGGTTTATTGAACGGAAGGTTGACTTGAGGATCGAGCGCAAGATCGAATAAGAGCTAGGATCGAACGTCATTCGAAAGGTATGTTCTCAAGGCCTATAACCTATTTTCTTTCATGAACATCTCTGTAACGCAGTTAATACGCTTACCTATCATCCCCTTTCAGTTGATAGTACTCGTTTCCTTACTATAGGGTAGTTTTTCTCACCAACAGTCGTTCGATAGTCATTAAGACTTCTATTTTTAGAGAGGTCGACTATGTCGACCTTCTCTCTGATTGTAAACTTATATATAGACACCTCCTTCAGAGAAACGCAGACAATAGGTAATATACATACACGCTATCAGTAAATCATAGAAACATTGTGTAACTTTCTCAGTTAATAGAAGTTTGTGATTCAGCTGTTGATTTTTTGTTGTTGGTGATTACTTTGAGTTGAGATTCAATCTATGATTGCTGGGAAGGGCCCCTCAACAACCGGAGGTTTTATTGTGTATATTTTGTACTTTTCTTTCTGCAAGTAAATAGTTTATTTTCCAGTGTATGTAAGTAACTCTGTTTTCCTGTGTATATTATTTCTTTATTTCCTGTAATTTGTATCTTGTTGCTAATTTAATTTACATTTCCAGAACGGATAATGACCGGTCAAGCATAGTTTTTCTTGTAGTTTGCTTTCAGTCTTTTGCAATTAGATAGAGCTTAACTAGTTGTTGTTTCAGGTTTAGTTTATAATTAGAATTAGTTCTGTTAGTTTCTTTCCTGTAGTTGTAAGTTAATTTCGTTTACATTCCAGTCTTGTTTTAGCATGAAATATAAGTAGTTAATTTCCTAGAATGATAATTAGTATAAATGGATTTTCTTATTCTAGTTCTTAAACAATCTATTTGTTGCTTTTATTGCACTGTAGGATCATATGAACTCACCAGTTGGCATTTAGATCATTCGTTATGCTTATTTCCTTAGTTTATATTGTTTTCTGTCATCTGGACCGTCATTTAGATTGTCTTTCAGACTGCCATCCGGATCGTCATACAGACTCTAATATTTTCTGCATTGTTTTTATTCTTGTTTAGAATTTCATTTCTTAAGTTTTTAAATTGTATTATTTCTTGTTGTTGTCCAGCATTTGTAGGTGTAATTAGGACCCTGTTTAAGATTACATAGGGTGCTAGATTGAGTTCCATAATTCATTCTTAGCTTTTGTACTTGTTCGATTATAATTTCCAAGCATAGGATCTGCTCTTTTTCATTTACATAGATGATAGAAGATGTTCATGGTTTGATTCAGAATTAATATCATTTTATTAAGTTTTCTACTTGCTTCTTGAATTAAGTTTTATTAAGCTTTTTACTTGCTTCTCAAACATAAGTTTTCTACTTTCCTCTTAATTTAATTTTATCAAGTTTTCTACTTGCTTCTAGAATAGATTTATTTCCAAATCATTTTCTTAGAGCCTAGATGTTTGCATAATTTCAGTTTCAATCAGTCATTAGAAAGACATGTTTTTGTTTCTTGTTAATCATATCTCATTTTGAATTAGTTTTGAATAACTTAATTAGAACTTTTCCAATGTTAGTTGCTCATGGATAAAGAATAATTCATAATGTTTAAGATTAATTGTAATTGGTCTCTTTGTAGTTTACATCTCTTTGTAGAAATTAGGTTAGATTTACTTCCATTTTGCTTTGTTGTTACATTCGAAAGTCATTACGATACATTCACCCCAATTCCTATCACATTTGATGTACAACATCAAGATGGATGGAATTAGGTAGTTCAACTTAGTTATTAATACATGAGTAATTTACATTGTATATTCATTCAGTAATTGTGATTTTATCACAAGTTCTTGTCATAGATTAGTTGCAAGTTTAATCATTTCATAACTACAGTTCTAACTTTGTTCATAATTGTCATTCCTAATTCCTAGATTAGAATCTGAAGGATTGATCAAGTAGTTTCCATTTTCATAAGAAGTAGTTTACTTTTTTATTAGTAGTTGTTTTTATCTTTTCCCATTATTTAATCATAGCGTAGAGTAGTATAGCTTAATACTATTATGGTCTCTTGGTTTAGTTAGGTCCAATCAGCTTAGTAGTTGTATTCTTAAAAGTTTGACTCGGTTTTTCATTTTGAAAGATCTTTCGGTCTTTTCTTTATTAAACATTACTAAGGTCTGCCGAGCCAATAACTTAGGTACCTTCTACCTTAGCATCTACTTTGCCACAACTCTAAGATTACCAACCCTGGTCGATAATTAAATATTAGGTGATTCTTTGAGACAACTCACACACACAACAATTACCCATTTTCTGAAGAAAAAAAATTAGCTCATAATTTTTTGGGGGGGGCTTTCCTTGAACCTCCATGTTGTAGGTTGGCACTACCCTCATGCAAATAATATAATACATACCTAGCATTGTCCCGCTTGTTGTTTTATTTTTAAAACAATGGGACACACTCTGATTATATCACATGTTTAAGACAACAATGCCCATAGATTCTCTACAACAAGAGAAATTTTCAGTACTAAGTACTAACAAACTTCATCAATGAATTTGCATCATTCTTCAATGTGTCAGCCTTCTACTACAGCATCTTCTTTTCTTCAACTATATTTCTCACAAAGTGTTAGTACACACCAATATGATTCATTTTAGCATGATAAGCAAGGTTCTTTGCCATAAATATTTCACTCTGACTATCGCAATCTAACCTTCCAAATTTTTGTACAAACCCAATACTGAACACAATATTTGCAACCATACAACTTCTTTACTTGCATGTGTGGCTGTTATGTATTCAACTTCTGTAGTTGGTAGTGAAACTGCAACCTAACTCTTGCTCATCCAACTGATAGCTCCTCCAAATATATTAAACACATAACCACTTGTATATCTTCTATGATCAAGATCTCTAGCCCAAACTGCATCAACAAAGCCTTTCACTCTATACAGTCTAGTTCTTCCTTGGTAGAAGATTGCATAATCTGTGGTTCCACAAAAATATCTGAAGACCCTCTTTATATTTATCTAGTGCTTCTTCCCTGGTTTTGACATATATCTACTCAAAAATTCCACTACATGGACAATGTTTGGTCTAGTACATACCATTGCATGTGTCAAACTACCAACAACACTACCATATGGAACTTGTGACATGTCTTCTTCCTCTTCCTATGTCTTAGGACACTAATCTACATATAAATTTACCCCTATAGGAATAAGGACCTTGAATGGTTTACATTCATGAATATTATACCTCTGCAATTTCAACTCAACATATTTTCTCTTATTCAACAGGAATTTCCTTTCTGCACAATCTCTTTAATCTCCATCTCCGGAATGAAGTTAGAAACATCTAGATCCTTCATGTAAAATTTGGAGGATACATGCAATTTCAACTCCTTGATGACATTCATGTTGTTTCCTATCAACAACATGTCATCGACATACAACACTATATTAATGTAGTGCTCATCAATATGTTTGGAATATACACAGTGAGTATCCTTGTTTCTCACAAAACCTAGTCCAAAGGTGTATGTTTTGAACTTTTGGTACTGCATCCTAGGCGATTGCTTTCAACCATAGAGGGACTTATTTATCTTGTAGACCATCTCTTTCCCACCCTTCAATACAAAACCTTCTAGTTGTTTCATGTAGATTTCTTTCTCAAGATACCCATGTAGAAATGTTGTCTTCACATCCATTTACTCTACTTCAAGATCAAAAGCAGCAACAATAGACAAAAGAAATACATTAGAAGTTAATTGAATTAACAACAAGAGAAAAAATTCACCAAATTCCCTCTACCTAGGAATATCCCTTTACTACTAAGCAAACTTTGTACTTCTCCACTTTACCTTTTGCATTCAATTTCTTCTTAAACAAAATTTTCTACCAACGATTTTTCTTCCAGTTGGAAACTCAACTAGATCCCAAGCTTCATTTTTATCCAAGGAATCATTTTCTTCAAATAAGGCCTTCTTATAGAGTTTACTATCCTTTGAATCCACTTCTTCCTTAACAGTTCTAGGATCATCATTAGTAATAGATAAAGAAAAACAAGAATGATAATCAAATGGCGAATACCTTGGCTGGCTGTCTTCTTTCTCGAGATGAACTCCTCAAAACTAAAGCATGAGGTTCTCCTTCTTTTGACTCATCTTCCTCTGTTGAGTCAAACCTTCATCCTCCAACTCGGACTCTATCATCTTTGGTTCATTTTCCATTGGTATAGATTCCTATTTGGGAACATCTTTAACCTCTCTAAAAACATCCTGACTATGAACAATCTTCTTAGTAACCGAGTTCCAAAGTTTAAACCCTTTCACACCATATTTATAACCAATAAAGATACATTTTTCAACTTTATTAGCCATCTTAATCCTCTTTTCCTTTGAGACATGTACATAAGAACCACATCTAAAAAAAATCGAAGGTTTAAGAGAGGGTTTCTTACCAATTCAAACCACATGTGAAGTTTTGTGAACCAATGTTGATGTGGGCGACTGATTTACCAACTAACACATATTATCCATTGTCTTTTCCTAGAATTATTGTCCTAACTAAGCACCACTAAGCATGATACTTTCCTTTTCCATCAATGTCTTATTCATCCTTTCTACAACTCCATTATGTTGAGGTGTCTATAAAGTAGTCTTCTACCTTGCTAGTACACATTTATTACATATTTCTTTGAATTCATTTTTTTATAGCGTATTTTTCCACCTTGTGAGCATCAACATTTATTGGCCTTCAGTATCCATTGTATTTAATCAGATCCATTATCTTCCCTTCAGGAACATAGTTTTCCCTATTGTTGTTCATGTACGCTTGTTGTTCCACTATAGCCAATGTACATGTAGGATGCACCTAATTAGCTAGTGTACATCTAGTTACATGGTAAAAGTCAGTAAAAACTCTATTTTTACTCCCAAAAAGCGGTCTTAGGGTGACCTCTGGACCTCCATATTCCCCGAAACGACTCGATTTGTCCTTTCACCTACCTTTGTAAGGCTATATATTGATCTCTTATGGTGTATGGAAGGGAGGAGACAGAGAGAGCACCATAACTCTAGTGGATTTTTTCCGTGACTTGAGCTTTCACTTAATGATCCTTGTTGTTGTGAACGCCTTATGTCCACCTACCAAACTCCTTTCCTAGTTTGAGTTTGCCATAGTATGGAGGATTGAAGTGGTGGAGGAACAAGTGGAGGGACCTAGTTCTCGGTTTGGATTGGTTGCCGGCAAGAGGTTGTATTATGTACTTCTTGTTATTAATTAATGGAAGTACTCATTTTCTCGTCCAATTGATGTTGTGAATGTTGTTTAAATTACATTGGGTTACATTTTCTTATGATATCATGGACCATTGCTATTGATTATGCTAATGTCTTTCACATATTATATGCATTTGCTCGTATCTGTTGTTGAGGCTAATTTGCAGGTTCAAGTGTAGAGGTTGAAATCTCAACGGAGATCTACTTCGAACATCCGGTTGAAGGTTGGTCTTTTATCCATTATCTGAGCATTGTCATTTATATAGCATTGTTTTGAGAATTGAGTAGTGTTCTAGCAGTCATCTATCTATTGTGGTCTTCCCCATGCCATATGCAGTTTTTCTCCGTAACACATTTCCGCAAAACTCTTCACCATTATCTGTCCTCAACACTTTTATTTTCATATTTGTTTGATTCTCTACAAGAGACTTAAATTATTTAATTTTATCAAATACCTCAAATTTATTTCAGAGGAAATAAATCCATGTGTTCCTCAAGAAAACATCTATAAATGAACCATAATACAGATATTTACCTAATGATGGGCCATGCATAGGTTCAAACACATCACTATATATTAATTCTAAAATTCCTTTTTCTTTTGTAGCACTAGATGCAAAGCTTACCTGATTTTGTTTTCCATATATGCAATGTTCACAAAAATCAAAATCTAGTGTGAAATCAGACATACCTACAACCATACTTTTACCATGTAATGCCTGAACGCCCTTCTCTCCAACATGTCCTAGTTTTTTATTCCATAACATTTTCCTTTCTACAGATACATTAGGAGTATTATCTTCCTCATGTCCACGCTCGAGAACAACATAGATGTTACACCCATTGGTGATGGTGCTTCTCAATAGCTTGTACAAAGTTCCATTATGAACTTCCTTCATCAATACCATTAATCCTTGAACCATTTTGCAAGTTTCTTTTGCAAACATAAACTGTATGCCTACATCACCCATCTTATTGATGGATGTCAAGTTTCTAGCCAGCTCTAGAATGTGAAAAAACCCATGGAAATTTCTAATACTTCCATCCTTGAGAAACAACTTAACTCTTCCACATCCTATGATTTTTGTAGTTGAGTCATATCCTAAGAAAAAATCACCTCCATTGTCCTTATCATATTCATAGAACCACTCCCACCTATGTGGAAAGGGCTTAATCAAATTTCTTCTCTTTATCAACATTTTTAGATCTACAATCCTTCTTATATTGCCCAAATTTACCACATTTCCAACGTTTCCTCAAATAATTTCCTAGATATTTAGATACACCTTTATATTTAGATCTACCACTTGAAGATTTATTTGTATTTCTGCCTTGGGAATGACCCCTCACAAAAAAGCCATATGTGCATTGACTATCCATGGTTTTTTGCCTCATTTTCTATTATAACAAAGAGGCCACTATATCCTCAAACTTCAATGTGGTTTGAGTAGCACTACCAATCACTATAATCAGATTCTCCAAATAATATGGCAAAGAATATAATAATGTAATACATTTATCTTCATCTTCCATTTTAATATCAACATAGACAATTGGACTAAACAAATTATTAAAGACATTTAGATGATTCATCACTAAGTCGTTATCATCCATCCTGAGATGATACAACTTCTTTAGAAGAAACAACTTGTTTACCAGAGACTTCGACTAATACAAACTCCCTAACTTATCCCACGACTTATTTTCTCTATCTTCTCAATTGACATTCAATAATACTAAATCTAGTAGGCAAGTCGAACTACTTCTCGCCTTTCTTTCAAGATTCTCTCAATCTTATTTTGTCATAGTAGTAGGTTGTGTACCTAGATCCACAACAACACATTGTTCTCGATCTACAAGAATATTTTCCATTTTTAGCTTCCATAGCTCAAAGCTCTGACCATTAAATTTATCAACCTAAATTCTAGAACTTCTTGCATTCTCTTCCAACACACAAATCACCACTACAAATCTCTCATTGGCCCAAAGGTTATCACAGACCCAAGATAAAATTGCTCTATTAAACAAGTTGAACCCTTAACAACAAATGCGTCCCCCTGAAGCCAATAATTGAGTTTTGATACCACATGTAAGTTTTAAACATATGAAGTGAAAGAATCCATACAGATTCTTAGTAAAAACATAGATTAAACAATGACACACACACAATACATAGAGATTTAGCTTGGAAACCGTCAACTAGGAAAACCAACATAACTTAGAGTTGCACCTTTTTTTTCTCATTACATATTCTTAACCATATGAAATATAATATTTAAGTATTCCACAACATCCAAAACCCTAATCCGTTAACCCGAGTTAAATTACAACCCAAATCCCTTAACTGGGTTAATTATCCATTTTATGAAAAATAGTTTAGAAAAAAAAATTGGAGTGTTACCCCAAACCCCCATGTCCTAGGTTAGCGTTCCTTCATGTAAAGAATATAACACATACTAACACATAATAGTTCTATCCAAAGAGATAAAGAATGTTGATCGATAACATTTTTTGGTTCAAGAATTAACTTCCCTTCTTCATATAATTCTGGAAGTTTTATTTACACTGGCATAGTTTGTTTGAGAACATTTTTCAAAAAGATACATGAAAAACCTTATGAATGTTAGAAGGCAGAAAATCTAATTCATAAACCACTTCTCCAAAATTACAAAGAATATTGTAGGGTCTATCAAAATTTGGAGTTAGTTTCTAGTTCTTTTATTTTAGAGTAGATTGCTTATAAGGTTATAGTCTCAAAATTCCTAATCGCCCTCCTCAAATTGTCTTTCACTTTGATGTTAATATACTCAATGACTCATTATGTATATCCCATTTGAAGGTTTTCTTTAATAACTTGAAAATTTTCTTTAGTATTTTCCATATGTTAGTCTACTACCTTTACTTTGGAATGGTTTTTCAAAAAAGATGCGATACTAGGATATGGATAAAAATAAAGAGCTTAAAAGGAATACATCATAGTACATGTGTGATAAGTGGTATTATACCACCATTCTACTAGAGGAAACCACTTGATCCATTGATATTGCTTGTATGAAGAATAACGGTGACGATAACCCTCTAAAAAATTGTTAACTATTTTTGTTTGACCATCTATTTGTGGATGATATGTTGAACTCATAGTTAGTGTTGTTCCCTTTATGTTCCTGTTTACAGAAAATCTGTAAGGGCACACTCAAATGGATCTCCCTAGTCTGAATGGTTCAGATCTAGAACAAAAAAAGTACATAATACAAATACCTTTCCTAGATCAATTGAAATGCAAGATAAATGAAAGAGATGGCTTACCTTCCAGGTGTAGTTCCTTTATCCTCGTTGATTCAAGTCCTAATATTCATATCTTTAGCTGCAAAACCGAAAAAAACATGTGGAAATAGACAAGTAATAAAAGCACATGATTGTGAATTGATCTAGATCAACAGTCAAAGAAGTTAATCCTAAACTTGTTGTATTGATAATGTTTAGGATTGAATTGATAGAGTACCATGCTCATGCTGCCGAAGATGATGAACCTCCAAAGAACAAGGCTAGGGCAGAAGGTGATGATAGTAATGATGACTCATCAAGTGAAGAAGAGTATGTTCTAATCTCTGCTCTCATAGGTACTATCTCCCATGGTTGTAATGATTGGTTGATTGATAGTGGGGCTTCCAAACACATGACTAGATTTAAGGAATCTTTTGTGAATCTATCTGAACATGAATCACCCCATAAGGTGAAACTTGGGGATGATTATCAATACCCAATCAAAGGAAGTGGTGAAGCCTCCTACAACCTAGATTCTGGAAAATCTTTGAAGATGAAAGAAGTCCTTTATGTACCTGGGCTCAAGAAGAACTTACTCTCCATCTCTGCATTGGATGCAAAAAGGTATGAGGGTTGCATTTATGGATGGCCAAGTTCTAATGTGGCCAAAAGGAAAGACCTAGATGATGCAGTAGTGATTGGAGAGCATGTTCGGATATCCATCATCTATTTCGGGATACATATCTATTTCAGGATCATCTATTTCGGGATACATATCTACTTCAGGATCTTGCATGATCTATTTCAGGATATGCAGTCCAGTCACCAGTTTGATGCCTCCAGCACCTTATCCACCTTCTTCTAGCACCCGGGAGCCACTTTCCACAGAGTTTTAGCCCTCCTTAGCTGAAAGGCGCCCTCTTCTCACCTACTGACAGAGAAGGGCGCACTTGCTCACCTACCACTGCAGATTCACTCCAGTTACATTCAGTTAGCTCCGATTCTGATTGATTTCACTCCGATTTCACTCCTGACTGACTGTTTCACCTCCGATTGACCTCCAGTTCGATTAGGTGACTTGCTCTGACTCCAGTTAGCCTCCCATGCGCCCCCACTGAGCCTCCAGATCCTATATCAGTGCTACACACTTCAGTTACATTTATTATGATCAGTTAGACTCAGCTTGACACCTGGATGACTGTTTGTTGTGATTGATGAGCAACACCGATGATTGATGAGGACTCCTAGATTGAGTCAAGCTACTCCATTCAGTGATTCGAATGACCTCCTTAGGCAATTCGAATTGCTCTGTTCATTGTAACAGTTTGTATTGTAATTCATTCACCCTTTCTGGGATAGAGAGCACTGCTGCATGTTTTGCACAGTTTTGCACCATATCTTCTTATTCATCTGTTGTGACTGATTTATTTGTTCATTAGATCTGCTGTGACTAACTTTACATGGTATCAGAGCCATTGCAGGAACAAGATCTCTTTTCTACAGGTGTTTATACAAGAAGATTTGACTGAATTGCTAAAAATTGCAAAAAGTTTGGCATGAGATATCTCAAGGGCATTCGCTCCTGTGCATGCAAAGCTTGAAAAATACTCCAATACCACTCCAGAAGCTTGAGTTACCACATAATTCCTGGATCTGATACATTGGACCTATTCAACATTGCTTGAAATCCAATCCCAGGTGTGATGCAACTCTCAAAGGGTGGATTGTTCGACCTTATTGTGATTGTTCTTATGTGATTTGCAGGTTAGTTATCTCCTCCAAGTGCACTCGCTACATTCTGCATGCAAGCTTCCCTACAGCATCTCCATTCGCTATAGTCTGCATGCAAGCTTCTTCTTCATCATTTGACTCGCTCCTAGCAATGGAATACTCTTCTTCAAAGCCTATCCTCACCCCATTCAATTATTTTGATTGGAAAGATGATATGGAGATCATATTACGTTCAAAAGGATACTACCGAGTCACTCTTGGTCTTGAATTGGAGCCAAACAATGTGGCAGAAAGAACCAAACACTACAATAAGCTTGATGAAGCTTACGGTCTTCTTTGTCTCTCCATCTCCAAAGATCTTCACTTCCATCTCAGCGGATTGAAGACTCCAAAGGCCATATGGGAGCAACTTGAGACACTATTCGGCAAGCAGGATGAGCTTAGGGCTTTTCAATTAGAGAATGAATTGATTAACCTTAATCCTGAGAATTTCGAGAGCATCAATGAATTCTTCACTAAATTCAAGAACTTGAACTTGCAATTGAAGAACAGTGGTGTTATCAAAGAGGATAAACAGTTGATCCTCTCCATTCTAAGCAAGCTTGGGAAAGATTATTCGGTATTTGTCTCCACTTTCAATTCCGGTCGGCTAACTACCCCGAATTGGAAGATGCCTACCTTGAATGCCTTCATTGAGTCCGTTACGAAAGAGCATGACAAGTTGATTCAAATGGGGTCCATAAGCTCCAAAGATTCAGCCCTATTTGTTCAAGGACCCAAGATTTCGAATGGTAAAGGAAAGCTAAAGAAGGAGAAGCCCAAATTCGAGCCTCACAAGCAAAAAGACAAAGGCAAGCAAACGGATGCACCATCCAGTTCGAAATCCAAGCAAAAGGGCAAAGAAGGTAACCAAAAATCTAAATGTACTTATTGTAACCGTGGCTTTCATCCCGAAAGTTCATGTATGAAGAAGACTATAGATCAAATGGCCCTCCTTTTGGAAAAGAACAACATAACCCTTCCTGACGGTGCAAGGAAGAAGGATCGGAATGACGATCATGAAAGAGGACAAGCACTCATGGCAACGGTTTCGAAGCCCACTCTCTTGATAGATTCGGGTGCATCAAATCATATGGCTGAAAATATTGATTCTTTTTCCTCATTCGATCCAAACAGCTCCATCCCCATCCATTTGGGAGATGACTCAAAAATTTCTTCAAAGGGCAAAGGCACGATTCATGTAGATCATGGATGCTTTCAGAATGTTCTCTATGTGCCTTCCTTAGCTTCGAATCTCCTTTCTGTGTATCAAATGACACATACTGGTGATCCAAAGAAAGTCACATTCAGCCCTAATACAGTTGAAATTTCTGATATCAAAAGTGGAAGACTAGTTGCGGTTGGAAAGGCAAACCACACTGCTAAATGTTATGAGTTTTCGCACTTTATTCCGCTTGCAAAGCCCACTGCTCTTCGCACACATGGTAATGAGGTTAGTAGGCTTTGGCATGAAAGATTTGGACATCTAAATTATAAGTATTTGCTGCTGATATCAAATAAATCCATGGTTGATGGGCTTCCACAACTCCGTTCCTCGAAGGGAATATGCTCCGGTTGCATTATTGGGAAGCACCCCGAGCACAGATTCGACCGCGGCAAGGCTAGCAGAGCCTCTACTATTTTGGGATTGATCCATTCTGATATCAGCGGTCCGCTGCCCCATATGTCATTAAATGGTTCAAGGTATGTTTTGACATTTATTGATGATTATTCTCGCTTTACATGGGTATTCTTTCTCAAAAACAAGTCAGAAGTGCTGGGAAAATTCAAGGATTTTAAGGCTTCTGTTGAGACCACCACTGAGAGCAAGATCAAAGCTCTTAGATCTGATAATGGTGGGGAATATATCAAGTCCGAGTTGCTGCAACTTTGTGCCCAAAGCGGAATCAAGATCCAACATACAGTTCCCTACACACCCCAGCAGAACGGTGTAGCGGAAAGGAAAAACCGGTCACTGAAAGAGATGGCTACATGCATGATTGAATCTAAAGGTTTGGCTGCAAATCTTTGGGCTGAAGCAATCAATGTTGCTGCATATATACAGAACCGAGTTCCACATTCATCCGTGAAAGGTATGACTCCTTTCGAAGCATTCTTTGGTCACAAACCGGATGTGTCAAATTTGAGAGTTTTTGGCTCTACTGCATGGGCTAGAATTCCTTCTGAGAAGAGACGAGCTTTGGATCCACAAAGTATCGAGTGCATATTGATAGGATATGGGGAAGAATCAAAAGCATATAAACTCATGGATATCAGATCTAAAAAGATATTCATAGAGCGCAGTGTGCAGTTTGAAGAACCGCTTCAAGAATTGCAACTAGTTGAGGAGAAAACTGCCGATTCACCGCCTTCACCAGAAGAAGATTCGAGCAGCGATAATGAAGGTATGAGTTCTGATATTTCTGATATTGTAGCAGCATATGATGATCATGACATATCAGGTTCGGAATCCGACCATTCAGATCCCCCTCAGTTACCAAAGTGGGCCCAAAATACTCTACAATCTGCTGGTTCGAATCTTGGAAATCCTGCTGATCCGAGACGAACAAGAGGAGACTTTCAAAGGGCAGGTATGGCTCTTTCTATTGCTGATCCATTTCTTCCTGAGATTTGTTATTTGATGGCTGGTTCATATCCCCAATCATATTATTCAGCCCATCGAGATCCGAGATGGAAAGATGCCATGGATGAAGAGTACAGTTCTCTTCAAAAGAACAATACATGGGAGCTAGTTTCTCTTCCACCTGGAAGAAAATTAGTGAAGTGTAAATGGGTCTACCGTACTAAAGTTGCTGCTGATGGCACTATCAGCAAATATAAAGCAAGGTTGGTGGCAAAAGGTTTTTCCCAAGTCCAAGGAGTGGACTACACAGAGACTTTTGCACCGGTTGCAAAGATGGATTCCATCCGCCTTGTTTTAGCTATTGCCGCATCCAAGCACTGGGAGGTGCATCACATGGATGTGAAGAGTGCATTTTTACATGGAGACCTTGCTGAAGAGGTCTATATGCAGCAGCCAGAGGGTTATACATCAGATCCATCATTGGTTTGTAGATTGAAGAAGTCTTTGTACGGGTTAAAACAGGCCCCAAGAGCTTGGTACGCAAAGATGGACTCCTTCCTTCTTTCTCAGAATTTCCAAAGATGCAAATCTGATCCGAATGTCTATCTTCAGCGAGTTAAAGGTAATTTGTTGGTTATTGTACTTTATGTTGATGATCTGCTTATTACTGGTAGCACACTTACTTCAATAAACAAGCTAAAAACTGCCTTAAATCTAGCTTTTGACATGAGCGATTTGGGCTTGCTGAGTCACTTTTTGGGCTTGGAGATAGCTCAAAATTTCGATGGGATCACTATATCTCAGCAAAAATATGCTTCCGACCTGTTATTGAAGTTTAATATGGCTGAATGTAAGGCAGCCCCGTTCCCATTCCTCTCAGGAATCAGTCTTGAGGAGGGAGATTCCACACCGCTTGCAGATTGCAGTATGTATCGACAGTTGATTGGTTCACTACTTTATTTGACACATTCACGGCCTGATATCTCATATGCCGTGAGTGCCGTGTCGAGATATATGCAGCAGCCACATGAGCTTCATTGGTGAGCAGCCAAGCGGATCTTGCAGTATGTGCAAGGTACGAGACAGTTTGGCATACATTATGCTGCAGATTCTGAGCTAGATTTCATTGGTTTTACTGATTCAGATTGGGCAGGTGATAGCATTGATCGGAAGTCAACTTCCGGTTATGTTTTCATGATTGGTCATGGTGCTATTTGCTGGTCCAGCAAAAAGCAAGCAGCCATTGCACTTTCTTCAGCAGAGGCAGAGTATCGAGGGGCAGTCAATGCCTGCATTCAGGCAGTTTGGTTGCAGGGTATTCTTTCCGAGTTTGGTTTTGGTGGCACTACTTCGACTGTACTATTTTGTGACAATCAAAGTGCTATCAATATCTCCACAGATCCAGTTCAGCGGCAGAGGACCAAGCACATTGAGATTCATATGCATTACATTCGACAGTTGGTGCATGACCGCACCATCATTCTGCAATATTGCCCTACTGATGAGCAAATTGCAGACATCTTCACCAAGAGCTTCACTGAGAAGAAGTTCTCTTACCTCCGTTCACTGTTGGGGGTGAGTTCCATCATGGTGGAGACAGATTGATTCATTATTATGCTTTAGACTTGAGGGGGGGCTTTCTTCCCACTGGGTTTTCCCTCTTTCCTCACTTAGTTTATTTTTCAGCATTTTTTGGATTATTGTATTGGGGTGACCTTTGGTCTTAGTTACCAGGGCCCCACATTATTTTAGTTGGCACATCATAGTCTAGCTTGAGGGGGGGTGTTCGGATATCCATCATCTATTTCGGGATACATATCTATTTCAGGATCATCTATTTCGGGATACATATCTACTTCAGGATCTTGCATGATCTATTTCAGGATATGCAGTCCAGTCACCAGTTTGATGCCTCCAGCACCTTATCCACCTTCTTCTAGCACCCGGGAGCCACTTTCCACAGAGTTTTAGCCCTCCTTAGCTGAAAGGCGCCCTCTTCTCACCTACTGACAGAGAAGGGCGCACTTGCTCACCTACCACTGCAGATTCACTCCAGTTACATTCAGTTAGCTCCGATTCTGATTGATTTCACTCCGATTTCACTCCTGACTGACTGTTTCACCTCCGATTGACCTCCAGTTCGATTAGGTGACTTGCTCTGACTCCAGTTAGCCTCCCATGCGCCCCCACTGAGCCTCCAGATCCTATATCAGTGCTACACACTTCAGTTACATTTATTATGATCAGTTAGACTCAGCTTGACACCTGGATGACTGTTTGTTGTGATTGATGAGCAACACCGATGATTGATGAGGACTCCTAGATTGAGTCAAGCTACTCCATTCAGTGATTCGAATGACCTCCTTAGGCAATTCGAATTGCTCTGTTCATTGTAACAGTTTGTATTGTAATTCATTCACCCTTTCTGGGATAGAGAGCACTGCTGCATGTTTTGCACAGTTTTGCACCATATCTTCTTATTCATCTGTTGTGACTGATTTATTTGTTCATTAGATCTGTTGTGACTAACTTTACATGGTATCAGAGCCATTGCAGGAACAAGATCTCTTTTCTACAGGTGTTTATACAAGAAGATTTGACTGAATTGCTAAAAATTGCAAAAAGTTTGGCATGAGATATCTCAAGGGCATTCGCTCCTGTGCATGCAAAGCTTGAAAAATACTCCAATACCACTCCAGAAGCTTGAGTTACCACATAATTCCTGGATCTGATACATTGGACCTATTCAACATTGCTTGAAATCCAATCCCAGGTGTGATGCAACTCTCAAAGGGTGGATTGTTCGACCTTATTGTGATTGTTCTTATGTGATTTGCAGGTTAGTTATCTCCTCCAAGTGCACTCGCTACATTCTGCATGCAAGCTTCCCTACAGCATCTCCATTCGCTATAGTCTGCATGCAAGCTTCTTCTTCATCATTTGACTCGCTCCTAGCAATGGAATACTCTTCTTCAAAGCCTATCCTCACCCCATTCAATTATTTTGATTGGAAAGATGATATGGAGATCATATTACGTTCAAAAGGATACTACCGAGTCACTCTTGGTCTTGAATTGGAGCCAAACAATGTGGCAGAAAGAACCAAACACTACAATAAGCTTGATGAAGCTTACGGTCTTCTTTGTCTCTCCATCTCCAAAGATCTTCACTTCCATCTCAGCGGATTGAAGACTCCAAAGGCCATATGGGAGCAACTTGAGACACTATTCGGCAAGCAGGATGAGCTTAGGGCTTTTCAATTAGAGAATGAATTGATTAACCTTAATCCTGAGAATTTCGAGAGCATCAATGAATTCTTCACTAAATTCAAGAACTTGAACTTGCAATTGAAGAACAGTGGTGTTATCAAAGAGGATAAACAGTTGATCCTCTCCATTCTAAGCAAGCTTGGGAAAGATTATTCGGTATTTGTCTCCACTTTCAATTCCGGTCGGCTAACTACCCCGAATTGGAAGATGCCTACCTTGAATGCCTTCATTGAGTCCGTTACGAAAGAGCATGACAAGTTGATTCAAATGGGGTCCATAAGCTCCAAAGATTCAGCCCTATTTGTTCAAGGACCCAAGATTTCGAATGGTAAAGGAAAGCTAAAGAAGGAGAAGCCCAAATTCGAGCCTCACAAGCAAAAAGACAAAGGCAAGCAAACGGATGCACCATCCAGTTCGAAATCCAAGCAAAAGGGCAAAGAAGGTAACCAAAAATCTAAATGTACTTATTGTAACCGTGGCTTTCATCCCGAAAGTTCATGTATGAAGAAGACTATAGATCAAATGGCCCTCCTTTTGGAAAAGAACAACATAACCCTTCCTGACGGTGCAAGGAAGAAGGATCGGAATGACGATCATGAAAGAGGACAAGCACTCATGGCAACGGTTTCGAAGCCCACTCTCTTGATAGATTCGGGTGCATCAAATCATATGGCTGCAAATATTGATTCTTTTTCCTCATTCGATCCAAACAGCTCCATCCCCATCCATTTGGGAGATGACTCAAAAATTTCTTCAAAGGGCAAAGGTACGATTCATGTAGATCATGGATGCTTTCAGAATGTTCTCTATGTGCCTTCCTTAGCTTCGAATCTCCTTTCTGTGTATCAAATGACACATACTGGTGATCCAAAGAAAGTCACATTCAGCCCTAATACAGTTGAAATTTCTGATATCAAAAGTGGAAGACTAGTTGCGGTTGGAAAGGCAAACCACACTGCTAAATGTTATGAGTTTTCGCACTTTATTCCGCTTGCAAAGCCCACTGCTCTTCGCACACATGGTAATGAGGTTAGTAGGCTTTGGCATGAAAGATTTGGACATCTAAATTATAAGTATTTGCTGCTGCTATCAAATAAATCCATGGTTGATGGGCTTCCACAACTCCGTTCCTCGAAGGGAATATGCTCCGGTTGCATTATTGGGAAGCACCCCGAGCACAGATTCGACCGCGGCAAGGCTAGCAGAGCCTCTACTATTTTGGGATTGATCCATTCTGATATCAGCGGTCCGCTGCCCCATATGTCATTAAATGGTTCAAGGTATGTTTTGACATTTATTGATGATTATTCTCGCTTTACATGGGTATTCTTTCTCAAAAACAAGTCAGAAGTGCTGGGAAAATTCAAGGATTTTAAGGCTTCTGTTGAGACCACCACTGAGAGCAAGATCAAAGCTCTTAGATCTGATAATGGTGGGGAATATATCAAGTCCGAGTTGCTGCAACTTTGTGCCCAAAGCGGAATCAAGATCCAACATACAGTTCCCTACACACCCCAGCAGAACGGTGTAGCGGAAAGGAAAAACCGGTCACTGAAAGAGATGGCTACATGCATGATTGAATCTAAAGGTTTGGCTGCAAATCTTTGGGCTGAAGCAATCAATGTTGCTGCATATATACAGAACCGAGTTCCACATTCATCCGTGAAAGGTATGACTCCTTTCGAAGCATTCTTTGGTCACAAACCGGATGTGTCAAATTTGAGAGTTTTTGGCTCTACTGCATGGGCTAGAATTCCTTCTGAGAAGAGACGAGCTTTGGATCCACAAAGTATCGAGTGCATATTGATAGGATATGGGGAAGAATCAAAAGCATATAAACTCATGGATATCAGATCTAAAAAGATATTCATAGAGCGCAGTGTGCAGTTTGAAGAACCGCTTCAAGAATTGCAACTAGTTGAGGAGAAAACTGCCGATTCACCGCCTTCACCAGAAGAAGATTCGAGCAGCGATAATGAAGGTATGAGTTCTGATATTTCTGATATTGTAGCAGCATATGATGATCATGACATATCAGGTTCGGAATCCGACCATTCAGATCCCCCTCAGTTACCAAAGTGGGCCCAAAATACTCTACAATCTACTGGTTCGAATCTTGGAAATCCTGCTGATCCGAGACGAACAAGAGGATACTTTCAAAGGGAAGGTATGGCTCTTTCTATTGCTGATCCATTTCTTCCTGAGATTTGTTATTTGATGGCTGGTTCAGATCCCCAATCATATTATTCAGCCCATCGAGATCCGAGATGGAAAGATGCCATGGATGAAGAGTACAGTTCTCTTCAAAAGAACAATACATGGGAGCTAGTTTCTCTTCCACCTGGAAGAAAATTAGTGAAGTGTAAATGGGTCTACCGTACTAAAGTTGCTGCTGATGGCACTATCAGCAAATATAAAGCAAGGTTGGTGGCAAAAGGTTTTTCCCAAGTCCAAGGAGTGGACTACACAGAGACTTTTGCACCGGTTGCAAAGATGGATTCCATCCGCCTTGTTTTAGCTATTGCCGCATCCAAGCACTGGGAGGTGCATCACATGGATGTGAAGAGTGCATTTTTACATGGAGACCTTGCTGAAGAGGTCTATATGCAGCAGCCAGAGGGTTATACATCAGATCCATCATTGGTTTGTAGATTGAAGAAGTCTTTGTACGGGTTAAAACAGGCCCCAAGAGCTTGGTACGCAAAGATGGACTCCTTCCTTCTTTCTCAGAATTTCCAAAGATGCAAATCTGATCCGAATGTCTATCTTCAGCGAGTTAAAGGTAATTTGTTGGTTATTGTACTTTATGTTGATGATCTGCTTATTACTGGTAGCACACTTACTTCAATAAACAAGCTAAAAACTGCCTTAAATCTAGCTTTTGACATGAGCGATTTGGGCTTGCTGAGTCACTTTTTGGGCTTGGAGATAGCTCAAAATTTCGATGGGATCACTATATCTCAGCAAAAATATGCTTCCGACCTGTTATTGAAGTTTAATATGGCTGAATGTAAGGCAGCCCCGTTCCCATTCCTCTCAGGAATCAGTCTTGAGGAGGGAGATTCCACACCGCTTGCAGATTGCAGTATGTATCGACAGTTGATTGGTTCACTACTTTATTTGACACATTCACGGCCTGATATCTCATATGCCGTGAGTGCCGTGTCGAGATATATGCAGCAGCCACATGAGCTTCATTGGTGAGCAGCCAAGCGGATCTTGCAGTATGTGCAAGGTACGAGACAGTTTGGCATACATTATGCTGCAGATTCTGAGCTAGATTTCATTGGTTTTACTGATTCAGATTGGGCAGGTGATAGCATTGATCGGAAGTCAACTTCCGGTTATGTTTTCATGATTGGTCATGGTGCTATTTGCTGGTCCAGCAAAAAGCAAGCAGCCATTGCACTTTCTTCAGCAGAGGCAGAGTATCGAGGGGCAGTCAATGCCTGCATTCAGGCAGTTTGGTTGCAGGGTATTCTTTCCGAGTTTGGTTTTGGTGGCACTACTTCGACTGTACTATTTTGTGACAATCAAAGTGCTATCAATATCTCCACAGATCCAGTTCAGCGGCAGAGGACCAAGCACATTGAGATTCATATGCATTACATTCGACAGTTGGTGCATGACCGCACCATCATTCTGCAATATTGCCCTACTGATGAGCAAATTGCAGACATCTTCACCAAGAGCTTCACTGAGAAGAAGTTCTCTTACCTCCGTTCACTGTTGGGGGTGAGTTCCATCATGGTGGAGACAGATTGATTCATTATTATGCTTTAGACTTGAGGGGGGGCTTTCTTCCCACTGGGTTTTCCCTCTTTCCTCACTTAGTTTATTTTTCAGCATTTTTTGGATTATTGTATTGGGGTGACCTTTGGTCTTAGTTACCAGGGCCCCACATTATTTTAGTTGGCACATCATAGTCTAGCTTGAGGGGGGGTGTTCGGATATCCATCATCTATTTCGGGATACATATCTATTTCAGGATCATCTATTTCGGGATACATATCTACTTCAGGATCTTGCATGATCTATTTCAGGATATGCAGTCCAGTCACCAGTTTGATGCCTCCAGCACCTTATCCACCTTCTTCTAGCACCCGGGAGCCACTTTCCACAGAGTTTTAGCCCTCCTTAGCTGAAAGGCGCCCTCTTCTCACCTACTGACAGAGAAGGGCGCACTTGCTCACCTACCACTGCAGATTCACTCCAGTTACATTCAGTTAGCTCCGATTCTGATTGATTTCACTCCGATTTCACTCCTGACTGACTGTTTCACCTCCGATTGACCTCCAGTTCGATTAGGTGACTTGCTCTGACTCCAGTTAGCCTCCCATGCGCCCCCACTGAGCCTCCAGATCCTATATCAGTGCTACACACTTCAGTTACATTTATTATGATCAGTTAGACTCAGCTTGACACCTGGATGACTGTTTGTTGTGATTGATGAGCAACACCGATGATTGATGAGGACTCCTAGATTGAGTCAAGCTACTCCATTCAGTGATTCGAATGACCTCCTTAGGCAATTCGAATTGCTCTGTTCATTGTAACAGTTTGTATTGTAATTCATTCACCCTTTCTGGGATAGAGAGCACTGCTGCATGTTTTGCACAGTTTTGCACCATATCTTCTTATTCATCTGTTGTGACTGATTTATTTGTTCATTAGATCTGCTGTGACTAACTTTACAGAGCAAGAGAGAGGATTGTACAAATTAAAGGGACAACCTGAACATGCTATGAAGACAAAGATTCATCCATAGTCATGGATCACATAGAGGTATGTATAATTTGTTTTTGCAAAAGTTAACTAATGAGTTATGCAGGTCATTGAAGAGAACAATAACACATTGCTAGACATAACTAGCAAATATGATGACCAAGTATGTGTTTCTTATATCATAGGATCTATTATATAAATATGCATGACATGATTGATGATGTTTACTCATGAAGTCATAGGTTTGAATAATCATAGGTATATGCATATTACGTGTCTTATCTTATTTAATGTTATGACTAACCAGAAGAGTCATAGGTTTGAGTAATCACAGGCTTAGACATGTTATGACTAACCTTAAGAATCCTTTATAAACCTTGAATGCTAATGCTTATTATTTCTGTTTGAAATGATCATGACTATACATGCTTGATATTATTGTGTTTTGATATTATTGAGAATATACTAATGAATGTATGATTTTGTATGAGATCACAAGGATAACACAATCATGATACTAATAAGCATGCTTAGGGACCAAGGATGAATATAAGCTCAAGGACAAGTTATCCAGGAAGCAAAGATCAAGAGGGAGCACACTCCAGTTGCCCCTGCAAGGATGCAGATATTCAGAGGGAGTTGACCATCTTTCTACATTTCACAACAGAAAGGTGTAGAAGAAGCTACTTTAGATTAGGACTCCACCAGCTCCTGCAGGGAAGCAAAGACTCAGAGGGAGTCCATCCAACAAATAAACAAAGATAAGTATTTCAATTATCATTTCTTGCATATTTGTTTGTTTAAATAAATTTGTTCAATGATATATATGCTCATGTTCCTAGACTTAGGATATGTATTGTGCATATTAGAATGATTGCATTAATGAACAGTATACTACTAATATGCATATTATGGGTAAGTGGCCTATGGCACTATACAACATTCCATTGCTACTTATCTAGAATGAAACCTCTTTGCTGACATGTTGGGAGTAGTGCAAACTCTTAACAATGTTCTGGTAGAGACTGGAAGGCATCTGGAAAGTTATGAACATGGCTAAATGTTGTATTGAAGCACTGGCTTAAACAATTGCATGACTGTATGACATATTTCTTTATGTGAAAGAATTTGTTCTGAAAATTATGAGATGTTACTAATCATGCAATTTAACTTGTTTTGTAGGAAAGACTGTATACCTTCACCTACAAAAGAAGGACTACAACATTTGTTCAAAGCAACAAAATTTATCTATTGAAGATATTGAAGTTCCCAGAATACGGGAAGAATGCCATGATCCGTCGATCATGAGGAACGATGTTTGGGATGCGGTCACAAGACCTAAAGGGAAGTTTGTTATGACTTCCATATGGATCGATCAGATCATGCATGCTGCAGATGACAGCATAGAGAAATATAAAAGTAATGAAATGGAAAATACATCAGATGGATGTCAAGACTGCTTTCTTGAATGGTGTAGTTGAAGAGGAAGTATATGTGGAGCAACCACTCAGTTTTGAAATACATGACAGGGAGTCATATGTGTGCATATTGAAGAAAGCCTTGTATGGATTGAAGCAAGCTCCCAAAACTTTGTATGGTAGGATGGACAGTTTCCTATCTAGTTTGGGCTTTACCAAGAGTAAAGCGGATTCCAATCTTTACTACAAGGTTGAGGAAGGAAATCCTGTGATTCTACTTATGTACGTGGATGACTTATTTGTAATAGGAAATGACAGATTGATTGCAAATACTAAGAGGAAGCTTGCTGCTAAGTTCGATATGAAAGATTTGGGAATGATGCATTATTTCCTAGGTATGGAGGTGTGGCAGAATTCAGGTGGGATCTTCCTTGGTCAAGGGAAGTACACAGTAGATATCCTAAAGAGATTTGGGATGATGGATTGCAAAGCCATGGCCACACCCATGGCATCGAATCTAAATATTCTATGTGATGCTTCATCTAAGCCGGTTGATGTCTCTATGTATTGTCAGATGATTGGGTCCTTGATGTACCTGACGAACACAAGACCAGATATTTGCTTTGAAGTGAACACATTGAGCCAGTTCCTGACGGATCCGAGGAGTGTTCACCTGGTTGCTATAAAGCATGTCTTGAGGTACCTGAAGGGTATAGTGGATTATGGGCTCAAGTATGAAGTGAATCAAAAGTTTAACCTGCAGGGTTATGTTGATTCATATTGGGCTGGCAGTGCTGCAGATAGGAAGAGCACATATGGGTGCTACTTCAGTATGGGATCAGGTGTGATCTCTTGGTTTAGCAAGAAGCAGTCCTACGTAGCACTGATTACAGCTGAGGCAGAGTATGTTGCAGCCTGCTCAGCTAGTTGTGAGGCAGTATGGCTACGGAAGCTACTGTCTGAGTTATTTGATCTCCCATTGGATGCTAACCAGAGTTGTGTGAAGCTGTTCGAGAACCCAGTGTTTCATGACAGGTCGAAACACATAAAGATCAAATATCACTATATCAGGGATATGGTGTAGAGAGGAGCTATGAAGCTCCTGTACATTGCGACGGACGAGAAATTCCAGATGTGCTAACAAAGCCACTAGCCAGGGTGAAGTTCGAGTAATTCAAGGAGAGGCTTGGTGTTCTTAAGATCGATGACACTTCGAGGAAGAAGTGATGGACACATTTGCTGAAGCCATTCCAAGCATGTTGGAAGGAGGATCCTTCACATGGCTATGGATGTAAGTGTTGGATGATGAGCATCAGGACGATGCTCCAGTTACTGTTCTATATATGCATCATGTTGATGCTAGATATGATCAGTTGGATCATTTATATTTGTATGTATGTATGCATCATGTTGGATGCTGGATATGATCAGTTGGATAATTTGTATGTATTTGTATATGCATCATGTTGGATGCTGGATATGATCAGTTGGATCATTTGTATGTATTTGTATATGCATCATGTTGGATGCTTGGACCATGTATCCGTATATGTATCAGATGGATACATTGTATGATCAGGTAGATCATGTATGTTGATATGTATCATGTATTTGTATTTGTATCAGGTGGATACACTGTATGATAAGATGGATCATGTATGATGATATGTATTAGGTAGATACTTGGTATGCATCATGTGGATGCATTGTATGATCAGGTTGATCATGATGATGAGCTTCAGGATGTTGCTCCAGATGATATGTACCAGGATGGTACAAGTGATGATGATCAGTATGATCATGGGCATCAGGATGATGCCTCATGCGATGATGATCCTTTGGATCATGAGTATCAGGTTGATACTTGGAGGTCAGAGACGATATGTGGCAGGTTGTGCAAATAGCATGTAATCAGTCCTGGGAGATCTTGCTGGTCATGTTGCGGAACATAAATGTTCCTGGGGTACTCTTTCTGGTATTTCTATGTAGTATGTAATCAGTCCTCAGATATCCGATAGGTTGAGCTGTGTGCTCGTAATCAGTCCTGGGATGAGGTATTACTACGGAGACATGTAATCAGTCTTGGAGATCCGAGAGGTTGAGCTCTGTGCTCGTAATTAGTCCTAGGATTCTCTTTAGAAATCTTTCCGGTCATGCTGCAGCACATAAATGTTCCTGGGATGCTCTTTAAAGGTTTTGTCTATCCACATGTAATCAGTCCTGGAGATCCGAGAGGTTGAGCTGTATGCTCGTAATAAGTCCTGGGATGCTCTTTAGAGATCTTGTCGATCGTGTTGCGGCACATAAATGTTCCTGGGATGCTCTTTATAGGTATTGTGGAGGAGATGCATGTAATCAGTCCTGGGAGATCTTTTCGATCGTGCTTAGGAACATAAATGTTCCTGGGATACTCTTTCCGGTATTGCATCTGCACATAAAATTAGTCCTGAGAGGCCACCTCTATCAGACCGTTCGCACCGATGATGAAGACCTGTAGGTGGTGGGCCTACATCCAGTATGAAAAAGGAATGGCTCTGTAGAACTTCCTATGATGAGTAGAGTCAGAGATTGGTTGAGATAGCAGCAGTAGTGATGATGATGATGACGATGCATCAATGACGATGATCCCAAGAAGAAGACTTGTCTAGCAGATCTGTGTCGAGAAATACCTTCCTAGTTAAGAGGGAGTGTTGATGTATATGTAACTTCGGAATGTATTTCATCTATGTATTTCATATATATTTATTGTACCCTTATTAGAGATGTGTTATTCCTCTACAAGGAAGTGTCGTCATGTGGATTGACAAGTGTCGCAAGTGTGTGTACTTGTCGATGGGTTATTAGACCACCATGTGTGGGGTCGGCCCTGAAATATATATTATATTGTGGATGTACCTAGCTAGACAAGTCGGCCCCATAAGGTCACTGGGCAAACAGGTTAGTATAAATAGAGATCGGGAGATCTCTATTTTGATCATTCGAAAAGTCACACTTCTCTCACTCAGAAAGTGGCGCACTAGTGAGGAGGAGGATCATCTACTACTAGGAGACTATCTCAAGTGTATTTTGGTTGTACTTTGGTTGAGCCATTGCTCTCCCTATCTCTGAGAAAGTTGTGGGGTTTTTCACCTTAGGGTTTTCCCCATGGAAACTATGTGTCTCTTGTCTATCATGCTTTTAATTCTTGTGATGCTTGTGATGCTTATTGTGATTGTTATGCATTGATATACTGTATATGTTATTCTCTCAGTGAAGATCCTAGAGTATTGTGAATTAATGCTCAAAATTTAACATTTTATAGGGATTTCCTCTTCCATAGGCGGGGTCTGAACCATCTGGGACGAATCTATGTCCATGTCCTGCATATTTAAGTCCCCAACTTGTGCATCCTCCTTGGCCTTATATTCCTCTTCGGCCATTAGTTGTCTCTCTTCTTCTTTGGCTTCAACTGCTTTTCAACTACTTCTCTTTCTTCTTGTTCTTTGATAGCTTCTTCCTTTCTGATCTTCTCTAGCTCCTCATCCCAAAGCCTCTAATCTTCTTCATCTTGAAGCCTATATTCTTGCTCTTTCTGCTACTTTGCTGCTACTTCCCTTTGGAACTTTTCAACCTCAACCTTGAGCCTTTGCTCTTCCTTCATCAGAGCTTCCGCTTCTTCTTTCTCTCTTCGCAATTTTGCTTCCTTAACAGCTCGGGCTACAGTGGAACTAGTTCCAGCTCCACTTTTAAGGCGAAGGCGCCTTTGGAGTTCGGTCATATTATTGACCCCTCTGAAAAAT
Source organism: Larix kaempferi (assembly GCA_027924585.1). Classification (NCBI taxonomy): domain Eukaryota; kingdom Viridiplantae; phylum Streptophyta; class Pinopsida; order Pinales; family Pinaceae; genus Larix; species Larix kaempferi. The sequence goes on from BSBM01000153.1 coordinate 1,413,483, forward strand.
TCTTCGTCTTCATCAAAATAGTGATCATACTCAAAGTGTGCATTAACAATTCTGCAGTGATCTGCGGCCTTATTAAGCCTGTCATTCTTTGCGAAGATTCTTTCCCCAAAGTGAAAATCCCTTAGCTCCTGAATAAACTCTTCAGTCGAGCTGACCTTAGAAAACTTGTATGCTCCAATATAGAAGGGTAGCACCAGGAAGGAGGCTTTCTTCACTTTCTTCAGGACATGACCAACTCCATCTATGAATACCTGTCTCACTGCCTCTCTCTGGATGACAAAATCGATAGCATACTTAGGCGGGAGGTATGGCGGTTTGGAACCTCCATACATTTTTATGTAGGTGCCTTCTTCCAATAGGTAAACATCACCATACTTTTCTAAGACTTCAATGGCATTCTCATATAAGCAACTAGGTTCTTCATTGAACATTAGTTCATATAGTGGCATGATTAATTTGTTAAATTTTCAGAATTTACTTCTATCTGATCTAGGATATTAACTGAGAGAACAACATGTACAACAAATCTACAGCATATCAATCATGGACACAGTAATGCAAGCACACAAGAGACACAGAGTTTACTTGGAGAAAACCATAAAGGTGAAAAACCCCAATAACTTCCTCAGAGATAGATAGAGCAATGATACAACCAGAATACAAGAGATAGTCTTCTCCTAGCAGTAGAACCTTCTCCTCCACAAGTGTGCCACTCTCCCAAGTGTGAGTGAGAGAATAGAATGTGTAAAATGAGAGAGACACACTCTCTATTTATACAACTCAACTTGACCTTTACTCAACTAGGTTGGCCTCAACTTAACCACTTAACATAATGCTGACTGGGCCGACCCCCACTAGGGTGGTCTAATAACCCTTTGACCCACATGGCCAACCCCCAATAGGGTGGTCTAATAACACTTTGACCCACATGGCCAACCCCCAATAGGGTGGTCTAATAACCCTTTGACCCACATGACTTATACAGGGCCGACCCCAACAAGGTGGTCTAATAACCCATCAAGTATAAGTTACGACACATACAATATAAATGACAACACTTCCATATAGAGGAATAATAACATCTCTATAGGAATACAATATACATATATGTGAAATACATTTCGAAGTTACATATACATCAACACTCCCTCTTAACTAGGAAGGTATTTCTCGACACAGGTCTTCTAGCACAAGTCATCTTCTCTAGATCATTGTCACTGGATAATCGTCATCGAGTCATCATCATCGTCACTGCTACTGCTATCTCAATCAATCTCTGAATCTACTCATCATAGGAAGTTCTACAGAGCCAGTCCTTTTTCATACTGGATGTAGGCCCACCACCTGCAGGTCTTCGTCATCACTGGCCATACTGTGGAAATCTCAGGACTTATTACGTGTGTCACAAAACCTTAAAAGAGTCTCTTGACTAGCAAGAACTCTAAAGAGCATATGAGGCCTTTTTCATCCTGTCCAGATCTCTAGGACTTATTACATGTGACCCCACCACAAAACCTC